>CAWUFW010000737.1:2595000-3195000 GCA_963921515.1 Calotriton arnoldi
TATATACACATACACATAATTGCAGCAAAGAGGTTCCTTCTGGGATCAAGCCCACAGCCAGGTGGTGCGTGATGCCGGTGGAACCATCGCCGGACGTCGTAATCCACAAAATACTCCAAATGAGCACGCACACTCGAAAGTCCTTTGCCAGAGCAGAAAGTTTATTCCTCAAACGTTACGCGTTTCGACAACCTAATGTCTTGAGGAATAAACTTTCTGCTCTGGCAAAGGACTTTCGAGTGTGCGTGCTCATTTGGAGTATTTTGTGGATATATATATATATATATATATATATATATATATATATATATATATACACACATACATTATCACCTAAAAAACAAAGGTTAAAATGGAGTTATGCGTAGGTCTTCTAATAATACAAAAAACTGTTTAAAAACACTGAAATTCACCAGTTGTGTGTAACTGACATAAGTATATTCTGCCGTAGATTTCAGATGACATCAGTGATATAATATGTGCGGTCATAAGCAGTGCATCATATTGGTATAAGTTATACTTATGTCAGTTGCGTAAAAATGGTAAATTTACAGTTTGTTGTTTTTAAATGTTCGTTTTTTTGAAGAGGATATCATGAATACGTCTGAGAGAATAAGATAGACCGGTATGATTATTTTAGCATGCCAGTTAAACATTCTGTTATCTATAAGAAGTTCCTTTTTATCCCAGATCAGGCCATGAGATGGAAAAATCCTTCATGATCAATGGTTACATTGGCAGAGGACTTAAATGCAGGATCTCATATTTCAATTATGTGGGAGCCTTGCTGTAGTTAAGTGCCTTATATATAACCTGGAAGTGCTTGTCAAGATCCTGTTTGATGTAACAGCCTCTATATGATTGCCTAATCTGTTTTCTTCACATTTGTATTGAAGTGCTAGGCTATTTGAGACAAGTGAATCACTATGCAGTATGTCTTCATATGGGGCTTTCAGAGACCTCTTGATGCTGTCTTGGCATATAGTTTTGACATCACCAGTATCAGTCGCCATATGTAATTTTTAAGGATGCAGTCAATCTTTCTCAAAACAGGTGATGGCATTGGAATCCCAAAAAGGTAGTTAAATGTGGGCACTCTTACCATTTGGACCCTACTTCTTAGGTAGTCATAAGTGTTCTTATTTTAATATCCTTCTCCATTTGGTCAATCAGGATTGAAATTTTGTTAATCACCATTATATGGATATTTCTGCTTACCATGATGCCCAAGTATTTTATTTTGTATAGTAGCCCTTTTAATGGTAGGTTAGTATGTGCAGCTTCCGTTGTAGCGTCCATCATAAGCCGGGCCTCACTTTTAATCCAGTTAATTTTGCAAACAGAGAAAGTGGAGAATGTAGACATAATATCCATTTGTTTTGGTAAAGACCTGCCTGGTTTGATAATTGTTAGCAAAATGCCATCTGCTTATAGTATCAGTTTGAGTTCTTCTGCTTGTGTACATATTCCCCTGCTAAGTGTGGTGTTTCTGATTGCTATTGAGGGTGGTTTTAGAGCAAAGAGGAAAAGCGAGGCAGATACACAGCAACTTTGTCTAGTGACTCTCAATCTTCATAGAGTCACATAGGAACCCCCTGCAATTAATCTTGGCCGTGGGGGTTCTGATATAGCCATTGGATCATGGATATAAATTTACAACCCAGACCAAACCAGGGTTTGAATGAAGTAGTCCCAATCCACTCAATCAAATGCCTTCTCAGCATTGACAGAGAGGGCCACCTTCTCATTCATGCCTTTCCTGGTGTGTCATAATAAAAGTTGAAAAGTTTGCATGTGGTTTTGTGAGGGCTGGTTAGATGTCAATCCTACTTGATTCTTATGGAGTAGTAGGGGAATGACGCTACTCAATCTGGTTGCCAAGATTTTTGGCAAAATGTTTGTTGCAGATAAGTAAGGATATTGGTCGTCTTGATTTTGGAATTGGGGATATATAAAAAAAATTAAATTCTGGGGGCAAGGGTTCGCTTCTCCATTGCTTCATGAAAATCGTTCCCTAATATTGGGATGCCGAGGGGCTGAAAATCATCTGAGAAATATATTTCAGTTCACATGAGGCATGATGCAGCTTGCAATTCTGGTGGAGTCCACATAGTCACTAGTTAATTTGTGCTGGTGAGTGTCAGTACGTCTTACAGGGATTTATTCTAGAGGGCCGTGTCTCGTTAAAATAAATACCTAGGCTGACCATACAAGTCCTTCAACGCTGCAAGTGGCGTATGGACTTAAATGTTTTTTTTTTTTTAGTGTGTTGGTGTCACTCTTTTATGGGTGTGATTAATGCACTTTCTGCAGGGCGTGGTATCTTTCTGAATACAGTGTATCACAGTTCATATAATAACTGCATTTACCAAAGGCTTATCTCACCCTTTGACCTGACAGGTAGGGTCTGGCTATAGCGCTGTGCTCCTTCCCCCACACAGAGGCAGTAAGGTCAAATTGGATTACGAGGAAACCCTTTGGAACATAGAAGGTTGGAGAGCCACCCCACCCGTGGATACCGAAGTACCAGAGTTACGTATCCCAGGGAAGCCGGGTTGTGTAGGAAAGTAGGATCTGCTTCTTATGGTTACCCCCACTTTTTGCTTGATGTTACACTGTTTTTGACTAGTCTGACTGGGATCCTGCTAATCAGGACCCCAGTCTATCTGCTTTCTCCCTAAAATGTAATGACATGTACTTAGGTACACTCCAGATTGGATACTTGGGTACCCTTGTCAGTCCCTAGTATATGGTACACATGTACCCAGGGCATAGGTACCCCAGAAGCCTCCCATGGGCTGAAGCATGTATTATGCCACCCATGAGAGGCCATGCAAAATGGAACTACAGGCCTGCCATTGCAGCCTGTGTAAGATGGTGCATGCACCACTTACTTTAGATATAGGTTTACTATATCTATAGGTCACTACACTTAAAACCTATGTCACCCCTATAGCAGGCCTTAACAATCTTGAAGGCAGGGTGCTGGGTTTTACGTGAGAGGGTGCCCCTGCATGAGCAGGGCACCCCTGCAGCCTTCGGAGACCATTCTCCCGGGTTGTCGGTGACGCAGCCAGACATATAGGTAGAGGTGCATTATATGCTTGCGTAAAATGCTATCTCGAAAACGGCTGCAACCAACCATGATGTGTTTGGTATCAAACACCTTAGAATCATACCTCCACACCAGTAACCGGTGTGGGAGGTATGATTCCACCCTTCAGAAGCAAGCTTCGTGGGGTCAACAAGTCCTATGCACACGCATACAGGTAAAAAACAGTACAACACATTTCTGTTGGTAAAGAGGAAGAGAATTGTTGTTCTTTTGTGGTGTTCATCTTTAATAGTAATTTCCACAACAGACCAGCCAACACATTTTTCGTCAATAGGGTGTTAAACCCTTGACTTCTTCAGGGCTGTAACGTAGTGAAAAATATCGTAGACCTAATAACCGGTGATAATTCCGACCCGGTAGGTCATAGAAGGTTCAAGCATATGCAATCAAAATTATACTCTGTGTCCCTCCGTGGCGTGAGTCTTAATATCTGATGAGTGACTCATGAACTATTTATACTGTTGTATGTAAAGTTCCAGATGTGAGCCGAGTACGGCACAGAAGACTCGAACCCGTATCCAAAATTCCAAGTGCACACGGCAAATCCAAGGCCGATGAAGTAAGTTTCTTATGGCAAGTACGCGAGATGCCCGTAGCGTTTCAGGGACCGTGTTCAGTACCGGATGCCATCCGGTACTGAACACGGTTCGAGTCTTCTGTGCCGTACTCGGCTCACATCTTGAACTTTACATACAACAGTATAAATAGTTCATGAGTCACTCTTCAGATATTAAGACTCACACCACGGAGGGACACAGAGTATAATTTTGATTGCATACGCTGGAACCTTCTATGACCTACCGGGTCGGAATTATCACCGGTTATTAGGTCTACGATATTTTTCGCCACGTTACAGCCCTGACGAAGTCATGGGTTTAACACCCTATTGACGAAACACGTGTTGGCTGGTCTGTTGTGGAAATTACTATTAAAGACGAACACCACAATAGAACAACAATTCTCTTCATCTTTACCAACAGAAATGTGTTGTACTGTTTTTTACCTGTATGCGTGTGCATAGGACTTGTTGTTGCACATATCCGGACCCTAGAGTCCCAATTGTGAGGGTTTAGGTTTTTTTTTTCCCCTCACCTATGGCACCGCATTCACTGACCTTATTTTAGTTCACTACACGCTATTTGGCAAGCGCCAAGTTAAATATCCTGTGTGAATTAATACCCCCAACTTTGTCCTCAAGCTTCGTGGGGTCCCTGGTCTTCCTGGTACCAGCCTTCTCGACCCGGACAGCACAAAATGGTTGCTGCCGACCAGAGACACATTTCTGCCCTCCTGCTGCTGAGCTAAGCTCGAGCAGGGGAAGGCAGCACAATAGGCATCCTGTCACAGGGAGGTGTGTCCACCTCCCAGACAGGATTTAGTATATTGGAGCTGGGTGGGTGCACTTCCAAAGTGCCTGAAAGTCTGCACGAGGGGCACATTTGGTGTCCCTGTGCATTGTCCAGCTCAAACCAGTTCTGGGAGCCGTTGGCTCCTGCTCTGGCGCGAAACTGGACAAAGGACATGGGAGTATCCTCCCCACTGTCCTCACCCTCCCCTGGGAGGGTCCCCTGAATCTGTCCAACCCTCTACCGTGGGTACAAAAGGGCTTACCTGGCTGTAGGACCCTAGATTCGACGTGGACAAAATTCTAAACAAGAAACCACTGACCTCCAACAGTCTGGACACTCTGGACTTCGCATGGGCCCGACTTCATCTCCCTCTCCGTCCAAAGCATCGTCTGTGCCCGTGCACCATACAGGCTCCGTGCAGGACCTGTGGAGCATCAAGGACAACTGAAGTATCTCCCTTGGGGTGAAGGAGTCACTCCCCTGCAATTGCAGGCACCGTAACGCAACTGACCGGTCTGCTGATCCTGAGCTCCTGCGGACTCCGAAGGCTCCAGCAACACAGGAGGTGGGTTGCTATGTTCTTGAAGTTGAGCTGCCCTCTCACCAAGTTTGAGGCCAGTATCCCTCGTGGGGACCGCATAACCCGAACCCCTGTGCACCGCGTATTCTTGCAAGGTTGGTGTTCTCCAACTTCATGCATTGGGCTGTCAATAGCCCCAACCTCTGCGCACATTTCGTACAAAGGACTCCGGCATCCTCGTACTCTGTGCCCTGCAAGCTGTGACTTTGTGAAACTGCTAGAGGTCCCCTCGTGACTCCTGTGCCTTCGGCCTGTGGGTCCACTTGAGGGACAATCTTGATTTTCTTGGGCTCCCCTGGTTGCTCCAGGCCTGCCCCGATTCCCCTTGCTGTCATGAGTTCCCTGGGTCTTGCTGGCCCAGACCGTAACCTTCTTTGACCTTCTTCGTGGGTTGCCGCTGCCAAGGCTTGTTGGTGCTCCCGCCGGACACCGACCCCTCAGCACCCGACATCCTTCGTGGGACAGCTTGTATCCGGCTCTTGGTTGTCCTCGACGTCTCCTGGTCCCTGCAGCTGTAGAGTCAAGGTCTCCTTCTTCACACTTGAAGCACCCTACATCGGTGGGCATTCGTCTGCCGAGCCCCTGGTCACTCCTGAGTGACCCACACTCTGTCCCCTCTGCTTTCAGGTTCCTTCCATCAAGAATCCACCTGCGGATTCCACCGGACACTTTTCTTCTTTCCAGCAGTGGCATTTCTTTGAAGACTTCCATTGAGAACGACAGCGGTTTCTGACGCCACTTCAGCCCTATGGACCCGGCTTTCCTGGGATAGGTAACTCTGGTACTTCGGTATCCACAGGTGGGGTGGCTCTCCAACCTTCTATATTCCAAAGGGTTTCCTCGTAATCCACTGGGAAGGGTCCTTTAACTTTAAAATTGCAACCGCGACTCTCCCATTGAATTGTTCGTAGCACGCGGTCGTGTTCTCACACTGCACCCGTCCTCCGTGAGGTCCCTACTTACTCACCTTGGGTGGTTCCTTGGGGTCCCAGCGATTCTACATCCGCAAGACACTGTCTTGACTCGAGTCGTGGTTCTTATACCACTATTTTAGTATATGGTTTGGTCTCCCCCGGGAGCCCACTGTGTAATAGTGCTACTTCGGATTGTTTCTGTGCTTCAGTATTGTGTGCTCTGAGTTTATCTGCGTGTAGCAGATACTGTGAGGTATTTAAGGTGTTATAATAATAAATATATATTCTTATAACTACTGTGTGGTTCTCCTTTCATTTAATCAATATAATAAGGTTGCATTTTGGTAAAACAAGCTGCTTAACATTCCTTCAAGACCAAGCCTGAAGGCTCTCACAGCTACCACTTGGATAGCTTTCTAAGGTTATCTTTGACCTCTTAAATCACCATAAGGGTTGTTTTGACTGGTGCAAGGTGCCCACTTTAATTAGTGGACATCATATACCAGGCCAACTTCTCACAGTTAGTGTCACAAAAGTGACGCTAACGGGCACAAAATGTTTTTTTTTTAAATTTACTTTCCAGCGCAAAACGCTCCCATGCAACCACCCATGACTTTTGGCGTAAAATCATATCTACAAACATTTGTAGACAGGGTTTAGTGCAAAACGTTAACGCCACTTCAAAGGAGGCGCTAACAGGAGAAATGTTTTTACTGTGCAGCACACATACAAAGTCTAGGCATGGTATTATGTACAGTAAGGGTATGCTTCCTGTACAAAACCTATACTAGATTCACGAACACACCCTAACGCTATGGCGCTGAGATGTGTGTGTTGCGCTCGGCAGCTGAAATCAGCGTCGGAGGTAGGGAGAGGGGAGGAGAGAGCCATATCTCTGAAGATATGGCGCTCTCCTGCTCCCTCCCTGTCACTCAACGCAGCGCAGCCTCTTTGGGTGCTGCGCTGCGTTGCGTGTATTTTTAAAAATTCTGCCCCCTTGTGTTTGGCTGTAGCTGCTTCAATTCCTACTCCAGTGTCACAGCTTCTTGGCAACGGAATATCTGGGACAGTGTCAAGATGGGCTGGGCTGGCTCCTGTTTTATGCACCTGCAGTGCATAAAGTCAATTATCGGGTTAATTGAATTCAATGTATGCCCTATATGCGCACATCCTTTGGCATAGCAGCCACTTCGGGAGGCTGCGTCCCTTTTTTTCTGCACGCTTGTTACATGTTGCTTAAGACCAGTGCGGCGCCCGCTTCATCTTTCAGCATGGCGCTTATTTCGGGAGGTTGCACCCCTCTATTTTTATCTGCACAGCACCTGCTAATTACCGGGTGCGGTAAACTTGTATTCAAAAGTAATTGTGACCCCTTTCGCATACGTGTTTGTGCAGGAGTAATTAATTACGAGGGCACCCATAAACAATGTCCTGCCGGCAGGCTATAATGTGAGCTGCGAGATAGCACAGGTATTTTCTGCTTTCAAGCCTGTGGAAGAGCACCTTGTGCATAAAGAGTGTTGGGAGAAGCTATCTTTAATGCTGGATCGCCCCATATGTAAACTTGGTGCGCTCAGACCAAATACAGTGGAAGGAGAGCACTGGTGATGAATACATGTGCCACAGAGCCGGGCCTTTGTGGTACACTTAATCCCTTAACTGCAAGCCGCGTACAACCAATTTGCTTTGTTTTGAGTGAGGGCGGATGCCAGAAGCCCCTGGATTAGCAGATGTTGCGTTCAGAAGAGTGTGCTTGACTGAAACCTATTTACATCCTCAAAGGGATTCGGAGTCTGTCTTCTCTCTTAGTGCTACTAACTTGTTTTTCTATGCAGGGCTGTGTTCAGGGGTGCCCGAAAGTGATGTCTAGAGGCGGCTCTCTCAGGAATTGGGTAGTGTTGTGCTGCAGCTCAGGATTCTGAGAGTGACGGAAACTG
The DNA here is from genome assembly GCA_963921515.1 of Calotriton arnoldi. NCBI lineage: Eukaryota > Metazoa > Chordata > Amphibia > Caudata > Salamandridae > Calotriton > Calotriton arnoldi. Next base: position 2,602,896 of record CAWUFW010000737.1, read on the forward strand.
TCAGCTGGAGTGGCTTGTGAGTGATTGAAAAGTGCCAGTGGCTGGATGCCAGCTACCCCCTTTTGGAGAGAGGCGGCAGAGGCGATCTCAGTGCCTCTCACGGAGAACCCCCACCATGACCCACCCCCGCTCCAACTTCTACTGTCAGGAGCTGAAGAAGACCATCTGGGTGCCTGACTGATACCAAAACTTGTCTCCAATGTGCTCCAGGGCCTACGGCTCCATCTGGTGAGTGACCCATCTTGGTGTAATAGTCATTCTGAAGGAAGGATTCAGACCATTGCAATTCTGCAGAGCTGTTGTAGCTTGCAATATGGGCGTTCTCTCTGCATGAGGAGCTGTGGGTGCGTGTGCTACACTGGAATTTTCAGTGCTTGCCCAGTATAGGTGTATGCGTGTTGCACGTGCAGCAGTACGTGCATTTATCCTCTGCGAGTGTATGTGCACAGCACTGGATCGAGGAGTCGTGCACGTGCAGTGACTGGTGATTCTCTGCTTTATTTGTATATAGTTTGTGGGTAGTGAGCTCAATGAATATGCACTGGCACAACTGTGGTGCGTTATTAGCCCAGAGTGCGTGAGCAGTTGTGCATGCAACCCTGACTGCATGAGTGGTGCAGGTGGCGCGCAACCCCAGTGCATATGTTGTCCATGTTCAGCGCTTGATGCAGTTCTGGATGTACAAAGAACTGAATGTGTATGTACTATGGAGTGCATGCGAAATACATGCGCGATAGTTGTCATTGGTTATATAAATGGTGCGTTTGTAGTTCTTGGAATATGTGTACCACAGTGTACATGATAGGTATGTGTAGTGCATGGAATGTCAAGGTGTCGCTTGTCTAGCCCTAAGTATCGAGTATAGAGTGCATGTCTGTTACGGTGTACATGAGAAGTACACGTGCTGCATAGGCACATTTGTGAGTTTGAATTTTAGCTCCAGTACAGGGTGTGAGTGTTGCCTGCAGTATCTGATGTATGGGTAGTAGTAACCATCGCATGAGTTGCAAGAGAGTGATTTATGTACCGCACACTGAGGATGAGTGGGGTCTGCAGTGCAAAAGAATGATATGTGTGTTTTTCTGCAGCAAGAGGAGTACGAGTTTGGCCGATAAATGAGATGCATGTGAGCATCACTGGGATATACACAATGCCAGGTGCAACATTTGTTCATGTTCAGTGCTTCTTGGAAAAATGCTGCATGGATCGTGTTAGGTTAATCAGTGAACTGTGTGTACCAGCAGCTACTTTATGATGTGCTTTCCAAGTTGGGTTGTGCGTTTGTATACCATGTATGCATAAGTGGCTGGTGCGGAGCATCTGGAATTGCATGCGAGAAATTGGACCATACATAGTATGTGCAGAACAGAACACTGTGTGTATGAACTGTACATTTGCAGTGCAATGTGCTTTGGTATATGTGTGTGCACCAGTATGTGCATATGTGGTCCATGTTCGGCCCTTAGTGGGGTTCTGGGGCATGTACAAGAAGTAAGTACAGGATAGCGCTGTACAGCACCGGGTGCACACAAAGTGCATGTGTAATATGAATATGTGTTCACAATTGTGTGTTTAGGTACTTCATGCTCAGTTCAAGCACTCGGTGTGCGTAATACACGTGCTCTCTGCTGCACGTATAATACTGGGTACATGTGATGCATGTTACGCACTGAGATATGCATGAGCTTGTAGCACAAGGTGTGCATGAATGATACATGTGCACAGTTTGTGTACGTGCAACACTGGGGGCATGAATGGTACATGTGCAAAATATAGGTACACAACTCATGACCGCAGCACTATGCTGTGAGTGACATTGATTCAGTGCCTCTTGCAGAACTACTTCCTATGAATGCATGAGCAACTCCTGCTTCATTATTTGTGCAGCATCAGGACCATGAGCTGGACTGGATGTTTGAGTGCTGCAGGTGTATGAGTGGAGCATGTACAGCGCCCAATGCGGAGTAGAATTTATTTAGCATCTGGTGTCCGAGTCGAGCATGTGCAGCCCTAGTGCATTATGTTGCTTGTGCAGCTGCAGGGGTACGAGTTGTGTGTGCAGTGCCTTGCCTTGTGTGTGCGTGCAGCACAGGAAGCATAAGTAGTCCATGTTCAGCGCTTGGTGCAGTTCTCGGATATGTAAACTAAACAGTATGTGAGTAGTGCGCTGAGGTTCTGCCGCTCGCTTTTGCCTGACTCTGTGTTACGTCTGGGCAATTTAAGTTTTCTTGTGCTGCCACTGCTCTCGGTGTCTTGAGGATGGCAGGAGCTGGGTCCCGGCTATTGCTGCTCTGCCTCTGCTTGGGGGCTGCTTTCTGACGGGCCAGCAGCAGAAAGAACCGGAGGCAGGTGCAGCCTCAGCAAGCGTTGCAACTCGGAGACGCCCAAAACAAGCGTGAGTACTTCTCCAGCTCTGTCTCTGAGCAAACATATCATCCCTACAAACGATTTGAAACACCCACTTGATGATGGGAGGTCCTGTCTGCAAGTACATCCCCCAGCTAGCACTCATTCAAATATTTATATAATGATTGTTACTTGTTGCAGCCAGCAAAGCATCTTCTCCAGTCACCTCCTTATGAACAGCCTAGCTGGTGGCCGCACCCTTGGATATGTCTCACCATATAAGCCTATACATTTGGAAAAACAACACCCTAAAGTACCTCCATGGGAAGACAAAAGGCTGCATTCCTAAACTGCACTCAATCGATCCTGGTAAATGGTTAGATTAGATTAAAAGCTTATAAAGCGCTTGGTTACTCCAACTGACATCACAGCCTAACAACAGAGCCCTATCCCCACAGAAAACCCCAGATCCCCACATAGACAGTCTATTTGCAGCCACAACGCTTAACACCAGTCCCCTGGTGATGACTGGAAGAACCAAGTCTTAAGTTTTCTGCGAAACATCGCTTCAGAAGGATGCATCCTCAATTCCAGAGGCAGCTTGTTCCAAGAATTGGCTGCTAGGAAACTAAAGGATCTGCCTCCCAAACGTACTTTTTGAACTTTTGGCACCACCAGCTTAGCAGTTCCCACGGACCTGAGATTCCGGGTAGGTCTATAGGGGGTGAGTAGATGACGCAGAAGCCTAGGCCCTTTCTCATTGCAAATCCTGTGGCATAAGCATAGGGCTTTAAAAATGACTCTCGCCTGTACTGGTAGCCGGTGTAGCTCCCTTAAGGCAGCTCCCACCGAGGCGTGCCTTGGAATATTCAATATCATGCTGGCCGCTGCATTTTGGACCTTCTGCAGTATATTCAGATTGCCTTTTGTGACCCCTAAATAGAGGATGTTGCAATAATCCAAACGGGAAGTAACCAGGGCCTGCACAATAGTCCTTTTGGCATCTAAAGGTAGAATATCTAAGATTTTACGTAGCATTCTTAGAATGCCAAAGCAAGTGCCTGCCAGAGCTGATATTTTACCTGTGAACGATAAGGTATTGTCAAACCAGACCCCTAGATTTTTGATCTTCGGTTTGGGAGTCGGGGTTGGTCCTAGTTCTTCCGGCCACCACAAATGGGACCAGATGGATGGTTGTTTGCCAATAACCATAACCTCCGTTTTGCCTGCATTTAGTTGCAGGCAACTGAACTTCATCCAGCTCGCCAGATCAGTCAGGCAGGCTTTAAATTTTGGCACCGCCTCTACATCCTTTTGCTCTAATGTGACAATCAATTGAGTGTCATCAGCATATGACACCAGTTTCACCCCATGTTTCAATACAATATCCGCCAGTGGGCGCATATACACAATAAATAATGTTGGACTGAGGGCGGAACCCTGTGGTACCCCTTGAGACAGAGGACAGATCTCGGACTCAAAGGCACGTTGTAGAACCTGGAAGGATCTGTTCTGTAGGAAGTCTTTGATCCACTCCCATGTGCTCCCTCGACACCGACCTCCCAGAGCCGCTCCAGCAGAAGGCCGTGGGAGACAGTATCGAATGCTGCACTAAAATCTAATAATATTAGTGCCGCTGTCCTTCCCTCCTCTTCTGCTATTTTTAGCGCCTCTGACGCCAGGAGTGACGCCAACTCGGTGCTGTGGAGTGCTCTAAAGCCAGATTGAGTTGTGCCCAATGTTCTGGGCCTAATTTTTTTTAATGTTTTAAAGTGGAATTTCTAGATGGTGTCCAAATATTTAGCATGCATGTGTGGTAAGAAAGGTACAAGTTCTTCCCATCAAAGCCTTTTCCGAGTTTCGTTATGTACTTCATGGTGGCTTCCTGTTGTTCTCTCGTAGATGTATTGTTTCTGCGTGTGTTGGCTTTAACCAAAGTTTACCCTACAGTTTGTATACTGTAGGTTTTATTGCAGGAGTCGACCCTAAGTGCCTTTCCACTCCACTCTACAACAATCTACTCAACTCTATGCCACTCTACAATACTATTCCACTCACCAGCACTCTATGTAATTCTTCCTATACAATTCCATGCCACTTTACTCCACTCTATGCCACTCCACTTCACTCTGACACTCTATGCTACTCCACTATACTCAACGCCACTCAACTTTACAAAAACTCTTCTCCACTCTAATCTGTTACACTCTCCTACACTACTCCATTCTATGCCACTTTACTCTAGCAATCTAATTCACTCTAGGGCACTCTACTTCAATCTACACAACACACTTTACACCTTTCAGCTCTGCTGTACACCACTTCACAACACTCTATATCACTCCACAACAATCTACTCCACTCGAACAATCCACTCAACTCAACACCCTTTCACTATACAACACTATACTCCCCACATCACACTCCACAACACTACACGCCACTCCATAACACACCATACCACTCAAATCTACTCTACACCACTCTACGCTATGCCACTCCATAACACTCCACTCTACTCCACTTTAGAACACTTTACCCCTTTTACATCAATAATTTTTACCCATGCTGAACGGCAGCCACACAACATAGCTAAAACATATTGGCAAAGCCATGGGCGAGACCTATTGGCTTTGCCAATGCTTGTTCATTTTATTTTGTCTTGTAAAGCGTGAGATTTAGAGCACGCTGGTGCTCAGCACCCAAATTCTACACTTTAAGGAAACTTTCAATTTAAAACATGAACGCAGCCTACTTTGTATAACTACCATACTCCTTTGGAATGTGTATTCTATATTTAGCCTGGACTGTTCATTGCAGACTTCTCTATTTCAAGACCCCCCTGCCTTATCTGATTACATACCAGCATTGCTGACATTCCTATCTCCAGCCATCTCAGAGCCCGCGATATTTCCAGCACCCACTCTGCCATGACCCATTGTGCTGTGCTGTAAGTCTGGCAATTAACCATTCGCCGGCTTGCCTGATGATGTCAGGAGCAAGATGAAGAGACGCAAAGAATTTAAATAAATTAAAAGCAACAGGAGTTATCCAGCTAAAAAAAGAGATTCTGTGGTAGATTGATTACTTTGTGAATAATTTGGACAGTGGCATATTCAGATAATATGTTTCAAGTGCAGAAGTGGTTTTTATTTGTTAAAAAAACGAGTGATAGTTTTTTTTAAACCATTTGTAGAATACTATGGTGCACTAAAACACCCTTGAATAGGACTCTGAAAAATGTCATGCAGAGTGCAGTACCCATCTTTTTTAAAAATAGATTTATTTAGTTATTGAAATGTGACGGCTGCAAAGTGATCCCTTTTTGGGTGGTCACCCCCAGTTTTTATTTTTTTGGGGGACTTTACCTGCTAGTTATTTTGAGCTCTAACACTAGGACACTGCTATCCAGTGCCCAGTGTTTGTGCTCGGACCCCTAAAACAAGCCCACATTGGCTTAAAACCTGATTGGTGCATTTAACTTTCCCATAAGGCTATAGTACATAAGGCTATAGGATATGGTACGCAAATACACCCATGGCATGAAACGTTAAATGTAACTTGTGAACTGCAGCATCTATTGTGGCATCCACTATAGAGTGGCAGTGAAAACATGACTTCAGTCCTACCGTGTGTAGCATGAACCCTGGTGCACAGACCTGTCAAAATCCCCGTTTTCACAGGTAGGAAAACACCAGATTAAAAAAATTAAATAAGTCACCCCTAAGCGCACCATGCTTGCCCACAAGGTAGGGTGCTTAATATTCAAAGGTGGAACATATGCCCAAAACAACAGTGTCACTGTAGCTGGCACATAGGAAAGTCAAAGAATAGAGTATACAGTTTAATCTATGACGTTTGACCTGTACCAGCTCCAGACTCCACTTGAAGATTTATTTTTATATTTAATAAAAATCCAATCTAATGGTGAGGTCGGATTTTTATTAAATATATTAGAAATGTATCTTTTAGAAAGTTACCTTTACCCTGTCTGAAGCAGCTGGCGGCTAATCTGCAGTAGCTCTCCAGCAACTGCCCAGCCTGTACTGGGAGTGGGGGGGCAGGGGGGTTCTTCCCCTGGTTAGAGGACCAATTGTGGTGGGCTCAGGAATTTAATTTACTTTATAGGGACTTCCCTGTCACAAGTAAATGTTAGGTGACAAATGGAAAGGCCCCAGCTTGTGTCCCCATTGTCAGGTTGGCATCACACCCAGTGGGATGAAAGGCTCGCCCCAGAACTGATTTTGAGGGGCTATAGAGGGGAAGGCTGCTTATTACATTGGCTACACCCTTGGGTGGGCACACAGACTGTGCATGTTGGGAGAAGATTTTCCCGTTCTTGGATTTTGAGAGTGGGGAGCACTGTGGGGTTGATTGCAGAAGGGCAATCAGGAACTGCTGAAACATTGGATAGGGTTGACCCTGAGAAGTTTTACCTCATGGGTTAGGGAGTGCCGGGTACTCACCCCACTCTCTAGCTGGTGCCAGGCATATATGTGGAATCATAAGGAACCCTCCTTAGAATACTTACTGGACCTGCTGAAGATCAGAAGATGACTAGACCTGCCTCCTGTGACCTGAGAGGAGCCCTGAAGGACTAGACCTGCTCCCTCTTGTACCCAGTACACAAAGGAGGACCCCACGGGTCAGTTGGCTGACCTCCAGTCATCTACATGGACACAACAAACTGAAAGAAGCTTTTTCCTGGAAATGCCCAGGTGACTAGTGGCAATTGGATCTGTACTCAATTTTGCTGTTGGCCTCTTCCTAATACCTTGAGAGTCTCTATGTGCCCTCCCCTGAGGTCCTGGGGGCCTTAGAAATCTGCTCCTGTGGTTGTTTGTGCATCAGAAGAAAGTTTGGAAACTTTTGAAAACTCTTCCTCCAAAGCTTCAAGAAGACCTGCGGGAAAAAGTATCCACCCAGCAGACTAGAATTCTCCCAAACTCCAGAGGTCTAGCCGGACCAATCTGCTTCAAGTACCCCCGTCTTCGGTTCCACAGTGGCGGCTACAATTTCAGTGGTGGTTCGCTCAGGGAAGGTTTTCTTTTAAAAAAATGACAAAGTCATTTTCTGTGTTAGGACTTAGAAACTTTTTTGAACATTTTGACTTACAGACTGAGACCAGTCTGCTTGGTGTATCTGACCAAGGCTTCATCGTGGTTGGCCTCAAATCGCGCTTAGGTCCGGGTCTGCTTCTTCCATAGGCTTGCATTTATTATTGGTGCTTTGTGCATTTTGGTACTATTTTCACTTAAATCTTTAAAAATTCATATCTCTGGTCTCCCTTATTCCTTATTGGATTTTTGTTGTATTTGTCTTATTTTTCTAATAAAATGTTTCTCTTTATTTTAAAATTGGTTGTGGGGTTTCATTGTGTTTTGTGTGACTTTTTCTACTGTGTATGCACTGCTTAAATACTCTACACATTGTCTTTGATTTAAGCCTGACTGCTTTATGTCACATTACTACGGATTGAGCAGAGGTTTATTTAATTTAATTTGTGTGACATCTAGGAGGTGGTGGCTTTATCCTTTAAGGTGGACATCCCAAATTATATTTCACTCTCCTACATTAACATCCATGTAAAAATCTATAAATACAGTATTTAGAAAGGCTATTTCCAAGTGACATCAAATGCAGCTGGCCATGTTACCCATAGGGTGACAATACAGGGGAGCAATATTTATTGTTGAATCCTTGCTGGACAAAGTTTGTCCCTCAACTACTTCCACAGGAGACACCAAGAAGAGTGGCCTTATCCTACAGTGACGGCAGGGTTGGGAGGAGGGATGAGTGCATTGCTTATTTAAATGGGGCACGACGAAGTGCAGATCTCCTTTGCGGGCAGCATTTAACCTACCCCACTCACAGAAGGTAGAGTCACAAGGTGGAGTTACAAGAGATTCTAAAGCATTATGGAACAACAAGCACCTCCATATAGTGGCTCTTGGGGGCAGTAAGGATATTTCTCAGGTCAGCGAGTCATTATAGCATGGTCTTCAGATGAACATGCACTTAATTTGTTCCTGTCACCCGGATCACCTAGAAGTTTACCCAACCTGTGCAATGAATAAACAAAATACTTTCCACAACAAAGATGTCTGTGTCAGTTCTTAATATGACCGTGCAACATAACATGCTTATTTGTTCTAATCTTCTGAAGAGCAAGGGGTAGCAATGTTATGAGGTGCATACACCTTCATAATTACTGCTTGAACATTGGCATCTGTCATTGTGGCGAACCCAGGACTTATTCAACCACTTGGAAGTTCAAAGTGAGTCAAATAGCCCTTAGAAGCGATGGTACTTAAGTCTACTGCTCACACCTATGTCTCTTCTCACTCTGGTAGTAATCTTGTGTCATGGTGTTGTGTATAAATAATGCCTGTGGTCTTGCAGATGGGGCTTTCTTTGTAATGAATCATCTCTGTACGCAGTGGCGGCCGGTATGGTTCGGGGGTGGCGGGCGGGGGGGGATTGAATTAAAAAAAAAAAACACTTACCTGATCTTGCCGCGTCTCTTCATCGCTGCATCCTCCCACATTGAGTGAGTTATTCACAGTGCTGCAATGCAGCGTTGTGATTGGTCTGAGCACCATGGTTCGGCGCTCAGCTAGGGAATGGGGGCCTGAGGCATGTTCTCCATGCAGGCTGTAATGCAGCCTACATGGAGAACATGCGAAGTGTGCATGAACAAACATTCATGCACACTTTACAGAGTGCACAACCACTCCTCCTCCCCGACGTCAGGGAAGCCAAGCCCCGCCCTGCCCTAGCCTGACCATACGAAAAATAAAATGATAATAGCCTCAGTTATTATCATTTTATTTTTTAGTTTACACTGCTCCATGAGAAGTGGGGTGTCGCTCCTCCGCCTTAGCGGAGGAGCCGCCACTGTCTGTACGTAAAAAAGAAAATGCCTTAAAGAGCAACTGCCACAAAAATGCCAACCCCCATCTCAACCAAGTGCCCTCCTTGAAACCTTTTCTTCATGTTTTGGAGGAGTCCTGCAGGAGAGAGACACCCAAGAAGTTGGTGTTGAACAAAAACTGCTAATCACCATGTTCACCTCTCAGGCCACTCTCTGGGATGCTAAAGTAGCATCCCTCCTAGTACTGGTGTCTGCTTGTTGAAGTCACGGTGAAGAGACAGATAAAATTTACTTTTTATTGAGCAAACCAGGCTGGCCCCAATGGCACGGGGACAGCAATGCTGTCAGAGGGTATATCAGTGGATCACCTAGAAAAAGAGGATGTGGTGCAAATATGGCTGCAGGCAGACACTATTTGCTACCAATATCTAATATACAAAGCTTTCAACTCACCCGACTTTGGTGGGTGACAAATGCCTTGGGGGTCTGACACATGCTTACCCACCAGGATCTTTTTTTCACCTGCCTTACTGATGTGTGCTAAAGACTTTGTCTGCAGTTCTGAAGCTCTGGCCAGAGTGCCTGCTAACTGTTTGTTTTACAGCCAAGAGAGGATTATAGCACAATGGTTGTCATGGAACAAAACAATGTTACGTGACATCTCACTAGAGATCATTTTTGGGTTAACAAATTCTAGAATCTCTACGTAAACTGAGAGATGGCAGTCTGAAATCTCACCCGCTAAGATGCAGCACACAAAAAAGAGAGACATGAGTACAAATTTGTCAGATGATTAGTTTATTTGAAAATGTTATGCAACTGCGCTATCATTCAAAGTCCTTCTACCTTAGAGGAAATAAAGGCAGCCTCTTCACCACAGTAATCCCTTGCTCCTGTCTGAAAAGAAATGATTTTTAAAATGGTTCAATGCTTCTGCTCCTCCATCTCATGCTGCCTTGTCACCCCACAATTTCAGTGAGCGATTCTGCACCCCTATTGCACTTGGTCATTTCTGCAGAGTCATCCCCAAACTTGCCTCGACCCTCCTGTTTTCCAAACCCGTTTTTGTTAGCTTTTAGGACTATGTGCACTTTTCCACTCATAACCAATGCTAAAGTGCTAGTGCTCTCTCCTTTAAACATGGAGAAATTGGCTTAAACCCAACTGGAACATTTAATTTACCTGTAAGTCCCTAGTAAAGTGTAACTACATTTTCCCAGGGCCTGTAAAATAAATGCAACGAGTGGGCCTGCAGCACTGATTGTGCCAACCACTTAAGTAGCCCATTTGAACATGCATCATGCCTGCTGTGTGTGCAGTTTTAAACTGCCATTTCGACCTAACAAAGTAAACATTTTGTCAGGCCCTTACGTCCCTTTCTAATACATATAAGTCATATAAATGCAACAAGTGCGCCTGCAGCACTGATTGTACTAACCACTTAAGTAGCCCTTTAAACATGTCTCAGGCCTGCTGTGTCTGTAGGTATAAACTGCCATTTCTACCTAGCAAAGTAAACCTTTTGCCTCCTTTTTAATACATATAAGTCGTTTGCAATGCTCCAAACACCAGGATTTAAGGTACTTGGTTCAGCGTGCCTAACTTGGTTCCTTTATCTGACCTGCGCTCCATCGTGGACGGCCTGAACTTGTGACTTTGTCCCGGTCTGGCACGATCAGAAAACCACAATTGGCGGTTTGAGCTTCTAGACACTATTTGCTCTTAAATCTTTAAAATTGCATATCTCCAGTTCTACTGATTACATTTTTGTTGTTTTGGTCTCAAATAATTTATTAAATTTTACTCAATTCTAAATTGGCCTGGGATTTTTCTTGTGTTGTGTTTTAACTTTATTACTGTTTGAAGTGCTGCATAAATACTTTACACATTGCCTATAAGTTATGCCTGACTACTTGTGCCAAGCTACCAGAAGGTTAAGCACAGGTTAATTTGGGGTGTGCTTGTAACTTTCCCCTAACAGAAATTGTGGTTGTTGCTTGAGTAGGGTTTCACCCCCAGTCAACCAGTAACCCAATTTCCAACAACCCCTTTTCCCCTAAGCTGGCTAGACTGATCTACAAATGAAGAGTTTGCAAGTGTATAACATCCAGGAGATGTACAGTCAGGGAATTTGGAAATTTCCTAGCAGTGGAGAGACTAGGCCATGGTGCACTGAATTAGTGTTTTACTTTAGTATGGGCAGGTAATCCAGGTCGAGTAGCTGATTGATAACATTTTAGGGTAAGTGTATTCGTTGATGTTTCGTTTGTTGTTTGACAGTTTCAGTGTTGTGAATGCTCTCATCTGGGAACATTTTATCGCAAGCCAGAGAAGCAGAGAGTGTCTGAAGTCAACATGGAAACTCTGGACCAGTTTCACTGAAAGCAGCGAGTAGGAGTCAGTTGTTGAAAACTGGGAGAGAAACACAGATAAATTAAATCAGATTTCCTGGAAAGTCTTCCTTTGTGTAAACATATGGTAGATTGATTTAAAATCCTACCAAGAGCCACACTCATGAACATCATGAGTGTTGTTCCGGGCTCCCAAATTTATGACCCAATCAGATCCTTAAACCAGTGTGGCCCTCAGGTGAGAGGAGGACCCTGTTATTACTGGATGACAGGTGAACCATCAGGATCCAGATTCAGTTGCATTGACAGAAGAACATACCTGGATGCTAACAAAGATGGTGACAAGTTGGACAGTATGGAGGAAAGTGAGAATGTTGGGGACCGATTCCTTCCACCCAAAGACAGGAATGGCTAATTACCACAGAATAGTATCTAATACACCCTAAGTAATCACCTGTGGTGGGCAGCAGCTATTTTCAGTAATTGGAAGGTGTTTTCATAGGTAGTTAAGAAAGGTCTGTGATTTTTCTCAAGAGATACTGAAAGCCTTTGAATTTACCCATCATCTTATGAAAACTAGGATTTTGTTGAACTAAATTGATTACCAGACCGGTTTAAAGAAGGAGTTTCAGCAATATTAGTCTGCAATTAAACCGTCACTGGATTTATCTGTTGTGTTTTATGAAATGGTTAAGCTGACAAAATATGCTTTAATGAAATCGTTAAGTTTAGCCTGACATTAATGTTTACATCCTGAAAGGTATCTCCATGGATACACATGCAATGTGCTTCCACAGAGAACACCAGTAGTATCCAGGTCCAACATGTGCAAGTACAGTCACAATAAACACTGAAAAGTGAGGGGACCCAATAATGGGATTCTATATGGATATGCAGAGAGGCTCAGTAGCCAACTTTCCCAAAGATACATTAAAAAAGACCTGTATTGCTCCAGTATGTAACAGCTGCAACCTCCTCTCCTTCAGCTCATTGACTATTGTCCCTTTCCTAGACTAACACCTCTAGGCCAGCAGCCTAAGACTGTCCTGAGGGCAACAAACCATATACTGTGGAACATTTCCCAGTGGTCCTGGGAAGCAAGACAAAGAACAAAGGCCAGAATGCACAATGTAAGGGCAAAATCTCATAGTGGACTATCGACAATGGGACTTTTGTTCCAAAATATGCGTCATGTTATGATCTTTGTATGTGAGCAGGAACCTTTCTCATGAACTTACATGTTGGGAGCTTCCCTTTACATTATATTAAACACATATGCTGTAGACAGGAACCTCTGCCTATTTATACTAATGTTGTGTGTTTGTTGTATGAGTAGAAAAGTATATTTAGGAACCCTCAAATCAGGAGCTTTAAATGAGACTACAAATCACTGTTTATAAACACTGACATTAACCCCTTCGCCGCGGGGCAAATTCCCCCGCGGTGCGAGAGGGGGCGGGGTTGGGCGTGGCGCTCGGGTACTCAGGACGGCTTCCGGCCATCATAAATCACAGTGGGCGTGTGCTCATGACGGCCGGGAGCCGTCCGAACTCCGCCCACTGATTAATTTCCCCGCACAGGCGGGGAATTAATACCGCGTGGGCGGAGCGGCAACGTTCGGACGGCTCCCGGCCGTCATGAGCACACGTCTACTGTGACTCATGACGGCCGGGAGCCGTCATGAGCACTCAAGTGGTTAAGGAATTTGCTATGTTTTGAAGGCGCAATATAGATAAAAACTGAGACTATCAATGGGTGTTTATAAACACTCACACTGGGAGCTACTCATGTACCAGGAAGCCGTGTTGATGAACACTCGGTGTCAGACTGGAAGCACCACCGAAGGGCTGTAGGATGCGCAGGGGGTATGGAAAGTGCAACATAAATACCAATACAATACAAATATGGCCTGGAGGAGGTATTTTAAGGTAAATATTTGTGCAGAGTGTAGTGCTACTGTACCGGTGTAGTGACTTTGCCTTTTAAGGATTAACGCACAACTGAGGTAGATTTTCCATCTGTATTTGTGAAGGTATTGTGCTACAACATAACGCATTGTTGATAATTTGACTGAATATGTAGTAATTGTATTTTATTAATGGATTCCCTTTACCTTGCTTGAAGCTGTAGCGCCTTACCGAGCCCTGGAGCATGCGAATTAAATACGCCACATTGGAGCTGCAGTCAAATACTTCTTTATTCCTCAGCATACACTCACACACTGCATATTATCTCATACTCAACATTAACCACACCCTAACACCTCCCATCATATGACGTAGTTCCTGTTCAGAGTCTGCCCCAGAACCACCAAGGTCCTAGTGCGCATAATATCAATATGCTACATCTTCCCCTTTGTTAAATAAAAACTGGTGAACATCACGAAAATCAGATTTCTTCAGTCAGTCGGTGAGGTGTTTGCACTTGTTGGCCAGACCGGGTGATCTGAGATGATCGAGGTCCACCCAAGATCCGACAACGGTGACATAGGCTCAGGTGCTGGAGCCGGACATGCTGGCAGAGCTGCTTCACGCATTGTTTCAGGGCTTCAAGTGTTGTGGTTGGTGTCTTAAATGTGAGGTGTCCTGAGTGATGGATTGTCCAGGATGATGTGCTGTTATATGTCCCTTGCACACCACTACCTGTAGAGGATCAGCGGCAAAAGGAGTGCCTATTTTCAGTTTTAGTTTCTGATAACCAGTACCCAATCTCCTTTGTCAAAAGCTCTCCTTGGGCATGGCAACATTGATTTGCATACTCTGAGGGGCATATTCTCAAGGACCCATCGCCGAGTTAACGGCACCTTATCACAGCCAAAGTCAAGATAAATGTATCGCAACATTCACAAGCTGGTGCTAACAGCCTATAACACCAGTTTACCTGCGAAAGCATGCTCAAAAAACATCGCCACAGATGACCCCTGCAACTATCGCTAATGAGATGCAGAGTAGGCGTTCCCGAGCAAAAATCGGCGACAACAGCACACCACAACATTCTCAACGACCAGCCCGATCAGCGATAAGACCACAAAACAGGCGATAAGGTGCGTTAGCAGCAGGAATCTAACACCTGCCCTGACCTGGTGCAAAGTCAGAGCACAGCCTGCAACACAAAATGGAGCCCAGCCCAGAGCCACACCTGAAGGGCAACAGATGCCATGGAGCCACTGAACATGTGTGCCGGACACCCAAGAGGGCCACAACACCCACCGCCACCACCCCCCCACCCCCCCCCGGACACCCACCGCCCCCCCCCACCCCGGACCAACACTGAGGCAGCGCAGACAAAGATAGCGACCCTCCCAAAATGCACCAAGCCCACAGACCCAACACCAGAGAATGTCATTGCCCACTATATGCCCAAAGGGACAACCCTCCTCCACATCCTGACCACCATAGCCCACAGGCTGACCGTACCAACACAGCGGACAACCAACATCCCACCGCAGACAAAGCTGCTGGCCGTGCTGCACAAGTTGGCCTCTGGTACCCTCCAACCAACCAACGCCTGAGACGGAGAAGTCACACAGCCTGGCCAATCCAAGTCCCCCGCAACGGTCATGGATGACACCATAAGCTTGGTACCCCACTATCCATACCTCACACACACTGCGCAGGAACAGCCGGAGACCAAGCAAGGCGTGTACGCCACAGCCTGTTTTCCGCACGTGTCAGGGGGCAAGTGACCGCACACATGTCCTACTAGTGGGCCCTGGCGACACTGCACACAATAAGTGCAACAGAAAGTGCACGGATCCCACCAATGTGCAGGCAATAGTGGACCACCGTGGAATCTCCGCCAACGACGTCGCCAACAACCCAGGCAGTGTGCATGATACCTGCACCTCCCGACAGTCCATCATCGACCTGCGCCACCAGGATGGCACCCACGGAAATGCACTGCCCGTTGGCCAATACCAAATGCTCACACCACACACCTCAAATCCACAATCATGCAACACACAACACAGGAAATGCACACGTCACAAGCTCACATACAACATGCACACCCACCAGACACGACAGCACAACTCACTGTGGGAACCTGGCCCAGCCATGTACATGACGCATCTACGGCATGGCACCTCGGACACACAATAGCAGAATGTCGGAAGAGATGGGGACCAGGCATGTGCGAAGGAGGCAAGGGACTGATGAATGAGAATGTACACAATGCCAAGCGTGGCGTGGATGTGCTGGCCAGACTGAAGTAAGCAGACCACACACATATCCATATCGACACACACCGCTGGTGTTTGGAGTGTAGTGGTCAGTGGACGCAACCATGTCACCCCAGCCAGTGGGGAAGTGACGGAAATGTAGCTTGTGACGTCCCCCCCCGTAAGCGTGAGGGGAGTGGGCTGGCCCGGCGTACGCCAGGCCAGCGTAGGGGTGTGAATAAAAGGCACGTAACCCTGGGTGTGGTCCTCTTCCGGAATGCCCAACGTCTCTGCCAGGGCGGCGCCCCTCACCCCGCCACGAGGCCGACGCCGTGAGCGGTGCTGCCAGCGATCCTGTGCGCCTGCTGCACCCCCGAACGCTGGTCCCCGAATCAGTCCTGCCCGCCCCTGCGCACCCAGGCCTCAATGCCCACCTTCCGACACCGGTGTGTGTTGATGAGGGCCCACCACGTGCAGGTGCAAACTCCAAGCCCGAGGCCTGCGACCCTGGCAGCCTCCTCAGACCATCATGGCCTCCGCAACACAGGCCCGCAGTATTCCTTTCACGTTGTCGTACTCCACCGGCGTGCACAGTGGACAAGTAGGTCACACATTTGGAACGGAGTCTTGATTACACCATGGCAGAGCACATAAATCATGGCTGAGTGTATGTCACTATACACCCTTCGATGTGGTGCCAACAGGTCTTAGTGTTACATCACAGCCGCAAGATTCTGTGGGCCCACGCGGACTACTGCTCTCGGCCTACGCTGCGCTCGAGTAGGTCACAGGATTGGAACTGAACATCGATTATTCAAAGGCAGAGTATGAATCAATGCACGCAAGGAGAGGCATAAGAGGATGACGCGTTGCATTTGGGAGGGAAAAAGGATCATCATTACGTAGGTGATCGAACACTACCGACAACTGTCACTTACTCTGTGCATCGCAAGCCTATGACACGTGGCTGTGGCAGACTGCTGACCGCTGCCTCCGGCCTACACTGCGGTCCAGTAGGTCACAGAGTCTTGAATCGTCAATGGCGGAGTCCATATGAGTGTACCGGCATCATCGCAGACTGCATCCCCACTCAGACCCGGTGCCACTAAGTCTGTTCCCCGACATTCATGGACACTCTCTGGTCGTACATTGGTGGCGTTTGAGTCTATGGACTAGGGGGTAGTTTTCATCCTCATGCAGCTGGTACCAATTTGGTGGAAGCAACGAGGCAGTTGCTTTCCACTCCTCCATTTGCTGCTTCCGGATAGCTTCTGCCCTCTGCATCATGCCCTGGAAGAACACCTTCCACTGTCCCCCGAAACACTAGGCGACATTCACCTCCGACTTCGACGAGGACCCGCTCAATCTGCGTGGCCCTACCTCATTGGACCGCAAGTCACCGTCCCGTGGCGGTGTGCCTGTGCCTGCCGATGTGCACCCGGGGCCACTGACTCTGTGCAGCTCAAGTCCGGGACCCTGTCTGGATGAATATTGGATGACCTCTGTGACGGTGGTCTTTGGGTCATCAACGCCATGTGCATGTGGCCCTGCGCTGTCCGCTGCCTCCAGCCTCAACTGCGGACCACCAGGGCTCACACATCAAATCGAGTCCTGACCGGCCCAGACGTCGCATAACCGCAGGAGGCACACGCCACCATCGCCAGGGCCAACTCCAACCACCATCTGCCAGAGTCGAGACAGTGGTACTGGCAGACTGATGGAGTTGCTCAAACCTGTCGTGGATGCCATCATCTGCCTGATCCCATGCTCAGCACTCCAGGTGCCACTGACTCAGTGCACCGCAACCAATGGACCGTTACTGATTGAGTTTTGTGATGTGGAGATGTTGCGCAACAATGTCACCTCAGGCAGTGTGGGAGACCTGAGACGTTGATGAGGGAGTTGCTGCAGGTCTGACACACCCCACTGCATCTGCAGCAGGAACATCCCGAATGGACACAATCCAAGTTATTTTCATCACATGGGCGCGCACGGCTCTAGTGCCCCAACCTCAGTGCACTGCAACTCACGGACACTTCTGTTTGTATGTTGGGTGACCTCTGTACTTGCTCCGGCTCCCTCCATGTTGCTCAGCAGTTGACTCTGTTATGCATGTGTCTTCTGTTTCCATTGCACTGGTGTCCACTGTTCATGTTCTTGCCAGCACCGTGCACTCCGTGCGCGCTGGCTTATGCTCACCCCACACACATCCAGCACAGGCGTCACTGTACATGTGGCCCTGCCAATAAAGGGGCCGGGCGCACGTGCCCGTAGCCAGTTCAACATAATATCTGCGTGTGTCTCTATGGCAGTGTGGGTCTCTTTTGTGGGGCGTAGGTGGTCCCTGAAGGGTAATTGACACCCACGTATGTGATCTAGTTCGCCTTCCATGGGTTCGGACCACACCTGCACAAGTTCGGCCACCTCCTTTTGGCGTTCTGCCACCTGGCATTGGGGTGCCATGTGTGGTTCGGTGATGTGTTGTGGGCCAGCCGTGCTTGCCTGTGCTTCATGCCGTGTGGTCTGTTGCAGGGGCTGGGTTCTCCTCTATGTGGCTTGTCTTCCCTGGTCCTAGTGGTGGGATGCGTGGGATGTCCATGGGCTGTTGTAGGACGTCGATGTCGAAGGTGTGTTGGTCGTGTCCTGCATCACTGATGGGTTGTCTGGTCTGACCTGCTGGAGGTGTTGTTTGTCCCTCTGCAATGTGTCGGGGAGATGCATGTTGACATTGTGTTGACATTTCTGTTGGTGCATTGTTCTTGTAGACATGCAGACTGTGTGACAATGTACATTGTGACTGTTTGGGAGGTGCTGGCAATTTGAGGGGGGACAGTGGACATTTGGACTACATGACTGTTGTGAGGTTGTACCCGTAGATATGCATCTCACAGTTCCCTGCTCTGTCAGATGTGATTGGCCTGTTTCTGCGCATGGGCGGACCCAGTTGTGTCCCCTGTTCTGCAGTGTCGGTGTTGCACTTTGTGCCACATTGTCATGGGATGTGCTGTGATTGCCATGTGTGTGTGCTGCAGTGTGCCATGGGGATGGGGGACATGTCCCTGGATTGTTGTGGGTGTGCAGTGTGCTACACGTTGTTGTGCATGTGTGCCATTGTGCACATCTCCCCCCGTCCCCCCATGGACCTGTTGGTTACTCACCCTGTTGTTGTTGTGTCAGGTCCTCTCGTGCTGTGTCCGTCCTCCCGCCTCCTTGCACCGTCTCCACATTGATGGCTGGCCTCCATTTCCTCCAGCTCCTCCTGTGGCGCAGGACTCCCACGTCCTGTCGCCGTAGCTGCCTTCCTGTTGGCAGCGTCTTTGGGCCTGGTTTGGGTATTCACGTCATGCCTGCGCCTCTTGGCCTCCTCCATTGGCCTCCTCGGCACTCCGGCTGCATTCAAGGTGGTCTGACTGTGGGTCAGTTGCTGGTAGTGCTCTGTCACATCCGTGACGCTGGTCTTGTTTTCCTACGGACTGCACCCCGTCTTCCTCTCCCTCTTCTCCTTGGCCTTCCCCGACCCCGTTGGTCCTTGCTGGTGGTCTGTGGGGCTTGTGGGGTTCGCGTTGGCCTCTGCGCTGGGTCAGGGTGCATCCATGTTGCTACGCACTTTGGATTGTTTCTGGTGTGTTGTTTTTGTTGCTTCTATGTGCATTTTCCCGCCAGGCGAGTGGGATTTACAGGCCTGCCGCTGGTTTTCGCTGCTTTTTGTATCGCGCTTGGCCTCATCGCAGCTTTTTTTGCGTTCGTGTTTCGCATTTTTGAGGCTTGGCGTTGATTTTAACGCGGACAGTTGTCGGGTTATCTGGGGACTATCGCATGTTACCGCCGTGTTGTGAATACTTGGTTAACACAGAGTAAATTTCCTGCGATGGACTGCGATGTTGAAGGTTGCGTTAAGTAACTTTTGCGATGGTTATCGCACGTTCTTGTGAATATCCCCCTTTCATTTTTCTTTTCCGAGCCGCGTCAGTGTCTCGAACCTTGTCATCGTTCACTGATCGATAAGGGGTCCATTAGGGTAGTTTTGTTCTGATGGCTCTCCCAAATAGCAAGGTGGCTGGACTCTCTCCAGTTGGGGAGTGAGGGATCGATCGATAGGCCCGGAGGGCCTGGCACAGGGCTTGGTTTAGATCGATTCCCTCCATGAGAGCACATTGAATGACCCTCTTGAGGGTACCCATGAATCGCTCAACTACACTATTGGCCTGTGGCCTGAGAGGTGTACTCTTTTGGTGTTTGACATTGAGTCGGACTAGAAATTCTTGAACACTTTGCTGTTAAAGGGCAGGCTGTTATCAGATTTGAGGGATGCCCCACGTTCTAAGATGTCATCAAGCCATTCTATGACTTTGTCATGAGTTAGCGACGATAGGTCTTACACCAAAGGAAAACGTGAATACTCCTCTAAGACTATCATGAGATGATGTTAATTTCCTAAAGGCCCAAAAAGTCAACTGCAACCCTCTCCCAAGCATGGGCAGGAAGGTCAAACATTGTCACTGGGTGCTGCGTCACCTTGGGAGACAAACAACTGCAAATCTGGCATGCCCTTAGTTCCCTCTCGACTCGCTCATCTAGCTGCGGGAACACACTTAAGGCTCTCCTGGTGGCCACAATACCACAGTGTCCTTCAAGGGCCAGCTCGATGACCCGTTGTCTTAGGCTTCCAGGTATGTCAATTCTTGAGCCTAGCAGTATTACATCTTCTTGGATGATTGCGAGCTCATCCTGTATATTTTTTAACTTTTGGGGCCATATTACACTAAAGGTGCATTTTCATTGTTTGCGCCAGGCGCACCTATTACCATGAATGTGCTGGCCCCAGGGTAGCTGTGAACTTGTGCTGCCCTGGGGGCAGCGCATTCCTGTGAAAAACGGAGCGGCTGCTTTGAAGCCGCTCCGTGTTTTTACAGTGCAGTCAGTTACTGCACCCGCCTGCAAGGGGATGTCTATCCCCCCTCCAAAGAGCTGTTCTCAGGGGCGCTCTGACAGTGCGCCTCCTGAGAGCTCCTTTGCCTCTGCGCATGCATCTGTAATACAGCGCAGGCACAGAGGCAAAGGGATTCCCTCATTTGCATGGGGCACAAATGCAAATGAGGAAACGCCCTCTGAAGATAGCCCTGGCGCTTTAAGTGCACCAGCGCAATCGGTATTACAGAAGGGGACGCACAAGCGTCTGCGACCCCTTCTGTAATACCAAAGTGCCACGGGGGCATGCAAAGAAGGCGCAAACGCCTGCTGCGCCCCCGGGGCACTTTCATAATATGGTCCCTGGAATTCAGCATCATCGGCAAGAGGCCAGGTATTTCTTCATGATTTCGTGGTATAAAGTTCTTTGATTATGGCTATGTCTTTATCTGCATTGGTGGTAGCAATGATTTGTTCCATAGACAGAGCTGCTGGTGTGTTGGATCTCACAATAAAGTTGAGATAGGATTCAGCTGTCTTGGATGTCTAACTGTAACGATGTAGCATCACTCGTGAAAAGTAATCTACTGGGTTTTGATCCTTCCCTGGCTTGTGCATGATCTCATAGTCGGACTCTTGCAGTCTCAACTCCCACCTCTCGATGCGAGGGGGGATCTTAGCCTTTTGGTTTCCAAAAATTGTAAGCAATGCCTGGTGATCTGTGTTGACAGTGAATTATTTTCTGTGAGGAATACATGAAATCGTTTGCAGGCCCACACACACAGCCAGACTCTTCTTCTCCGGCTGAGAGTAGGCACGTTCTGTTTCAGAGAGGCCCCAATGTTTCTTTGAGCATTTGGATGGCCATTGTGTTGAGCAAGGATTGCCCATAGTCCTATTGGGCTCACATCAACTGTTATTTCGATATGTAATTTGGGGTCAAACCATGCATTCTCAATTGCATGGTTAATGTCTTTGAAACTCTGGTCACATTCCGGAGACCACTGAAGCAGTACATTTCACTTTGTCAAGGTTCTCAATGGGGCACTCAGTGTAGCAAAGTTGCGAGTGTATCTTAAGCAATAACAGGCCATGCCTAGAAAAGATTGCAGCATGGTAACATCTTGTGTGGGGGGGGTGGTAGTGGATGAGAGTGCTTGCAACTTGTCTGGGGTCATTTCCCCATCAGAGAATATGTGCCCACAAAATTTGAGTTTGGTTTTGTGAAACTCACACTTTGCAGCGTTCAGAGTGAGACCTGCATCAGCAAGTAATTTGGCACACTTTGTTAAGGGCTTTGTTGTGTTCTTCTTGTGTTCTCCCAAAAACCAGTAGGTTTGAAAGGTTGGTTTACTCAGAGAACATCATCCAAAAATATCTCCACAGTCGAAGGTGCTCCAAAACTCAGTCTTTTATATCTGAACAAACCAACATGAGTCAAAATGGTAGTAATGTACCTGCAGTTCTCCTCCAGCTCGAGTTGATGGTATCCTTTGTTCAGGTCAAGACGGGAAAACACTTTGGCTCTGATCAATTGCATGATCATGCTCGCAATGTGTGGACCAGGGCGTCTCTCCCTCTCAATGGTTTTGTTTGCCTGGTGCATATTAAGGCAAATACACACTGCTCCGCTACTGTCCTTTTTTGGTACTACTACTATGGGTGAAACCCATGGCGTGGGCCTGTGGAATGTTCAATGATGTCATGGTTTAAAAGCGCTTCCAACTCTTTCTCTATAGCTTCTTGTAAATGGAAAGCAAGACTACAGTGTCGCTGAGCCACAAGGCAAATGTCTTAATTGATGTGAAACTCTACTTTCTTCTTGATTTTTTCCAGGCCATGAAATGACGACAGGAACCAGCTTGTGATCTCAGACTGAGCACAGAGGTTATAGTTGAGGGATAACAACCCCATGTCAGCAGCGGTGGCAAAACTGAGCAAACAGGCACTCGACAAGGTCCCTTGTAGAACATGAATGGTGGCTCGCACTGATGTCTTTTTGTGTCTCATTCTTGCTGTGAACGATCCATGGCTCAGAAGCACCCAAGTATATACCTTCGTGCCTGATGGAGTGAGGCGAGGCACAGGGGATAGGCTGTTAAATTTTTCCACTCACATGATATTTATCAATCGACCACTATCTATGAAGAAAGTTATGGGGTGATTGTGTACTTTCAATATGATTTTGGGACAGTGTCCAAATGACATTTGTTGCTTTATTTGATAAGCTGTCTTTGACCTGTGATTTACTTTACAGGCAGCTAACCACACATGTGCACGCTGTTCTTTGGTAGCCATCATCAGTGCACACTCATCTTCTTCACTGATACTCGATAGTGACGTTAAAGAGTCTTTGTACGCTGAGCTTCACACGATTGATCTTGCCTGGTTTTTACTTGTTGTAGCTGGTGATGCTTTTTGGTTTTAGGGGTGTGGCTTCTGGAATGTTCTCATGTTCATCTTTTCTTGCCGTTGTGATGCACTTAATTTTCTCTCTGCGCGGCACACGGTTATGAAATGGGTTTTTCCCCCACAACCTTTGCAGACTTGCCCAATGGTTGGACATTTACATTCATGGGGAAATGAAAATCCACATCGGAAGCATAGCTTTGATTTTTGTGACGACATAGACTTACGTGGATCTTGCTTTTGCTTATACTTTTATTTTTTATTGCCAAGGCTGACTCATTGTGAGCTGTTCCTGCTTCCATGTCAGTGGCTTGTTGGTCTGCTTGTTCTTCCGCTCTCGCAGCTATCAGCATTGTCTCCAAGCTATTGGTTTCTCTCAACATGTGCCTTCTAAACTAATCTGAAAGGCAGCCATCAATGACTCTGAGGCGCATGGCTTCTTTGTCGGTGAAATCACAGAATCTGCAATGCTTAATAAGTGTATCAAGTCTTTGAACAAATTTGTCCATTGTTTCACCAAAATGTTGTCGGGCTTGGTTGAAGATATACCTTTTATAGTTGACATTCGACATTGGGTAGAACTTGGCCTCCAACACTTCTTTTACCTTCTAGTATGATTTTACTTCAGTTTGTGAAACTTTTTTTAGCACTTCTTTCACTCCATCTCCTGCAAGGTTTTTCAAGTATTTAATTGTTTTCTTTTTATCTTCTTCTTCTAGTGCATCTATGAAGTCATAGAATGTTTCGATCCACTCAGCTCACCTGGAGCCAATGTTCTGCTTCTTAGAAGTGTGGAAGGGTGGTGGTGGCTTCAGAACATGGATACACTGTATTTCCCCCTCTCTTTTTCTGCCATTGAGAGCACATGCTGTTCAGGCAGCTTTTGCTGTACCTGGCGAACACTGCAACGTCTGCAAGCACAACCCTTGTGCTTGAACTTGGGTCACCACCCTTATCTGAAGTCGTAGAATGCTTCACTCGTCTTTGATGGTGAATAAATTCTCTGTTTCTCATACCTGGTTCTCGCTGCTGTTATCTTTCTGCTTCGTCTGAGTAATTGCTCCGTATTCGGGGCGTAGCACAGCGTTTCCCTCGACCGCTTCACCAGCAGTTTTGGCGGGTGTTGGAAATGGCCCTTTTTGCAGGGTTATCCCCAAACTTTTTGCTTCTTCCTCCTACTTTTTCCTGACCTGTCTGTGTTGGTTTTAGGACTCTGGGCACCAGTGGCGGCTGGTGGAATTTGAAACTGGTGGGGCGTATGCAGATCGTATCAATGTATGCGAGCGAGCGCAGCGAGCGAGCCCGACGGCAATAAGGGGGTTCGGAAGGTTCTCCCCCGTGAAGAAATTTTTAAAAAATTGGCATCTTTTTGGTGCTTTTTTCAGCACTATTTCTGTGATAAATGGACTAAAAATTCAGTTTTTCTAGGCATCCATAAAAGAAAACTCATACATTATTTCAGAGAATTTCTGGGTTGCCAAGCAAATCTGACTTCTGAAGAGGGCTAGGGTACTAAGCAAGACTGCTTTGGCTCTACCCTTTCCAATAGTAAACACTAGTTAGCGATGTGAACAAGTTCAATGGACAAACCTGGGGTCTAGGGAGAGTCCCTCTCCTGAGAAAGAAATTTAAAAAAGATTGGCAAATGGTGCATTTGAAAGCAAATGAATGCAGCGATAAAGCAAGGCTTATTAAGCAGCGGGAACGTATAGTCTTGAAATATTAAACACATTAAAAACTGTCCCGTATCTTCTTGCAGTAATTTGTTCAACAGTACCCCCATAAAACGACTAGCTCTGCTGGATTCTACGTCACACTCCATGGTTGGGCCACACAGGTGAGTTGACTGCAGTCCACTCTTTGCTTTGTGTTCGAAATTATTTCAAAAAGATTCGCTCAAAAGCGCAAAGTTAATTGCGCTCAAAGTGAAAGCCTTTTTACTTTGAAGGGTATTTGATCTAAACACATCAACCACATAGAATGAACGTAAACAAATGATTCGAATGTGAGACCATGTCAGCGTCCTCCACAGATTAAGGGCAGCACCCCCACTCACAATTGCCATACATTCGTCGAGTCCTTTTATAAACAGTGCATTATCAATAAACATTCTAATTCCGATTTCGTGCGAAAAGTTGTTTGAATAGTGCACCTCACAAGTTTATCAAAGATTTTGCGGGTGTTTATGTGTACTTTTAATTATGAATGTGTACGAGCGCCTTCATTTATTTTCAAATGAAATTTCTGATTCATATTTTATCAGAACACTTAGAACATCTATATTCTATCAGACCAAGAGCACACACCTGGACTGCAATTGACACCGTTCTACACCATCAGTGGGCCCTCACTGTCCTACAATATCCTGGACTCGACTGCGCCCACCTTCCCTCCCCATCACTGGGACCGCACTGTCCTACAATATCCCGGACTTTGTTGCACCCCCCATCGATGAAAGGTTCTTCACTGTCCAAAAATATCCAGGACTCGACCGGACCCTTTATTACTGGGTCACTCATTGTCCTACAATGTTCAGCGCTCTACAGCTACCTCCATCACTGGGTCTCTCATTGTCTTAAAATATCCTGGACTCGCATGCACTCTTCATCACTGGCCACTCACTGTCCTACAACAGCCGTTACTGTACCCCCATCACTGGGCCCCTCACTGTCCTACAACAACCTTTACGGTACCCCCATCACTGAGCCCCTCACTGTCCTACAACAACCTTTACTGTACCCCATCACTGGCCCCCTCACTGTCCTACAACAGCCTTTACTGTACACCCATCACGGGGCCCCTCACTGACAACATTATCTGGACTCTACTTCACCCTCCATCATTAAAACCCGCACTATCCTACAATATCCCGGTCCCTGCTGCACCCTCACTTACTGTCCTACAGTATCCTGGACTAGGTTGCACCCTTCGCCACTTGGTCCCTCACTGTCGTCCTGTGTCGTGGATTCTATTGCCCCCTCCCTCACTGGGCCCCTTAAAGTCCTACAGTATCCCGACTCCAGTGCATCCTCCATCTCTGGCCCCCTCGAGACCCCGTTAACTGTATGTTCCATCACTGACTCCTAGTGTCCGTCACTACCGTGTACTCAGCGGAAGCCTCCAATCCTAAGTACCCTCACTGCCCTGGTGTGGCTGCACTCGCTGTCACTGGTGGACTCTGCTCTGCACATTCTATCAGCGGGCCCCTCACTGTCCCACGCTATTACTGCTAGACCCCACAGTTCACCACGCCGCTGCTCAAACCTCCCTGCTCTACTCTCTGCTGTCGCATTATCAGTGCCACGCCCCTACCAACCAGCAACCACCAAGTTGCTCCACTCCAACAGCCCAACCTTTGAGACTGATTTTCAGTGCTTTAAAGCAGCATCACAAGCGCTATGCAGGGTTGTGCAAAGTCTTGCGCTCAAGGTTCAGTTCTTGTCGTTTTGGACCTCACCGCTCCAGACCGACTGAAGTGCCTTCTTCAGTGTTTGCCAGGGCACTTCACACTTCGACATAAGAGCGGCGCTGAAACAACATCCAGGACGATTTCTCTCATGGGAACCGCTTTGGGTCCAGCCACGACTGTGCGGCTGTAGTTGCCAGCTGCTAGGGTCAGCCACGAGTCAGTATTTAAACAGATATTTTTCAATGTCTTCGCGTGTTTCTTTTGGTCGGATATAACTGGGCGCTGAGTAGTAACTTTGAGCCAGAAACCTAAGCCAAATTATGCTCTACATCAACAATTCGATTTCTTATTAGCGGCCAATACACGAACAAGTATTTTTTTCGTGGAATGTTAAAGTTAAGACGCATTTGTTCTCTATTACAGAATTAACTTGCACGAATCAATTATTTTATATTTGTGGTTTTAAAAGAAGTAGCACCAGTGGAAGAAGCTATATATAGCTCCGTGACAATTAACATTTTATAATGTAAATAAGGCAGTGGGCTCCACCTATCCTTTCTTTTTGGATTACAGCAAGTTGCTCTTGCGCTCATACAAGCAGTAAAAGCAAAAACATATTTTAAAGTCCTACAGAAAATTCGTAAATCGAGTATCACTTGTAGCGCCTGACTAAACAAAAGCGAGGCTACATGTATGTGGGGGCTAGACAGGATTTCCAGTAAATAAATAATTACGTATAAATAGTTACAGGAAACGGACAATCTGTAGACGGGCTCACTGACCACACACACGCAGCCCCTCTTCGCCTCATACATAAGCTGTGACGTGGACGGTACAAATCACAATAAAAGGACTTCCTGGCCCTGGGGACGGGGTTTGTGTTCTCTTTCTATTTTACACCCACCACTTTCATTAACCTGCGTCACTTGTCAGTCCACTTACTAGCACTTCTCGGTGCTGCCGGGTGACGTGAAGAGAGATTTCCCCACAAGAAAAAGCACTGGTGGGAACCCTTGTAGCGCATTGAGCACCAAAACTAAGCGCTTCTAAAGGATAAACAGCCATGTCTCCCGACAGATGCAGACATTTAGGCCAATACAGTTCACGATCAAATGAATAAAACTTACCAGGCATCTCCTCCGGTCCCGCGTCGCATCACGTCTCCTCTGCATTAATAGTCTGCAACGTGGTGGAACTAACTTCTTCCCGCTCTTTTCTTTTGCCGCTCAACAGCAAATCAGGAGACTGGATGCGACGGGGGCCGGTCGGCTGACCCTTGTTAACTCTGTATCCTGGCATTTGATAGGGCATGGGGCGACTTTGCGAAAAACACGTCACCGCCCGAGCAGGAGCCTATCTTCAGACGCCTGCACTACACTAGGCATGCGCAGCATACCTAATGGTTTGTGAATGTGAGTGAGGAGCAACGCTCCTCTCTTACATGCGCAGACCATCTTCTGGACTCCTGCTCTCGCCTGCGTGCGTGCACTGTGCCTTGACATGCGCACTTTCACCCGTGAAGCACAGGCCGGCCCGGAAATGTAAACAGACGAATTGTGAAAGCTGTCAATTTGTCTGCTTACATTCCTGTTG
Organism: Calotriton arnoldi; assembly: GCA_963921515.1. Taxonomy (NCBI): domain Eukaryota; kingdom Metazoa; phylum Chordata; class Amphibia; order Caudata; family Salamandridae; genus Calotriton; species Calotriton arnoldi. The sequence goes on from CAWUFW010000737.1 coordinate 2,630,945, forward strand.
CCCGAACTTCAGTGAGCAGTTTCTTTTGTGGGGCGCTGCCCCGGCGCCCCTATGGACCATCCGTCCCTGCTGGGCACTTTAACAGTGCTAACGTGCATATGCTCTCTGTGTAAATTGTGTTATGGATTGGTGTTTCCATGATTGGATATTTGATTTACTTGTTAGTCCCTAGTAAAGTGCACGGAGTGTGCCAGGGCCTGTAAATCAAATGCTACTAGTGGGCCTGCAGCACTGATTGTGCCACCCACGTGAGTAGCCCTGAAAAGGTAACTCAGACCTGCCATTGCAGAGTCTGCGCGCAGTTTGTAACTGCCATGTCGACTTGGCCAGTGCACACACTTGCCATTCTCTAACCTTCCCTTTTCTTACATGTCAGCCACCCCTAAGGTAGGCCCAAGGTACCCCTGTGGGCAGGGTGCAGTGTATGTGAAAGGTAGGACATGCCCTGGTGTGTGTGGCATGTCCTGATAGTGAATTACTGCCAATTTCGTTTTCACTATTGCAAGGCTACCTGTTCCCCATAGGACAGAATGGGAAGTTTGTTTATAACATCTTATAAACATAACTGGCCCTGGGAACTAGGTAGGAAAATAAAGTTTAGTATGCCTGAACTCAGAATCTAAAGATGCATCTTTTAGTGAAGGTGATTTTTACATTCTGTGTTTGAAAATACAACTTTTAGAAAGTAGGTATTTTCTTGCTCAGTCATCCTGTGTGCCTCTGTTGGAATGTGGATTGCCTGTCTGGGTTTTGGATGACAGAAGGCTGGGGAGTAGGAGTGGCTCCAGATAATCTAGGTGGGTCAGGAAAGGGCTGAATAGACCTGGGCTGCAACGGGGGAAGGGGGAGGAGATTTCCTTGCACCTCAAAGGGCCTGGTCTGCCTCTGACAATGCCGTCTCCACCTCCTGCCAGGAAGTCACACCACAGAAGGCAGAACTGGTTCTGGCTGGGCACAGACACTCTCTGTCTAAGAGATCAAAGGATTTTGGGATATAAATAAAGGGGCCCAGACCCCTGAACTTTAGAACTCTTTTGGATCAAGAAGACTGCCAAGAAGAAGAGCTGGAGAAGCTGTGAGGAGGAACTACCACTTTGCTGTGTGCTTTGCTGTGTTGGCCTGCAGTGGCTGCTTCTGTCTTGGGCAGTGAAAGGCCTGGACTGGACTTTCTGCAATCTACTTTTGTGAGTTTCTCCAAGGGCTTGAGGTAGAGCTTGCCCCCTGTTCAAGAAGTCTCAGGAACAGCAAAGACTTCAAGTTCTTCTGCCTTCAGCACTGGGGACTGTGTGTTTTGTGCTGCAACAGAAGAAAAGCAACTCGACGACGTCTATGACGCCGCTGCCGAATCTGTGTCCTGAAGGCACCGCCGCAACGCCGCACCGCGACCCTGGTCTCACCGAAGACGCCTGCTGACGCCGCCACCGAGCCGCTGCTCGCACCGCGACCTGTGGGCACGTACTCCGCACCGCCTTGCTGCACGACGACGCCTTGGCACCGCAGAGGGCACCGCCGCAACGCTGGTCTCACCGATGACACCTGCTGACGCCGCCACCGAGCCGCTGCTCGCACCACGACCTGTGGGCACCGCACTCTGCACCGCCTTGCTTCACGACGACGCCTTGGTATCCCCGACGACGCCGCTCCACGCCGAAATCGACGCCGCTGCTTGCACCGTGGTTCGAGGGCACCGCTCGTAAAGTAACACGATGCACCGCCCTCATCCCGCACCGCAGCCTTGGCCTACCGACACCGGCGCTATCGACTCCAGTTCGTCAGCCGACGACAGAGCTTCAGCAACGACGCCGCCGCTTCTTGCACCGTGACCTGCCAGCACCGTGACGAGCACCACCTTCATCTCGCACCGCGACCCTGGTCTCACCGACGACGCCATCCGATGCCGCCACCGAGCCGCTGCTCGCACCGCAACCTGAGGGCACCGCACGCCGCACCGCTGCACTTCGCACCACAGCACCCGGCGCCTGCCGACGCCAGTGCTCCTGACTTCAACAGAGAGGAGATCGATCTGCAACGCGTGTGACTTCGAGGGCCCCGACTACTCCTGCACCGACCTCCGGAACCGACGCCTGCGGACGCCGTGCTTTCGGAAGCTCAACGAGAGGTTGCCGACGCCCTGCATTTCTAAAAGGTACTGTTTGCGGGTCTTCCCGACACCGTAGCTGGCCCGCGACGCCGAGGTAAGCCAGAACTGTTTGGATTTGTTTGTTCGCGACGCCGTGATAGTCCCGGACGGAGCTATCGACATCAAGGAACTATTTTTCAAGCATATTTTGATAACTGAAGATTTTTAAGTACTGTATTGTGGATTTTTATCGTTTTTTGTCTTGTCTTAAGTATATAAAAATATTGGATATTTTTCTAAACTGGTGTGGTGTCCTTTTGTAGTGCGTACACTGTATTACTGTTGGTTATGTGCAAATGCTTTACACACTGCCTCTAAGATAAGCCTGACTGCTCGTGCCAAGCTACCAAGGGGGTGAGCAGGGGTTATTTTAGGAGTGTAACTCCCTTATCCTGACTAGAGTGGTGGTTTCTGCCTGGCTTTGGCACATGCCCTAGCCTACCAAAAATCCCATTTCTAACAGCGGGCATTTTTAATGTGCTTCTCTGTAGGGCCTTCACTTTCTTCTTTGGCTGTGTATGGGCTGAAGCAGGGCTTTGACTCCACGTGTACTAGTCGCAGACTTCTTTGCATCACTTTGAGGCACACATGGCATGCACAAGCAGTTTGCTGTACCATTGCAAACTCTCAGGGAGAGCAGCCTTGTTTTCTTCAGGGCACGTATCCCCTAATTGTCGCCAGATGTAGCGTCTTCCCCAGCCCTGGAGCATGTGAATGAAATACACCACATGGGAGCTCCAGTCAAATACTTCTTTATTCCTCAGAATACACTCATACACTGTGCATTATCTCATACTCAACATTAATCACACCCTAATACCTCCCTGCATATGACATAGTTCCTGTTCAGAGTCTGCCCCAGAACCACGAGGGTCCTAGTGCGTATAACATCAACATGCTACAGAAGCCAGATCACATTTAAAGTCTCGCCCCCCCCCCTCTCCTCCAAAAGTGTGATGGAGATGCAAGATTATCGTTATGTACTGTAAATTACTCTGGACCGTTAATGCAATGCACACCTTCTTGACTGCTACTCGCCCTGAGTCTCCTTATGGTTAACTCTAAATTCATAACATTTTCTAACTAATCTATGCGTCTATGCAATTGTCATACAGAGCTTAACAGATGGTGATTTCCTCTAGAAATCCTGCTTTAGCATGTGTGTCTGTACTATTATTTCTCAAGAGCATATAGGGTGGCCCTACTGTGTACTATAATAATGAAGGTGAAGAAAGAGGTTGGTTGCTAGTCTCTTTAGGACAAAGCTTTTCGTGTCTTTTCTACCAGCTATTTAGCATTTGGTTCTCTGCTGTTCTCCTACCTGTTCTCTTTATTTTATACATAGAGCCTACGTGCTTCAAACCTGTTTAACCCGACGTTTAGCCACCATCTCCCATAAATCCATTTTACAGGCACACTGGGAAAGGGTTAGACTTTTAGAAACATGTTGGTTGGTGCTCACTGCTAAACTGCACTGCTTTCTGCACAGTTAATTTACTAAATAGTAAAGGGTAAAGTTCAGGTAGCACCGATTGCCGTGTATATATATATTTCCAAGGAAATAGAAAACAAACACCCTTTCAAATATAATGAGTCACACAATAAAACATGCAGAACGTGTGCATAAGTATGTCTCAATTCATTACAGACCTGTGAGAGTCGTCAGGGTCACAGTTGGATAGAAAGTTTGTAACTGCTTCCGCTACCTCTTCATTCAGTAGCACATCCCAGAGTCCATCTGTCGCTAAGATCAAAACATCATCAGCACCATGTTCATACTGCAGAAGATCGTAGACTTTCACCTGAAAAAAGGGCGAACACAATTCGATTAGAAAAGGCTATGATGGTGATGTTTCCTGACATAACCGGCTCTGCACAATGAACTCTTCCATTGTACCATCGCTCCAAAAGTCCTGTGGATGGTGTTGTATGAAAAAATATGACAGGCTATATTGATGTGAAAGCACCACTGACACAAAACTGAGCCAATTTATGTATGTGTTTCAAACAGCACAAATTGTTATAACACTGGCAGTGCTATTGTAGAGAGCCAGTGTGGGGCAAACAATATTCAGTTGCCAATGGGTCATTGTGGGGGTGGAGACCATCAGCCTACATTCTTCAGGTACGATACTAAACGGTGGACTCAGGTGAATGATTTCTTGAAATATTACTGTTGGAAATGGGGGTCTCTAGTTGGCAATGGCTGGTGCCACTGTCCAAATAGGGACCCTTCTCCCAAGTCAGGGCAAGTGGGCTTCCCCTTTGATAACCCCTGCTCAACCCTGTGGTAACGTAGCACGAGCAGCTAGGCCTATCTCAGAGGCAGTGTGTGAAGCATTTATGACCATGCACAATAAGGCAGTAACGACACCACAAAAGGACACAACTCAAGTAGGTATAGAAAAAAATAGTATCTTTATCTAAGGTTTGGTACGAGACTCTCAAAAGCGTTTTAACCAGTAATCAGGCATGTAAATCATTAGGGACTTAAAAAGGCAATACGTGTTCACCAGAACGTGGCGCTGACTGAGTTCAAGGCCTGGGTCTACGCGACCCGTTGCGCACCAGATACCTGCCGTTGGACGGGGACCCAGCACGTAGCTTCTCGAAGAAGCGGAGACGGTGACAGGCGGACTCCCAGCGACCACAGTTCTCGATGGCAGTGGTCCGCAAAGTGCACTCGCAACGATTCGGGCACTCCGGGACAGGCGGGCCCTCAGCGGCAGCAGCACGCGGCTGCGGCGGCCCGGGCTGGTGGTGGCGATGACTCTCGTGCAGCTCCATGGTGGGCTCGCGGCGGCAGCAGCGCTCTCCTAGCTGCGGCGGCCCACAGGACGATTCACGATGGTGCAAGGTTGACAAAGACGTGGGCACTCAGCGGCAGCAGCTCTCTCTTAGCTGCGGCGGCCCACAGGACAAATCCCAATGATGCAAAGTTAGCAAGGGTGCGAGCACTCAGCGGCGGCAGCTCTCTCTTAGCTGCGGCGGCTCACAGGTCAAATCACGAGGATGCAAAGTTAGCAAGGGTGCAAGCATTCAGCGGCGGCAGCTCTCTCTTAGCTGCGGCGGCTCACAGGTCAAATCACAATGATGCACAGTTAGCAAGGGTGCGAGCCCTCCGCGGCAGCAACTCTCTCTTAGCTGCGGCGGCTCACAGGACAAATCACGAGGATGCAAAGTTAGCAAGGGTGCGAGCACTCAGCGGCGGCAGCTCTCTCTTAGCTGCGGCGGCTCACAGGTCAAATCACGATGATGCACAGGTAGCAAGGGTGCGAGCACTCCGCGGCAGCAACTCTCTCTTAGCTGCGGCGGCTCACAGGACAAATCACGGTGATGCCAAGTTAGCAACGGTGCGAGCACTCAGCGGCGGCAGCCCCCTCTTAGCTGCGGCGGCAGCCCCCTCTTAGCTGCGGCGGCTCAAAGGACAATCCACGATGTTGCACAATTAACACGAGTGCGGGCATCCAGCGGCGGCAGCTCTCTTAGCTGCGGCGGCCCGCAAGGTTGCAGCGAAGGGTCTGAGGATTCAAAATCAGGCGGGCACTCAGCGGCGGCAGCTCTCTCTTAGCTGCGGCGGCCCACACAGTTTCAGCGCAGGTTCTGCAGGTTCAAATTTAAGGCGGGCACTCAGTGGCGGCAGCTCTCTCTTAGCTGCGGCGGCCCACACAGTTTCAGCGAAGGTTCTAAAGATTCAAATTAAGGCGGGCACTCAGCTGCGGCAGCTCTCTCTTAGCTGCGGCGGCCCACACACAGAGTTCACAAAGGTTACCAGTCCGCGTTCCTCACAGTAGAACTAGAGGTTCCGGATTACTCGACGGAGGCCTCACCTGCAAGTAGAATTCCTAGCGAAGGAATTCGGGCGGCTGATGGGGTGAAGTCTAATGTCCCTGAGACTTCAGCAGGAGGCGCTCTCAATTCAGGCCCTTGGGTAGTTTCTTCAGCAAGCTTGGTGAAAGTTTCAAAGTCCTTTCCTCTGTCCGCTCGGACAGAGTTTCGTCTTGACATCCAGAAGGAACACACTTGAAACAGGATTCAGCGCAGCGCTTTATACCTAAAAAGTCTTTGTTCTCTGCAGTCACAAATCACTGCATCCAGTCAGAACCAGTTCGGTGGGGTCAGGGAGCACTTGGTTTACGAGGCGACATCCTGCCCTTTGGGAATCTGGGTGTCTGCTATCAGACGCCCAGTGGGAGATGGAGCCATCATTCACCTTGCCAGACACGGCCCTGCTCGGATCATAGAGTCACCCCTCCCCATACTCTAAATGCCGATCTCTCTCTCCAGCCAGGTCTGACCCAGCTGGCCCTGCTGCTCCAAAACCAGACGGCCAATACACACGCTAGCAAAAGCCTACAGGAAAGCTTCAGACCAGAAAATACCTCGTTTCTAGTAGAGGCATTTTCGAACACAGGTTACGCTAATAATCCTTACTAGAAGATGCATCTCCATGTTCTGAGTTTAAACATATCAAATTCGACGTTCCTATCAGGTTTCTGGGGGCAGGGAGGATTAAGGCATGCAATACTCAGCCTGCACATTCTGGCCTATGAGTATGGGTGGCCTCGCAATAGTAAACAGTGAAATGCAGGGTAACTCGCTATTAGAACAGGCTACACAGACATACTTTCAAAGCTGCTTCGGTGGGTAGCGCAAATCAGCGCTGCCGGCCCACCAGCAGTATTTGGTCTACCAGCCCTGGGCACACGCAGTGCACTGATACTAGGGACTGACAGGTAAACCAAACGAGCCCATTATGATTATTCCAATTCATACAGTTATCTTTACACAGGGAGCATTCGCGCTGTGTCACTGATTGGCAGTGGCACAGCGCCCAGAGCATCTAAATCCAGCCAACATAAAAGGTCAGAAGAGAAAAGAGGAAGGGAGACCCGCGCCAATGATGCCAGGTCTAACAATTACATTTTAAAACGTTTCTTGAATCATGGGTAGTTTGGTTCAGATCTGATTTAGGAGTTCAGGACTCTCCGCTGTTTGTGGCCAAATACAGCCAAGGACTGTCCTCCGTGTTGTTTTAGCCACTCAAATGGGCAGTGAGGGATCATGTACTGAGAGGCAGAGTGTAGGTTCTGGGGAGGAATGTAGTGTGGAGTCCGTTTTTAAGGTGTATCAGGGATTTGTTCCCACATTCCTGATCAGAGTTTCTTGAATTTGATCTTCGGATCCAGGGGAACTCAGTGGAGGGCTTTGAGGGCTGGTTTGGATTGGTCATATCTCCTCCAAGTCTAACACATCTCGGTTGCAAGGTTGTGAAAATGCTAATCAGCTTTGGGCAGTCCTTTGTAGAGCACATTACAATAGTATATGCATCCCATGATCAGGCATGTTGTTAAGACAATCTGAAGGGTGGTTTGAAGGAGAGGTAGAATTGTTTAGCAGCATAGAGAGTTGAAATATGAAGTGCTTGACATCTTAAAGGTAAAAAGAGCAGGCATTCAACTTGTTTTCCCAGTCAAAAGGACCTATCTGCATGAAGCCCAGCTCACAGACTATTTGGACTTGATGTGGACCCATGCAGATAGCCTGCAGGGGCCCCATTGCCAGAGATCTCAAGCCTGCCCATTCCCAGAAGCCGATCCTCAACCATTCGGGCTGTGGTATCACAGTGTTTATTTTAATGGGGCATCATCCGCAATCGCTACTGTGCAACCGCTGAAAATGCTTTGTAAATCACTCTGTATATGTGGTCATTGCCTTATGTATTGTTCTTTCTTTTCAGGAATTTGTTTTCAGTTTTAGTGCACTCTTGAGGGCCAGAGCTACTAACATTTTTCATGTCCCATGATTTCCTGAACCTTTGATTTCTGTAGCTCCATTGGGCATGTGCTTCCCGTTTTTCCTGCTGAAACCCCCTTGGATTCTCATGTGTGTTGGGGTTCTGGCTCCCTCCATATGGTCTGCCCTCCTGTTCATGTGACCAAGCCTCCTTCACAGCTCCTCCAGTGATGCCAGCTTTATACAGTGGAGCTGTTCATGACATCTTTCATATTTGGGTTTCTTAGGGCCAGGTAGAGCAGGTATGGCTATGGCCAGAGCCCCAACCCCTTGACGTTCTAAATACTAAGATCCCGCCAAGCCACATCTCTCCAGCTTCACAAGACTACTAATCATATTCCGTCCAAGGGTTAACCTTCCACCTATATTACTCTTGTGAATGATACACAGCTCCGTCAGTGCTGCCATGGATTGACCTCATTGAGCACCTACCCAGCCTACCTGTATCCTGATAATGCCTGTGACCTGCTCTTTAGCCTCTTTTGGATGAGTATCTACACTGCATTTAACCTGGCTGCCTCTGTGAACTTCTATAATGCACCTTATTCAGCCGCCTGTAGAGACAGTATGCCTGTGGGGTGCTCCACTTGATCCTATTTGGACCCACCAAGCATAGTCTGATGTATATATTTGTGACTGTTCATTCTTGATGACCGAGGGGAGAGGAGCATCTGCATGAGCAGGGAATTTGCTCATCGCCTCTGTGCCCCTTGAGTCATCACATTTGTTCATCTCATTTTGTCAACGTTCTGTGTGGGCATGCACACCTGACTATGACCTGGGCCCTGGTTGGCAGTAACCCAGAGCAGAGTGCCCTTCCTTCACTACTGGGTGGACTCTAAAGAGCAGTCATTATGGCTATTTTTGTCCTGTGCACGCCTGTAGGGCACTCTTTGTCACTTGTGAACAGACTTCTTGGACCAGGTCATTATGATAGCTATATCCGGTGCTGGCTGTCTGATGCTCCTCTGTCACTCCTGTGTGGACCTTTTAGGGTCTTTTCTGGCTAACTGAAACCAGTGCTTGCTCATGGAGTGGTGTCCTCTTGGGTGGAATCTACCGAGCCTTACTTTTGGCTGCCTGAAACTAGTGCATCTCTGTGGGTCGCCCCTCTCTTCCTCTAGGGTATTTTGTGAAGAACATTACTCTGTTGTGTTTCTCCTGGGCATGCCTTTTGGTTACTTCTCAAAGCCTTGGATGGACCCAAGAACACTTACCAAGGCTGGCTGTACAGAGTGCATGCATGTGGGTCACCCAGCTATCGCTCCAGGGGCCTAATAAAGAGCATCTGCCATCACGGCCTGAATCCAGTGACTGACATGCCCTGACACCCCAGGTGGATTCTAAAGAAACCTGCTCAATCTTTATAGCAGTCAAATCAATGTAAAGTGTCTTCATTCATTCTTTCAATCTCATACTTCTCTCCTCACAATTATACGGTGCTGCAAACTACAATAAGATAAGAGCACCACTTCGGTCACTCACGCATGACACCAAAACACTTCCCACAAAGCCATAGTGCAATTCACCACACTTGTGAACGGGAACTTCCCATTGGCTAATGTGCTTTGGCGCCTCATCAGGGGTATGAAGCACTACATAAATGCAAATGCAGCACAACAAACATAATACTTTCAGAGCAGTGCTTCTTTAATTTCCACAGATCTACCATCATAACTTTGTTTTGCTTTTGAAGCAAGTCATATGAAAAGAATCTGCTTTACTTTGCCGTCACCAGCTTACCAGCCTGCATTTGCACGCGAACATCGTTGTCTTGTACTTCTGGTTATATTTCGCCTCACACTAGTTATGAAGTCTCTTAACATGAATTTAAGGGCATTCTACATAAGCAGAGGTTGTATCGGTGTGTGGTTATATGGACCCAGGTGATGATGACAAAAGGACAAAAACTATTTTACTATTACATTTATCAAAACCTGCTATGAAATATTTTCTTTACTTTCAAGCATTTACTCTCTTTTCCATACAAAATTGGTGGTGATGAATGAATTAAAGTATAACTTTAGACCAAGCACACCCAAAGTAATAGGTGAGCCAAGGCTGCATATGTGTATTTCTACAATGCCTAGTAATGACAATGACCGTGAGTCATGCATTATAGAAATACATTTAGCCAATTACTTTTCCTGAAAGTCGGGTTTCAAGCATTTTGGGGCATATTATCAAGGACGGCGTTAAAATTATCGCCGGTTTAGCGGCAGAAAACTGCCGCTAAAGCGGCGATAATGGGCTTGATAATATGCCCTGGAGAATTCCAATAGAAGCCCATGTTCACACCAGAACATGGACTTCTATTGGAATTCTCAAGGGCATATTATCAAGCCCATTATCGCCGCTTTAGCTGCAGTTTTCTGCCGCTAAACCGGCGATAATTTTTAACGCCGTTCTTGATAATATGCCCCTTAGTCTCTTATTATGACAGTTTATCATAACCTATTTTGTCCTTGTAAAAAAAAAAAACAAAAACCTTCCCCCTCAGTTCACAATGGATCCACACCCATTTTTCATCAGATCTTCTTGGGAGTAAAAATATGTATTTCTTATGCGCTCCAGGTGGGTGTTAAATAAATGAAGAGTTCTTGAGTCACGCCAAGAAGCTGAAGAGCCACAGGTGGGTGTTAAATTAATGAGGAAGACCTATCGAGTCAAGCCAGCATGCCAAAGAGTTGTAGGTGGGTGTTCAATTAATGAGGAAAACTTGTCGAATCAAGCCGATGAGCCTTAGGCCTTAAGTAACGACACCCCTTGGACTCTTTCCCCAGCCCACCCCATACTAAAGATTTATAGAGGCAGGGTATGTTCAGCTTTAAGGTGAAATGACCACAGGGACAAGTGCTTAATGGGGAGGCATGTGCATTACCATTGTCGTACTCTTCAGCTTGCAAATCTAGGACCTAGGTGTGCTCCTGAAAGAATTGCCAGCAGACTGGCACAACAGAACCACATGTGAGCAATGGCTGGTGCTGAATGTGCATTACGGACTAGCTAGTCGTAAGGCAACTGTTCATCCTTCCAGTGTGCACAGAAAGCGAAGTCTGTCTGCTTCCGTAAGCTACATATGAAGAGTAAAGTGAATATCTCTTCACATTAAACTGCCATTCTATCCAGTCATTCTTTGTTACGAATAGACTTGCATATACTTAGAATAACTAAATATTGTATCTTTTTTGTTAATCCGACAGTGCAGACTAATTTTCTGATTTTGTAAAAAAATGGTCCAGGGCTAGCTCTGATACATTTGTTCTAACTGCCAGTACGTGCCATGCCTGTGGCCACATCTTCTTTATTCCAGTTAAGTTCTTCTTAATCTCTTTACTTAGTCCGAGTCCCGAAATTTACACTGGGTCATTCTCCCCTTGGTGCATCACAAATAGGTATGGTTTCTGCCACTTTTGGTGAATGTATTTAATGGATTAGCCCATTTCATGGCACCTCAGTCTGACCACTGGAAACCTACCGCCTCAAAGTGACAGCCGGCACTAGTGCCACGTGAGAGAAACCGGCTTCTCTTGTTGGCAGTCAGAAGTGACTCTTGGGGGCATTTTTACAATGCTCCTGCGGCACTTTTACACCACCGAATGCGTCACTTTTGTGACACTCCGAAGGCGCAGTGTGCCGGCCCATATTTACCAGGATACACAAATCCACCCAGCGTGACTTTTCATGGCCTTGTATATATGGAGGAAGGCAATGCCCTACTCTTTGTGGAAGGGGCGTTCCATGGGTGTTGCTGTGGGTGTTCCCATGCAACACACTTGTTTTTTGGACTTGCCCCAAGGTTTACAATATAGCGTAAATCTGGGGCAGAGCCAAAACTAACGCCTTCCCAAAGGAGGCATAACAGGGAGAAATGCTTACATTTCTCCTCATTTTTTCCACGTGTGCTGCATTCTGCAGCACACATAGAACAAGGAAAACGCCTCCTTTGATTGTTGAAGGGACACCTTCCTGCACAAAAACATCATGCCAACAACATAGACACCCTTGGACTATGGTGCAAGCGTGCCTGCATTGGTTCTCGGCTGCAGTTTGTGCCATATCTTGTAAATATGCAAAAGAAACAATTGACGGACGGAATGCTGGACAATGCAAACATTCACCCCCAGTCACAAGGATCTGGGTTTAATCCATCATTCTTTAGCTCACCACACCACCCTAGTTTGGACCCAGCCATATGCAAATCAGTCTTGTCCCTGTTCCTTGTGGGACAGTCCAGCCCGAACTGCCAAGCCAGGTCCTCCCTGGACCGGAAACAAGCATCCTGGGACCGGTTTCAGGACATCACCCTTCATCAGCCAGGCTAGCTTGAATCCAGTGGTGTAGTGAGCACGGGATCCACGTCTGGGCATACCCTTCCCACTTAGGGCGACATATGCAAAAGTACCCACGTCTTGTAAATATGGCACATTCCTACCCTTTTCTTTTGATGTATGGTAGTGCAGCTAGAAGGCTTAAAGCTCTACCCTACGCCAAAACATTGTAAAATGCCCCCTGGTGTTGCCGAGCCGTGGCAGGGTAGTTGGCAAGCCAAATCAGTATACCGTGCCAGGCACTTTTTCCCAGGCCGTTGAAGCAAATGCCCTGAATGGAAATAAAAAACGGCTTCTTTCTGCGTGGACCTCCGTCAGACAAACTGCTAATAACAACAAGAGGAGATGGGGAAAATAAGAGCGGGGAGTGGCACAGTGTCCTACGTCATGCTTTCCTCACCTCAACTGGCAGTTCAGGGTTCAATTCATTGATGCAAAGGAGGTATTGTCCTGCCCGCACTGTTGTTGCAGGTTTGACATAGAGCACTTCAAAGGTCATTCCCTCTTTTCTTAAATCTAACTGTCAAACATTTCCATTTGTTTGTTTCTGACTTCCACAGAGTTGTAGTCATAGCTTCTTTAACAAGCATTGGCAAAACCAATAGGTCTCGCTTATGCAAGAGCTATTGGCTTTGCCAATGTGTTTTAGCCATGTTGCACACCAGCGTGGCTGCTGTTCCTCATGGCTAAAAGTTAGTGGCGCAGAGGAGAGTGACATGGAATGTTGTAGAGTGGAGTGGCATAGAGTGTCGTATATTGGAGTGACATAGAGTGGAGTCGCGTAGCGTGGCGTACAGGGCAGTGGGGTAGAGTAGAGTGGACTGGTGTAGAGTGCATTCGCATAGATTATTGCAGAGTAAAGTGGCGTAGAGTGCAGTGGCAAAGAATTCAGCGGTGTACAATGCAGAGTCATAGAATGCAGTGGCGGAAATTAGAGTGTTATATAAAAAAAACAAGGACGACCCTACTCACAGGGAACCAGGGCATACAATATATTTAGAAAACAGTGGTTCTTGTAGACAATGTGAAAATATTCAATAATATGTAGGCACAATGGCAAAATATACCTAAAACAGAATGCCTTATAATTATAAATACTGATAATTTAGGAGGCAAGAAATGGTTCATTATGAATATAGACTATATTCATTTATGAACCATTTCTGGCCTCCCTAAATTATAAGGAGGCTGTTGTAGGACATTGTTTAATAAAAAATGGTAGTTTTTATTTATTAAGAAACCATATCTTATGTTAAAATCTGTCACTCTTTTTATGTTGGTTCTTTTTTCAAATGGGACACTGAGCACAGTCTGCATGTTTTCAATACAGACATTATTTCTTTTCAAAGCAGTATTTGGTCTCATTATTGTGTTCTGTATAACGTTTCTCCATCAGCATTCTATTTCAGTTTTATTTTGCCATTGTGCCTACATATTGAATATTTTCATATCGTCCACAAAAACCACTGTTTTCTAAATATATGTAGATTTGAGTGCGGCATAGTAGAGTGCCTCGGCGTAGAGTGTAGTGGTGCAGAGTGCAGTGGTGCAGAGTAGAGTGGCGTAGAGGGCAGTGGTGTTCAGTAGCATAGAGTGCAGTGGCATAGAATGGAGTTGTGCAGAGTAGAGTGCAGTGGTGTGTAATGGAGTGGAGTGGTGCAGATTAGAGCGGCGTAGAGTGAAATTTGCAATAGTATCACACTTCCATTACAGACAACACATCTTCAATTGAAATCACCATTACGTTTTCAAAAACATACAGTTTCACTGATAAACGTAAACAGAGCATAAATGATAATGTGTGAAAATGTCATCACCTAGTGTACTGATTTGTTTTGACTGTTTTAAAATATTTGTTTCAACCACACTTCAGAATAACAAAAAAATGTGTTTCATTTGGGTTTTTCTAATTCTGAAATGCCTGCACTGTTCATTTAGGGACATTTAAATTTTGTTGTGTTCTAAAAAAAAAAATAACATCGTACAGTCTTCCTCAAGCACTCCACGGAGGCAACATGATTGTCATATAAATCCTCTCACTCTGAAGTCAGAGAAGGAAAAGTAAACATCAAGCTCCCTGGAAGAGAGCACCTGACATTTGACCTCTGTCTTTGAATGCACAGCAAATGTGACAAGATAAGAACAAGATTGAAAGGCCTGTTTACAGAAATCGAGCACTGGTGGACGAATACAGTAAATAGGGTTTGGGCAAGGGAAGGGACGAACTCGTGCTGAACAGCCTAAAACAAATAGAGCCAGAAAATAGAAAACAAGCAAATGTGAGTTACAAACCACAAAGCCAGTGGTAAACATTGGGCAGAATGCATTCCAGGGAGGCTTTCTGAATGTCCCCAAGATGTCATTAGCAAACCAGACAGCTATGCTGTCTGATAGGCTGCGACCTAAAACGGGCATAACTGTTCGTAGGAGTGCTCTTAATTGCATGCATGGTTATGAACTTAAATTGCTCAAGTGGGTAGTAAAGAGATGGTTCATAAATCTAACCCTAAATGTTTGCAAGAGGAGTAGACTCTTTGTCAAGCGTACAGCAAGTATTCCTTCAGCCCGACTATCAAACTGCCACTCCTGGAATTCCCAAACCCAGTTCCCAAGAACAGAGCATAGCTCAAAAACCATGCCTACTACCCAGGTGGTAATGTGGGGGAGGTAAGCCAAACTTGGCACAGAGTCCAGGAATAAAATATGATCTATAGCTAAAATTTGGAAATAGTGCACCTGGCGAGCGGTACAGATTAATTCTTCGAGTTCAGCTCAAGCATATGTGCCAGAGAGACCTGTCTCGGCATGATGGGTGCTTGGCACAGCTGTAGGCCCGGGATGCTTTTCTAAAAGAGGAATGAATGGAAATGTTTAAAGTATGGCTAGACTCTTTTGGAAGAGTTCCTGGTTTCTGATGAAACAGCTTAGAAAGCAAATTGAGAAACGACCTCCTCCTCCATAGGACAGAATCCATCCTCTAAACAAGGGTTCATGATCTGGACATTGATGTCAGCACCGTTGGTGCAGTAACGGAGGTTGAACTGTGCTGTCAGTCACCCACTGCCACATGTTCAAATGCCTGAGTAGGTTATGATTTATAACTGAATGATTTGACCCTGTCTGACAAACCTATCTTAGCCCTCTGCTTCCATGGCGGGGTCCAGCACTGCATATTTACGAAAAACAGCTCTCTACAGCTCTGCTCTTTTGTAAGCATGCAACACAAAGCAATAATTTAGTATCTGTCCGAGTACTAAATCTAATAGCTCTTTTCTAAAGGAATTTCCAAATATGACAAACACACTTCATAAAAACCAATAAGAAACGCTGCTAAATTTCTGATCCTATGTATCGGTGAGTTTTCTCATTTCAGTCAGCACTACTTGTGTAATTTGATGTGTTTAAAAACTTTTGAAAGTATCTCTTTATCAGCAGACAACGGTTTGATATTCAGTTGAAAAAGTAATATTTCTTAACTAAAGTGTTTTGCAAGTATTTTTCATTCAATGGTTGTAGTCTGGAATATCGTGAAAGGAATATCAAGCAGTCCTCGATATTCTGGTCATGATATTGTGACCACTTGATATTCCTGTCATGATATTGTGACCACTTGATATTCCCGTCACGATATTGTGACCACTCGATATTCCCGTCACGATATTGTGACCACTCGATATTCCCGTCACGATATTGTGACCACTCGATATTCCCGTCATGATATTGTGACCACTCGATATTCCCGTCATGATATTGTGACCACTCGATATTCCCGTCATGATATTGTGACCACTCGATATTCCCATCACAATATTGTGACCACTCGATATTCCCGTCATGATATTGTGACCACTTGATATTCCTTCGGCCTTATTCCGGACCCACGCCCTTTCAATCGATACAAATAAAAGTTTCCAGCAGAAGTTGAATGCTTGAACTGTGGCATTAATCTCAACTAAATTTTATTTGAACCTAATGGTCGGTACACTCCAACCTCCCTCCTCACTGTTTTACTAACTAAAAGGGAACATGTCCTGCTGCCTGATTTAGCATGATGACACTTTAATGGATTAATAAGTGGGATGCAAACCTTGGGGGTATGGTATGGAAGACATGGGCCACTTATGGAAAAAGCACAAACATCAACGACAATGCAGCTAAGAATTGTACAGATTACTATGCCCTGAACATTGAAAAATCTTAGCAGTTGTCTGAAAACCAGGCTATTCTTTGTATCTGGGGAGTACACATCCTCATGGTTTGCGAAAAGTTCACCGATTAGCCATTGCTAGGTAGAATCAGTACTACTCACCATACCATATGCAGAGGGGCCTTAGGAAACTAGCTGCCCTCACCTAAAGAGATGCATGAGCCCCTGGGACCCTGCTGATGGCTGAGACCCTACCCCATTGCCCAAATGCAAGCTGTTGAAAACGTATAGGTATGATACGGCGGCAGATATTTTGATAAAGTACCACAAGTGAAAACGCATTGTGGGGAGGTTGGCTTAGCATGCTCTCTAGTTCAACCCTTCTGAATGGGGTCCATATACACTTTAAAGAAGACATATTTACTTGAGGCTGGTGTGATGCTGGGTTCTTGCTTTCTACTGCAGTTACATGGTAGCTATCTCAGTACAAATACCACATACATACATTGCCCATTGGAATTAATAATAGAATATGTATACACTCAATATAAAAATATAATTGTGTAAACAATATTTAGGACACAATATTTATTTCAGATGATATTTCTGAAGATGGTATGCAACCTAGGTTAGAAACGGACCCTTCTGTATTAGACAGTTCTAAGGGTATCTTTCTTCACTTTGGCGCCATGCTTTTGTTAGGTAGAGCAATATAAGTCTGATTCATTGCTAGACAGACACACTCAGAATCAAACTTACCTCTGGGACTGCTGACAGGAAAGGCTTAATGTAGATATTGGAGTCGTGAACCTTGAGATCATGATCCCCAAGCCCTCTCGTTACACCAATAGTTGCCATCACACGAGCCTAGGCACAAAAATCACTCAAATTAGGAAAAACAGTCAAAGTTATTCTGTCATCTGTCACCTACAGGAACACAAATATGTTTAAGCATGCCATCTTTCATTTGCATTGCCTGCCCAGGCCTCTGATCAGAGAGAGCTCAAAAGTGATCTTCCTAACCAGGGTCTCTGCGGTGCTAAGCCTGTTTTTTAATACGAGAGCCAAGACAGTTCTCAAGGTGTTCTGAAGTATACCCACAGGTAAGTATTAAGAGATCATCCTGCAATTTTCTACATTTTTGGGACAGGAGACCTGACATGCAAATTTCATATGTGAACATACGTGCATACACCACTCTAACATCACGTATATGGGCTCTTAACACGTATGAGGTAAGCTGTTAGGTATTAGCGGCTTAAATGCTGAGCTATACCAGTACCTTTCAGTGACACTGCAAGTACAGGAGCACTGAGACATGGGTGTGAAAGATTCTAATCACTGCAGTACTTTGAACAGAATATTCACATGCAATCACAGCAGGGCCTCCACTCCCCATAGAGGAGATCAATGTCACCATTGCTGTGAAATCAAGGGGGTGTGTCCGGCCGCCACGTTTCATTTATATAACTTCCTGTCAAAATTCATGAGGTTCTCCTAAAAATGGGTTTTGCAGTGTGGACGGCAGCAAATGCATTCAACATACTTGTTCTTTAAATGGTTAAGGTCATAAACGGTATTTTAGAACAACTCTGCGGGCCCAAAATGTTTGTGTCTCATTGTTGGGCCAGTAAAGGGCTTAAGTAAACTTCTTGATCCTGAGGCAGACCTCCCTGTCTAATCAATGCAAGCACAGGTTCCCCTCCCCTTGTAACCTGCCCTACTGAGCATAGGATGCTTATATAGTGACATGCCCCCAAAGGTATCCTCTTTGTTGGGCTTAACATCTTAAATCACCATCCAAGGGCACCCAACTGAAGGGTAGACAAGCCAAGGCCGTCTTCCTGTTTGAGTGAGTTAGGGCTAAGCAGAATCTAGTACAGAACCTCTGCCTCTTGACCTCCTTTCCAAATTATATCTGAAGGGAACTTTTCAGGAGTCCCTGAGCGATCAGAGATCACTGGGTTCACACTGTATCAACCACAGCCATTTAGCAACGGTGGCCGGGGTCTGGACCTAATACTGATCACCATATGCAAATCAGTCTTGGCCCTGCTCCAATGGGAAGAGTCCAGCCCGATATTACACACACTGGAAAAATACTCTGTAGATAAAACACAGAGTGCTAATGGGAAACAGTACCTTTGGCGCTGTGAGGGCGGTCTCTTTAGGAAATGGTGTTAGCCTTTGGCCCAGTGGGTGGAAATTACAGTTGAGATGACTGAGGTGGAACTTGTGGGGTTTGCTCTTTTCTGTAATTACGGTTTTACTCTTCTCACCCGTTGCAGGTGCCAAGCCACAGTATCTTTTTGCCCATTGTGGATTAGTTTGTGAGGTCTTCCAGTGCAGTTGGCTTTTGCTCACATCGCTGTCAGCTGAAGAGAGATGATTCCTGGCAGTGTGTGGCATGCTGCCTGCTGTGTGCAGACAGTGCAGCCCTGACTCCAGCCCAGCTGGTGGGATTTCTGCACGCGATGATCCCTGGGACCTGCAACGTCATCTAGGTTATGGCAAAGCCAGCATCAATCAGTCCAAGGCAGTCGCAGGGCTTGTCATCACAGGGATCATGACAATAGGGCCTTCCTCATGCCCAATCTCAACCCCCCGTCACAAACATGCATGTGCCCATCCTTTGCCGCAGCAGTGACAATAATCTGGTGGGTATTGACTTCTCTCAGCACTTGAAGTCTTTCACAAAGACTGACCGTATCCGGTGATCAGGTTTGTTGCAGAGCTTCAGCATTCCTCAGCGTTAAACTGCAGAAGGGAATTTGCCTCCTGGGGGATTCTCGGAAAACTTCAGCTTAGGTGTTGATTTGACGTCTACTGGGTAGACTTCCTGATGTGCAAGCGGTTCTTACGGCGTGTTGCACCCCTTATGGCAGTAGTTGCTTCACTTCACCTTGGCAAGCTCCTTCACATCCATGGCTTCTTCTGCGCAACGTCTTATTTGTGCATGGGCACCTCCAATGGCCCTCCTTCGCAACGAGTAAGCTGTCTCCTTTAAAGTTCGTTGCAGGTTACTGGTCCCGAACTTGGCTGGGGGAGTTGACGGTCTGCACCCCAACCCTGGAGCTCAAAGGAATCTCCTAGTTATCACTGGTGTGGGACCCTGGCTTTCGGTAAGGAAATCTTGGCATACTGGCAGGAAGATTCTGCCCAATCTTTATACCCAAATTGCAGACCGCCCTTGTGCATTCAAGCAGTTCAGTTCTGTGACTGATTCTGGGCAGTTCTCGGCAGACTCATCCAGCCATAGTCTTTGTGACAAGTGAGAGCAGGAAAGCTGGAGAACTGGTAGTCTCCTATCAGGGGCAACCCAATACAAGAGTACTAAAGCAAGGGACAACCCAGTAAAAGAATACTAAAGCAAGGGGGTGACCCACTTTACCTTTTAACCGGTAGATAAGGTAGCCTCTCCCTGCAAACAATGACTCAGGAAGGTCTTGTAAACTCCCTGTCTCCATTCCTAATTTCAGCAAGTCTCCACTACCTGGCCTACTAAAAGAGATCCTTGGAATATTTTATTTATTTATTTAAGAAGTTTTATATAGCGCTGGCCTGACCCTAGGGTATCGGAGCGCTTTACAGCAGATACCTTGCAAAGATTCACAAAACACAAAACAGAAGAGCGAACAACATTAACATTGCAGGACAGTCTTAGTCTTCGGAGTCCTTCGAAGTCTTAGAGTTGGAGCAGTGCGCGGTGTCAGCTAGCTGCTCCAATTGATCCTATCCACTCCCTAGGGAGCGGTTGAGGAACAGGATTTTGAGTTGGCTTTTGAATTTTACAAAGGAGGGAATGGTTCTGATGTGAGGGGGAATAGAGTTCCAGATTTTGGGGCGCTTCCGGCGAAGGATCGATCCGCAGTTTTTGTTTTCGAGTTTTTAGTGGGATGAGTAGGAGGGAGTTTGAGCTTCTGAGGTTCCTGGCCTGACCGGCTTTTTTGAGTTTTTTCGCCAGATATTCGGGTTTGCCGGTGTGTAGGGCTTTATGCGTGAGAGGCAGGCTGTTCTGAAGCTAATCCGCATTTCGACTGGAAGCCACTTAAGTTCCCTGAGTGCAGGAGAAATGTGGTCGAATTTCTTGATACCGGTGATCATTCTGGCTGCCGTATGCAGCGTTGTTTTGATGGGAGCCAGATGTGATTTTGGAATTCCTGAGAGGACTGCATTCCCATAGTCCAGTCTTGACAGTACCAGAGTTTGGGTGGCCTGTTTGAGATCACTGGGCGGAATGAAGGGTTTTATTTTATTCAGTAGTCTGAGGTTAAGGAAAGCGCTCTTGGCCGAATTCGTGATGTGTCTAGTCATGTTCAGTTTCGGGTCTAGAGTGATGCCTAGTGATTTGACAGAGTCTGCTAGAGTGAGATTCCTGTTGAGCGCATCAACGGC
The DNA here is from genome assembly GCA_963921515.1 of Calotriton arnoldi. NCBI lineage: Eukaryota > Metazoa > Chordata > Amphibia > Caudata > Salamandridae > Calotriton > Calotriton arnoldi. Next base: position 2,651,754 of record CAWUFW010000737.1, read on the forward strand.
CTTTAACCATTCGGCAATTTGGGGGTTCTCTTCCTTATTCGAGATGAGGAGTGTCTCAGTCTTGTCAGGGTTTAGTTTAAGGTGGTTGCATGACAGCCAGTGTTGGACATCTCTCAGTACGTCATTGAGTCTTAGAGTGTCTTTGAGGGAGGTAGTTTCCAAATAGATCTGAGTATCATCAGCGTAGAGATGGAAGCGGATGTTGGCTTTTTTTAGTAGTTTGGAGAGAGGTTCCATGTAGATGTTAAAAAGTTGCGGGGATAGCACCGAGCCTTGAGGAACACCCTTGTTGACTTGGTGGAGGTCGGAAGTGAAGTTTTTGATTTTTATTTTTTGCGTGCGATTGTGCAGGAAGGAGGAGAACCATTGGAGGACCACCTCGCCAAGACCGGCTCTTTCTTGGAGAGCCCTAAGGAGAAGTTTGTGATCTACCGTGTCAAATGCTGCCGAGAGGTCGAGGAGAATGAGGAGGCAGCATTGGTCAGAGTCTAGTGATCTGTGGATATCGTCAATGATGTTGAGGATCGCGGTTTCTGTGCTACAGCCTTTTCTGAAGCCAGACTGGTGGGGGTCCAGGAGGTTGATGTTGTCCAGGTGTTGGGTTAGTTGTTGGAGTACGCATCTTTCTAGGGTTTTGGACAGAAGGGGAATAGTGTCGGGTTGAGAAGGGGCTGCAATATTTTGGTGCTTTCTGGGCTCTCCCTTCAAACCTCCATCTTGGGTAGCATAGCGCATATGCTTGATACAAAATGGAACCCGCTGTGGCTGTAGCCACATACTCTGTCTCGCTCTCCACATGCATTTTATACACATAGTCAGTGTACGCAGACACAACATCTTTGTGACTGTAGTACACATCAGAGGCCAGTTCCAGCAGTGGCTGTGCAGACAGCGACTGGCTGAGAAGATCTTTAGGCCTAGAGGCTTATTATTTTTTAAAAGCACTGGAGCACCTGCTCTGTCCGCCCTCCTTGTGACGTGGACACTTCAATATTCCTCGAGAGAACAGCGACAGCATCTTATTTGTAAATAAAATTGAAATGGCGATAAGGATGAGCAATCTTTCATGATGTGTTTGGGCTGATAACCACGCGTCACCACAGGCCCAGCTCCTTGATCTGTAACCCTGCAAGCCCTCCTCCACTGAAAGGATCACGCATTGTTCAATCTGATAATGTCACACGGCGCAGTGTGTTCTGTTTTCAGAGAAAGTACAGAAAGGACTGTCCTCTGCACATAATTATCGGTTAAGATAACCGTAATAGCCAGGTGTTCAACGTTTGAAAAAAGACATAAGTCGTGCAACAGTTTTCAAGCTGCTTTATGTGTGAGAATATAGGATGACTTTGGCAACATCCCCAAGTTCTGGGTCACTGTGTACATGAAAGCCCTGTTCCCTTTTTACTGTGCTCGCGGAGACCCTTCTAAGAAATTCAGCCTTGTGTTTCACAGCAAAATAAGCATTCGTTCTGTGTCAGAAATCTCAAATTATAAACAAGACTGGGCAAGCCCGGGACCTTGGGCAATGGATTTGTTAAATACACCTGGCCTACAGTGTTGAACCAAAAAGTAATACAATATCAACGCAGATGCCACTCGCTCAAAGTTACTATTTCTTTTTGTTAAGGTTTTTAGGGACAAAAAAATAATTAAAAAACTTAAATCAGTGTGGGTATGTCTATGAGCCTTGTAACGTATTAGAAGAACAGAAATCATTTTTTGGGCAGTGAGGAGTTTAAGGTCCTATAGAGCAATTTTGCGGCTTGCTTGTGCTACTGGACCGAGAGTCGGTTCTTGGACAAGGCAATACTTGTTGCCTCCTGCTGTGGAGAACTGACCCCAAAAGCAGTAACTGGAGTGGAGTAGCAGAAAACTAACGCTTTGCCTGGCGTATCAAAATCCTAGCATCTTCTTGGGTGGGCTTGGTATTTCTATATGCTTTGTTGGCAGCAATAGTATCCACACTGCAGCTGAGCCAAAATACAGAAGGCAGACCAAAACCTTCGAGACCAAGCTGCATTCAGGTCCTCAAGCTGTACTCCCATCCCATCAAATGTCTGTTTATCACTCACAATGCCTTTATTCTGGAAAACCAAGAGTGAAAAAACAGTGTCTCACCTCTGAGTTTCAATGGCCTGATAAGAATACTACAACCAACAAAAACACTATGTACGACCATTGATGTTTGCGACTTGCAAATTGCATTAAATTGCGAGTCGTAAACATCAATGTACAACAGTGTCAGAGACACTGTTTGCGATTCCCAATGGGGTCGCAAATTGCATGCCTCATGCATATTAATGAGGCTGTCGCAATTTGCGACCCCATTGGGAATGGCTGGCACTCCCAGGGATTGTGGCCTGCTGGGGTCAGCAGACCACCATGTCTGGGACTGCTTTTAAAGAAAGCAGTTCTTTTTTTAAATGCAGCCCATTTTCCTTAAAGGAAAACGGGATGCATTTAAAAATAAAAATGAAACTTTTCAGTTTTATTTTCTAAGGGCAGGCAGTGGTCCCTGGGACCACTGCCTGCACTTAAAAAATATTTTGAGAGACACTCACAAAGGGGAAGGGGTCCCCTTGGGACCCCTTCCCGTTTGCAAGTGGTTTACCACCCTTCTGTGATGGGTGGTAAACTGCGACTGTTTTGCGACCGCAATTGCGGTCGCAAAACAGTCATACATAGCTTCAGGAGTCGCTATTAGGAAGGGACGCCCTTGGAACGCCCCTTCCTAATAGAAAGTCGCTAATCCTATTTTGCAAGTCGCAAATTGATTTGCGACTTGCAAAATAGGATTAGTACATGGGCCACACGTTTTTAGGTCTCGCTGAGCCAGCGCATGCGCTGCTCTGCGAGACATTTAGTTAGTGGCTTTTCAAAGTGCTACCACAATCTTTTCCTGGCCTCAAGCTTGCGTTCACGAGCGCGTTCACGAGCGCTTGCACGCGCGCAGCCGCCATGTGGCTTTCATGGCTCATTAAGCCTTGCTCTCCCAAGCGCCTCGCTATGCCCCTCCCCCACCACAGAGCGCGTCCCTACCATCACTTTCGCTTTCACGGCCGTGCGGCCAATGCTTGTTTTACATGTGCTCTGAAGTCCCACGTTTGGGATTTCTTGCACGGCCTGGTGCAACTTGGTAGTTTTCAAATTAGAAATGTCACAGTGGTACTGTTGCAGCAACCAGGGGCGTAAGGCAGGCCCGTGAAGCCCCGGCGGCACTGCTCTTTCTGCTCTCTCTTTTCTAAATTGCCTACCGTATACTGTATTTGCATGTTTTGACGGGCAGAAGCATTTATTGTATTTATGAGGAGCGTTTCGTATATCAATGTGAAACTGGATGTAAAATGTCATGTGTGCATTAATAGGAAGTTTAAGGCACTAACCTGTGAAATTGTGTAACTAGACTCCTTTAACGCGACAACCGCTCGGCTGCCGAGTACAGTCTATTTCCATAGACACTTCAGACCGATAAAAGCCACACCGACGCTTCGATCGCTTTAATGCTATGCAGGCGCACTTTAAAACAGTACATGCGTTTCCACTTACCACAGCCGGAAGCAGTTTGTCTATCAGTCTCCTGTTGTTTTTTCCTTCCCTGTTTCGGCTTGCTGTCCCGTTCTTCTTTCAACAGCCCCCTCCATCGGTTTACAGCCCCAGTCATTCAGCACGGCCCGTATGTCGCACTACTCACAGTAACGAGGAGCTACCCTCCCCTGCGCTCGCTGCCTCCACCTCAGAGCCGCCGCCCCGCGTGCGTCGCCGCTCGCCACTCAGCACCACACTGGCGTATGTTGTCAATAACCATTTATTTGTTGCTGCAATAGAAGCAGCCATTACATCTGACCTCCCTGTTTAATCAATTATGGATAGATTATTGGATGTGAACATCTGCAAAAGCTTGCCGCTGAACTCACCTCCTGGCTGGGATTAGATAAAATATTAAACTGTTGTTTATTGTCGGGCCAGAACCTCAACTGGGAAGCCGGGGAATTCGAGTACTAACAAACCCCCATCAGCAGGCACCTAAAATTGTTTAGTATTGCCACCATTTCCCAAAAGGTCTTGCCATTTATTATTTACACGTATTTCTAGTTGTTATAACATACTTGATAAAAGCTCTTGGCAGGCACTGCATTTCCAGTCATTGTCACGTCTGCCAGAATGGAAATGATACACACAGCACAGCGCGTTTTCTTTCTCCTGCTATCATTGTTAAAGCGCGGCAGATCAAGCTTCATTGCAGGCTGTTGAGCTAAACTGTAGCTTTATTGGATTTCCACCACAGGGCTGACATAAAAAGGGCAGTAGCAAATGTAATGAAAACAAGCATTGGCATAGCCAATAGGTCTCGCCTTTGGGACCTTATAAGCGTTTAACTATGCAAAAGTTAATGTTGTTGCACCAAGGATATTATGCTGCATAACTAAATACTTATAAGGTCCCAAAAGCGAGACCTATTGGCTATGCCAATGCTTGTTTGCGGTAGCAAACGGGTCTAAAACCCATGAGCGCCTGCAAAAACCGTTAGTACATCTGGCCCCATATTATGAGAAGGACCACTCCTGATGCGCATGCGTCGTGAAAAAGGTCACTTTACTGAAATACAGCAGAGCATCACTATGTTTAATAAAAAATAAATCTTTGGCTTAGCTGTACACTGTAAATGACTACAATGTTCTAAAAGTGAGATTCTAACTCTTTCCACCACCCCTAAATATTAGCCTTCCATTAATGCTATCCAGTCCCCTAACCCCAGAAATAACACTGAACAACTTAATATATGTGACTAAAGAACTCCACGTCCTTGCATCTCCACTGCTTTCTTCATCCGCCTGCTCACACTAGGCCCAGGTGGCCTAGTCTCCCGAGTTCTTTCCCCATACAGTTCTCATTTTAACCTTCCCAATTCTTTCCCTGCATTATCCTGGGCTCTCTTTTTCTGCCAACATGCAAACCCTCACCCAGAGGTGTTATTTCAGTCCCTTAATCTCCCCAAGGCCTTTAATCCCTTTGCTTTCACCAGTCTTCTGACACTTCCTTCACCTTCATAATATATGTTCTGTAGCAGGGTCCCCCATCTTGCCCAAACAGCATAAGCCATTTATAACCTATATCCATATAGCTTACCATCCAATCCCACTAAGTGAACAAAATCCTGAAACTTTCCTTTTCACCTCCTTCCTTGCTTGTTTGATACCTACCAGATTCGTGACTCCCAATCATACCCTTTTTGGCAGCAATAGCATCCAAGTGAAGTCTGTCCTACCCCGTTTTCCCCATACTTCCATCAAATCCTTTTTCCTCATCTTCAGTACCTCCAGGTATGACAAATGGGTCTAGTCATTCTCTCCCAGGTTCACCACAATCAAGTCAGGCATCAGCAATTCTGCTCAGTTCCTTCATGGGCAGAAGCTGTCCCCATCTTATAACTCTAGGACTGTGCCAACCCACAGCCACCTTTACTGCCCTACTGACCCAGTTGTTGCCCATAGCATTGCTCTCTTTCTTGCTCATCTACACCACATGAGGTTTTGTCTCTTGAACCAAACCATGGAACCTCAACCACTGGAATCCAGAAAAGGCGCCAGCAGCTCATTCTTAAATCCCGATGTGTGCCTATCATGGAGCATCACATTCAAGCGCAAGCACTGCATCACCTGTTCTCTCAGCAGCTTTAGCACCTATTGGTCAGTCACAGACAACTTAAAGATCACTCTCACAACCATCTCATTGTCAATGATCAAAGTCATCTATTTGTTCATCAATTCTTGCCACCACAGCTCTGTCGCCAGAACTACTGGAATAAAATCCAAAAACGCAATTATGTGGTTCTGGCTCTTTTAGTCATCCAGAGACCCTGTAGTGGATGTAGAAATGAACTGAACTATTTTCAGAAGCTCTTAACTTGGAGATATTTTACATATTCCTCAACATTGATCTTGAGCTTCGCAAGACCCACTCCTACCTCCCCAGACAGAATGGCTCTGAATGCCAAATCACCATCTTTAATTCTATCAATGACTGTACCCTCCATTCTCACCAAAATCCTCTTCCCTTATATCCTGCCCTGCCACATTCTGTCCCAAACCCTCCCCTTTCTCACCACCTCCATCCTCTCTTATCAGCTTTAATCTAGTTTGAATCACTTGCACTCCAGGTAACATGTGGCTGAAATACCATGCCTCTTCACATACAGATGACCTACCACCTTCAAACCTGCCCTAAAAAACGACCTCCCCCAGATTTAAGGCACCTTCCACACGAAGCAGAACAAAGGACTCCATTTTCATGTGCTGGTGTATCATTTGTCTACAGTTCTGCTATGTCTGCATGTTACTGCATATGTTACCATTTTCTTTTCTCTTGTGCCTACATAAAGTGCTTGTATTCAAAGTGCTCAGGTTAACACATTGATGCAACTATTAATATGAATTCTCTGTCTTTCTAAAGTTGCAGAAACCACCTCTAAAATGTTCTACTTCAGAAAATTACATAGAAAATCCCTTCTCCCATGCAGTTAAACCCTGATATTCTGCAATATTCCACCTACCTCACACTAAGCCCACAGTAAATCTGATAAGGCCCAAAGTGAATGCTGGGAGAGGGCAGTAGTGACCCCCAGGAGCTTATGGATCTCTCTGCTGCGTTACATTCTGAGGCACTGATTCACTTCCTATCCCCGACATGAAACTTAGGGCCATGTCATGCAATAGTTTTTAGGTCTCGCTTAGAGCAGCACTTGTGCTGTCTCTTCGAGACATGCAGCATTCAGTATACGTGCATTAAGCTCCGCCAATGTTCCGCCCATCTTTACAATTGGCTTCTCTTCCTGTCCTTTGTAAATGATGGCTTTTGATTCGTCAATTGGCTTAGTAGTCCCTCCTTAGTACCTCCTTGTCTCTTATTGTAATCGCCCATGAGGACTGGCCCTCTTACTGTGGTGTTACGCAGTATGTTTTATTTACTGTCTGTGGGCACTATTTTCTTAAATGGCTTTCTCCTATCGCACGCAGGACATGCTTTCCTGCAATCTGCGACTGCTTGTTTACAATTTACTACAGACAGACGCTCCCTCCCTCTCCTCGGCTCCCTCCTCCTTCCTCTTTAATCAATGCTGTCTGCTGCTAGTTTTACATTGACACCCCCACCCAGCTTTAATGAGCACCAACATCCCTCCCTCCTGTTGTTTATTTAAATTGCCCTGCAGAAATGCGAGTTGTAAATGAAGGGTATTGTAATGCATGAGGGCAGAGAAAGATTAAACTTGGAAAAAACACTTTTTTTGGGGCAAACCCACATTAAATGTAGTTTTTCCCACAGTCACCTTTTCTTTTTCACAAATAAGAGTTTTGCAGCCATTCACATGTGAAAAACAGCTTCCACAAAGGTGGTGTGGCACTTTTCAAAGAACCAGATTAATTATGAAGTGCCCTCTCTCCTCCTATGTCCGCAAAGACAGTTTAGCAATGCATTAAAGACACCCTGTGTCCAAAACGCGCTGTCTCTGGGGACATAGGAGGAGGGAGGGCACTTTATAAGTAATCTTGTTAAAGCAACATTCAGCGTGCTTTCTAAACACATGTTCACTCCACAGGATTTTTTTGTCTAAACAAACTAACGGGAAGGATTGCTGTTTCGCTTTATAAGTACAAATGAAAAAGCTTTGTAAAAATGCATTCCATGTACCGACATGAAATGCATTTTTACAAAGCTTTTTCATTTTTTCTTAAAAAGTGAAACAGCATAATCTTTCTTGTTAGTTGTAAAATTATTTATGAAGTGCCCACCCTCCTCCTATGTCCGCAGAGACAGTTTAGCAATGCATTAAAGACACATTGTGTCCAAAACGCGCTGTCTCTGGGGACATAGGAGGAGGGACGGCACATTATAAATAATCTTGTTATGCTTATTATATGTGCAGTAACAGCCCCTTGCATCTTTCATTTATTGTCACTTAATGCAGTTTTCTGCCTTTAATGCAAAGGGAGTGTTTTTCTTTAGCACACACTTCAGTTGCTAGAACACAAAGCTTTAGAAAATGCAAATGTCACTGCTCTGTGAAAGCCAGTCTTTTGTTATTATGAAGTAGAGTTTATTGCTAAGTGTTCACACTACTCGCAAGCTTTTTTTATGGGTGCTCCAGGAAGGAGACAGCCCTGATAAGATAAGGATCAGCAATCAAAGACTATGTCTGTTTTCAAGAAACATGTGCTACTTTTCTGTTACTATAATATGATACAGTGTGGAATTTTTGTTGAAATCATCCATTTCTTTTTATTTTTTAACAAACATTTAGCGATAATCCCAACACTACTTGCCCATCATAAAAAATATTTGTGATATCTTCCAAGGCTTTTTTCTTTAATATGGGATAGTGTGCTGCTTTTGTATAAAAGTTCCTTTTTTAATCTCTTTATTTTCTAAAGTGTCTACAATATAATTCAAAATCCAAGGAAACTCAAGACCTGTGAACGGGGCATATTAGATGTAACCAATAAATCTAGGCTATTTCTTATAAGCAAACAACCATAACCCACAGGTTTTTACAAAAGGACTCCTCCTTTACTGGAATAAAAAATAAATTCTGCTCACTCAGGAACTATAACCAGGGCAGCTTTCTTTCTAGAAATTGTACGAATGTTAACATTGTTTTTCTGAAACCTTTGTGTGATGTTCTCACCGTTTTTAAAGAGAAGGCTTTTTATATGTCCTCAGTCAGCACTGCTGTAGATAGACAACAAGCATTCAGCGCCACATAAATCAAAACAATGCCACACAATTCCACAACACACAATTCAGAGCCACACGGTTCCACACCACACAACGTAATTACAATCCACATAATACCACTCAACACCACATAATTCAACTCCAACTAATTGCATGCTACTCAATACCACATAAATAAACTCTACATAAATCCACTCTATGACACATAACAATTCACATAAATATACTCCACACCATGCTACATGATTCCATTCAACATGTTCCATGAACACCACACTGCTCCATGCCACACTATTCAACTCCACACAAATCCGTTCCACACTACATAATTCAACACCAAACCACATTATTCCACTCCACAGCACAGTTCCACTAAACACCACATATATTAAATTTATAACACAGAATTCAACATCATACCACAAAATTCAACAGCACACCACATAATTAAACTCCACTACATAACAATCCACAACACAAAATGTCATTCCACACAATTCCAATACAGTAAAAAACACCAAATTACTATTCACATAATACAACTGCACACCATGCCACATAATTACACTACAAAATTCCACGCCACACAATGCCACAACTGACAATTCCAACCCAACCCACATAGTTCCACTACACACCACATACATCCACTCCAGTCCATAACAAATAAGTAAGATACTTACATTTACAACACCAATACCTCTAACTCTTTCTTTTTTTTAACATCCAAACACACAGATCTGGAGCTTAGCTCCTAACTATTTGTTCTTTTTCGTCACAAAAACGCAACGCTATCCACACAGTTCCACACCACACAATTCAACTCCACACGTTTCCAATGCACACCACATAATTCAACACCAAACCACATTATTCCACTCCACAACACCATTCCACTACAACTCAACAACACAATTACACAACACACCACATATATACAGTCCAGACCACACAAATCCAATCCACACCCCACAATTCCACATCATGCCACAAAATTCAACAGCGCACCACATAATTAAACTCTACTACATACCACTCCACAACACAAAATACCATTTCACATAATTATACTCCATAACACAGAATCCCACTTCACATGATTCCAGTACACTAAATACCCCATAATTACTATCCACACAATTCCACAGTACACCATGCCACATAATTCCACTACACAAATCCTATCCACACCACACAATTCCACGCCACACAATTACACAACTAACTAATCCAATTCAACCCACATAATTCCACTACACACCACATACATACACTCCATAACACATAGGTAAAATACATTGCCATTTACAATGCCAATATCTCTAACTCAAACTAATGAGAGACTGATTGCTTTTTTTATGAAAAAATATCCCAGCAGTAGCATAAGTAAATGTGCAGTAACTTATATGGCTAATAGAGGTCCCTTTACAACTCCACAAAGACACCTAGCAACAGCCTGTGGTACTGCACCCTTTTCTTGCTTCGTGGATTTTCTTTTATTACTTATGCTACTGCTGGGATATTTTTTAACAAAATTAAATCTAACAAACATTATCATTTGCAACACGAATAGCTGAAACTTTCAGTAAGGCGAGACCTATTGCATTGCAAATGCTTGTTGTTTCTGTTATGATGTACTCAGTAAATCCAGGTAGGATATTCCAGGTTTAGCTTGCTCTCCATGCTATGTGGAGTGACCAAAGTAATTCCTCTTGTCTCACTGAGCCTCTGTGTGGCATCTGGGCACACCAGTATTCGTATGGTACTCAGTGGAATCTAAGGGGGGCGACATGGCTCAGTGATTCAACGCTTGCCTCGGATATCTGCAGTATTCTGAATGTCAAGGGTTCGAATCCAACAAGCAGCCTCGGACTTCCTTCCTTCCTAGGTCAGTAAACTGAGTGCCGTTAATAGTATCATTCGTTATGTAGAGCATGTAGAAACCAAAGAGGTTCTGTATGAAGTACTCAATATAAAAGCTAGTTACTAGTATTGGTTTTAGTATTATTATTGTTATTGTTATCCATGGACAACATTCACTTGTGGAGTAACTGAAGCTATGTCTCTGAGGGCCCTGTGTTAATGCTGCGAAAACTGGGATTTACCTATTGTACCTCCACTTCCTCCTTTTTATCCTCATTCATGATGATTTTGTCTTCACCAGCTGTGTGCATCACTCCTTTTCTGGAGGCTTCAGTCGAATCTCTAGGTTTAATATTGAAGCTAGCTCCAAAAACCTGTTCTGTAATATTGTCTTTTCTTGGCGGAAAATCACATTTTTGATTGCTTTAGACTACCTGACCACCATCCAATGATTGCTTTTCATCACCATTCAATGATTGCTTTTCATCACCATCCAATCATTGCTCTTGTACTTTTAGGAATATGTTAGTGCCATGATATACAGTCTGCCCCTACTTCTCTGGTCCCTCTTTAGGCTACCTTCACTCGCTCGTGCTCTATGTTCAGTACTCAAAAGTGTGATCCTTTTACTCCTAACCTGGTATAGTTGCACTGTGTCCCCTGCACCTCTATGTCCCTACAAGATTTGCTGCATTGTGATTAACATGCTGGATCTAGGGCAGCCCAGTTAGCTAGCCAAGAAGCTGCAAAAGATGCAGTCAAAGTCAGGATGTACGCAGAATGACTGCAGCTAATTTCAGTGGTCAGGATACTCATTCAGAAATTTTTTAGCAACTTCTGCAAGAGTTTGGAATTCGTTGTCTGTAGAGATGTGCCTTCCCCTATAGTTGCATTTGTATAGTTCTTCATACCCCACAGAGGTGCGCAAGTGCAATAGTGGATGGGCGGCGCTCTAAACCATGGTGGAGTGCACTATACCTTGGGGAGTGCACTAAACCATGGGGAGCGTACTTAACCATGGGGGAGCGCACTAAACCCTGGGGGAGCGCACTAAACCCTGGGGGAGCGCACTAAACCCTGGGGGAGCGCACTAAACAATGGTTGAGTGCACTAAACCATGGGGGAGTGCACTAAACCGTGGGGGAGTGCACTAAACCGTGGGGGAGCGCACTAAACTGTGGTGGAGTGCAGTAAACCGTGGTAGAGTGCACTAAACCGTGGTGGAGTGCACTAAACAATGGGGAAGTGCAGTAAACCGTGGTGGAGTGCACTAAACCATGGGGGAGTGCACTAAACCATGGGGGAGTGCACTAAACCATGGGGGAGTGCACTAAACCGTGGTGGAGCACACTAAACCGTGGTGGAGCGCACTAAACCATGGGGGAGTGCACTAAACAATGGGGGAGTGCATGGTTGGACGAGTAGAGCATCCTAGTGTGGTCTGTGCTGGAGGAATTTTGTTGTATGCGATGGACCAGAGTGGTGCTCTTATCCTGACTTGTGTAGGTGCACCTAAGCGTGTATTGAAGGGGAGAGGAGTGAGGAATGGAAGAAATCCACTTTTAGTTAATTTGTTGTTGTGTCTGTTTGAGTGGGTCTTTATAAAGCCCTTCCAGGGGTGACTAAGGAACAGGGCACAGCATGTAATGATACAGGCAGACATGGCAGCTGAACTATATAGTCCATGCAGGAGCGACCAGTGAGCGACCCACAATAATGCACACAATATCAGCTGCCAGGGTTAAGTGCTTGATGGAGTCTGCTGTAGAGCAACAGGGGAAGGACCCAGAGGCATTTACTGGATACAGTCAAGTGCAGTAAATGATCTAAAGAGTCCATCTACTCGTGCAGAGGAGAAACCCACAGGCATGCACATAAGGTACACAGCTTTGGTTGATGGTTTTTGGACCCATGAGCAACCCACAGTCAGGCATTAGTTGCAGGTAGCTGTGGTAAGTGATGTTAACTGTCTCAGCCCTTTTGCAGCCCTATTACTACGTACAGCGCTCAATTGAAAGACTTGCACAGCCCCATGGAATTACCAATAAATACATTGCTTATCTGTAAGAAAAGGCAAAATGTAGTGTCCTTTTATGTAAAAACCAATGGAACTTGAGTTGTTCCATGTCTGATGTGAAAGCTTAGACAGAGCTGATTGTTTTTTATTATGAATTCTAAAATCCAAAATCTAGAATTCAAAAGACAAACTCCAAGTTATCAATTAAAATATATTATTGAATAGGTTGGCAACTTGATAGCTCATGTTTGTTTTGGTCACGCCAGTACCAGACCAGCAAGGCCATCCCACATCGCTCACATGAAATGCACAGGAAGGTCAGCACAGACCTGCACTCCCTGGTTCAAATCAACCGATGCTATGCATGCACAGGATGTTCTGCACGGAGAGGTGGAAGTCCGATGTATGTCCCAGAACTAATGGGCTTCTGGCTGCTCCGTAGGTTAGTTGCCCCAGTGGGGCATGCGGAGGCGGGGCAGTGTAATGGGAAGGATGGCCAATCTGGGTGATTGCCACTGAATTCTAGCAGCATTTGCTGTATTCCAGTGAGCACGTCGAGTTGTACAGCTCTCGGACTGTGGCCATACCGACATGCACACTTCAGACGTCAAACCATCGCTGTGTTTGGGAGCCACGGAGAGCACAACACACCTCCCCTGGTCTCCTTTGGAACGCTGGGTTCACCTGTCCGAACCAATCCTTGCTTTGAATTAATATAGCTTTAAGTATAAAAAGCATCAGAGCAAAGCTTCGATTGGTTTGCGCAAATCAGTGGGGGGTGGGATTATTAAGAATATGACCAATCTCTGTGTGGCTTTATTTCAAAGCCACATAGTGATTGGTCATGTTCTTTTAATAGTGACACAATGGTGCTGCTTTTCCCCTCACGCACAGCGCCAGTGCCGGCATTCTGCATGAGGGTAGTGATCAGTCCCCTGCTACTGGTGCGTCGTTCAGGCCCAGAGTTAGAATAGTGTAAACTCAGTGCAGGCCTGCTGGTGACCTCCAGTCCGACCAGTCCTGCTGCTGCTGTACTGTGGGACTCGGTGTACCATCACGGCATCCATGAGCCAGTGAGGCCTGAAAGATAATATTCACAGTAGGTAATTTTAATGTATGTGTTGCTCTGCGCACGCGCACCTCCCTGCTACCTCGAGGGTCACAGTAATATCGCTGTGATGTGCCATGGCCAGTAATGTGGAGCTGTACCTAGTGTAACGACCCCGAGTCCCGTGGAGGCCAATCCACACATTGTATCACCTTCTGGCCAGGCGTGGCCAGAAGGCTTAAATAAACGGGCCGGGGTCGCTCGTGACCTCCGGCTCACACTGAGACACAGAGTGTGTGTGATTTACTGGCGGCTGCCGCAAAGCTCGTGTGCATGGCCTGCAAGCACCCTGTAACACTGGCGACGAGGGTGGTGACTAGTTAACACCCCGCACACCCGGTGCGCACACTGAAACGCCTACTCCGACGCTCCGTGCTGGGGAGACACCGTGCTGCTGGTGGCCTGACCTGCACGCTGCCGGAGTGACTCGCAACGGTTGGAAGCCCCACACGCTGCCTGCTGTGCGACCCGCAGGGGCACGACGACCTGCAGAGTGGGAGATCACCGCCGGTGAGGAAAAGGTACAGCGGCCCTCCTACGCTGCCCTCCGCGCACACGCGCATCTCACCTACTACTGGCTACAAGGCTCTGCGTGTCAGCAACATCGCTGCGGCCCTGCCCGGGACACAGCCCAACTACATGCCTTGTCCACGCTCTGGCTCAGAACCCCCTGTAAACGTGATACCAGAACAAAAAGGCAGGCATTGCGGAACACAGGAAAAGGGACAACAACAAAAAACACAAAGAAATTAAAAGAAAAAAACCCCCCCACAAAATAACAGACACTATACCAAAGTGTGTTTTCCAGCTCCGCAGAGGAAAGAACAGGACCATATAAGGCGGCATGACTGACGCAGCGGCACAGGCAGCGCCACCACCGCAACAGGCACCACCAGGACCACAGGCTGGCTAGCAGCATATCCAGGCCATCACACAGCACACCCAGATCAATGCGCTACCACCCTTCAGCGAACTGATTGACCCGCCCACAGCGTCTCCCAGATGGAGAATATGGATAGGCCGTTTAGACAACTATTTCACCGCGACGCAGGAGACGGACGGCACCTTGAAAAGGTCCCTACTGCTGCATTTTGTGGGTGAGGAGATATACAAATTATTTGCGCACCTGCCTAACACCGGAGCCGCGAATGATTACAACACTGTCAGGGCCCTAAATGCGCATTTCGACCCTCAGTTGAACCCCGATTATGAGAGATTCAAACTGCGCCAGCCACGGCAAAGAGAAGGGGAGTCCATGGACACATTCCATGCACGCCTGAGGGAGCTAGCCAGCACATGCGTTGACGACGATCAGAATAAGGAGGTAAGGGCACAAGTCATACATGTTTGTCGTAATAAGACCCTTCGAACCCTCATCCTCCGTCAGCTCGGAATCTCGCTGGAGGAGATCCTCATAATGGCAAGATCACACAATTTGTCCGACGCAAGGGCAACGGAAATGGATATGGCCATCACCCAACAGCCAGAGAAGTCTACAACTATTAAACCAGAGCGTGCCGACGCACTCCGAACACCGAACAAAGGGAACCGAGGACGTTGGCCAGCAAAGAGCCCAGCGGGCTCACGTTGCGGATACTGCGGAAGGGAGGAACACCCGCAGGAGGAATGCCCAGCTCAAGGGAGGACATGCTCAAAATGTGGCACCCCCAACCATTTTGCAGTCGTGTGCAGAGATGGTCCGGGGAGTAGAGGAGCACGAGGAAGGAGACCACCCTCGAAGGCAGAAAGACAACTGGCACTGGAAGAACACGACAACGTAAAAACAGCAAAGACCCTGTCACGCCAACAGTATCTAGAAGACTCATCCACGGAGGAAGAAGGTGAATGCTACCTCATCTCTTTTGCCAGCGACCTAAAACGGAGGAGACGCCCACAACCCATGTGCATCTGGGGAGTCGACAGTACAAACAGCTCCAGCCCAATCCCCTGTTGGTCCCTTCGCATGTCAAGATCCTCACTTACGGTAGCCAAACGCAGCTGCCCCTGAAAGGCAAGATAACCGTGCCAGTAAGATCAAAAGGTCAAGAAGTCACGACGACGTTCCACATAGTAGACCAAGAAGCCGACACGCTAGTGGGTAGCCACACGGCTGAAAATCTCGGCCTCATCACGTTCGCCCGAGCCGTCAAGGCGCTGCAAACAGAAGATGTCCTAGAGCTGTTCCCCCAACTGTTCAGGGGTTTAGGGTGCATGAAGAGGCCGCCTTACAAATTGCACATCGACGAGGCCGTGAAACCAACAGCACTGCGACACAGACGTATACCGTTTCACCTACGACCTCTAGTAGAACAAGAACTCCACAGTCTGGAACAACAAGGGGTGATTGAGAAGGTTACTGGGCCAACCACGTGGGTCTCACCCATGGTGATAGCTGAGAAGCCGAAACAACCCGGGAAGCTGAAACTATGCATTGATATGCGCCTGCCCAACCAAGTGATCAAAAGGGAAAGGCACATCACCCCGACAGTCAATGACATAGTCGCCGATCTCAACAGGTCCCAATGGTTCTCTAAATTGGACCTCAAAGCTGGCTATCACCAGTTGAAGCTGGCAGAGAAGAGCCGGTACATTACGACCTTTACGACCCACATAGGGCTGCATCGCTACAAGAGGTTGAACTTTGGGATTTCGTCCGCAGCCGAGATATTCCAAAATGCAGTGCGTGAGATGTTGTCAGGCCTCCAAGGAGTACTAAATGTAAGTGATGACATCCTTATACATTCGGCAACCATCGAACACCACCAACATCTTCGAGCTACGTTGCAGCGGTTCTCTGACTATGGAGTACCTCTCTACAGAGACAAGTGCTCGTTCTTTCAAAACACAATTGAATTCTTCGGATATGTCTTCAGCCAAGATGGCGTCCGAGTTGATCCCCAAAAATCTCACGCCATCCAGCAAGTGCAGGCCCCGACCACCGCATCAGAAGTACGCAGTTTCCTTGCAATGGCCACGGACTGCGGGCAGTTCATACCCAATCTTGCCACGATTGCAGAGCCATTACGAGCCCTCACGAAGAAAGATGCTGCATAGAACTGGGGCCACGAAGAAGACGGGGCATTCCAGAGAGTGAAAGAAGCGCTATTGAGCAAGACCACCATGTCGTACTTCGACGCCGTCCGAATGACTGAACTCCTGGTAGATGCCAGCCCGGTGGGCCTCAGAGCACTCCTAACACAAGAAACTGAACCAGGTAAATGGGCGCCCCTTGCTTTCACGAGTAAATCCCTTACCCCGACCAAAGCACGCTACTCCCAAATCGAGAGGGAAGCACTTGCAATCAAATGGGCGTGCAACCACTTCCATCTATACATAAGCGGCCACCCATTCCGAGTTGTGACCGATCATCAGCCACTGCTTCCATTATTCAAAGGTACAGCTCCTCATCCACCGCCAAGGATTGAACGCTGGGCCATACAAATGCAACATTACCAAATGGATTTGGTATACCGCCCCAGAGCGAAAAACCCCGCAGATTTCCTCTCACGGCATCTGCCCAGCTCGAGGCAAGAAGATAACAATTAGGACAAGACAACAGAAGAATATGTTGACATGATCTCACAGTGGGGATGTCCCCGAGCCCTCACCCTCGAAGAGATCAGAGCAGCAACCACCGAAGACACAGTTCTAAACAAAGTGGTGACCTCCCTGCAGCGAGGATCCTGGGAAGACTTTCTATGTGACACCAGCAAGTGGGACGGACAAGAGAGAGAATGCCTAGGGAAGCTGTGGAGGGTGCGTGATGAGCTGAGCACGGCAGCAGAAGGTTTAGTGCTGCGAGGGTCCCGAATCGTCATTCCAGCGAGCCAACAAGAAAGAGCGACAGCCCTTGCCCACGAAGGGCACCAAAGAACCATGTGCATGAATTTGCGCATGAGAGAGAAGGTATGGTTTCCAGGGCTAGAAGCGGCTGTGGACGACCTGGTTAGAAACTGCCGATCCTGTCAGCTCACCAGCAGCCAGGAATCCCCAGCTCCTGTGATCACTGAGGCACCACCCCCTGGTCACAAGTCAGTCTCGATTTTGGGAGCTTCCCAGACGGAAGAGTAACAGCTGTAATTATCGGCAGCTATTCCAAGTATCCTCTAGTGGAAGTGATCGCGTCCACTGCCTTCACGCATCTACAACCCGTCCTGGAAAAGACATTTGCATTGTTCAGTCTACCCCACGAGTTAAAAACTGACAACTGCCCTCCTTTTCAGGGAGGGGTGTTCAAGGAGCTGCTCACGTAATTAGGAGTAGGCCATCGTTGTATCACGCCGCAATGGTCACAAGCCAACGGTGAAGTTGAGCGCATCATAAGGCCACTAAATAAGATTTTACAAATCGCAGTGGCCGAACAAGCGGACCCTGAAACAGCACTACAACGCTTTTTGAGGGAATATTGCAGCACCCCGCACTGCACAACTCAGAGATCACTGTGGTCCCTGATGCTTGCCCGACATCGGACAGACACCATCCCTGTGGCCGAAGCCTGGTCCCCAGACCCCCTTGAACCGAACAACACCCAGGTTCATCGGAAAAGGAAGAACGACCACGCCAGTCGACAGCGAAAAGCCAAGACTCACGTCATCATGCCAGGGAGTTTTGTGCTGGTGCGAAATCGGCGCAGTGGAGGGAAGTTCAAGACAGCCTATGAACCAGGGCTGTGGACTGTCCTAAAAGTGAATGGCACTGCGATTACTGCCCAGAAGGGTACCGACACGATAACCAGAAACGTCTCCTGGTTCAAGAGAGTGCCACCATCTGGTCAAGACGACGATGAGTCCAGTTATGTAAGACACGGAGAAGAGGCTGCGGGTGAAATGTCATCCATCCCCACTGGAACTCAGAGTCCCATAGACTCTTCCCAACTTTCTACCATGACCATCAACCCAAGTGCTGACGCAGTCATACCATCACCACAGAGTCATCCCACGAGTCTGCGGTCCAGCCAGGGGAGGTATAACTTGATACCACACCCCCCTCTCAGTCGGAGGCTCCAAGACTTTAACTGCTGATTATGCAGTTTTATTTGAACACTAACTTGGGTAATGGGAAGGATGGCCAATCTGGGTGATTGGCACTGAATTCTAGCAGCATTCGCTGTATTCCAGTGCGCATGTCGAGTTGTACAGCTCTCTGACTGTGGCCATACCGACATGCGCACTTCAGACGTCAAACCATCGCTGTGTTTGGGAGCCACAGAGAGCACAACACAGCTCCCCTGGTCTCCTTTGGAACGCTGGGTTCACCTGTCCGAACTAATCCTTGCTTTGAATTAATATAGCTTTAAGTATAAAAAGCATCGGAGCAAAGCCTGGATTGGTTTGCGCAAATCAGCGGGGGTGGGATTATTAAGAATATGACCAATCTCTGTGTGGCTTTATTTTAAAGCCACATAGTGATTGGTCATGTTCTTTTAATAGTGACACAATGGTGCTGCTTTTCCCCTCATGCACAGCGCCAGTGTCGGCATTCTGCATGAGGGTAGTGATCAGTCCCCTGCTACTGGTGCGTCGTTCAGGCCCGCCTTTAGAATAGTGTAAACTCGGTGCAGGCCTGCTGGTGACCTCCAGTCCGACCAGTCCTGCTGCTGCTGTACTGTGGGACTCTGTGTACCATCACGGCATCCATGAGCCAGTGAGGCCTGAAAGATAATATTCACAGTAGGTAATTTTAATGTATGTGTTGCTCTGCGCACGCGCACCTCCCTCTACCTCGAGGGTCACAGTCAGGGCCGGCGCTAGGCATGGGCAGTGTGGGCAGCTGCCCAGGGCCTCGCGCTCAGCTGAAAGACAGGGGGCCCCGCTTCCGTGTGAAAGGCCCACCTGCTCCTACGAGGCCCCCTGCCCCACACTATCACAATACACATCTTGAGTCGACCTTGCTGGTCAGGGCGTCGTTGTGGCATTCCTAGGGGTGGGGGGGAGGTACAAACAGAGTGGGGAAGGCACAGCAGCCAGGCCAGCAATTATGGCTCACAGTGTCAGGGGAGGGGCAGCACCTCTGTTAAGTACCGGCCATTCCCTTTCTGCATTTTGTTGCTAGGTGACAGAAGGCCCCTTTGTTTCCAGGACCAGCCAGACACAGGTAAGGCGAGGTGGGTGAGGGGAGGAGGGAGTAGCCAGATCAACTGGCTTTTGTTAACTTTTACATCACCCATTTTTTTTTATGGGAATGTGTATTTAAAATGTATGTAGTACTGCCGGTGCTGGGGCAGTGTTTTACAAAATGCCTCGTTACTGCTTCGAAGGCCAGGGGAGGGGGCCCCCTTTCCCTGGGCCTCTAAGCACCAGAGCAAGCTGCGAGGTCCAGGTGTGGGGGGCCCCTACCTGGGCCTTGTAGCCAGTACTCCCTCTTTTCTTTCCTTTATTTGTTCCCCTGTGAAATTAATCCAAAATATAAAAACGCTTTTGCTGGAAAGGTCGTCTTTTTCTGACATTTTTCACTTCCAAAGTGCAGCCTTGGGATGGAGAGAAATAAAAGGTTCAAAATGTAAAAAATAACTAAAGCAAGACAGAGTGGGCCGAAAAGGGGCCAGATTGATTTTATTCACACCCAAAACACATTAGTGCCACTTTACAGAGTTTGCTGGGGAAGCGCTACTTTTTTGTTTTCATCGGGTGGGGGAGTGCACCATTCCTGGATGTACTGCAATACCTGCTTGGTGGGCGGATTCGAAAACAAAATGCATACTGCAGCTCTGTATTCACGAATGTGGTCTTTTTAAACCATATTGCTTACGTTTTGTAAGGAGATAAGCAATGGACATTGAAACTGGTCCCTTCCGGCCCTGTAGTCATGGCCTTAACTTTTCATGCAAAAGCACTCATTGATTTCTGAATAATAAGTGCAAAAGCGTTAAGGTAACCATGTTGTTCCTGCTTACATTTCACATGCTTTTACTTAATCTTGCATTCTTTATGAGTGTTTGCTTTTTCCTGGATGTTGTCACTTTTTTTTTAGGCAGCATATTGCTCTTGTCTAGTGCATAATTTGAATTGAGTCGCCTCCAGGTGTTTATAGCGGGGTGCAATTGGGTTGTAGTTGAAGGCAGTGCGAGTTTCTCTCAGTGGGGCAGTATGGTGTTCAGTGGGGGAGAGGATGTGGCACTATGGTCAGAGCTGCCGAATTTGGAACTGGGGAACCAGGTTCAGCCTTCATGACCAGTCCACCAGACCACTCTCCTGAGAGAGCACATTTCCATGTTAGACCTTAGAAGGCCCCGAAAGACCAGCAGGTGGATCATAGCAGTGGCAAGTGTGGGTTAACCTTGAAGGCCTGTTCACTACAACCCCTATTGAAGCTCACCTCGAGTCTTTTGGGCAGGCCTACGAAGCAGCGCACCCTAGAGCAACAGTGACTCTGTCATTGAGGTCACAGGACCCTTGAGGAGGAAGGCTCTAGGGCGGTGCGACCGATGAGATCGCACTGAGGCGCTGACTTCGGGTGGGGGCGTCAAGTTTGCAAGTATATTATGTTTCTAAAAGCCCTTGCTGCCTCCTTCCGGGCCTCCAGCAATTATCAGCAACAATAAAAATGTCATGATAACTCCGGTGATTAATGTTCTTCCTAGAGAGAGATGGAGTTTTGTCAAGTGGAAGTTTTGACTTGTGAAAAGGTAGCACAGAGGGTTAATGTGCCTGCTACAAAGAACATGTACCATGCAGATCACTAAGTCCACATAATGTAAAAAGGCCAGTGGGTTACTGCTTTTGTCAGAGAGATCCTATTGTTACTTGCAGTTTATAAGTCAAAATCCTAACATAGAACAATGAGCTATTAACTGTCATCTAAGAGCTGCATGCAAACTGCAAGGTATAAATGACAGCATTATGGTTTTTCCCCAGCCTTTGATTATCCTAATGTTGCAAAAAGGGTTCATTTGGACAGAAATTAATTCTGGTTATTAAAGAGAACCCCCAACCATGGTATTACGTTCTAAATTCAGAGTTTGTGTTTCTCCAGATCAATCACTATTAAACTATACTGCCTACTAGTATGATTGTCATGTGACTCCTAGTCCTTTGTCTTATGTAACATTACCTCTTTTGATTTACACACGTATGATTGATTGTCTCTGTGTAATGTGTGATATAAAGTTCTCTGACACCCTACAATGGTATCAGTGGCGCTGTAAATCAAATTAAATGCATCTGAGCGAGAATGTGGTTATGGAGACTTGAGGAGCACTGTTAAAGGGTGGTAGTGAGGGAATCCGTGGCAGAGCGAGTCATTGGGGGCACCAACATTGTCGCACAGGGCTCCACCAGCGCTAAAGGCGGCCACTTCTACTTCCTACAGTTCTAACATCAAATCAAAAACGTTGATTTGAAAAGCCCTTGAATCTGAAGCATACCTTCAAGTCAATGTATGATTTAGCAGTGGTCTCGGTTGTTCTAAGTCTTTTTTATTTATGTACAATCTTTATTTGTTTGCAATGGTGTCTTGTAATTTTGTACTATATGTGTTGTGTTTTTGCACTTAACATAATTCTGGCGAGTAAAGAGCCCACACACAAAAAAGATTGTCCTACGTCTCTTAGCATGTGCGTGTGGGATACTGGTGAGAGGATTTACGTTAAAGCAAATTGCAAAGTATTAATGTCATCCTAAGGTAGCACAATAATGACACAGAAAGATAAGGGAGCCTTTTGAAATTTGCAATTATATCCATGGTGTGAGAGGTTTTCTCTTGTGTCATTTTATATTTTGAATGATCCGCCCCTCATTACCTCAACAGGATCTCCCCTTTATGAGGCAGAACTGGAAATTGTATCATGCACTCATCTGGAAACAATCAGTTAACGAGGAGTAAATAATATACATCTTTGTGAGACCTGCACCTAGCTTTTCCATCCAATGTGACAAATGTAATCCATTTAATACAGTTTTAAAATATATGGACTTATTTCATTTGTATATTTATATTTTTGTCCATGTTACTGATATCCACGTTAGGTCTCTTCAGTGATGCCAAATAAGATCAATAGTCCTGCGATGTCACTTTCTGTGATGTCACTTCTTGTGATGTTACCAAGGGCGGCTCCTCCAATAGGGCGGAGGAGCGTCACCCCACTGTTCTCGCAGTGCGAGAAGCAGAAACACAAAATGCTAAACTACCATTTTATGTTTCTGCTTCTCGCACTGCAGAAAGCAGAAGTGTTTGGTTGGGGGCGGGCGGGTCTGCTTTAGGGCAGGGGAGGAGTGCCTTGCCCACTGCTAAGGGCGCTGACTGTTTGGTCGGTCCTCCGGGGCCGACCAAACCAGTCATGCACACTCTGGCCTTTCTCCATGTAGGCTGCAATGTAGCCTACATGGAGAAAATGGCCTCCCCATAGGCGCCTGGCTGGTCGGCGTCCCGACCAATCACAATGCTGCCATTGCAGCGTTGTGATTGGCTTAGGGAGGGGAGGGAGGCTGCCTGCTTCCTGTTCCTGCCAGAGGCAGGAAAGCAGGAGAGCAGGTCAGGAGCAGAGACGACGCGAGGCCCGGGAAGGTAAGTTTATTTTATTTTTAAATTAACCCCCCCGCGCGCGAACCCCCGTGAGACCCTCCACCCGCGAGTCATGCCGGCCGCGACTGGATGTTACATGCAAATTAGAGGGGCCCCACATCTTCCCTTTCGCCCGGGGCCCCAGAAGTTCTAGGACCGGCCCTGGTCACAGTAATATCTCTGTGATGTGCCATGGCCAGTAATGTGGAGCTGTACCTAGTGTAACGACCCCGGAAGCCAATCCACACATTGTATCACCTTCTGGCCAGGCGTGGCCAGAAGGCTTAAATAAACGGGCCGGGGTCGCTCGTGACTTCCTGCTCACACTGAGACACAGAGTGTGTATGTGTATTTACTGGCGGCTGCCACAAAGCTCGTGTGCATGGCCTGCAAGCACCCTGTAACACCTAGCATTGGTGGTCTCAGGTTCGACACGGACAGATTCACACCCGGCACTGATGGCCTGGGAGGTAGACGAGTTAGTGAATCGTGGCTTGACTGATACCAGACTGACTCTGAGGCTGCTGCTGCCCGCCCCTAGTTCAGGTATGTAGCGGAGAGAGCAGGGCACGGCACTGCCACGTCCTGCACTGCATATCTGAGAGCGATTCTGGCAGAGTTCACTCTGTATATTTAACAGGCCTGTTCCGCGGGAGGCTGCCGAGCAGCCGGGGCAGGGGCTCAGGAGTCCGGTGCAACAGCAGCACAGTGAGTCCAAACAGGATGCGCTCCCCGGGAGCGGAATACTGATATAACCACCGGGCACTATGGGCACGGACTTAGTTTCATAGGACCAATAAATCTCAGCTCTCCGTAATCATAGGACCAATAAATCTCAGCTCTCCGTAAACACCCATAGTGATCTTGGTTCAAGCTCTCTCAGTTCCTCCTTCCTAGCCCACAAGGACCTGCAGGAAGGTGTTTCGCTCTATTGAAACTGTGCATGAGCCAGTAAAAGAGTAGACATGGTTTGTTGTCTTTTTGGCGCGAACACAAAACTGGAACTCACGTAAAGCACATCAATGCCCCTGGGCTGAGTTTGCGCTATATAAAAGTGCAAAAAGCAATCTCAGAGTCAAATTCTGTCTGCCATCTCCTTAAGCACGTTTGACTTCAGCCACACATACTTTTAGGTGCTCAACCAGTCTGCAGACAGTGGCGGCTGGTGACATTTCAAAGTGGTGAGGCGTAAAACTTGTGGGTGAGTTTTAAGTAGGGTTAACTTACATGATGCAGTCCGCATGTTTGGGTGATCTCAGGAAAACGTTATAAAATACAGCCCTCGCAAGGGGTGTACTCTTTCACCCCAGCATTGAAATGGTTTAGGTGAACAGTTTATGCTGATAACCCACCATCCTATGACAAGGTGCATTAGAGAATCAGGGCCATTATCAGTCAGGAAAGAGAATTACCAAGATGTGTGATCCTGGGCGAATCAAAGTATCTCTGCGCCTGCAGCTTCTTATCAGCCAAAACAGCGCACGCACACAGGGGGCTGACAATCACAGCAAGGAACTGGGCATCTATAAAACAGCAAAATACTGTTCAAAACTTTTCCTGTACATCAGATCTTTTTTTTTTCCCTGGAGTTTTATATAGCGCAAACTTGACCCAAAGGTATCGGGTATCAGAGCGCTTTACATTAGCACCAGTTGCGTTACACAAGGACACATTAATTTTTGTTAGGCACAGGGAGATTAAGTGATTTGCCCAGAATCACAGGATGTTGAGCGTCATTACCGAGACTCGAACCTGGTTCCCCAGATTTGAGATCGACCACCCTAGCCGTTAGGTTACATCCTCTCCCCAGATCTTGTCTTAGGAAGTGTGTGCCAGGACACCCTCGGGGCACAGAAGACATGAGACACATTTCAGCAGAGTGGCCTGACACATACAGTATCCACGATATGTCAACATAAAGTATTTGTCAATCGACACCCAGAAGTGGACACTGATTAAAAAGCATCACTTTGGTCTCATATTTCTACAGAAAAGTAGACGCTGCCATCATGATCTAACTAACAACGAGACACTGTTTAACTTTCTTTTGTTCAGTGGGACTGGTAGAAGAATGTATAAGTTTTGCTAGAATCATAAGTGGGTTTATAGAAAGGTTTAAGGAGTTTAAAAAGCACCCCCTTGTGGATGAGTGCTTTAGTGCTGTACCAAAGTCCAGCTCTGAAGAGCTATTAGCTGAACTTTGGTAAAATTCAGATATGTGCCTGCCTTTGACTGACTCTGTGCACCCTCTTTATCGCTGCAATGATCCGCATGGCTGCCGGAGCAAGGCAGCAATTGACGTCAGAGCTTCCCCTTGGATGCAATTGTATTTCAATTGCATATGTTAGCATTCCACTGCTAATGTGCACGTTTTCACACTCTTAAATGCATTCCTCTCAAAAGATAGTGCTTGCTGCAAACACTTAATGCCCATCACAACGATTGTCCCCGTTGCATGTGGTTCCTATACTAAAGCGCCAAGTGCAACCCTCAACCCTCATGCAGTCATATTTTGCAGGAGCAGCTTCAGAACTCGTCAGACAAGAATTAAACGTAAGTGCAGGAGTCTCGCTTTAGAAGTGTCCAAGTAATCAACCCCCTCCCAGAAGGAAAACTCCTTAACTTCGAGCCAGCAGACAGCCTCCTTGCATGCACCCACAGATGCAGATGAACACAGCAGACACACGCTGGCAGGGATAACACAACTCACACAGTCAACACAGCACACACACGTACTAGCAGTCACTGACTGCTAACCGAATCAGGGCCTGCAAACAGTGACTCCTGAACGGTCTCTCTACGGAGTCATAAAAGACGATTGAAGACCAAAACCTGCACGTCCAACTAGCGGGGGGGGGAAACCCTGGGAAGAGAAGGACAATGTGTACCTCATAAACCTGGGAGCAAGAATAGGTAACCAGCGCCAAATCCTGGTTTACAGCCAGCAGCCATCTCTTCTCTGAGAGCACTATAGGTGGCTTTTCCTTTCCTATTGTTGTTCCACGGTGGGTTGGGCACAAAAAAACATTTTTCTAAACAAGCGCCGGCTGATTAACTGTTCCTGTGCCATAATAAAACAAGGGGAAAGGTGCAGAAAGAAATCCCTCGTTCTAAGAGCTAACAGGAAACTCCTTAAAAACCCTTGCATGCGCTGTTATTCAGCTCCACGTTTCCGTACTGTTTAGTCCACCAAAAATCTCTCGCTCGAGTGCCTAGAAGCTCTTCAGTTCCAAGGAAATGCCAATTACACATGATTCAAAAAGAAAAGTACTCAAATAAAAACTAGATCCAGTAGATTCGAGGTTAGGACATTGGACAAAATATATCAAAGCGAAAAATACAAAGGGAATGTATTGGTTTGATTAAAAACACCTATTTGAACTAATAGACCTCGCTAGACCATAATATCTATTAGATACGGTATAATCAAAAGCATGGCTTCAGTGACACCTTCTGGGAGAGATGGCCAGGCGTGCACAGTATGTCACTTAAAAGCAAATCTCATGCACGCCTCAATTCCATAAATGTGCAGTGACTCAACCCCCTCACCGCCTGCCCCTCTTACTCCTGCACTTTTCACCCACTTGATCCGAGGCGGCTGAGCCCGGACCGGGCCTCTCTCCACTGATTTACTTTCTTCCTCATAATGACCGCGGCAGGCAATTAAATCCGGCGGGTGATAAGACCAGCCTGGCAGCTATCGGGCTGCATCAGGGCCTTATCTCAGGTGTCTAACCTGCCCTTATCGGGTGCGTTTAGGGAGTCGCACGGTGTAACCCGAGCTTCATTGATTGTTTAAGTGATGTTCGGAGGCCGGCCCCACTGTAAACACGCCTCACTCACTGGCCTCAGCAGGCCCGCACCCTCGGAGACGGCCTCTTTAGGATAAATGCCAGGGCGTGTGTCCGCGCTAGTCTGTGGGTTTGTGTGTGTGTTCGTCTCTGTTTTGTGCGTGGCGTATTTATGTCTGCGTGTTCTTGAGAATAAGGTGATATTTATGTGGTACGTTGTGAATGTGTGTCCAGACCACTGAACATAGCGCGCCCATATACATTGAGACAGACAACACTAACTTCACTTGATTTTTTCATCTTACCTTGCCCCATGCAGGCTTCGTTCCCCGAATTTCAACCAACCAGATTCGGTCGGCAGCCAACTGGTCAGGATGGTCTCGTCTTTCTCCCACTCCTCTCTGCCATTAGCGCGTGTGCGCTGTTCTACCTCCGAGGCTGCTGTCTGGAGATCAGGCCAACGTGAATCTAACCAATCCTGCAGCTGCTTTCAGCAATAGAGCAGCTGCAGGATTGGAAGGAGCGGGTTAACCAAGCGCCCCATTTGCGACTGGGGCCTGTGTCTAATCCACCGGCTGTTGACACAGCTTCTGGAATGGTGCAGGCAGAAGTGCGCATGTTGGGCTGGCCGTGGCTAGACAGCCGGCCAATCCAACATGCGCACTCTGCACTTTTCGTGTCATCCCTGCTCAGGGGCGTAGGAGACACTAAATTTCTGGGGGGGACAAGGACAACCTTTTGGACTTTCCAGTGACCCTATACAAATTGCCCATTGTCTGAGAGCCGTACGCTCTGTTAAACTAATACAATCGCATAGTTTTGTAGTGAAACATTGATAAAGGCAGGCATGTAGTCACAGTTTGCAAGTATGCTTTAATTGTTATTTACATTCACAAAGTA
Organism: Calotriton arnoldi; assembly: GCA_963921515.1. NCBI lineage: Eukaryota > Metazoa > Chordata > Amphibia > Caudata > Salamandridae > Calotriton > Calotriton arnoldi. The sequence continues at coordinate 2,679,661 of CAWUFW010000737.1, forward strand.
ATTAGACCAAATGTGAAAAACATGTTTTTGAATCTTACATTTTCATGCACCAAGCAAACAAAGGTGAAGGTAGAATAAACTGAATGCTCTTCGTGACATTCCTAAACCTCAAAATGCAAGTGGACTAATATTGGAGTGTATTGGAGAAAGACTATAGGCACCGAGAGCTGTAAGAGCAGAGAAATGTCCACTTTGTAAAAGTAGCATATCTAAAATAGTGATATGAAATCCAACCTTACCAGTAAAGAGGATTTATCATTGCCATTCCAAAGATGTAAAACCTGGGACAGCTACTCCTTTCTAACCAGCAATTACAGCTTAAAAGAGTGTATTTAGGAATTCCCAATGTTAATCTATGAGAGGAGTATACCTCACAGTAGTGAAAAATGAATGTAGGTGTTTTTCACTACAAGGACATGCAAAACCTAAAAGTACATGTCCTACCTTTCAGTACCATAGCACCCTGCCCTACGGGCTACCTAGGGCCCACCTTAGGGGTGTCTTATGTGTAATAAAAGAGACGTTTAAGGCTTGGCAAGGAGTTTTTAATATCAAGTCGATGTGGCAGTAAAACTGCACACACAGGCTCTGCAGTGGCAGGCCTGATACATGTTTAAAGGGCACAATCAGTGCTGCAGACCCACTAGTAGCATTAAATTTACAGGTCCTGGGTATAGTGTATACCACTATACAAGGTACATACAAGTAAATTAAATATGCCAGTTGTGTATATACCAATGTTACCATGTTTAGGGGACAAGCGAATGCAATATAGCACTGGTCAGCAGTGATAAAGTGCTCAGAGTCCTAAGGCCAACAAAAAGAATCAGCAAAAAGAGGAGGTAAGCAGGCAAAATGTTTGGGGGAAGACCACCTTAAGGCTGGCAGATCTAATAGTATGGTGTAGGATTCTGTGTGTCTGTTTGAATATTGAAGTCAGTCGGATCCTTTTTGGAAAACCCTGGTTTAGCAGGGCACAAGCAGGAGAGCGAGAATAGTTTCTGAAACACTGGAAGTTTATCGACTGCATTCCTGAGGCTGGAGGGTGGAGAAAACCTTAATGCATTGCAAAGTATACAACACAATACCGAAACTTTTGTTGTCTAATCTATGAGAAGCTTTATTGCAGATGGATGATATGAGTGTAGAGTGCACTCAAACCGCATTATCTTGCACAAAAATCTAAGAAGCCCCATGAGATAAATTAGCAATAAGAATTAACCTCGTGCGGGATGCTAAAAGAAAATAGATGAACAGTGTTTGTGTGGAAGATGCTTACCAATGTAAAAAAGCATGCTGTGTGAGACACATATGAGATGCTCACAGAAGATAGGTATAGTGAGATATGCAGAATGAGGTGTGTGGATAAGCTCAGATATGAGGTGCTAGTGATGAACACCAGAAACATAGTGTTTGTGTGTGAAGCTTACATATGAATACAGTGGGTGGAAGGTCACAAATGAGTAGTGCGTGGGATGCATTAAAGCACAAAAACTTTGTTATATGGGAGGCTCACAAAAACTATAAAATGCTCAAAACTAGCAAATATGCCTCGTGCTAGGATTATTCGAGCCAAAATATTGAGCATTTAATTGAAACAATGATTGAAGGTGTGGAGGCCTTGCTCAAGACTATGATGATTTATTTACAAGTGACATTTGGAGAGATATTAACAGTGAAGTAATCTTTGGGGAATAGTTATTGTTACCAAGAAAAAAGGTCAGGTGGGCAGGATAACTTGGATATGGGTGGTGATGCTCCAGAAGATGAGCCAGAGGTGTCCAACACCCATGATTCTGCTTCTGAGCATGTCCGGGAGGAGTCTGAAGACCCCTTACTGGAGAACTCTAGTCCCTCTGGGAATAGTTCTATTGACATAGAGGGATTCCCTAGAGGTAGGACCCCTTTATTCCTCCTGGGAGGGTACAAAGGGTTCAGGGGAGGTCCAGGTCCTCCTCAGTTAGTTCTACCTCCTCTGCCACTTCAATACGGACCTCCATCTCTAGCAAGAGGGAAGATTCTTTAGAAAGGGAATACCACCTGCTCAAATTTGAGAGAGCCCAGCTCACAATCAAGAAGGAACAGTTTGCCCAAGATGAGGAAACCCTAGAAGTCCATAGGGCTAGGAAGAATTTGGGTTTCCTGGCACAGGGAGGTGTGCACACCTCCCAGACAGAACTTAGTGTATTTGGCTGGGGTGGGGGAGCTCTCCAGCACCACCAGACTGCTTTGAAGGGCAGATTTGGTGCCTTCCTTGCATACTCCGGTTTGTGCCAGTTCAGGAGCCTTTGGTTCCCGCTCTGGTACAAAACTGGACAAAGTACAGGGGAGTATCCTCCCCTTTGTCCAGCCCCTCCTCTGGGAGGGACCCCAAAGTCGTTCCAACCCTTTCCCTAGGGTACTAAAGGGGCTCCACTGTGGCTGGGTCCTCAGATTCATTGTGGAACAAGACTCACCTCTGAAACCAAAACACTCTTCGACCGTTTGGACACCTGGACTTCGTCGGACTTCGACTGGAACTGAGAGTGCATCAAGGAAGACTCCTGCTGCTTCTGGTCTCACTGTTGTTCAAGTCTTCTGTGTCTGTGCTTCATCCAGGTTCTCCAGAAGACCTGTGGGCATCAAGTACATCCAAAGTAATCTCCCTTGGAGTGAAGAAGTCACTTCCCTGCATCTGCAGGCACCGCAATGAAGCTGACCGGTTTGCTTCTCCTGTCGTACTACGGACTTCCCAAGGCCCAGCAACACAGGTGGTGGTTCTGCAGCTCCCTTGAGGCCTGACCTGTCTTCTCTGCTATTGTGAGGACAGTATCCCTTGTCAAAGCTGCTGGGACCAAACCCCTGTGCACCGCGTTGACTTGCCATTGCCAAGGCTTGTTGGCTCTGCACTCCTGAGATCTTCGGGCTATAAAAAGCCCCAGCTTCTAGCACCTCGTCCCTCAAAAATCAGCATCCTCACTGCAACCTCTGCACTGTGGGTCTCCATCTTTGGTGAGCTGACTGAGGTCCTCTTGCGACTCCTGTGCCTTCGGCCTGTGGGTCTTCTTGAGGATCTTCCTTTGCTTCAGTGGGCTCCCCTGCTTGCACTGGCCTGCTCTGACTCTCCTGCACTTGGTGAGTCCCTTGGACCTTGCTTGTCCCATTGTTTGCATCTTTTCGCTTTCCACACTAGTTGCAGCTACCAAGGCTTGTTGCTGCTCCCGCTGGACACCGACCACCTGAACACCGAAACCTGATATGGGACAGCTCGTGCATGGCTCCTGGTCTTCCTCGGCCTCGTCTGGTCCTCACAGCTGCATCAACAATGTCACCGTCTTCACTCTTGAACCTCCCGACATCGGTGGGCATTGTGCTTCTGTGCCTCCTGGTCACTTCTGAGTGGCATTGACTCTGTCCCCTCTGCTTGCAGGTTCCCTTCTTCAAGAATCCACTCTTGGATTCCACTGGACTCCTTCACAGGCCTCCCCAGAGGCATCTTCTTCGACGTTTTCCATTTTTGTCTACGGCAGGTTCCAACGTCACTTCACCTCTATGCACCCGGCTTCCCTGGTGCAGGTAACCTGGTTCCTGGCGCATCTCCAACCTCCAGTCTTTCAAAGGGTCTCTTCGGAGTCCTCTGGGAAGGGTCCTTCTTCTTTAAAACTGTAACCGCGACTTCTCCATTGACTTCCATGCACACAGCCTCCGTGTGGTTTTTGGGTACTTACCTTGGGTGGTTCCTTGTGTCCCTAGCTACTCTGAGTCTTCTGGTCCAAGTTCCGTTCTCCTTTGTAGTTCGCATTCCACTTTCTTAGTTTATGGTTCGGGCTCCCTCTAGAGACCAGTGTATATTTGTGCTACTTACCTGATTATTTTGAAGGATTCTTGTGTGTATTGTTGATATATCCGAGTAGGAGATAAACCAATGTGTCAGTAATTGTGTTGCATAATAAATAGACTTATGTTTATAAACACAGTGTGGTTCTTTTTCATCTAATCTACACTGTTGAATAAATGTGGTAAAACAAGCTGCTTTACACTCCTTCAAGATAAGCCTGAAGGCTGCTTTCCACAGCTACCACTTTGAGAGCTTTCTATGGTTATTATTAAAGACCACCATAAGGGTAGCCTGGATTGGTGCAAGGTGCATCACTCCTGAGATTGTGCACCATATACTAGGCCATCCTCCTACAACCACCAACACCAGTTCTCTATTATACTGCTCCCACCAGGGCACAAGTCTTAAAAAAAGAAGTGGGGCACTAACCAAGTTAGGTAGTATGTAAGTGACATCACAGCGTGTGACATCGCACGTGACCTCACAGGAAGTGATATCACAAAAAATGACATCAGATTCTATGACCTCACATACGTTAAGCAGGTCTATCATGAGTACATTTGAGCGCATTACAATATTTAACAAATTAGATTTTGCGTCGGAGCTGTGCCAAAAAAGTGATGCAACCCCGGCCCACGATCTAGGCCTCCACTTATACATTTATTTGTTTAAAACTCTGCCAGAAAGAAATCGGCAACAAGGAGAAACGTGGCAGTATATCTGTTCTGCTTAATTGGTTGCAAAGTCTGCATTTTAAAATATCTTATGGGGTTAAGGCACCTGCTGCAGAGATTTTTATGTACCCAGGAAATCTGAGGAAATAATGGTAAGATGACTCTGGAGGTTAATGCACTTGCTGGAGAGAAAAGGATTTTGTCTAGTCCCAGTTTTGAATCAAAGTAGCATAGAGGGTTAATATGTCTCACATCATGTCACACACAGATGACAGATTTGTATTTTATGTAGATGGGTAAGTGGGTTACTGCTTTTAAAACAGTGCTTGTGATTCATACATTGTAATCCTTCTAATACAGCACAGTGAACTATGAAGTAATGCACATGTGACTCCTACACCTTGTAACCCTCACTATCTTATGTAACCCATCCTGTAAGTGTACACACAAATGATTTATTGTCAAAGTATAATGTGTATGAGTGATGTAAAGCGCTCTGACACCTTAGTTGGGATAGAGTAGAGCTATAAAAGAAATAAGACAAAATAGTGGTATTAAAAATGTTATTTGTGTAAATATTAGGACAGACCAACACATCTGACACAACATAAGGCAAGATGTGTGCTTAGACTAAGACTGATGCTAATTTGTTCTCATGTTCCTGGGTGAGGTTCAACTGCATAAAATAAACATTTAATCAAAACATTAGCCTTTGAGTGGCTGAATTGTGCAGGCAGTGTGAAACAGTCAAAAAGGTTGTGTCGGGGCCAGAGGCAGTTTCTTTATTGGAGCGAGGGGGCATCGCCCCTGTTCGTATTGTTGCCACCCGGACAGTGAGCAAGCCCCATATTAAAGACGGAATCCGTTTTCATAAAAAAAATTAGCCGTTCATGCGCAGTGGCTCAAGCACAGTTTCCTTTTAATGGTGCGGCAGACAAACGTGAGTGAAGGGGGCGGATTAGGAGATTGACAGGCTCCTTGGGTTGAAGAGCGCATGTGAGGTTGGACGGGTGCCTTTCTCCGTCCAGACCGACATGCGCACTTAAAGCCTCGCCTACCTAAACTATTGTAGGAGCCCTGGGGACTGCTACCACAGCCCCCAAATCGTCTAAGGAGCGCTAGCAGCCCCTGACCAAGCCAATCATTGCGCTGCTTTAATGCTGTTTCCTAACATAAACAGCAAGGGAGCAGTGCAATGATTGGCTCAGGAGTCAGGGGTAGGACTGATGACCGAGCTGGTAATCAGAAGTTCCATGCAGCCTGGAGGGAAAATCACGAGACGAGTGTTCTCTCTGCAACGGACCAGGATCGGACGGTAAGTCACTCTTGTTTTGTGTTGTTGTCATGTGAGTACTTGGAAAGGGGAATCCACGAAGACAGTATGTTATTTTTTCGTTCCTTCTATCTGTGTGCTCCCCTCTTGGTGACGGTTAAATAAGCAAGATTATTAGAATAAGAAAATAGCTGCTGGGGTACAAGAACACTGTGTAATGGTGTAGAAGAGACATGAGTGTGAAAAGCCTCAACGTGAATAAATGCAATGGGGCTTGGAGTTCGTATAAACGCGTAAGCCAGCTGATGTGTGACCTGTAACTGGGCAATGCATGTACACGGTATGTGGGTTCTAAGTGCACCCAGAGCCTTTGGGATCTGAACACCATCAGGAAAGGCAGGCCCATCTCAAACCGTAGCAGCACTAGGGTTCAGAGGTGCACAAGACGTGTGCATGGATAACTGTGCCTGCAGCACTGCTGTAACCCAGGAACGGAAATGTATACACAGAGAGCCCTACACCAGAGGGCAGGAAGTGAGGGGCCTCCCCTGCTAGAGGCAGTGAATGTCGAAAGTGGGGACGGGCTGCGAAAAAAAGAAAGGGAAAGTAAGAGAGCACACTTGTATGTTTTTGTGTGGAAGAGGCGGCAGAGTGAGAAGGGGGAATGATTGAGAGGAAGAACTAGTGAAGGGGGAGACAGTATGCAGGGCATCAGAGAAAGGTCTCAAGTCTGAGAGGAAGAGAGCGAGAGAGAGACGGGGAGAGAGACTAGAGGGCGGGAGTGAGGGAGCCAGAGATAGATTCATTGAGAGAGAGAGAGAGAGAGAGAGAGAGAGAGAGACCAAGTACAGAGCACGAGAGAGGTAGCCAGAGAGTTGGGGATAGAGACAGAGAGAGAAAGAGAGCGAGAGAGATTGTAGAGGGCATGAGAGGGAGAGAGGAGAGAGATGGGGCAGAGCGAGAGTGAGAGGGCAAGAGAGGCAGCCAGAGAGAGAGATGGGGATAGAGACTGTGCCTCGTTAGATCACATTGGCTCTAGTCAGGGCTTTAAGTGGGGGGGTCTGTGGGGGTCTGAGCACCCCCAGTTTTTTTGGGGGGCCTCAAAAGGGGTCTCTATGGGGCTCTATTTTCGGGCCTCAAAGGTCAAAGGTAGATTTGGGGGTAATGTGTGATGCACTTCAAGAGCTCAAAGACTTATCACTCTCCTTACAGAGGAGGGACATTACAATTGTTAATGCCCACAGACTTTTGGTTAGTCAAGTACGTATATTTAGAGCAATGAAGGACTCACCAGGGGAGTTTGCTTCTGCGTCTCAGAGAGCAGTTGACGAGGGCAAATTCAAGAATGTTCCTCTTTTCCATGGTAGAAGTAACTCTGTTGCCCTTAATCAAAATCAGTTTTACCAAAGTCTGTCTGTAAATATCAATAAACGATGTGCCCCGGATTCTGAGAAAGAACTTATAGCCAGCTTCAGTGTGCTAGATGCAGGCAACTTGCCTTCTGGTGATGAATGCATTCTTTATGGTGAAACAGATATCCAGAAACTGTGTTCAGAGTTTCAGCTGCCAGCAAGAGATACTATCCAAGCTTTTAGACTTTTCAAAGATTTTGGTGGAAAGAAAACCCCTGAAGTATTAAAAAGTTAGTAGTTTGCATGGAAACCCTGCCAGCAAGTAATGCGGATTGCGAGAGAGGTTTCAGCGCAATGAACTTAATTGCTTGTCCAACAAGGGCCTCTCTTCTTGTAGAGACCATTTCTTCATGCTTATGGGTAAAACTCAATGGTCCTCCATTTGAAACATTTGACGCAAAGCTGTATGTAAAGAGTTGGCTGGCAAAAGGTTGAAGGTCTGCTGAAGAAAATTGTTGTGAGAAACCCCAGCAAAATAGACACAGTGAATATCTTCAAGGGTTTTGGGAAATCCTGCAATAGATTTCTAAGTAATGTAAATCATTTTTACATGTTTTTTAAAGTGTTTGGTATTTTATGGCTTATACTTAATAAATATACCCTTTTGCCTATTTTATTATCCTTTGCTGGATGCGACTTCATGATTTTCTTAAGCACACAATACTAGTTATCTTGATTTAGACCACGCCCCTACTCGGATAGGCCACACCCCTTTACGAAATTTGTCACGCCCCTTTTAGAGCACCCCCAGTTTTTTTTTCCCACTTAAAGCCCTGGCTCTAGTCTTTTGGCACAGTGTTCAGAAGCTGTCCTGAAGGATTGCTTTTCCGCAATGATGTGTGTTGAAGAGGCCGAGCATGCATGCAGATCGAGATCTGCAGTGTAACTGAAAGGCACTTACTCCACTTGGTGTTTCCAGAATTACATAGGCCCCTATGTTTTGCTAACGAGGTGATTAAACCAGGCTGAGGACACTATCAGTGAGTTAAAAAGCATGATTTTAAAAGCGCTCCACTTTTTTCACGGCGCTAGAATTGGGTCACGCAGCAACTTTAGACTAAGGAGACCCACCGTCCCACGAGCACCACTGAAAGTGTGCACTGCACAGCAAGCGTTCCCAATGCTTCCACACACACTTTTCTATAACCGGTCACAGCAGGTTTGGATTGGGATCAACTGTAGGCCTGGGCTAATGGGCCTGTCCAGCGAGAAACATAACACCTCCGCCTGGTTAGTAAAAGGGAGATAAGAACAGAGGCCCTTCTGCCTCTGGAAAGGCTGCTCAGGCGCCCACGCCGAGCTGATGGGGGCTGGGGAAGGGCAGGATGCAGACAACAATCAACAAACTACCTCTCTCCCTTTGTCCTGGAAGTGCAGGCTGCAGGCTGTGGTGGCGGCGAGAACGAGGTGTGAAATCATTCCAGGAGCTTTGCAGCACAACAAAAGGGAAGGTCACAGGTCAAGTGCAGGGCCATTGGCACATCAAAGCACTAGTGATTTGATGTGCCAATGGCCCTGCAACTAAGAGAAGAGAGAGGGGAAATAATGTTGTCCCCTTGTCCCCCCCCTTGTCCCCCGTGTCCCCCCCACTAGAAAATCTGGGGGGGGATATATCCCCCGCGTCCCCCACACTTCCTACACCCATGTCCCTGCTGCAGCAGAAATCAGCCCCGCCCACGCCCTCACACTGGCTGGTGGCACACATTGCTTACAAAATGGTAACAAGACTAGTTATTCATTGTTGGCTTACTGCTGCGCTCACAGCAGGGGGGGCGACGCTCCTTCGCCCTGGAGGAGGAACCGCCCCTGCTGCAAGAGTAGATGGTGTAGTGATCGTCCGATCAGAATTCTAGTGTTTCCCCCTGCTTTACCACACACTGAACACCCACCCACCACAGGCGTGACCAGTCAGGTGACCCTGACAATAAAAGGGGCCGAGCGCACGTGCTCTGGGCCAGTTATCCACCCATACTATCTCTGTCCGTGTAATCATTTCACGAGTATGTGGGCCTAGCGCCCGCCAAACTCTACATTGGCGACGAGGGGGCTGTGCCCGTGCGGGCAGCAGCCCAGCAGATGGAGGAAAAGGGGGAGAGAGCTGCCGTGTGAAAGGCACCCCCTGTGAGAAGGCGTGCCGCCCGCCTAAAGGCCCGCGGGGCATGTGAAGAGCCCCGGGCCTGCATGACGAAGAAGGTGATCGGGAGCCCACCCCGCACCTCATGCGCCTGCTGTAATCCGCCCCCTGCGTGGAAGAGCTGTGGGGGAGAAGAGCGAGCCGAGCGGAGCCCACCCGCATTGGTCGTGACGACCCGCTGGGCATGAGGTGAGCCCGCGCGGGTGCAGTGAGAAGAGCCCCGGGGTTGCAAGAAGCCGAGCGGGTGCCCACCCCGCATCGGACGAGTCGGCTGCCCGTGGAAACGGCGATGTAAGACTCGGGGAGGGCAGAAGAAAGAACAGGCGGGGCCGGACTGCCGAGACGCCGGCCGCCGCCGCTGATCACCTGCGAGGCGAGTGAGGAGCCGGTGGCGAGACCCCTGTTACCGACCTGCAGGGGCCCGAATGAAGTGCATGCCGATCGGAGCCCACCCGCATCGGTCGCGACGCCCGCCGGGCTGAAGGTGAGCTCTGGCTGCGGGGGCATAGGGGCAAGGAAGAATGACCGAGCCCGAAGCCTAGAGACTTAAGTAAGCAGCCCCCGGGTGCAGCGCGAACCTCCCCCACCCCGCGCAGCGTGTGAGGAGCGAGCCGGCTGCAGTGGGGTGAGGCCAGGAAAGAAGAAAGCGTGCCGCCCGCGGCTGATCGGTGCGGCGCCAGCACCCACTGCGCAGCCCGAGAGAGAAGAGGCCTGCTGCTAGGGGCGGGAAGCTGTGAAAAGTGAATGGCTGGCCGCTGCGCCTAACACGTAAGGGGACGCAGGAGGGGGAATAGCGTTTGCCCCAGGACTCCGCTGATGTCCGCTATGCCCTCCCGCATGATATGAGAAGACTACCCAAAAATGTAGTAAGCCGGTTCCGGCAATAGCGCTAACCCTCCCCCGCCCCGCGCAGCGTGATAACTGAGAGGCTGCTGCAGGCGGGGAGAGCGAGGAGAACTGCGAGACCCCTGCGGGGTTGGAAAGTGGCCGCTGCAGGACTGATTCAGCGCGAGGGCCCCGCCCATGATCATCGCAGCTAGAGTGGGGCAGCAACGAACTCCCAACCGGCTGCCAGACTAGCTGAAATAAAGTAAATCAAAGCGACATACTTTGCATGAGAGGAGGCGCAAGTTGCAGCGAAGGAGTAGAGGCCAGCCGTCTATAGAGCATTGTCAGGGGGCGGTAGTGCCTGGACCGGAGCCTGCGCATTGCACTCGTTCTCCTTGCATCGAGAGCAGTTGAAGGCGCTAGTTCCCCGCCGCGCACAGAGACCCTGCCGCGCCAGCCTGAGGCTCGTGTCCTGTGCAGCCTGGCAGAAGGGCACAGCAGGAGAGCGGCAGGAGGGGCCCCGAGAGTGAAGGGGCAGTAAGGTGTGGCCCGCAGCGTGAGCAAAGCTGCTGAGGCCTAAGGTGGAGTCAAAGCAATAAACGAGGAAAGCACCTACCGTGGTCGAGGTGCTTGGGCCACGTGAGGAAGGTGATGAATGGTAGCTGGGGAGCAGCCGAGGTCCCGAAGGAATCCTTGCACCGGCACACCCAAATGAGAGGAAGAGAGAAGCCACAGTCGATTGAAATGAGGATACACTGCCATCGTGTGGCCGATTAGCGGTACTACACCCACTAGATAAAAGAAGGGACTGTAGCATACATAATACCACAAGAAAGACTGCAACCCATTGTCACCACACAGTGAGGTCTGCTAAGTGCCTAAAGTGAGTGTGCAATAAAGCTGCCATGCCAGAGTGGTGCCAAGTCACCACACAGACTTGAGGATGAAGGGAATGCGCAGCAAGTGCGTCCAATGAGTGAAAACGAAGGGCGCAGTCAGAAGCGCGCCGAAGCAATGCGACTGCGGAGAGAAGGAGAAGAAGTGGTTGCGCAGACCACCAGAAGCACGAGTACCCGCAAGGAGGAAGAAGCCGACCAGCCCGTTGGTCGCAAAGGGGGAAGAAGCCGACCTGCCAGATGGTCGCAAGGAGGAAGAAGCCGACCTGCCAGATGGTCGCAAGGAGGAAGAAGCCGACCTGTCAGATGGTCGCAAGAAGGTAGAAGCCGACCTGTCAGATGGTCGCAAAGAGGAAGAAGCCGACCTGTCAGATGGTCGCAAGGAGGTAGCAGCCGACCTGTCAGATGGTCGCAAGGAGGTAGAAGCCGACCTGTCAGATGGTCGCAAGGAGGAAGAAGCCGACCTGTCAGATGGTCGCAAGGAGGAAGAAGCCGACCTGTCAGTTGGTCGCAAGGAGGAAGAAGCCGACCTGCCAGATGGTCGCAAAGAGGAGGAAGCCGACCTACCAGATGGTTGCAAGGTTGACACCGACCTACAAGAGGTCAGAGAGCGAAGTGACCTGCGAAGAGGTCAGAGAGAAGGAAGAGATCTGACAAGAGGTCCGTGAGGAGAACGACCGAGGAGATGTCCATGAAGAGGACCCCAGGAGAGGTCCGCGAGGAGGACAGGAAGAGACGGAAGAGAAGTCTAACGACGTTAACAAGAAGTCAGAAGTAATCAAGCGAGAGAAGGTCGCGACGACAGGTCCAGTCACAGATCGAGGTGAAGGCAGTGTCCTAGGGGAGGACAAGACCAGGGAGACACGTGTGGAGTGCACGCTACACGGAGAGGCCTGGTTAGGGCAGACCAGCAGGAGAGAAGACCAGACCGCGTCGCGAAGGAAAGAAAGAGAAGACAGAAATTGAGTGGCAAGAAGCCATGGCGAAGGAAGAGAAGCAGAGGAGAAGAGTAAAGAGGTGTGCGTGAAGGAGAACACCTGAAGAAGAAGAAAGTGCAAAGATGCAAGAACATCAGAACACTGTGCCTGGAAAACGTCAGTATCACTGGAAGTACACATCTACTTGCGAATCCCAAGATCACCCGGTGACGACAGAGGCGAGCAAGCCGGTCCGTTTGTAACAACCACCTCTGGGATGGAACGGACACAGGACCGTGGATATCCAAGTGGCAGAGGCCTCTGGGACACCGGTGGCAGCGGGTCCCGACACGAGAGATGGACGGTTGAAGCTCGCTCTAGAAATCCTGGGAGGACAAAGGTAGCATGCAAAGGAGCAAGTGCCAACAACACCCTTTCAGATGGAACTTAGGACACGCAGAGGTGACCCGTAGCATCTCCTCCAACCTGATTGGAGCGACAAGGCGGAAGTCCACCGGTCCAGTGGAAGCCTGGCAGCAAGGGGCCTCCGGGTCGTCCGGTGAGAGGGGACACCCACGAGAGAGGGACATCCGTGAGAGGGACGTCCTGCAACTGCAAATCCCGTTGGAGAAAATACTTCAACAGGACTGTACAGTGGAAAATAACACATAACTGATCCACCGTCATTCCATCTGCACTTTCACTGGATGTGGAATAGGAAGAGAGAGACTGTAGATCACACTTCCACGTTGCAAATCCAAGAAAGACTACATCTACAGGGCACCCTGACATCGTGCCAAGGAGAACTAGTGGTCCTGGTTGCAAGGATACCATCATCGGCGGTTGGCCAGCAGCGGAAGAGACTACGTGGAAGTCATTGTTATTGTGTTGCATTTTGTTTACAAATTATATTCTCTCCCACAGGTTCGGACTTCATTGTTTTGACCTTTATTAAAGTTTGGGAGGGATGTAGTGATCGTCCGATCAGCATTCTAGTGTTTCCCCCTGCTGTACCACACACTGAACACCCACCCACCACAGGCGTCACCAGTCAGGTGACCCTGACAATAAAAGGGGCCGAGCGCACGTGCTCTGGGCCAGTTATCCACCCATACTATCTCTGTCAGTCTAATCATTTCACGAGTATGTGGGCCTAGCGCCCGCCAAACTCTACAGATGGGTGGGCGTCAAGGCACTGTGTCTACCATTGTTTTAATCAAGGAGGCATGTGAGACTGTGCAAAGCAGGCCGGGTGGTTGAGGTCCAGGCCTGCTGTACTTTTGGACTTTATTTAACACGTAACAATGTCTCAACAGGTAATATTAGGAAGACCGTTAATAAAGCATGCACATTTAGTTGCAAAAAAGAAGAGACAGGGAGACTGAAGGGGTGGTTTGAAAAATGCAGGAGTGGTCTATTTTTCAAGCCAGTTAAGACCAGAGGAACAGTATCAACACTATTTACATTGAATATGCATAACCCGAAGGTACTTGTGCACATAAATGCTCGTGAAGAGGTGAACGGCGCAAGTGACAAGTGATACAGTGAGCAGCGGCGCAGAATGAACCGTGGAGACAATATTTACAAGAGTTTCTGGTTCACAATTGTTGGACTACAGAAAATAAAGCAGGTTAAGCAATTTAGGTGAACCATGGAAATGCGCCAGTAATTGCGCTGGCTATCCACCTAAATTCACCTAAATTGCTCAACTGGGTGTACAGGGTGTCTCCTGTTTGCTTCCAGTACTTTGGACTTGGGCACGGCGTCGCAGCCATTTCGCTGTATTACTGCCATTTAAAATCAGAGTGTACACAGTCTACAAATTAGCGGCGTGTTCATATTAAAGTAAATCTGAGCGGTTATAATTAGTCGACGTGCCGGTCGTAATGAAGACAGCCACTGCCCCTGCATGCGCAGCTAGGATTTATAGAGCACACCACAGGTTTCAGGTATGACAAAAATATTAGCGCACACGATCTGCAGTAGGTCAGGAAGAGTAAAACTAAACAGCATCGGCAGCTGCACCGAATTTTGCTCTCATTTGAGGGCAGAAGGCTATAAGCGAAGATGACTACGGTGTAAGTGAGCGAGGAGGCTGGTGGGTGTTGGTATACATATGCTCCTTCCTGCCACCTTGAGCGATATATAAATATTGCTGCGCGTGTGCCAGCGCCAAGCTTGTGTAATATATGTAACTGGTGCTCATGTAAGGCGCTGAACATATTTAATGCAGTAAGATAGTGAGACGTTTCATGTTTAAATATTTAAAGACTACCTATTCAAAATTGCTTCATAAGCCACCTTCTTTCTCACTAAATTCTTTATTAAATTTTGCTTTAAAATGCACCATTTTCCAGTGTGCTTTCTCAAAAAATGTTCAGAGTCGGGGAGACAACGCCCAAAGCCTCCTTATATCAGTTGAGCTTGCTCACTTCATTCGCTCCCTATGTAAAACTCTGCTCTAACTTTTATGCCCCATCACTCTCAAATGTACCCAGCCTCCACTGAACAATTGCCTTATTAACTGTTAGAACTGGGGGTCTCTAGTTGGCAGAGGTAGGTACCTTTGGCCAAGTAGGGACCCTTGCTTCTAGTCAGGGTAAGGGGGCTACACTCCTAAATAACCCCTGCTCACCCCCTTGGTAGCTTGGCACGAGCAGGCAGGCTTATCTCAAAGGCAGTGTGTAAAGCATTTGTGAACACATACAGTAATACAGTGAAAACACTACAGATGGACACCACACAGGTTTTATAAAAATAAGTAATCTTTATATAGACTTAACACAAGACCCAAACGACAAAAATCCACAATACTGTAATCAAAAATAGACTTAAAAAAATTGTAGAAATTGCTTAGTTCAAAGTTGATGGTAAATGTGACACGTTTCTCACAAAGTACCTTAAATGCGTAACGCAAAACAAACAAAAGGGTTGCAGGGAGGGTGATTCGTCGGTTCCTTGCTTTCGGAGGAGGCGATGCTTCTGTTCCTCAGTGCTTGCACAAAGTAGGTGATGCGTCTGTTCCTTACCGGAGAGGAGGTGATGCGTCGATCCCTTAATGCGTTCCAGTTACGATGCGACAAGATGGCGCTTCGATGCGTTGCGACGATCCGGTGCGATGCGAGAAGATGGCGCCCTCGATGCGATGCGACGACGTGAAGGCGATGCGTGCACGCCCGACGGCCGTGCTGCGAACTCTGTAACTTCTGAGCCACGACAGGCCCTGCGACACGCTTCTCCGGTGATGTGACGACGACCCTTGCGGTGGCGACACGCTTCTCCGGTGATGCGACGACAACCAGCTGCGACGGAGATACGCTTCTCCGGTGATGCGGCGGCAACTTCTGCGGCGGCGACACGCTTCTCTGATGATGCGGCGGCAACAGCTGCGACAGCGTCACGCTTCTTCTCGTTGAGTCGTGCTTCCAGCTCCCAACAATACGCAGGCTTCTGCAGACAGAATCCCCAGCAAGGGAATTCAGGGGGGAGCTGGTGGTGAAGTCTTGTATCCTTGAGACTTCAGCAGGAGGCAAGCACAGTTCAAGCCCTTGGAGATTCTTCTTCAGGATGATGAAAGTTCAATAAAAGTTCTTTCCCCTTTCCTTGGCAATTAAGTAACCACTGCAGGCCAACCCCAGAAAATAGCACACTGGCACAGGGGCAGTCAAATCCTTCAGCTTCCTTGGTTTCTTCTCCTTCCGTCCGTCTTGATTCCCAGAAGTGATCTAAAGTCTTGGGGTCTGGGCCCCAATATTTATACTAGTAAATCCTTTGTCCTCTGAAGGCAGAGGGTGCCTGTACCTAGCCAAAACCAGTTCTGTGCAGCTTCCTGGCAGGAGGTGGAGACAGCATTGTTGAAAGCAGACCTGGCCCAGGTAGCTGAAAAGAAATCTCCTCCCCCTACTCTCTATTCTATGAGGGCTCAGGGGAGTGAAAGGAAATCTCCGCCCCCCACTCTCTATTCAGCCAAGCCCTGACTCATCAGACTGCTGGAGCCCCAGCCCTCCTGTCACTCACAAACCAGACATGCAATACACAACCTAGCAGAGGCGGGCTGGATGGTTAGGCAAGAAAATACCCACTTTCTAAAAGTGGTATTTTCAAACACAGAATGTTAAAACCAACTTCACTAAAAGATGTATTTTATCATTCTGAGTTTAGGCATACTAAATTCGTTTTTGTACCATGTTCCCTGGGTCAGTTAGGATTATAAGATGTTATAATCAAACTGCCCATTCTGGCCTATGGGGACAGGTAGCCTTGCAATAGTGAAAAACGAAATTGGCTGTAATTCACTATCAGGACATACCACACACATCAGGGCATGTCCTACCTCTTACTTACAATGCACCCTGCCCGTAGGACTACCTTAGGGGTGTCTGAGATGTAGAAGAAGGAAGGTGTAGGGACTGGTAAGTGGGTGCACTTACCAAGTCAACATGGCAGTACTAGACTGCACACAGGCTCTGCAATGGTAGGCCTGAGACACACTTTACAAGCTGCTTCTGTGGGTGGCACAACCAGTGCTGCAAGCCCACCAGCAGCATTTGATTTACAGGCCCTGGGCACACATGGAGCACTATACTAGGGTCTGACAAGTAAATCAAACAAGCCAATCATGGAGTCACTAATCCATTACAATACTTTACAATAGGGAGCACTTGCACTGTGGCACTGAATAGCAGTGGCACAGTGCCCAAAGCATCTAAAACCAGCAAAACATATCAAAAACAGAGGAGACAACAGCAAAAAATGGGAGGGAGACTCACGCCAATGGTACCAGGTCTAACATTAACCTTCTTGCTTTCTCAACTTTGCTTGAAAATGCACCATTTGCCAGCCCTTTTTTCACAGTTTTCGGGGGGGACCACCCCCCCGAACTCACCATGATGCTCGGGCTGCCTGTGCCCCCTTGCGAAAGGTTACTCATCCCAAACTTTTACGAAGCGCCACTTTCAAATGTCACCACCCGCCACTGCCTGCATGATCAGTGCAATCATGAATGTAGATACATCAATTAGGTGCAGGGGCCTATTATAGAAAGCACCCAGGGGTGCAACGGGTATGCGTGTCTGCTTTTTGTACCACAGATGCTTGCACAGCCACTTCTGTAATACAGATCATGCTGGTACTACACGTGCACTGTGGTGAATCCACAGGGGCATGCCCTCATTTGCATGGAGTTTTGGCCCCATGAAAATGAGTGAATCCATTGCGCTTGCTTCCACATTGTATTACTGACACAGGTGCAGAGGCAATGGGTTCTATGTCCACTGACTGTGCCCAACATGGAGATAGCGCACAGTAAGTGTTCCCCTGAAGAGCCCCTTCAAAAGGCTAAATGGGATCACAGGGCCCCCCCATGCGCCCGCCTGCTGGGAGGGGTCTCTGACCCTTGTGAAGGCTGGCTGACTTGCCGTCTGCACAGAGAAAAGCCGACCGCCAATATTAAACAGCCAGACCGCCATGCAATGATGTCAACGGTGATGTGGTATGTGTGTCCACCGGTGATGTAATGTGATAGTTATGTGCAAAATTATGAGCCGTGAATTGTTGTAGCAAGTCCTGTAGTGCAGCATTGAGTTCTAGTGCCACGATAATATTGCTTGTGGCCAAAGTTAAATATGTTATAAATGGCAACAAACCCATAATGTTCAGCACAAATGGGGCCGCTCCTAGTTAGGTGACCTAGGTGCTACAGTTTTTATTTTGCGAGTGCAGGCATCTCACAAAAAGTGAAAGACTGGTCTCACACACCACCTGGTGTCATGCTTCATCATTGACCAGTCCTCGCCCTCTAAAAACTTGGTTTGATAGAGGGCGGGCATACACCTGACGACAGGGATGCACTTCTAAACTAACTAAGTGGGGGCCCTTACAAACAAAAAGTGAGTTAAAAGGCCATTATAGATGTCAAATTAATTTTAATATAGATGGCATCTATATGGTGGTTAAAATAAGTGATCAGTGTGTTGGGGATTCTATTGTCCCCCCACCGTGGTCAGTGTGGTCGACATGTTTCTGCCAGTTGGCCCAGTAGGGTCCATGGCATTCATCAGGACCTAAGGATATGAGAACGGGCTCCACTCTTACCAGACTGTGGTGAGAGGGTTCCACTGTGTGGGGTGATCTAGATCACGCTCCACTAAGATGTGGCTTGTACGTATTAAAGTCTGAAAGAAAAAACAAGACATAAGAAAATACAATACATAATAGCACCGGGGTCACAGTTTAGGAAAACCTTACAATCAGCCACATGCACGGACAGATATTGTGAGTGGCTATAAGTGCAGTAGTCGTGTCAATCATCTGTGCACTTATAGGTAAATGGAGATAATGGCTCCAGAATGCTTACCCTAGATATGGGATCAGGTGCCCCATAGGAGGGTGAGGGAAGAGGACCCCTTTGGTCAAACGCTAAATAATGAGGAGACAGTAAAAATACAACACCCAATGGTTGAGAACATAAGTAAATCCAAGTAAATACAACCATAGGGTTCTATGGTTATCAGAGCGTGAGGGTCTGAGGGGACTAAAACAGACTACTATTCTTTCATCCACACATTCATACTCTTACTATTCCGTGGTGCGTCCTCCACGTTTGTGCATACATGTGTACTCCTCCCCTCCTCGGTGATGAATGAGGGGAGCGAGTGCTGGCTATTTATAGTGCTGGTGCTAGGTTGTTAGTATTAATTGGTGTTTGTAATTAGGCCTAATTGAATACAGCCAGTGAAGATCCGGTGTCACAAGCCAGCGTAGTGCGAAAAATTAAACACGCCGCCTGACCTGCCTGGATAACAGAAAGTGGATTATCAGAGCCTTAAAAGGACATCCGCTGTCCGATCTGCGTTCGCCTGGCATCCGTTTCGTGTAAAACGAAGCCAGATGTGCAGGGTGAGGTCCCGTAAGCCTCTTCGTATAAGCAACGGAGTGTCTGAGCATCGCGCATGCGCTCACGGGGTGTCCAAGCGCCGCGCATGCCCCCGCCACTAAATAAGTGTTTAGTGGGTGAGCATGCGCGGACGCACAGTGGAGGCTGATCTCGTTCTCTAAATGAGATAAAAAGGGACAGAACGGTAATACAGCATGTCTGTATCAATAGGACTGCTATCGGTATTTTAGGAGATGGAAGGGTGATAAGTCCTGTCATAAGAATGCTCAAGGGAAAAAATACCTCGGAACATGGAAGGAACAAAATTGACCTAAAATGTGTGCTCAAGGGATAGTTGCATCACCTTGGGACAGAGGTGGAACGTGGTTAAAAAATTCCTTGGGTGCAGAATTGGTGGGAGGAGGAATACTCCGTAGTTCATTTTATTAAACAAGATGATTTTAGCAAAAAGAGTATGTGAACAAAGGGATAGATACACCACCTTTGAACCAGAATGTATGAAATATGTTTTTGGTTTTTAATTCAGACTCAGTAGGAGGGTTGCCCCGTAGTTATTTTTGTAACCAAGATGGTAGTGGTGCAGAAATAGGGATTTTTATTTGTCAGAGTATCTGGCTAAGGTGAGATTCTGAAAGCACAGTATCACCTCGGGATAAGATAAAAAGGCCTCTGGCAGAAATTGATAAAATGAAACAGTCAAGCTAGGGTTTGAAAGATATTTCGAGGGAGTGTGTATCGACTATTGTGCAAGTTGTAGCCAGGGAATCTCATCATTGAGTCCTTTCTCCCATGTCCGGAGGCGGTATACCCACCTCTGCTCTCTGACATGGAGTGGTCTGTTCAAATCGGCCTTGTGTTTCTTCATGACTTCTAAGACCACCCATTTAAGATCAGTGTCTTTGTGATTGTGTTCCAAGAAATGTCTAGTTAATTTGGTATTTGCTTTCTTACACCGTATAGTGCTGCAGTGCTCATTAATGCGGATTTTGATCTTTCTGGTGGTCATGCCCAAATACATCAGGCTGCAGGGGCTTGTATGGAGGTATACCACATTCTCGGTATTACAGTTGCTGAAATTGTTCAGTTTCCAAGGGCGTGTGGTCCCAATGTCTACTTCTTTCGTCGTCACAGTCAATGGACATGCGACACACCCTCCACAGGTGGTACTCAAGGAAGTAGAAAAGATCAATTTCAAACAAGAGAAGGGTTTCCAGAACCTTACCAAACTGGAACGAACAGCACTCGAAGGACTGAAGAACAACACAGATCTTACAATTAAACCAGCAGACAAGGGAGGTGCCATTGTCTTGATGAATAAATCCATGTATCAAGAGGAATGCAACCGTCTACTCTCTGATGCAGCCAGCTACGAGAGACATTCGGGTGATCGTACGCCACGCCTTACCATGAAGATCAAGGGCATGGTAGATGAGGCACTATGTAATGACTGGATCACGAAGCAAGAAGCGGACTTCCTAGTCAGTGAAAACCCAAGAACACCTAGATTCTACACCCTTCCCAACATTCATAAAGGGAAGATGCCCCCAACGGGAAGACCGATAGTCTCCGGCATCGGGTCTATCCTCGAGCCTCTTTCTCAGTTATCTGAGAGACACGAAAGATGTACTTTGCCTCTTACGAGATTTGGAAACCAACAACACCGAGGATCTCTTTATCACCATGGACATAGAGGCACTGTACACTAGTATCCCACAGAGACGTACACTGGAAGTCGTGGAAGATATTTTGCTAAACATGGAATGGGATTTTCTTACCCCACAACATTTCATTATGGAATGCGCTGAGGTGGCTTTAACAGAGAATTTTTTTGAATTTGAAGAAGTGCTGTACCATCAAATCACAGGCACGTCAATGGGCAGTACTTTCGCCCCGAGCCTGGCGTGTCTATACGTACACCAGTTCGAGGAGGATCACAATGAAAGCAATCCATTTACTGAACACCTAAAAACCTGGCAAAGTTATATTGACGACGTTTTTATTGTTTGGCGAGGGGATGAGGACACAGCAAGAGCTTTTGTAGAATGGGTCAACACGAAGGACCAACATCTGAAATTTACCCACTCCATCAACAAAGACCATGCGACCTTTTTAGATCTAGACATCAGCATGACTGCAGAGGGCATCAGTACAAAGGTACACAATAAACCAACAGACAAGAATAGTCTACTTTTATATGAAAGCTACCATCCAAAAGCCCTTCGTAACAACCTACCAGTGGGCCAATTTCTCCGGGTACGCAGGAATTGCTCAGAGACAGACGTTTTCACAGAACAAGCAGAAGACCTTGAGAAGAAGCTGTTAGACCGGCACTACCCCAAATGATAAAGAAGGCCAAGAAGAGAGCTAGGAACAACAATCGTGAAGACCTCCTAGAGAACGTGGAAAAAGAAAAGTCAAACAGAATTGTATGTGTGACAACGTATACACCAGTCTCAAATACTGTACAAAAAATCATAAGAAAAAACTGGCACATTCTGGATGGTGCCGAAAAACAATGGGAACCTCCACTCTTTGCATTTAAGAGGAGTAAGAACCTACGAGATGAGCTGGTACATGCAAAAGATCCTCCCAAGGTGAGGGAAGACCAAATCACCCTCTGGAACACCCAAAGACCCACGGGACACTACACATGTGGAGGGTGTGTCGCATGTCCATTGACTGTGACGACGAAAGAAGTAGACATTGGGACCACACGCCCTTGGAAACTGAACAATTTCAACAACTGTAATACCGAGAATGTTGTATACCTCCTTACATGCCCCTGCAGCCTGATGTATGTGGGCATGACCACCAGAAAGATCAAAATCCGCATTAATGAGCACCGCAGCACTATACGGTGTAAGAAAGCAAATACCAAATTAACGAGACATTTCTTGGAACACAATCACAAAGACACTGATCTTAAATGGGTGGTCTTAGAAGTCATGAAGAAACACAAGGCCGATTTGACCAGACCACTCCATGTCAGAGAGCAGAGGTGGGTATACCGCCTCCGGACATGGGAGAAAGGACTCAATGATGAGATTCCCTGGCTACAACTTGCACAATAGTCGATACATACTCCCTCGAAATATCTGTCAAACCCTAGCTTGACTGTTTCATTTTATCAATTTCTGCCAAAGGCCTTTTTATCTTATACCGAGGTGATACTGTGCTTTCAGAATCTCACCTTAGCCAGATACTCTGACAAATAAAAATCCCTATTTTTGCACCACTACCATCTTCGTTACAAAAATAACTACGGGGCAACCCTCCTACGGAGTCTGAATTTTTAAAAATAAACCATATTTTATACATTCTGGTTCAAAGGTGGTGTATCTATCCCTTTGTTCACATAGTCTTTTTGCTAAAATCATCTTGTTTAATAAAATGAACTACGGAGTATTCCTCCTCCCACCAATTCTGCACCCAAGGAATTTTTTAACCACGTTCCACCTCTGTCCCAAGGTGATGCAACTATCCCTTGAGCACACATTTTAGGTCAATTTTGTTCCTTCCATGTTCCGAGGTA
The DNA here is from genome assembly GCA_963921515.1 of Calotriton arnoldi. Classification (NCBI taxonomy): domain Eukaryota; kingdom Metazoa; phylum Chordata; class Amphibia; order Caudata; family Salamandridae; genus Calotriton; species Calotriton arnoldi. The sequence continues at coordinate 2,702,039 of CAWUFW010000737.1, forward strand.
TTTTTTCCCTTGAGCATTCTTATGACAGGACTTATCACCCTTCCATCTCCTAAAATACCGATAGCAGTCCTATTGATACAGACATGCTGTATTACCGTTCTGTCCCTTTTTATCTCATTTAGAGAACGAGATCAGCCTCCACTGTGCGTCCGCGCATGCTCACCCACTAAACACTTATTTAGTGGCGGGGGCATGCGCGGCGCTTGGACACCCCGTGAGCGCATGCGCGATGCTCAGACACTCCGTTGCTTATACGAAGAGGCTTACGGGACCTCACCCTGCACATCTGGCTTCGTTTTACACGAAACGGATGCCAGGCGAACGCAGATCGGACAGCGGATGTCCTTTTAAGGCTCTGATAATCTGCCTTCTCTTATCCAGGCTGGTCAGGCGGCGTGTTTAATTTTTCGCACTACGCTGGCTTGTGACACCGGATCTTCACTGGCTGTATTCAATTAGGCCTAATTACAAACGCCAATTAATACTAACAACCTAGCGCCAGCACTATAAATAGCCAGCACTCGCTCCCCTCATTCATCACCGAGGAGGGGAGGAGTACACATGTAGGCACAAACGTGGAGGACGCACCACGGAATAGTAAGAGTATGAATGTGTGGATGAAAGAATAGTAGTCTGTTTTAGTCCCCTCAGACCCTCACGCTCTGATAACCATAGAACCCTATGGTTGTATTTACTTGGATTTACTTATGTTCTCAACCATTGGGTGTTGTATTTTTACTGTCTCCTCATTATTTAGCGTTTGACCAAAGGGGTCCTCTTCCCTCACCCTCCTATGGGGCACCTGATCCCATATCTAGGGTAAGCATTCTGGAGCCATTATCTCCATTTACCTATAAGTGCACAGATGATTGACACGACTACTGCACTTATAGCCACTCACAATATCTGTCCGTGCATGTGGCTGATTGTAAGATTTTCCTAAACTGTGACCCCGGTGCTATTATGTATTGTATTTTCTTATGTCTTGTTTTTTCTTTCAGGCTTTAATACGTACAAGCCACATCTCAGTGGAACCCTCTCACCACAGTCTGGTAAGAGTGGAGCCCGTTCTCATATCCTTAGGTCCTGATGAATGCCATGGACCCTACTGGGAAAACTGGCAGAAACATGTCGACCACACTGACCACGGTGGGGGGACAATACAATCCCCAACACACTGATCACTTATTTTAATCACCATATAGATGCCAGCTATATTAAAATTAATTTGACATCTATAATGGCCTTTTAACTCACTTTTTGTTTGTAAGGGCCCCCACTTAGTAAGTTTAGAAGTGCATCCCTGTCGTCAGGTGTATGCCCGCCCTCTATCAAACCAAGTTTTTAGAGGGCGAGGACTGGTCAATGATGAAGCATGACACCAGGTGGTGTGTGAGACCAGTCTTTCACTTTTTGTGAGATGCCTGCACTCGCAAAATAAAAACTGTAGCACCTAGGTCACCTAACTAGGAGCGGCCCCATTTGTGCTGAACATTATATGTTGGAGGCTGCCTGCTCCTAGCACCCCGTGCCTCTGGTTCCCTTCCCCATATCTTCTCTGGGGTTTTGGTGGGTAAACAAACCCATAATACCGGTTACGGATGGTCATTGTTTTTTTTCCATAGTTTACATTATGGCGTAAAACCTATAAATTGTGGAAAATATGTTTCTAGAATTGTATCTTTTGTGGATTTGGGTCACCTCTGCAATCTATGTGCTTGCCTTGCATTAAAAGCAGGGTCACAGAAGTTATGCGTCAGGAGAGGGCCACATTTTGCGGCCGGGGTAAGTAAATTATGTTGCAAGAAAAGGCTAATTATGTGGCATAATGCAGCACAGTTTTTATTAGGATTACTTCATTAGTTTGTACTTTTACACTTGTTGACACTGTCTGGGCATTGGGTGCACTTATTTAGTACCAGTCTAACATCCAAATATAGCAATAAGCAACAGAAATGTCACCAGTCAACCTTTGTAAAAGGCCTGCTGCAGCAACTCGTGCTGCTGCGTTTTTAGTAACTTTTGAACTGTTTAAACTAGAATTTTTTGTTTTTTTACATTTGCAGATTATGCAGCGGATAATGGATTATGTGGCAAACGTGGCTAATATATAATTATGCTAAAATCGACGCGGCCACACAATTGCATAATTCCAGTGGCCCTGATTAAAAGGTATAGTTATGAAGCATCTGACCAGTCAGCCCTTTGGAATAGTAAAACATATGCTGTACTACACAAATTCTTTAGTAAGATTTTATATTTGGACAAACTACTGTGGGAATCATTTGTACTTGAATACCGTCTTCGACTACAGTGCTGGGGCTCTATATGCTTTGTGCATTTTCTCTCCAAACAAGGAGTCAGTATATCCAATGGTATATGTCAATCACCGTACAGTCTTCCTCTTGTAAGTTAGAAATGCATGGAGGTTATTGGCTTCTCAAACGATTATGCACAGCATGCATCATATATGAGTTAAACGTGCTCTCAATGAGCCTTCTCTGGTGCTGAAAGAGTGATAGTAGCATGCTTTTGTAATGGCGGAAAGATGCATCATTTGATTTATGCTCAGCAGAACCCTTTCAGAAGTCAATAAGATGAAAGTGAGAGATGGCTTGCAATTGCTCCTTTATGGGAGTCTCTGACTCCCCCAGGCATGATAAAGCTACATTAAATTACCCCATTAAACATCTCTGGCGTAACATCCAGCAGGATATGAAATGGTTCCTTCGTGTCTTCAAGTGCTCAGCTTCCTCCTCGTTGACCAGCTCTGCCCCCCCAGCCTTGGACATGGCTGACCTGGACAAAGCATGGGAAAGGTCCTGGCCTGGCCCTTGGTCTGAGAGCATGAATGGCTGCTGGGCGCTGGCCCCCAGAGCCCGTTCAGCTTGGCGCCTGCGGCTGCTGATCGCCCGATGCTCTGAGAGTGCCCATTAGTAGGAGACTTTAGGAATAAAGTGGTGTGGGCTGGCATCCAAGCATTGCAAGGAGCGAGGTTTGACTGAAAGCGCTCCCGATGGACCTTCCAGATAACACCGCTAAAATACTGCTTTCATTCTCTCACCTTGGTCTTTGCCAGCTCGTGCATTTCATTATTTAAGATGGACAACACTTTCCTTATTCAAGTTGAATTGGGTATTTCATTTTTTGCAGTCATACCCAACAAACCTAAGCCTTGATGGTGCACATTAAGTTGTACGGTGGGACTCCTATTCCATACCTGAGTATATATGTGCATAATGTGTGGATTTAACTCTTAATTATTATTATTTTTTTAATAAAAATGATAACCATTCGTTACTCCATAACGCAGTTGATTCAGTCTCTAAGCACTGTCAATCACAGGTGCTAATAGGGGGCGTAGCTTGGAAGCCACAGATGGCGGACGCGTGAGCCTGCTGCTCTGTGCCGACCCGTGCTGTATCCTGCCACATTGGTGCCCAGCCTGCCTGCTGAATGGCCCGGTGCGTGACATCGCCTGGAGGAAGGATTGGGAGACGAGATGACACGACTGAAAACCTGAAAAGGGCCGGATAGGCAAGGCAGGGGAGACGGGCCGAGCGACGGGCCTGACTTTAAAATGGCGACCCCGGCCTGCTAGTCGGCGAGGTCCTGGCGGCAGTCGGGCGTCCCTAGGGGGTGGACAGAGGCAGCGAGAGATGTGAACTCCTGAGGCAAGCAGAAAAGGGAGCAGTCAGGCATCGGAGGCACAGAGGCAGTAAACGGCACCTGCCGGCCAAGTCAGAACTGCGGAGAGGAGGCCACGGCCTGGACATCAACGCGGCCTCCCAATGCTGAGGAAGTTCACTGCCCGTTGAGTCGATCTAGATGGCAGTGAACTTGAAAAACTGCCTGAGGTGCGGTTTGGCCGGCTGTGTGACCGGGCGCACCTATACTGCGGGGGGTGCCGGCCGATGGTTTCAGCAGGCGGCTGATTTCCTTCCAGACTGGCGAGGCTAACAAGGCAAAGGTTGACAGCCTCCGGGATAATTAGGCGGCTGAGGCCGCGAGCAGTGACTGCAGCACTAGGGGCCCATGTCGGAACCGTGGAAGCTCGGCCCGGATCGGGGCCCAGCGGAGATTTGCCACTTGCTCTGACACAGTGGGGGCCCTGACAGGATTCCCCCCGCCCTCCCCCATAATTTGTCGATCTTCTGATGCACATCCAGCGCTGCAGAGGGCTCTTCGACTGGCCCAGGCCCCGGATGGACCTGCTGGAGGGCGAGATGTGCAGAGATTGGCACAGAAAGGTCCCGGAGAGCAGCAAGGTGCAGCTGAAGGTGGTATGTGGCTCTGAGGTGGAACGGCTGGCCTTGTTTAGTCAGGGAGCCCCCATCCCGCCTCCCTGAAGTGACTTCTACCCTCGCCTGGAACCGCTGGGAGCCCTGCGTAGATTCCAGACCCTGTTTTTACCCTATGTGACCACACAAGAGCTCTGACTTGAAAGGAGGGTCCGGCTTCCTGGGGACATCCTAGGGCTTTCTACCTCTGTGTTACTCATCTGATGAACAGTGAGACTTGTACTCCTCTTTGTCAGAGGGATGGTGGACCCAGTGCGGGAATGTGATAAAGGTACAGCTGGGGGTGCTCTCAGATCCATGCAGTGTTCCCCCCGACTGTTGAGCCACACTGAGTTGGTGTACCCTGCTGGTGACCTGTTGCTGCTCCTGAGGAATTGTCCTTAGCAGAGATGGGAAAGGCTAGGGCGAAGATGACAGGAGTGCCATCACATCGGGGGGATGATGCTACAGAGCAGCAACAAGAGCCACCAGGATCGACGGTTCTGGTGGACCCGGTGCAGCAACAACTGACCAAGATACTCGACGCCATTGCAGACAGTAAGGCCACCCTACACCAAGATATTAGTACTGTGTCGGTGGGGTTGGGGCTGCTTAGAGCTGAACATCATAAATTGGCAGAGAAAGTGAAAGTTGCGGAGGCTTCGATCGTGGATCTTCATCCTGCACAACAAACACTGTCGCGTCAGGTTGCAGAGCTCTCTGATAGGGTTCGCACTTTGGAACACAGGACTGAAGAGGCAGAAGGACGCAATAGGAGGAACACCATCAGGGTGGTTGGGCTGCCAGAGGGAACAGAAGGTAGAGACATGATTGCTTTCTTCGAACCCTGGCTACGCACTGTGGTAGCACCGGACAGCCTCTTGATCTTTTACACCCTTGAGAGGGTGCACCGGGTCCTGGCTTGCCCTCCCGCGCCGGGTCGCCCACCACGTCCAGTGGTGGTGAGACTCCTGCATTATAAAGACAGGGACGTCCTCCTACAGAAGGCACGATCAGATGGTCCATTTGTGATAGATAACAGCAAGGTTTGGATCTTCCCTGACTACACAGCTGAAGTTCAGAGACGGCAGGCCTCGTTCCTCGAAGTCAAGAGGGTTCTGTGAGAGGAGGGCCTGCAATATTCTTTAATGTTGCCTGCCCGACTCTGCATAATGCTTGAGGGGAAGACACACTTCAGCGATGATCCTGGGGTAGCTTGGGAATGGCTTGAGTCCTACAAATCTGGGGGACAGACCCCGAAGACAGACACTGCTGCACATTGAGATATGTAATTCAGGAAGAGGGCCCGGAACAGGCCCAAACGGAGACCATAAAAAAAACCGAGCCCTTGCCAGACCAAGAAGGAGAGAGCTGCTGCCCTACAGGCGGTGGCCGGCGATCATGAAGGAAAGGGAGTCTATCTCAGAGACTGGTTCCCGCTCAGTAAAGGGGTCTAGAGACTCGGACTCGGACACTTCCCGAGCAGGCAGCGTCACTCTGCCAATAGTCACTCCAAGGACAGCGGATGATCTTTGAACAAGCGAGGCTCCTCTAGATGGGGTCAACCACTTGGGAGATATGGAACACTCTGCTGATGAAAGATTTAGACAGGCTGGAAGTTATTAATGATTGGGCCGGATCGGGCTGACCCGAATTTGGTTGGCCACAGGCTGCGGCCCGCCCCCTCTTTGAAGACCGCACCTATGGCTGGTTGGGGGTCTTTTGATGAGTCTGACGGTTTGCTTGCATTTTGGGCGGCTGGTCGTTGCCAGGCTGCTCTGGGGAAGGGGAGTTCTTGTTTGTGGGTGTTTTTTAATGTTTCACTATATTTTGATTGCAGGGGTGGTCCTAGATCCTTACTTTGGGAATAGGTTTTTGCGTTTACTTCCTGGCCTCTCAGTTACAATGGCTTGCACAATGGCTGAAAGGAACGGGCCCAGAGGGGATGGACTTGACAGATTCCGGGACTTGCACTGCCCTGCTGCTGGCCAAACTGCTTGACCCAGCGGTGGTCATCCCTCACCAATCTCTGTTACAGATCGCGGCCCTGCAATGTTGGAAACGCTGCATGGCTAATGTGGCGGGGGTTCCTTTGTATGCCCCAGTCCTGCCTCTGGTTGGCCTACCACATGGCAACACAAGAACGGTATTCGCACCTGAACAAATGACAGCTTGGACTGAAGTCTGGCTGGAGACAGTAGGGGACTGCTATCAGCAGTCCGTTCTTGCTCCTTTTGAGGATCTGGTTGAGGGCTTCGGCCTTCAGCCGGGTCCGTTCCTGCAGTACGGGGCCATGACATGGACATTCAGGGAGTTGTGGGGTAGGGGCCGGGAGGAACCCACGACACATGCGGTATTGCACTCTATGCTTACATTGGGCACAGGGAAACATCAGGCAAAATGGTTTTACGCCTCACTGTCGGAGATGTCCCGTACCCCGTTATTAAAATTACATGATCGCTGGGAGACAATATTGGATAGGGAACTTTCAGATCCGGAATGGGGCAGAATTATAACTTACCCAAAAAAGGTCTCGCGTAATACCAGGATGAAATACACACAGTTTAATTATATACATATGACCTACATGACACCCCACAGACTCCGGGTCGCCTATTCAGGCGAAATACATAATTGCCAGAGGTAATTATAGCGATGCTGATTTTATACATATGACCTGGGACTGTACCATGCTGTGCAGATTTTGGGAGGAAGTACTGAGGCTGGTGGGGACGGCAGTAGGAAGTGTGCAGTTGAGGTTTGTCTGCTGGGGCTATTTCCCCGACCACCCAAACGAAAGTCAGGAAATAGATTTTTGGATCTTGCCTTAGTCCTGCGTAGGAGGAAGATAGCAATGGCCTGGAAGTCTGTTGATGGGCCCACAATAGAGGTCTAGAAATGAGATGTGATGCACTGGGCGGGGGCTGAGGGAAGAGTCCTGGCTAGAGAAGAACTGAGCGGGGTTGAGGCACCGCCCTATGGTGGAGCTCTGGGGAGAGGTCCTTGAAGCCTGGGAAAGCCCTGAACATGACCGCAGTGGGGTGGAGGGGAGCGGTGACAGTACTCAGTCTGATGGGGAACATACCCGAGTAGTTGAGGACCCCAATAGACGTGATGATGGACTTGGGGAATAGGTAAAATATTGGAATGGAACACAGTAGCACCTAGGCAACCAAGTGGAGATTGGGAGATGCCTTTCTATGGCGCCTCCCTCCAACTGGTCTGGGAAATGGAGCAGATGAAACAGTGGTCAGAGGCCAAGCTAGCAGCGACCAAGATCCCATGCCCGCCCCTCCACCCCGTACACCACACTTCCCAGGCCCATACCCATGTCTTTGACATACTATTGCGCAACTTAGACCCCCCTGCACAGTCAGTTGGTTAATAGTTGTAATTTGTTTTATACAAACTGAGTGACATTTTCCTGAAGGCCCCTTTCTATATTAGGACGTATTTTATTGAAAGTCGTAAACTATATAAGTACTAAGCAACGTACTGGGGTACTACAGCACTATAGAAGTCTCCATACGCACAGGTCCCTGAGCTCATATTATCCGTCCGGTTATTAGGAGTTGGGGTAGGACCAGCGACATGAGATGTGGCCTAAGTTCACCCGTTTATGGTAATGGTAAGCTGTGTCTCGAGCAAGGTTATGAGTTGGTATATTCGACTGATGTTAAACTAAATGCCAATAAAAATATGTTTGAAAAAAAAAGTCACAGGTGCTAATATTATTCTATGTAATGGTACTACATTTTCTGACTTTAGGAGGATGAAAGGCTCAGGTGGCCTTCCCAGGAATCAAACTCATGACCTTCAGGTCATTTGAGATGTCAGTGGGAGGCATCAACTTACTGGCCAATTTGACGAATCGTTTAGGCTATCTTGGGGTTAACACATAATACCAATTTAGGCACACTCAAAATCATCCAGCTCCTTTACTATGGTGATCAGTACGCTAAATCTAATAAAAGCGAAGTTCCTTTTACAAACGTTTAATGTTAACGAGGACAACTGTAGTTGTTAAAAATATGTCTACCTTTTCACTTCGCTTAATGAGGTAAGTCGTCTCTAGGAACTGTTGTTTTATATTGCCTCCATTTGGAAAACTTGAAAGAGACAGGCTTTCAACAGTGCCAGATATCTCTCATGAAACAGTTTGCTGCAATTGTAAAAATTGAGACCAGTGACAGCAAAGAACTGACCCTATTCACAAAAAAAGGGTTTGGTTCAATAAGAGTTTTTCCTGTGAGTCGAAAAATCCAATTTTCTTAAATTTGATTATCAGATGATCTTTCCAGAGATGTATTTGAACTGTATTCAAAAGAAATAAAAGAACCTTTCAAAAGAATTTGTATTTTTTTAAAACATTTTTTCTTGAGTACTGCTGTCACCAAACTATAGCACTTTCTGATAAACTGTACTTTCCTGAGATGTTTTGGGAAAAGTGGAGCTAAACTCTGTTGGTGTAGTCAAGCCTGGAATTTAGGGTGAGTTAGATGGTGATATGCAATGGCAGAGAAGGTATGAAGGACAAAGGGTGTTCTTGGGGAACCCTGGTTAAATGAAATTTAAGAACTACCTGAAGACATTTTATTTTTTGTTTTCACGCTTGTATGATAGACTGATTTCAGATTGACATTGGCCTCCATTTGGAATGGAACTCATTAAGCTGTACCTTAGTATCAGAGACAATGATTTCAGTTTTCTACTAGATGAGTATTGAACAACGATGCTACAGTCAGCCTTAGATGCCTCTGTGACAGGCATTCGATGTGCCTAGCAGGGTGTTACATCCTTCAAGATTCAACTTCTATGCGTGTATAATCCGCATATTAGTGAAGTGGAACCTGTGTTGTATTATTACGTCAAGCAGGGTTTTATACAGATATTGAAAATGACAGGAGACAGGGAAGGGAAAGTTATGAGCCTCCATACCCCAGTTTACAAAGGGGAAACAGAACTGTGCCCATCCGACCCTTGAATATTGCTATAAATTATCCATTAGGATTTATATAGTGTATATAAAAAGCAACGGGCATCTCCTAGGCAACATGAGAAGGTTGTAAATGCGAAATATAAAGAAATATCTAGTTCTGGCAAAATGAGAGAGAGTTAAGCATATATCCAGTTGTGCAGCATGTACCTATATCTGGCATTCTTCATTTGCTCACAAAACAATGTTCGACTAAGTTAAGGGCTCCATATCTTCCTCTGTCATTGGCTGACTAACATTCCTTTTGATCTCCTACATAATATTTTGGGATTCATCTGCTGGTTGATAAAATTCCGCATTTGGGTAATTATTTTGTCTAACAATTGCTAAATACCTTCCCATAGCACAACTTAATTAATGAAGAAGTCAGCAATTTTATCAGCGGCAGCCGCTCTATTAGAGCCGAGGAGAGCCGCTCCCCCTGCCACCACCAGTACATAAAAAGATAATAAAACTGGTTTTAAACCCGTTTAATTATTGTTTTATTTTAATCCCCTGGATCCGCCCCCAGGACTCTGACAAGTCTTGGGGATGGATCCAGGGGATGACACTGCTGGTGGGGCAGTGGTGGGCACTCCCTTCACTGCGCATGGGGTGTTTGCATGAGGTGTTTGGCCGGCCATCTCAGGCTGGCCAAACCCCTCATGCATAGTGAAGCTCTCTCCAGCCTCAGCTGCCTTGCTGGGGCTGGAGAGAGCAGGCACAGGCTCCCAGTCTATTGGGTTATAGTGTTTGTGGCATCGGTATCCTTCCTGTGGGGCTCCACAGAAGCTTTAATTTTGTGAATAGTTGTAACTTCTGTTAACATCTACATTATGGCATTCTAGCACGGTTTCATGAATGCAGGTGATGTGTCACTCTCGACACATCTATAACTCATTATTTTTTATTTGACTCTCCTGATAGGGGTGTCATTAAATATAGTAGCTGTCATGTATGATTAGCATAATTGCATAGCAATGAATTGTTATTTTTGTTCATATTGCAGTGGCCCCTGAAGAAGGGACGAAGGGTCCCGAAATGCATAGGGCATTGTGCAATTAAGCGGAACCTACATTAAGAAGAATGTACCACACATCTATGTTATGAGAATTATGTACATATTGTTTCTGACCATATGATGTAATATGACTAACTCATTGAATATGGGTTTGTTTTGAATAACAATGAAAACATTTTTGGGGGACACACTATTGTTGACCACAGTGATTTGTGTATGAACGCAGCAGTATATTTTGTGTGATTAATATAGTTAAAATTGTTGAGACTGGAAAAATTGTTCTTGTAGTGCACACGGTTAGTTAAAGCTATTTCGCTTGATTTTCTTTACAGGCTCCCAGTCTGCCTGGGAGCACAGGTTGCCGATGCTCAGGCCAATCCTGAAGCTGCTCTTATGCGAGAGCAGCTTCAAGATTGGCCGCAGGGCAGGCTGGAAGCCTGCGCTCAGCCCCAGAGCCAAAAGCAGGAAGAGCCGATGCGAGGGAGACGGCTGCGGTGGCAGCATTAAGGTAAGTTTATTTTTATTTTTTTATTTTTGTACCCAAACCCTCCCCACCTCCCTCCTTCCCCCTTCCCACCCCCCTCCTCCGGCCCCTCACTTTGGCAGGGGACGGGCCGCTACTGAATTTTATTACACATGTTTTGTGATGTCACCACATGTGATGATGCAGAAGACATACTGAGAGGCTTTGTTTTACCAGTAGATGGTTTGGTTCCCCATGGAGTACCTTCTCCTTGGAAAGGGGTACATACCACATCACCTTATGTTCAATGTTATTTCTGGCAACTAACATGGGAATGTGAGGTAATGGTAGAAAATTTGGTTTTGTATGAATATTTTTTGTCTGAGAGTTATCTTTTCTTTAAGTCCTCCTTTTCTTCTTACCCTGTGATTGCACACTCTTTATAGTGCCAGCTGCCTTCTGGCAGAAGAATGGCTGTGTGTTTGCCAGTAATTGGAAGCTCTGGTTGGAGATTGGACATCTTTGACATATTTAATTGCTGTGAGGACTGCTGTGCCCATTCTCCCACTATCTCACCTCCTACCAAGATTACTTTGTTAGGATCAGCCTGGACTTTGCAGAATGTGATTGTCTCTTCACATACCTGGTCTTTGAAAAAGGTGAATCTGTGAACGCCTGTCAACTAAGGTAAGGTTTAAGATAAAGTTGGATCTTGTCTTGTGCTCTTTGTCCTCTTATTTCTGTTATGTAATTCAATGGAATATGGAGTGTGGGATGCTAGAATGGACTGTGCCACCAGACTCCCCCCCACACACACAAATCCGGCAAACCTGTTTGTCACCCATTTTGAGAGCTGTGATATATGGGATTCCAAGCTGATGTGTGGGATTCCAACCTGATATATAGGATTCCAACCATCTTCAAGCTGCAGTAGTAGTTATGAAGTGAAGTTATGTATTGGCAATATACTTATGATCTGCTGTGGATCACATGCTGCTGTAATGGAATCATACACCTGGCTTAATATGCAGGGCCTAAATACGAATCCAATCAAGGGTCTGTCAGTTTTCTGGACCTAAATATCAATTATGAAGCTATACTGTTAAAAATGGGGTTACTGGTTGACTGGGTATGAGCCCTGGTCAAGCAGCAACCACAATCCTAGTCAGAGTAAGAGCCAGGCAAACCCTAAATTAACTTGTGCTCACCATCTGGTAGCTTGGCACAGAGCAGTCAGGCTAAACTTAGAGGCAATGTGTAAAGTATTTGCACAACACTTCAATCAGTAACTAGACCACAGAAAAAGATCCCACACCAGGTTAAGAAAATTAGAGTAGATTATAATAAATAAAACAAGACCAAAATGACAAAACTCCAAACAGGGAAACCGGAGATATTGAATTTTAAAGTTTTAAGGTAAAATAGCACCAACAAAACCAAAGCGCCAACAAGGGATATCTGATCATGCCGGACCGGGACAAAGTCAAGTTCAATCGACTGCAATGGAGCACAGGCCGGCTGCAGGGACCCAGTTAGGCCCCCCTGAACAAAGTACCTTAAATCCTGGTTCCGGAGCGTGGAATGGATCCGAGGCAAATAAGTGTCATGCAGTTGAAGCAATGTGTCGGTTCCGAGATGCAGTGAGGCTGCGGTGTGAGGTCCTGTTGCATCGTTGTCAAGGATCCCGTCAACAGGGCTTGCAATGCGAAGTCCGTGGATCGAGGATTTGGTGCTCAGCTGGTCATATGTCGGCTCTGAGGAGCCGTGATGTGGAGACCGGCATTGTCGCCGAGCTGCCATTGACAAGAGATGTGAGAACTTGGGTTGGAACTCCGGCACCCCTCAGCGATGTGTCGATTCAGAAGGCTGCGAGGGCAATGTAGACCTTCTGCGCCGGGCCCAATACACGCAGCAGCGATGCATCAGGTCTGCTCGAGGATGCGCCACTCAGCCGAGAAAATGCGTCGGTTTGGCTTGTGGATGCGCCCCTCAGCAGAAAAGATGCATCGGTTCCACTGGCAAGCTCCTTAGGTCCACTTCCAAAGGTCCAGGACTGGGGTGGCCCCACTTGGCAGGGTAGATTCACAGATGGCAGAGTCCAAGTGCAGATGTAAGTTTGTTGGAAGCCTGTAATGTCCCTGAGGATTCAAATCAGGAGGCCAGCCAACTAGCCCTTAGAGTTACTCTGGGTTCTGGGTTCAAGAGATGCAGGTCCAGTCTTTCTCACCCAGGCAAGGAGTGCAGCGGGTCATCACAGCAGGACAGCAGTTCTTCCAGAGTAGCTGTCCAGCAGGGTGGCAGTCCTTCAGCAGCCCAGCAACCCATCTTCCTTTCCAGACTCACTACAGGCGATAGGTAGTCCTTTGTGTGGGGACAGGACGCAGCCTGTTCAGGTGTAAGTGAGGCTGGGTCCAGCTCGTCCTTCCATTCCTGTCAGGATAGCCCACTCAGTCACACCTAAGCTCCCGTTGTGTGTGGCTGTCTACGGAGAATACACAAAGCCCACTGCCACCTACACCCAGTTATCTGACCAGAGACAAGCTGCAGGCACCAAATGACTAAGGCAAGAAAATGCCAACTTTCTAAAAGTGGAATTATCAGAATTGTAATTTAATATCCGACTTCACCATAAGTTAGGATTTTAAATTAGGATTTCAGAGACACCAACCATGAACCAATTATATCTTCCCATTTGAAATTAAGTTTATAAAATGTAATATGGTAATCCCAATGTCATCCTATGGGAGCAATAGGCCTTGCAGTAGTGAAAAACAAATTTGTTTTTCACTAACAGGACATGTAAAACTTAAAAGTATGTGTCCTGCTTTTTAAATACATTACACCCTGCCCTTTGGGCTGTCCAGGGCCAACCCTAGGGGTGACTTATATGCATTAAAAAGGAAGGTTTGGGCCTGGCTAGAGGTTTAACTTGCCAGGTCGACACTGCAGTTTAAAACTGCACACTCAGGCTCTGCAATGGCAGGCATGAGACATGTTTAAAGGGCATCTTAAGTTGGTGGCACAATCAGTGCTGCCCGTTCCACTAGTAGCATTTAATTTACAGGCCATCAGCACATGTAGTGCACTCTACTAGGGACTTATAGGTAAATTAAATATGACAATTAGGGGTAGGCCAATCAACTTAGGGAAGTGTGCACAAGAACTTTAGCACTGGTTAGCAGTGGTAAAGTGCACAAAGTCCTAAGGCCAACAGGAGCAAAAATCCAGCAAAATTGGAGGCAAGCAGGCACCACCCTAGGCCTGTCAGGTCTAATAGATACCATATACTAAATTATTTTGAAAAGTTAAAAAATGAAATTATCTTCTAAGGTTGACAACCAGCGCATGCGAAGCCTCACAGAAAATCTTTATTTACCATTATACAAGCCTATGGTTGCATCACAAAACTGCACAATGCCACGCAAGCACCTGTGCAATCCTTAGTAAATAACCGCCTAGGTTTGGTGCATGCACACAGGGACAAGTCCTTCAGACCATTGACCAAAGTTGGGGATTAGTTCTGATTAAAGGGCATTTCAAATGTGAAACTTTCTCTGTATGCCCCATTACAAGCAGCACAAAATCATTTAAATATGATAAAGAGGAGTTAGTGCTCAAACAACATATAAACTATGACTCCAAGATTTTGATATACTGCATTACTTGTAATGCATATAATTTACTATATAAATGAATAAAACTAAGCAAGCTGTTAGATGCCATATTTTACAACATCAATCTCACATCAGATGCACAGTTGAGAATGCACCAATAGTAGTCTACTACTGGAGAGAGAAATATGTCAATCAGCAAATGTTGATTCCATTCAAATGCATAAAGTAGATAGATAGATTTATAGCTTCCCTGTGGTACACCGGGGCCTCTATGCATTGGTAGACTGGAATGCACTTATTTAGAACTGATTTAACTCATGCTATGCCCGCCATCTTTGATGCTATAACCAGAAGTGCTGGTTAGCACGGTAGTCATCATTTAAACACCAAACATTCCAGTTTCAATTTTAACATGCTTCACTACTGGTAGCCAATGAGGGGACTAGAGACCATGCCTAATGATATTTCACTTGCCCTCTCTTAGGACCAGCCTAAGCTATATTTAGAACAATTTGTAATCACCTGATCATTACTTCGAGTAGACCTCCCAGTATAGTGTTAGTATAGACCAGTTTTGAGTTTCATACAATTGATTTGTGCCATTCAGTGTCCATATATGGTAATGTGCATTTTAGTTGTCTCCAGCAAAATAGGGCTGACCAGACCACGAGTATATGTGCTTCCAAATGTAAGCACTACCCTTAGAAGCTGTGCGGATTTCAAGAAGATCGAATAGATGAGGAGGTTGGAGAGCGCTGCCTTGTTAAGTTTCAGTCCTGCGTTTTTCATCTGGACGGCCACATGCTCCAGTCCTTTTCTTAATGTAGCAAAGGCGGCATAATATGGGCAATTGAAAAGCAAGTTAATATACTTGTCACCTGTACAGCAGTGGTAATGCTGCCCTTAGGCAACAATGATTGAGACAGATATAATACTTTTTCAAACATATTGAAAAGGATTGGGGACAATCGAGCACCACTTCATTATGACTTCAAATGACTAAAAAGGACCAAAGAACCAAGTTTAACACTTTGTGTGTGGCCGAATTATTTAAACCACCCAAATGTAACTCAGTCCTAAGCCTTTGGGGTTTCAGGCCAGAATCCAGTGTGCCAAATGGTGCTGACAGATCCAACAAAGTGAGAAGAGAAATATTGCCGCCATCCGTTGTAGCGAGTAGAGCAAGCAATGCCACCAGTACAGTCGTGATACTGTGGTGCAGTCCGAATGCGGACGACCAGACATCTCCCCACTGACAAGAGTCTAGAAGGTCTTGAGGTCAGAAGCAAATGTCCTCTCTGTAATTTGTGGCAACCAAGGCAATCCTGCAATAGGACAACAGAACAATAGTTTTGCAGGATGTCCGATTGAAATGATGGTGTCAATACTAGTTTCTTTCGGTCATCAGGAACTGGCCAGGATGCAGGAAGCCATTCACTGCTTTTGCAAAACGTGGTGCTTTTATGCTATTCTGTTGGCTACTAGGTCAGGTGACGCATCACACTTATAGTGAATGGGTTTTATTGGCTTTAGCCATTTTTCATTTTCAATAAACTTCCCTTCCTAAAAATGGAATTGATAGTCATTATTGCAAAATTCAGACATATGAATATTTTAACTCGCTGACTACCAATGGCTTTGGCCAGAAACTGTTCTTTGAGTAGGATCTCATTGACTTTTAGCAATTTGCCTTGCGTTCATTTTGATGTTTAGCAGTTTTTTTAATGGTATTTGATTGTTCCCATGTCTATCCTATGAGTACGTTGGTCTGTAGAAGAACCTTTGATAGTGGAAATGACCACCAGCAGTCCCCCACATCAGTCCCCATTTTGGTTAATGCTAAATCCATCAACATTGCAAGGTCCAAGCAGTGCCCTTTGTGTGGGAGGTGTCAATGCTAAACAATGAGACTGCAGGGACTGCCTCAAATATTTCTTACTTATTTTAATAATATGAGGATGTGAGCGGGAGGCCATACATAGTTTAAAGTCACACATAATTAATAGTCTGGAAGCAGCCACGAGTTGGGTTGCAAATAATTCCTCAAAGGTTAATACAATCTCACTATGGACTTAAACTATCAGGGCGTTAATCATTTGCCATTCTAATTAGTAAATGTTGCCCCTCTTTTTACCATAACCATTCCATTGGTGGTTTGCATGTCCTTGAAAATGATTTGTATTCTCTAGGTTGGTCAGTGTGCAACCTGTTTCCTCTAAGGGGACTGCTCCCTGCCACAAACCCTTGTCCCGACGCCCAACGGGTGAGAGGTGCAAGCACGGATATCATGCTTGCATGTGCACAGTTGGCATGAAGCAATCGAAATGTTAGTTTCTTTTTCTCTGCAGCACAAACTGGGCATTTAAACATGACAAAACAACCAAGACTGGCAAAAACATTTGAAAGCACCCAGTATACACCCGGTCTGTAAAGAGAGCTGGGGCTGCAGCAAGCGTAGCTGAGATGGGAGACCTCCGACTAATAAGTCATTCATCTGTTATGACAACTTCCGCAATGGAGTCCATTGCGTCACTGAAGCATGTTAGCAAGCCTGAGAAAGAACCGTTTGCAGCTTCCTATGATTACACCAATGCTTTATCCTTTGCTGGTTTGCGTGCCACACTTTATAATGTATCCATAGCCAGAGGAAACTCAAATGTACGTATGGTCTCTTACAGAACCTAGTAACTTCTGTCAAGAATACCATGGTTCTGATACTGCGGGTCATTAGTTGCATTATAAGAAGAGTAGGGTCTCTGATAACCAATGCTTCAAGTAGAAAAACAGAAGGGCAGGGCCCGTATACCGGAGTACCTTGTTGCTTCTGAGAAGTTCCGGTCCTCTCCAATGAAAAGTATTACACCTCTGCTGAGAAGTGCAGGCACTCGCCCTTTAAAAATAAAGAAGTGCACAAACTCAGCATCTGACAGTACCTGTCCATTTAAAGCACTGCCGATAAGATAGCAATCCCATTAAACTGTCAATTTGAATGTTATTAATTTCCAAACAAAAATAAAATATACTTTATAGTATATGTCGCTTTATTCATCAAATGAAACATGCACAGCTAGCACTGTGAGTACTAAGGGGCCGATTACGATGTTGGTTGGAAAGGCTCCGAACGGCATTTGGTTCGTCCGAATCCGTGTCGGAAGCCTTGTTTTCGACCGACTCAGAAACATTTCTGACCGATTACGATGGTTGGAAACCGTTCGGACTGTCTGACTCGGTTCCGACTCGCGTCCGAACGGCATTCGGAGACACGAGTCGGTAGGAGCCGACTTGTGCGTCTCTACGGACGGCGTGTCCGACCGAGTGATTACGATGTCGGATTTGGACAGCCTTTCCGAATCGGGTCTGTCTGAAATGGATCAGCTGTCAGAATCCGACTTTGGGGGCCTGTAGCAGGCCCCCTTCACCCGGAGGCCTCCGATTGTGGCCCGTGGGGTTCCCCTTGGGTCCCTTCTTTCCAACCATGCACGGTGTGGCAGGCACCAAGGGGTGCCCTCCACCCCTTTTTTCAATGGGAGCCTGTGTTATCGGTCGGAACACAGGCTCCCGTTGAAGTCAATGGGAGTCCGACCGAACAGTGTTCGGACACATCGTAATCGGTCGGTCGGACTCCGACAAACATCGTAATCGGCCCCTAAGTGTGCAGTCTATACATATGTAAATACGTTTTCTGCTCTCTAACAGCGCCTTGATAGCAAATTTGCATTTCCATTCAGAATGCTGTGCAAATTAATTATCCACATTCAAAATAGTAGTAGGACTGAAACTGATACGCCTCGGATCACGTACTGAGGCTTTGTACTACAAATGATAGCGCTAATACTGAGCACATGCTAGTTCGCCAAGTGGTTGTGTTGCAGATATTACTGGCTTGGGTTGTAGCTTAAATCCCGAACGTGGTGTGATTACAGTTTCATTTCAGTGATTGTATGCGTCACTGTGTAATCCTCAGGGCTGATGAGATCCACCTCATTGACTGATAAAAGGATCGAAGATCAGCGCTTTTCTCTGGGTTTTTATGTGACTTGCACTTTTTGACATGGATGAAATATAACGTGTTTGATGAGTTTAACACTACAATAATCTATATATCATATGTATCCCTGAAGCAATGCAATAAATTACATTCATTTTCTGAAACAGCTTCTGAGCTTTGGTTAGTTTCACACCTAAGTGAGTCAATACTGTGCCACCTCGCTATGTAAATTATACTAATTATATATAAGTGATTTAACCTGGAGAACCAGCTTTATTTTGGCTTTTCTCCAACCAGACTCTCCTTGGGGTAAGCCTGCGTGGCATGCCTGTCAGTCAGTGGTGTAACGAAACTTGAGGAGACCCCCCTGCAAAGTACATGGAGAGCTCCGCTCCCACCCTATCAGGATCTCTCAGGCCAGGGGCCCGCCGCCCGCGCACAGTGTCGGAGGGTGCCCCCTGGAATGCGGGCGCTAATGTTACCCCAATGCTGTCAGTGATGTGTTTGCATTTGCGTCTGTTGCCGAATCGGAGGAGGGGCAGGTGATGTCAGTGTTGCCACCTGCCTGTGTACAGTGTGCATTCACATTCACCTGGCCCTCTTGCTGATCCGTGGGCCAGTGTCTGGCTGCATAAGTGCAGTTTTCAGGAAAGCCATGAGTTTGTTGAAGAACATGAGAGTAAATTTTAGGGCTGGTGTATAATGGCTGAAGATGCTGTCCCAGAAATAAAGAAAGGACATTTCATATACATTCTGAGAAGGTGTCTAAACAGGGAGAAGACTGTTTTTTGATAGACACTAAGGATTTTGCTTTACGAGTGCATTTTCTTAATTTCTTGCAGCGGGTTACATAGAAATCTCACCGGTCCCGATTATTGGCATTCTTCTAACTTTTTTTGCATGAAAATTGTTTTTACAACTTTCGGGAACTGTTTGATGGCAAGAATATTTTACGGTTCTGTTGATGTTATGTAATGATTTGTAAAGTATGCAATTCCCTAGAAGGTGTCCTGACACTGGAAATAGATATATTGAAGGAACCAGGGAATATCAGAATACATTCATACTGGATAGGCTGACTGTGAGTACGGAGTTTGTGTAAAAAGTGACTTTCAGAGCTTTGTGGCAACGATTGAAAAAGCATGCCCTCCAGCCCAAGCACAGTAGTGCCTTGGTATATACAATAGACGTGCATGGCAGGACCTTAGAGTGCAAGGGGGCTGATAGGGAATGCATTTTTGTTGAAGATACTTGTGCCCATGCAGATGAATGACTTTGAACACCACAAAGAATGCTTTGAATGAAATTGTTTGTGTGATGGGAAGCCAAATGCAGAGTTTCAAGTGCTTAAGAGGCAGAGGCTCGAGGGGGACGATCAAGAGGAAGACTGGTGTCTGTGTACTGTATGTGTAGACAGGAGAGAAAGAAAAAGTTAAAATAATCTAGGAGACTTAAGTTAGTTGCCTGAATCACTAATGGTCCAGATTGAGAAGACAGAAGTAGCAGGCTTTTGTGGTGTCATTTTTAAAATGTACAGCATGGTTGAAGCGAGCTTGTTGAACTGACTAGTTACAGACAGCACCTGATCAAACATAAATCCGAGGTTTGGCACGTAAGAAACAGGAGCCGAAGAATGACCTAGCTGTGTCGGCCAGAAATGATCCAGCGGAAAATGAGGAGAGTAACGGCAAAGAATAAGCAAGATGTTTGTCTTGTCCATGATCTTGAAGGAGTTATTGCTCATCATTTCTACTAGGTGGACCATACAATTGTGACATTTGGATGACTGCTGCTGCTGGTTGTTCTCATCAAGGGAAATGAGAATTGGGGTGTAGTGAGTGTAATACATGGCTTGAGCCCAAAAAGCTGATTCGATGAGCCAGAAAATGAACTGAACGATTGAACAGTGTGGGACTTAAGGAGGACACCCTTGGAATGCCATGCCCTAGGAGTTTAAATCTGAATTGAATGTTGTGTGATATACCGCTTGAGTGTGTTTAGAGAGATAGGAGTTGACCCAGGAAAGCGCAAAACCTTGTATCCCAACCTCAGGAAGCCATGTTAGCAATACATTGTGTGAGACCATATTGAATGGGGTGGAAAGGTCAAGAAAGACCAAAGTTCAAAAAATGATCCTTGGTCTATCAACCTTCACAAGTCATCAAGGACAGAGACCAGCACGGCCCTGGGGCTATGTCCAAGAAATGATTTGATTTTGCATAGCAAGAGATGTGTCTGTTTTTAGCTTTCTGTGAGAATCTTTATGGAGTAGCGTAAGAGGGATGTGAGGTGGGAAAAAAAGATGGAGGAATCCGCTGATCGTTTTTCAACGGGTACGGTTGCAGAAATTATATTTATTGCCAAGCCTCAGAAAAGTTTGTACATTCACAGGAAGGCTAGCAAGCAAGGTACTTGAAGACGAAGCATCAAAGGGAAAACGGAGGGAATAGAGGCTATGAGATCCAGAATTTCAGCGATAGATAAAGGGTTGAATTCAAGAATGTGGGGAGAACCAGATATGTTGAAATGCGAGGCGAAAGAGGCAGCAGATACGCTCGCAAAGGAGTCACAGATGGTATTAATTTTATCTGTGAAAAAATCTGGGTGGAATGTGTTCTGCGTATATGTTTTTAAAAACGTACTGTTCTATTGATGAAAAGTGTTTAAGGGGAATCGTGTCTTAACATGAGTTTTTTCATACAGATACGTTTTACTGTATTCTTCTGATTAACAGTTCGCATGCTAAATGAGATCCTGCCATTCAGGCATTATATTATATTTAAGCGTGTTTCCCTTTCGTTCGTACAGTCTCTCTCTGTTGCAGTGTTTTAATAAAAATGTAAGGGTGAATTAATGCAATATTGTTCATTGACAGTGAAAGTTTCTTGCCATAATTTTACCGTATAGCATTTTTTTACAGATTCGCTATACATTTTACCGCACATGCATCATTTTACTGGATTGTTTAGAACAAATGGTTACAGGATAGGGGAAAGGCTTTATGCTGATGAAGCATAGTTTATTTTACAGTGTCCATTCAAGAGTGCATACGCAACTGGCGGTGAGAAAGATATTCATTATGGGATGAGCACCAGCTCACATGCAGGGTGCACACTGCTGTGCTTGTGTGCTGGGTATTTGTCTCATTTGGTTTGGGTATCCACTTGCTTTCAGTAGGATGCAAGAGGTATACCTGTCCTGCTGTATGCTGGTTCTGTTGTAGAATGTGTTCTTATGCTAGATGTATTTGGAAGGTTAATTGTATTTACTGTCTACTTATGCCCTCTGAGGTAGTGCATGTCTATATACTGGGTAAACAAAAGCGTATGCTTGGATACTGGTTAATGTTTGAATTGTTTACTTTTGTTTGCTGGGTTATGCATGGTAGCAGAGTTTTAAAGCCATAGTTTAATTCTGAATTATTGTGAGCATGCCTGGTTGCAAGTGTTGCCAGCCTTGTCCAGAATTGACAGACGTACAATATTATGGTGCGGGGGTGAAAAGAGGCAGTATAGATACTGTGGTCCTGCATGCCTGAATCTTAAAATTGCTTTGGTTGCAGGGTTTTAGATTATTTGCCTGTTTCTCTTCATTTTGCCAATGTACTTCGTTGTAAGGTTTTTGAGCCTTGGTCCAATTTGACTGGTTTTCTATTGCATGTGCTTGGCTATATATGGTAGACCTGTGTATTTGGAGAATATGTTATTGTTATTGGTAAATGGTTTTGAGTCGTGGCAAAATTTGCATTATTGTTTCTTTTACTTTGGTGCTGGGTGTTAATGCTTTGGCCAGTTGTGCATAAATCAATTTTATTCTTGCACAACTCTTGGTGGGTGACTTGTCAATTACCTTTCCAAGTCATGATTTTCCTTTATTTTTGAGCAACATTTTGCGGTTGGTATACATTTTGTTTCTCTGTGTTTTGTTGTTTGTGGTTTGATAATGGTTGATCCTTGGCAATTTTGTGGTTTATTGCTACATCCACTGGTGGTCTTAGTGGAAGAATTATTGGTGTTGCTTAGGGGTCATATAATGTATTAGGACTGCCTTGTCAGAATAGTTGTGACCGGCGTGGCTTTGACTGCCTTCTGCTGTATTGTCACATTCGATTTACAATGACCCTGGTGTCAGCCTTGTTGTGGGTTTGGTTGTCAAGTCCTGTGCTGCCTGAAAGTCAGTTGAGTTTTGCTACATTCATGCTTTAGCTTGGTTGTTGGTTTTAAAGTTGTGAGGAGTGTTGAATCTTGTCCTGTGCTTTTTGTCCTTCTCTCCTTGGGTGCTGTGTGTGCTGAAAGACTGAATAAGGTGAGTGGAATGCTGTGATAGAGGGTTGCTTAAAATGCCATTTGGGCTTTGAGCTTCCGGATATGCAGAGCTGAGCAAGAGACAACATCTACCCCGTTGAGGTGTAACTAAGAAACAATCTTAAGATTCAGCTTTACTCGTTAATCAGGAATACATCTGCTGCGTGAACCTTTTTGTTAGATGCAACAGCTGAGCTCACCCAAGGACTTTGTCAGATTTAACGGTTTATGTTTTAAGGGTCTCACGCATCACTAACACATTTTTCAGTCATGTTCCAGTCTCACATGCATTCTTTCAATTGTATGTTTAGGAATGCATCGCCATTACATTATTTCCGATGTGAATTAGTCTGTTTTTACGTAAATGATTTTAGTATGTCCTAGTCACTTAGAGCAAAGTGGAAGAAAAATCCTCACTCTGGGCAGGATTCGGAAAGGTAACCTTACATTCGGCAGTAAGTTTACTACTTTTTCAGAATCCACAAACTATGTTTATATAGCTTTATGACTCCGCACTCCCTATACTTATGTGTGCGGAGTTCTCTGCACCCTGTGATCAGGCCCAACATGCTTTAAAAAACATGAAATGTAGAAAATGTCTAATAATATCTGATATGTCTCCAGAAGAAGCAGTCAAATGTATGAGGTTATACTTTAAAAATGCTCCTCTGAGGTTTCTAAAAACATGGCTTGATGTGAGCGCTCTGCTTTCATAAAACAATATTTCACCCTTATTATCTCAATGCTTTGCCACCCAGAAAAAATGGACTCAACTGTAAACTGCAGTCCAAAGGGAACATTTCATATGGGGCCATCTACACCCACACAATCCTTTCCAAATGGGTTTAACTAAAAAATCAAGGAGATGAGCATATACAAATATTTGCTGAGAAATACACAACTTTTTCACTTAAAGCAAATGCAAATCACGATAAAGTAAGGCTCCAAAAGGCATTTAATGTTTGAAGACACAAATAACTCAGGAGAGCTACCCGACATTTTCTGAAATGACTGAGTCCCTCAATTGGGATCACCCTACTGCCACTTTGAGTCCACCCCCTTGCTTCGGAGAGCCAAGAGCCATTCTCTGCTGGCTGCAGGTGTTATAGAGAGCACACCGCATTTATTCAAGCACTTTCCGGACATTTCCAACCTCACTCAGGCTTAAGAAATAGTTTAATATTTATTAATTTGACTGCTGTATGTCCACACTGATATTGCGCCTTTTGCCCACCTCTGCGTGCCATGCAATAACACGGAGTACTGCTGTGGTGATTATAGAATGGCCACTATGGGCCTTATTTATGAGGCCCTTACGCCGCTGTTGCGTCACTTTTTGTGAGGCTGCGGCGGCGTAAAAAATGCACCACACTGTGCCATATTTACAAAGTGATGCATCTAGGCACATGTGTCACTTTGTAAACCCCTGCGCTACATTAAACCTGCGTCAGGTATAATGTATGCAGGGTAGGCGTTCCATCGCAGCGTAGCCACGTAGAAGTGACACAGTGAAATCTATCAGATTTCACTGCGCCACTTCTAGGGCGTCACTATGTCAAATCCTTACGCCTGCTTGAAGCAGGCATAAGGAGTGACGCAGGGCTTTTCACATGGGGATTGCCCCATGTGAAAAGACACATTGCCAAAGTTGCGTCTTTCTATGCGTGCTGTTTTTTCTGCAGCACGCATAGAAAGAGGAAAATGCCATCAATGTGTCCCTTCCTGCACAAAAACAATCATCCCCGTAACGCAGGCTTCCTTGCCACATGACGCAAGGTGCCTGCGCTGGTGCATGGCTGCTGTTTGTGCTCCAGCACAGGAGAGAAGGACAGGAATGTGTCGTATCTTGTAGATACAGCGCATTCCTGCCCTTTTCTGTCGACGCAGTGCAGCGCAGCAGGACGGCCTGCTGCGCTGCCGTGCGTCAAAAGTTTGTAAAGAGGCCCTCTGTGTTTAAGCCGTGGCTCGTATACATTATTGCCCACAGCTGGCGTCTTGCTGTTGAAATTACTCTTGTGTATGGGAGGCAAGGGATCTAAGACCTCAGTAGTGTGATATTTACAAACTGTTATTTTCAATAGTTTCCTGTAGAAAAGCTAGTGTACTAAATGTCCTAAAGACATTTAAAATTAAACATTTAGGCCAGAGACCCTTTTTACCAAGACGTCAGTAAGGACAAGCAATAACCATGGGCCAATTGAACCCTCTGCCCATCATAAAGACCATACGGACCGGTCACTCACCTTCTTGCCTTCTCCATATATGAGGGGGAACTTTAAGTCGTCGTCCTCGATGGTCTTGTATGCCCTGTTTGAGGAGAGATAATATTCATCAAAACACACTCAACCTTCTACTTTGCTGCAATTACCACTTTTGTTTTCTTGTCAAAGAATATTCCACAGAGCGGGGGATATGTTTAGACTTCCGATGCAGTTTCTAGCAAACTTCCCTCCGTATAATCTACGCAGGAACACGTTTATAAAAAAAATGACAGAGTGAAGCAAAGAACAACATGTACTGTCCTCACCTCGAAATTGAACCAGGCCTTGCTCAGCACACGCAGATAGCATCGAAGCGGTAATTACCCTCTTACCAGAAACACAGGGATGTGCTTTTTCTGCCATTTCGCAGAAAATATTACAGGCCGCATAAGGTGTGTGTGGTCATGCTGGGTCACGGAAAATAACGCCATTAGCAGCAGCAAACAGCAAGCATTGGCAGGATGCTGGGCTTGCGCGCGCAGGGAGAGGCTGGGCAACATGGCCACACAGACTACAAACTCCTCATCAGTTTTTTTTTACCGTCCTCCATACATCCCATTCGTAAAATATGAATACTTTTCACATTTTACACACAGGACCATGATCAGCTAGAGGCCCACAGAAAGGAATTACTGACCATCGTGTGGCACTTCATTTTTCCTATTTTGATAGTTCGTATTTGATTCACGGCACTTTTCAAGCACAAAAAGGTGTCATTAAACAAAGTATGTGCTTCCTTCCAGTTGTGAACAGAAAGTTGTTTCCTTAGATTAAGTGCGAATTCAACCAGTGAGCCCCTGGAATGCAGGAGCGGGGGAATGGGTGTGGGGGGTTAATTCATTGAACCTATGTGGTGTGGGGACACATCTTGGCCCAAGGCCTTTGTAAACCTGAGGTGTTCTGACTTACGGCCTCATTCCGAGAACTGCAGTAACTTTAAAAGTATTGGCAAAGTCAATAGGTCTTGGACCTATTGTTTTTTCCAATGCTGTCTGCCAATGCTATGCAGCACTAGTCAGAACTAAAAAAAAGAAAAAAAGGTATGATGACACGGCTGCAGGCCATATCATGTAGCAATGTGCATGTGCAATGATGCATGGGTACGCATGCATCACCAACTAAATGGCTCCTAGGAAATCACGCTGGCGCCATATTTAATTTACTGCTCAAAATGCATTTGTGAAAAATAAATGAATTTCACTAGTACAAGAGCACTTTCTTAAGGTACCGGATCTGGCAACAATTTGCTGTCTGGCCTAAAAAAAAAAAAAAAAGGACTGTGTGATTGGTGGGTAATGGGGGAGCAGGTGAGGGAGAAGCAACAGGGAGTGGGCGGGGAATAAAAATAAAGTCGGGTGGGGAGGAGGGTAAAACAGCACACAAGTGAGAGAGCAAAATGGGGGCGGGGAGAAGCACATGAGTGAGAGAGCAACATAGAGTGTGGGGATGGTGGATGTTTCCGTGGGAGAAGCACACTAGAGAGAGAGCTGGAAAACACATGCACTCTCATAGAGTGCTTAACCAAAAAGAAAAAAGTAGTTCCCTAACAGTGAGCAGTGGAACAATACAAGTCATCCATTCAAAAGAATAGTTAATAAACCTGGCCTCAGGGGAAGGACAGACAAAAGAAGAGAAAGAACATCCATCAAATGAGAATCAAGCAAATAAGAGTGATAGTATTGCCAACCAATGGTAAGCAATAGGAGGGTTCTGAGCCCACAGTAAGTTTGAGGTAAGCCCAAAAATGTATTTAGCAACCAGGCAGCTGGTACTGTCTTATATGCGAGGATTAAAAATGGATACAAATAGTTTGGGTGCCCATTTTAAACTAAAGGCTCTGTGAACATTGATCTGTCCGTGTAGTAGCTGAAGAAAATCTGAAGGGAGGCAACAGTGCAGAAAAGGGAATATCATACAATAAAACCAGTTGCATGAATGTTATCATACAAAGGGGACAACTTGAAATCCGGGGCAAAAATCAACTTGATCCTGATCTTTTTTGGTCCTGATTTTCCTCGGTTCTCACAATGAAGAAGCAAGGCTAAGCACTGCTGGCAGTTATATCTTTGGTGAAAAGAACTGCAGGAACCCTCAGTAAGGGGTGAGGTAGGCACATTTTGTGTTATTCCACTGGGAGATGTCTTAGCCGTTATACCCAAAATAAACCCAGTGACTGTGGTATTTTGGTTTTGTGTTCAAGAATACATAGACACAAATTAAGGCAGGAGGACAAAATGATTGTAGCATTCACTCATTCTCCACGGCTTATAGGTTATTTCGGGTGTCTCCCCAGCTGAAATGCAGCAAAAATAGAAAGCAAAGTATAGGTGATCAGCAAAGATTAGATCTTTTGGCACCAACCGCAATATATTGTCCAAGAAATTAGAGTATTAGTTGAGGGGAGTAAGTACCTCTGAAGTAACAATAACAACCCATGTCATGGTGAACCCTCAAAATCACTTAATTGACCTGAGCTCATCTCCCGGTAGCTATGGCACAGAGCAGACAGGCTTAACCCAGAGGCAAAGTGTAAAGTATTAATGCAGTACCAAAACAGTAGTAAAGTCAAAATGCAAAACAATAAAAATCCCAAACTGAATTAGAACTTCAGAGTACAAGTTAAATCAATCAATCAGTGGTTTATAGAGCGCGCTACTCACCCGTGAGGGTCTCAAGGCGCTGGGGGGCGAGCAGATCCGGGTCAGTCGAAGAGCCAGGTCTTGAAGTCCTTCCTGAAAGTGTGGAGTGTTGGGGAGCGTCTGATGTTGACCGGGAGCTCGTTCCAGGTTTTGGCTGCGATGTAGGAGAAAGCTCTCCCACCGGTTCTGTTTCTGCGGATGCGGGGGACCTCTGCCAGGGCGAGGTCGGCGGAGCGGAGGTTCCTCTTGGGTACGTGGAAGCATACTCGGTCGTTGAGGTATTTGGGTCCGATGTTGTTGAGGGATTTGTAGGCGTGGGTGAGGAGTTTGAAGGTGACCCTCTTCTCGACGGGGAGCCAGTGGAGGCTTCGTAGGTGTTGGGTCATATGTTCGTGGCGCGGTGTCCCTAGGACGAGCCTGGCTGCGGAGTTCTGGATGGTTTGGAGTTTGTGTAGAAGAGTTTTGTTGATTCCGGCGTAGAGGGCGTTGCCGTAGTCTAGTCTGCTGGTTATGAGTGCGTGGGTGACGGTCTTTCTGCAGTCGGGGGGGATCCATTTGAAGGTCTTACGGAGGATGCAGAGGCAGTTGAAACTGGTGGACGCGACAGTGTTGATCTGGTGGTTCATGGAGAGGGAGGAGTCGAGGATTATGCCGAGGTTCCGAGCGTGGTCTGTCGGGGTGGGTGGGCTTCCGAGGGCGGAGGGCCACCAGGTGCTGTCGCAGGCAGAGGTGCAGGGTCCGAGGATGAGGACCTCGGTCTTCTCAGAGTTGAGCTTTAGGCAGCTGTCCTTCATTCAGGCTGCTACGTTTCTCATTCCTTCCTGGAAGCAGAGTCTGGTGTCTTCTGGATTCTTGGTGAGGGAGAGGATGAGCTGGGTGTCGTCGGCGTAGGATACGATGCTAAGCCCGTGCTGTCTGACGATGGCGGCGATGGGGGCCATGTAGATGTTGAAGAGCGTTGGGCTTAGTGAAGATCCTTGGGGTACTCTGCAGATGATGTCCGTGGGATCGGAGAGGAAGGGGGGGAGTCTGATCCTCTGGGTTCTGCCGGAGAGGAAGGATTGGATCCAGTCGAGGGCGGATCCCTGTATTCCTGCTTTGTGGAGTCTGGCGGCTAGCGTGCGATGTGAGACAGTGTCGAAGGCTGCGGAGAGGTCTAGGAGGATGAGGGCTGCGGTGTGTCCCTGGTCTAGCAGCATGCGGATGTCGGTGGCGGCGAGGAGGGCAGTCTCGGTGCTGTGGTTGCTGCGGAAGCCAGACTGGGATGCGTCTAGGATGGAGTTTTCTTCTATGAAGGCGGTCAGCTGGGCGTTCACGAGTCTTTCGGTGACTTTGGCAGCGAAAGGTAGTTCTTCAGGTCAGTTGGGTCGGCCGTTGGTTTCTTGAGGAGGGGTTTCACCCCCACATGCTTCCAGTCGTCTGGGCAGATGCCGGATATGAGGGAGGAGTTGATAGTCCGTCCTAGTTCGGGTGCTATGACAGCGGCGGCCCTGTGGAAGATGTGAGGGGGGCAAGGGTCCGTTGGGGCTCCTGAGTGCATCTTCTTCATGGTTGAGGAGATGAGCTCGACGGACGCGGGGGCCCAGGAGGTGATGGTCGGCTTCTCGGCGGTGGTGGGTGGTGTGGTGCTGTTTTCTGCAGGCTCGCTGAAGTTGTCGTAG
This sequence comes from Calotriton arnoldi, assembly GCA_963921515.1. Lineage (NCBI taxonomy): Eukaryota > Metazoa > Chordata > Amphibia > Caudata > Salamandridae > Calotriton > Calotriton arnoldi. The sequence continues at coordinate 2,731,245 of CAWUFW010000737.1, forward strand.
AGGGCCTTGATCTTCAGGTGGAAGTAGGAGCTGAGTTTGTCGCAGAGTTCCTGGGAGGGTGTGATGTCAGTGGCTTCGCAGGTGGGTTTTGCGAACTGCTGAATGACGTTGAACAGTTCCTTGACGTTGGATGCGTTGGTCTTGACTTTGTCTCTGATGAAGGTCCTTTTGGTGTCCCTTATACGCTGGTGGTAGTCCTTCAGGGCGATCTTGTGGTAGTTTCGTGCTTCCGTGGTCTTCTGGTTCTGCCAGGTTTTCTCCAACCGTCTGCAGGAACGTCTGGCTTCTTGGAGTTCGGTGGTGAACCAGGCGGCCTTCAGTGGGTGTTGTTTGGCGGTGCGGCGGAGAGGTGCCAGCTTGTCGGCGCAGCAGGAGACCCAGCGGTGGAATTTTCTGGCTGTGGAGTTGGTGTCGGTCGTGGCCTTGGGGGGGTCTTGGAGGAGGGCGGAGTTCAGGTGTTCCTTGGTGACCTTACTCCAGTTCCGTCGCGGCGGGCGCGGGGCGGGCTTGGGTGCGGTGGTTGTGTTGAAAGTGAAATGGACGCAGTGGTGGTCCGTCCAGAGGGGCTGCGTGGTGTGGCTGAAGCGAATGTTTGAACCTCCCGCGAAGATGGGGTCGAGGGTGTGACCCGCTCTGTGGGTGGGAGTGCTGACGAGCTGTTTCAGTCGTAGGTTGGCGAGGTTCTCAAGGAGTGTGGTGGAGTCGGGGTCCTGGCAGTTTTCGAGGTGGAAGTTCAGGTCCCCGAGCAGGATGTAGTCCGTGGAGGTGATGGCGTGGGGAGCGGCGAGCTCGGCGATGGTGGTTGCGGGCTGGGCGCGGGGTCCTGGCGGTCTGTAGATGAGGGTGCCGCGTAGAGTGGTCCTGGGGCTGGTCTGGATCTGGAAATGAAGGTGTTCCGTGTTGGAGTGGGGGTCTCTCGTGCTGGATGCGGAGAGTCAGAGGGGGGTCTTGTGTGCGATGGCGAGTCCTCCTCCCGGGCGGTGTGGGCGGTCCTTTCTCTGGATCTTGTAGCCGGCAGGGATTGCTGTGGCGATGTCAGGGCCGGAGGTGGCGTTGGTCCAAGTTTCCGTGAAGAATGCGACGTCGGGCGAGAGGGTGTCGATCAGGTCCCAGATCTCTACGGCGTGTCGGTGTAGGGAGCGCACGTTGAGGAGGATGCAAGTCAGGGTTTCAGTGGGTCATTCAGTAGGCGGCCCATCGGCGGCTGCGGGCGTCTTGTCGACGGTGAAGGATCTTTGGCAGTGTCCGCACGAGAACTGCCCATGGGTCGTGTTGGGCGAGGATCTTACGCAGTCGGCGTGGCCTCCGGGGTTGAGAGCGTGGAGGGTGGCTGAGTCGTAGCGGTGGCGACCAGGAGAACCAGGGTTCTTGGCGCTGGTCGCGGTCGGGTCACGGACGGGCGCAGACGGGCTTGCCTTAGGCGCGCCTTTGGCGCGCCAGCGGCGCGACCGCACAGCGGTCGCCGGTTTAGTAGGGGAGGGGGGGCGGGAGCAGAGGCGGGAGCGGGGTTGAGACGGGGGCGGAGCCGCAGGGGCAGCAACGGCGGGAAAGTAAGCACAACGGATGCGGGAGATCCGCAAAATACAAGACAGTGACACTTACAAAAAATAAAGATACAATACAATAAGCAGGCAACAGTCAGGCACAATAGGGATGAGCAGGGGGAAAAACAGCAATTACCGAGAGGTAACGCAGCAGCCTCGAACCCTGGGGAGAGAGGGCTCAAGACTCAAGACTCTGCGATCCGGCTGAAGTGCAGCGCTGCTGGGGAGAGTGCTACCTTGGACCAGAGGTCAAGGAATCACGCGCGCTCCCCCGCAGCGGTCGCCATTTAGTAGGGGAGGGGGGCGGGAGCAGAGGAGTTGGAGGCGGGAGCGGGGCTGAGACGGGGGCGGGGCCGCAGGGGCAGCAGCGGCGGGAAAGTAAGCACAACGGACGCGGGAGATCCGCAAAATACAAGACAGTGTCGCTTACAAAAAATAAAGATACAATACAATAAGCAGGCAACAGTCAGGCACAATAGGGATGAGCAGGGGGAAAAACAGCAATTACCGAGAGGTAACGCAGCAGCCTCGAACCCTGGGGAGAGAGGGCTCAAGACTCGGCGATCCGGCTGAAGTGCGGTGCTGCTGGGGAGAGTGCTACCTTGGACCAGAGGTCAAGGAATCATGCAAGTTAATAAACAAAATGAGCCCAAAATGACAAAAAGCAAAAAACTGGGGATATTAATTTTTTTAAGTTATAACTAGGAATAGTTCCAAGAAGCACAAAGTGCCAATGATAGTCAATGGTTACGGCAGACTAGGTCCTAGGCGCAATTTGACGCTGACCATAATGGAGTGTGGGTCAGACACACTAACAATGTTCATCCTGGTGAAAGATTGTACCTTCTGACTTTAGTGCTTTAAGTCCATATCCACCACAGGAGTATAGTTCTAAATGCCCCCGGAACTTCAAAGGAGGCACTTAAAGCCTTATAGGTTGTTAGACAGAGGCCAAACAGCAAGTTTCAGTCTAGATCCAAATGCCACTGGTCAACAGGGCGTTGCAGTAAAGGCCCCTTGTAGCATGCTGTATCCCTGTAGCTTGAACAGGAGGTCAGCCTTAACACCCTTGGAGTCCACGTCTTTGTCCTGGGAGGGAGCAGGCCCAGTCCTTCAGGGCTCCGCTCAGGCCACAGGCAGTAGGTCCAGTCCTCTTGTGCTCTTCCTCAGGTCCAGGAATGTTATGAAGTGGGTGCCTGGAGGTGCCACATTTATGACTGATATGAGCTATGGGGGTGGGAATGACTCCTGGGCATGCCCTAACCAATGGGATAAAAGTTACTGGGGCCAACCCTACCAACTTTGGGCATTTTCAAGACAGCAAAAGTCTTCGGATACACTAAACTTGGGCTCTCAAGGCTAGGGGGGGTGTGAGTGGGGAATGTATTATTGTAACCCAGTGCCCTCCCACATCTAATGTTAAAATTCAGTTTGGGGGTGCCACTGTACCCACAATAAACACAGAGTCAGAAGTCTTGTAGAACAAAACAGGGCTTTTCAGCAACCAGACAGTGGATACACAAGAATTATCTTGGTATCCTGTTATCTGTCTTTCAAGCGTGCCCCAAAGTGTTATATGTAAACCCAGCAGATCTGTCAAGCAGGCTTTGACACTCAAAAGGATTTGACACTATGATGTCAGAGAGGATGCTCATAGTCCCAACCCTGCATATTCTGGGAGGTTCAGAGGAGTCATCTCTGCCCTTTCAGGTCTGCCTTTTGATGCTCTTGACAGGCATTTCACACCTATTCAAATGCTAATCAGTGGCTTGGAGAGAAGTTTGACAGTAAATGCAAATTAGCCTCCAGAAACATCAGACAGGAAAAAGGTAACTTTCTAAAAGTTACTTTTCCTTAACATTTATTAAAAATCCCTGTTCACTATTGAATTGGATTTTAAAAAACTATTAAAATAGTTGTTTAATTATGTTCCTAGTTAGTCCTATTCCCAAGATATAGTATTTCGATTTTTAATCTCTACTCTGGTTTTCTGTACAGGAGAACTAGATCTGCCACAGTGAAAAACAAATTTTGGGTGCTAGTCACATCAAGGAGATGTTAACACTACATTTCTGCATGTTCTACTTTTAAACACCATGCACCCTGCCTTGTGGGTGGCTAGGCCTACATAAGGAAGACTTACTAATGTTTTAAAGGGAGCTTTCGACCTGAAAAGGGGTTTATTTTGACAAGTTGAATTGCAGTTTTTAAACTGGCAGTTTTTAAACTGCTACAGTCAGGCTGCATTGGGTGGGCCGGGAGCCATGTTTACACTACCACTATAGTGGATAGCACAATGGGTGCTGCAGACCCCTGGGCACACCTTGTACAATATACCACGTACTTCTATGCAAGTTAAATATACTAGTTAGGAGTCCATCAATTCGACCATGTTTAAAGGGGGAGCACAGGCGCTTTACCACTGGTTAGCAGGCTTAAAGTGCATAGAGTTCTAAAGCCAGCAAAAATGTAGGTTCCAGCAAAAAGCAAAAAATACGGTCTGAGCATACAGAAAAGCTGGATTTCCTACAAACAGCTTATGGTAGACATTAAAACAAATATTAACAATGGCACTATTTATTCCTACATTGAGATAAATTACAAAATGACCACATTCTGAAATATGAAACAATTTACTTTTGTAAAGTCACCATAAGCAGTACCAAATGATGATGTTTCGAAAATTGTAATATTGTACAATAACATGAGGGAATGCCAACATGGAAGTATGAAAAGGGAAAAAAGGTAAAAAGAAAAACAAAGACTGACAGAATAGAAGAAAGAGAAATTGTCAGTGGAGATCAGGAAAAGCAGAATGGGAGTGCTATACTCTGTCTCCAATCACTGAACTCCTATTTCTGAAGCACATAATGCCACATGCAAATGTATTAAAAAAAAACATTTACACAGTTTATTGGTATGTCTTGGGGCATCCATATGCAGGCAAACAACACACTGGTACAGAAAAAATACACACGACCAACACATCTGCAGGTACCCAGTCACACAGATCAATGCACATACAGGCCCCAATACATACAAATCAAGAACTGCGCTATCCATGCACTCAGACCAACTAATATGCAGAAGCTAATGCAATTGCACAAAGACCAATAAATATGCATGCACCTATGCACATAGGCCTACAGATAAACTGATGTCCATTCTCACAGACCAACAGTCACATGTAACCTTGGCCCAGATGTACAAAGCCTTTTTGTAGTCACAAATACTTTACTTCACAAAAATCACAGAATTTGCAACTGCAAAATTGCTTTTTACACTGTATAAAAGTCATTTCACAGGTAAGACGTCTTACTAACTCAAAAAAGTGCTTGAAAGGGGTAACCCCTTTCTATTTATGAGTCACAAAAATATCAATATTTTGTGCGCCCTTTGCAGTCGCAAACCATTAACCACTCACCAAATTGGGATTGTAATTGATTTGCAAAGGAAAGCTGTCAAGAATGGAAGCTTCCTTTTTGGGAATTTTGTTAGTTGGCATTGGGTGGAATAGAGGGAGTTGTCTAAGATATAATCAATTTCCACTTTTCCAGTTTCCCCAGCCTTGCTTTCCACCCTCCCTCTGGCTTTCTCCTCACGTCCTAGCCTATCTCATGCACCTAAAGTCCCCAAGTCTACTTACCTTATCTACGATTCCTGAAACATACCATCTTAATCAGGCTTCCCAACCTTTGTTTCCCCATTCATTGACCTCCCCAGCCTCTTCTTCTCATGGCACCACCCTCTTCTTATGCACTGCTCCCATAACCTAGACTCTCCCTTTTCTCTGGCCTCCACACACTCTCCCTTTGCCTAGGATTCCATCTACTACCCCTCCCTCAAAATCTCCAGCCTCACCACCTTTTCTTACTGTCTCTTCTTCAGGCTACACTCTTTTCACTCGCTCAGCTTTACACCCTCTTCTGTTCTCTCTGGCTCCCCAGCATTCCTCATTACTCCTGACTCCTTAACCTTTCCCACCCCACTTTACTCCATGGCATTGCTTTCCATTTACACTTAACAATTGCTTTCCCTAGTCTATTTATAACAGTTTAAATACCCCTTCTAACTTTTGTTACATTTTTACTGACCTGGCCCTCTCACTTCTTCTGATGTCACAGCCTCTCCCTCTTCCTGTGCCTCTTTTGTCCATCCCGGTCACTTGCCATTCTCCAAACCTTGTCCCTTTTCTTCCATCTCACAAATCGTCTCCAGCGTCACCCCATTCCACAGCCTTTTGCCCTGGCTCATTGTGATAAATGGTTTGTCACAAACCAGATTTCTGTCATTCACATAGTTGTACCTTGGGTATTTGGCCCAGTAAGCCTTGTGCATGGCACAAAGGACTTAGAACGACTTATTGCTGCATCCACAGTGAGACAATAAGGCTGGTTTTGTGCGGTTGTTCTGGCCACTTAGTTCTGGAACCTTTGAAGCCACTTGATGAGTTTTACTGGGAGCCCAGAGTAAATGGTATCACAATTATAAAGATGGACCATCCCAAGAACACTCACCACCTCTACCCAGTGGTCAGTTCAGAGAAGAAGAAGGGTTCTTGGGAGGAATAAGATCTGCAAGTTGTTGTCCTTAAGTTGTTGTCCTTGACCATGGTGCTCATGTGGGGACTGAAGGAATGTTCAGTCAAACATCAATTCCAAATTCCTGACTTGCAATGTGGTGGAATGTGGATCTCCGAGATTAGCGCACCAATAGCAGGGCAGAGACATGGAGTTATGGTCTATCACTATAACGATATCGGTCTTTGTTTAGACAAAGTAAACCTCCCTGCATCCAGAACAATACATGGTCTATGCAGGTGGAAATGGTGTCCTGACTCATAGGCCTGTTTTCAAAATTAAAATGCATTTGAGTGTTGCCAGCATAAAGTTGCAGGTTAACTTGACACTGCTCTAAAAACTGTGCCATGGGACACCTAGAGATGTTGCAGGGCAGGCATATCTCTTACATGATGCAGTGATAAACAAGCATTAGCAAAGCCATGAGGTTTGGCTTTGGCCTGAAGCCTTTTGTCCTTGTCAACGCCTGTTTTGATATATCATGGTTTTTGCAACACTTTATTGTTGGGGAAGATGCTGGGTCTTCATTAATCTAAAAAAAAAAAATTGGCTAAAATCAAAAATATTTTTGGGTCTCAAAAAGTACACATTGCCACAGTAGTCTCTAGCACTAAAGGTATCTACTTTGTGCCCAGATAGGCTCCTTATGACGGAGCAGGATGCTGTCCCTCACAGTGAAGTTAGCCAACAGCTGACATGGGCTGGCCGGCAGCAGCCACATGCTGTATACTGTAGTGGGCAGAAATAAATTGCGAATGACACAACAACAGACCAATGGATGACGAGGGCTCACTGAAAGTCCATGTAAGTACGATTATGTATACCGAACTTTAGTAAAATCAAAAGGTCTTGGTTGGCGCCAGACCCAAATAAGAAAAATGAGGCTGGGTACATTACTGAAGCCTCTCGTGAAAACTCGAGAACATGGTGGGCGACAAAAAATTTAGTAGGATAAATATGTTTTTGTAGTGCATTTGAGAGTTTTTGAGAGACAGAATTGTATTTTATCTTTTAGTGCCGTCAGCTCTCAAATTTTTATTTGACTGTGTGTTTTATTGGCTGTTATCAAATGCAGCATAGCTTCCGGCAACTTGGGTACTTTCTACAACTGCAAGCAAGCCAATTCACACAGTGCCACTGTGTGTCACAGGGTATCGGCTCCTGCCACAGGATATCGGCTCCTTTCACACAGTCACCCGGTGAAAAGTTGAAACATGCCGGAAATGGCTGCACTGAGTGAGTTTCCAACTCATCTTTGAAGGGTGTAAGCAGACAATATTCGTAATGTGTGTGAAAACACAGAGCTTCATGACGTCAGTCTACTCGTGGCTCAACCTCTTTTGGAAATGCGGCTGCCCGCGGCTCACGCAGTGGGCCACCTGAAAGGGCAGCCCCCTTAGTGCCACTTAGGCACACCATCACCCCCTCTAGTCTAGGGACCCGAGGGAGGAGTCCCTCAGCCCGGCGCGGGGGCCGCGTCATTTCCGGCGCACAGAGGGTTGGGGGAAGCAAGGCTGAAGTGAGGAGGCTGTGCGACCGGGTGGGGGCGGCGTGAGCACGGCTGCCTGCTCGCCACCCCTGGTACCACCATCTCTGCCCATTACCAGCGCAGGTAAGATGCCGCGCGCGGGACCCAGCAGACTAGAAAAGAAGGCAGGGGCGTGCGCGAGTGAGAAGTGCTCCCCTGCAGAGAAGACGGCACTCAGGTGAGGGGATCAACTACCGCAAGTGCCGTGGCACAACGGCTCCGGACCCGAGCGACCCGCCTGAGGCCTCCCCCAAGGTGAAAATTACTGTGTGGAAATCGTGGGACAACGGGCAGGGGCTTTGCGCCCCCAAACCCTCCTGCCATGCGCTCCCCTCAAGAGACGCGACCAGCCGGCCTCTGCCCTCAATGTCCACCACTTTACCCCCATCATGACCCAGGCGGCGTGCGTGAAACCGGATTGACACATTATTAACTTGTTAGCAATAAAACGGCCTGTGTAAGTGTAATTTTCATTCAACAGGAAATGTGCTATATGAGTAGGTGTTGGAGGTTGCCTGCCTTTCCGCCAACTGGGTTGGAGCAATTAGGCAACAGTTCTTATAAAGCATTCAGCATTCCCACAAATTAAGAAAGGGCAGTTATCTGTACTTAATTATCAGTGAGTGGGGTAACATACATCGGTTATTCAGCGCCATCATGCTTACGGGAGCACGCGCGCTTCACAAATATACAATTATGTTATGCTCCAACAAGCACTATACACAGAAACTGTAAGAGTGGAAGTAAGGTGGGGTTGGATATCTCCTGTCCTCGACCTGCACTGGCACATCGTGTCTGGAGTTGCTTGGGCAAAGATATTGCACTACTGCCCGGCAACATTGATAACCCATCCACACTAAGGCGGTTGCACTCGCAGATGCACCTAAGACAAACATTCACTGAACCCGGTCGACTCATTATTTGCTCATTATAGTTTTATCAAGAAACCTGTCCATGCAAATGTATTAGTCAAGTCAACAGAAATGGTAGATAAGCCAAGTTCGGCCGCCCCATCGCCATTGTAGATTGGCGGGTTGCGTAAGTTTGTCAGTATAAAAGTGTGTTGGGGTTCTAAACGTTTTGGGAAACTCTGGGTTACAGCACAAGGGCTACAATTGATTGGTCATTTGGCAGGTCCACAATTAAAGAAATGGTAGGGGATCTGTACTTATTGTTCTCACCATCCCAGTAGCTTTCTAAAAAGTGTGCGGTTCTTCAACAGTGTGGAAAAATGGGGTTGGAGCACAAACGCCGACAATTACCAGTACATTTGGCATTCTTATTTCAGTAGGTGCAGGTAAATCTGCTCATGTTTTACTCCCTGTCCTCATATCCAAAACATTGGCTAACCTATTGGCACTCTGGTATACCTTAGCAAAAGCTGTTTATGGGTTACATATGCTGGGGTGGGGGACACCAGCATGGCGACACAGCATCCGTGATCGCAGTCGGATGGATGGGTTTGCAGGCAATAAGGACATGAAATGTAGCAGAAGATTAGGAGTACCATTAGGGGACCTCAGGCCTTCCCCCCTGTGGTGATCCACCCTTGTCTTGGTTTAGGTGAGGAGGCTCACCGGGCGTCCTTGTAAGGACATGAGACAGCTTAAATTCTATCCATGTCTACATGTTCACTTGTTGGCGCAGCACTTGGTCATCAGTCTGAACTCTCGTACTTGGGACCATCCAAGTAAGGGGGCAAACAAGGGCTTAGTCATCCCCGAAAGGAAATGCACAAACTTGCACACAGTGCGTAAGGGTTTGGATCACACAGAACTGTGGTTTCTCATTTGGCACACTGCCTGTGCATTGTGTCTTCGGCTGGGTGTTTAATCTTTTCATAGGGAAGAGATATGTTAGGTACCTAATTTCTTACAGCGTGGCACATTAAGGTGGGCGCAACCCGGGTTTTTTACCCATTCATGTCGCAACTGCACACTTTGCTAGCAGTTAAGCAAACTGGAACGTCTGGGGGGTTGCACCACAGATGGAACTGAACAGGCGCAATTCCCGTAAGAAAGTAGGGACATGGCAAGTACATGAGGACACGCTTGCTTATTGTCATATTCCTAGTTCATCGGATAATTGAGCCATTACACATCATAATGGGATAGTCACCAAGTGGAACATGTGATTGTGGTCGTCTTGCCAGGACATTAACACACCTTCATACGGACTGGAGACTCTTAAGGGAAAAATGCTGGAAACACGGAATGGGGGTACGTCTGGCTCAATAACCATCCTCAGCAAGCAGCAGTGCGCAAGTGTTGCCAGGTGTCTGTCAGTGACAGGCAAGTGCATTAAGGGAGCTGCATGAGGTAGCGAGGTTACTTGCAGTAGGCGGTGTGGCCCCAGCAGACCCACAAAAGGGGCTGCGGCAAAACATGAAACTGGGGAATCTTGATTCCAACAGTATCATTGTTTTATAATACGCACAACACTCTGGTTATGTGGGGTATGAATGTTCCAGCCTGAATTACAAGGTGACTAGAAGGTAAGCTGAATGCGGCTTTGATTTTGTGGAGGACAATCATTCCAGGGATAAAGTGAACTAGGTCGATAGCCGGATTGAGCACTAAGGGTCACAGCTGGTCAGCAGGTATGTGTGTATCGGTGATCGAGCTTTAGTTCAAGCCTGGTAGATGGCGTGAGTTGTCACTCCAAAAAGGGTGCTGTGACTGCAATAGTGTGCGCAATACGAACATTCCTGTTTGCCATGGTTTAGCAAACAAAAAGGTCTGTGCAAATGTCTGGTCAACTTCAATGTATGTGCACTTTGCTCCAAGGACAGGTTACGGGTTGCTTCAGTTAAGCATAAAATTCCCCGCCCTGATAGCCTTAGTAGATAGGCTGGTTTGGAAGCGGTCATCTAACAAGTGTGCTGCTGTCCCATAAATTGGGGAAACAGGTGTTGAGGCACATAAAGTGCTAGAAGGATTGCAGCTTCAGGTTGCAGGAGGTTGGAGCCTACATTAGTTTGAAGGGTAATATAGCTGTGGTTAAGAGTAGAGCTCCCTCCTGGGAGGCCATCACATTCCTACAGGTCATGTGAGGCAGTTGAACATTCCCGGAGAAGGATAAACAGCGCCATGCGCAAGTTCACAGACCAAAGGGGCTTTGGCTTTATCAGGCATGGTCTAATTCAGGCGAACACCAAAGGTTATTTTGACAAAGATGGGGTGCACTTGTCACAAGTGATCTTGGATCTGTGCGTACTGGACATGAGGGTGGCCCTGGAAATAGCGGGTTGCAGGTGAGAAATTTTGCAGTATTGGTGGGGGGCTCTGTAGGCGACGGGGGCCACCTCCAGAGCTTTGGCGGAGTTACAGGGCGATCCGGAGGCAGAAGGGTACCTCTTCAGGAGCACAATAGGGGTGCCAGTGCCAAATCCCAGGAGTCCTCATGACAGGTCCCTGGAAGAAATTCGTCGGCGCCCCGCTAGTCCTTAGGGCGGTTGTAAGCCTGAACAACCGGGGGCTGGCCTTGCAACGCTCAACCCGGGAAGGGGCGTGAGTAAGACGGTGCTCCAGTGGTCCACGTGATCCTATGGAGGGGGATCACACCATAATTGGTAGCACTGATTGGGTTGGCCACAGTGCAATTTGGCTCATCAGGCGGGCAGGGCAGCGTAGGTTAGTCACCGCTGCCTGCCCTTGGGTCGCCCGTAAGATAACCCACCATGTTGCATACTTTTGTATGGAATAAACCTGCAGCAATATTTTCCCAAACAAAAAATTGTGTTGTGTATTTATTTATTCCATCATGCATGCTATTTGGCATTGGGTGGGGAGTGTTGCCGATATAGGCACTAATGATTTCTGAAGGGGGGGGGGTGATTTCTATGTGTTCTTGTATTGCTGTGCTGTTGCTGAGTGAGTTGCACCTCAACACATATATAACAGTTGCTCTCACACTGCTGTACTGTCATTCAGTGAGCTGTGCTGTAGCTCACTCAAAGAGGCGCTATCCTTCAGCAATATCGGGATGGGAGAACAGTGTTTCCTCACAATCGCTGCTCTACCGTGGTGATGGCACATTCGACATGGATTCAAACGTACATACCTTAATAAAGTACTCCAAGGACATTGCATTTACTTTAAAAAATTATAAGTGTCCGACATCCTGAAGTATATGATTGATTGCTGATGATGTATGTACGCAGACCTGTAAGATCTTACAGTTTACGGCAGAGCTCCATGCCAGTGCGGTGGTTTATTGTTTTCACTGGTGAAATCATTCTTAGCGATTTCATCACTGTGAGGCTGTAGAGGACACACTATAGCGCGAAAAAATAATTAGAAACAAGCAGGATCCAGCACTAGTAACGTCACGAAGGACACTGGATGAAACGAACAGCGGCCAGCTGGAAAAGAAAATGGCGCTGACAGACAGCTGCTAGCTGACACAAGAAACACGAATGTTATGTTATGTTATGTTAAGCGGTTTTGTAGAGCGCTCAGCTGCCCCGGCAAAGGGGCGTCCCGGCGCTAAGAGCAATAATAGCAACTGGCTGCAAGAGTCCAATCTAGCAAAAGAAAGAAAACCAAGAGAGGTAAAAAATGACAGACGGGGGGACAGATAACTTAGTGAGGGAATAGGTGGGTTTTCAGTGCTTTTCGAAAAGCAGAATAGTTATCCATGCACCGGATATGACTTGGAAGACCATTCCACAGCTTAGCCGCCAACACGCGGAAAGAGCGCCCACCGGCACGTGCCCTCCTCACACGTGGAATCGATGCCAGCTGTTGATCTGCGGAGCGTAACTGACGCGTGGGAATATAGGCAGAAAGTAGGCCAGATAATATCCCAGGGATCGGATGAATAAGCTTGTAGTCGCCAGATAGCACAGATATTCAAGAAGTGCTAGCTATAAAGACAACGTAGAAAATCTCGGGATTTGTATCAACAATAAATTGCTACCTACACGTATAATTCAGGATTACTGGGGACGTTTGGACAGAGGAGCAATGGTTGACCCATAAACAAGTCTTAAAGTAATGCAGCCACCAGAACAGAGACTTATGTCAGGTCACAGCTTATAATGTAGGACGACACCCCAAGGATTGCTGAACAAGCAACCAGCAATTGCTGAATCACTGGTGTTCTGTAAGATGCTAGCAAATACACATCTGTGGAGAACGTTTGGAACTATGGCAACATTGACAACTAGCAAGCGCATAGGCAGGTGGCGAAACTAGAAACATTACATTGGTTCTGCGCTTCCAGAAAGCTTATGCACCGTGCTATCTGGCAGCTGAGGTACAGATTGCTGAAATCTGTGGTAACCTTGCATTGTTATAATGCATCCTTTCCATAGTTCCTCAGTTCCCTGCTGCTCAGCCAGTGTGTGTGTGATGTCATGGAATGTTGATGAGTGCTCGAGCTGTAAGAGTGTCAGTCGGAGAGAGTGGGCTGAGCAGTGAGGATTCTGCTCCTGGCGGGGCATTTATATATAACCTGTAACTTAAGAGATATCTTCATTAAATCTTTATGTTATAATCTACGTGACCTGGCTACCTGATTCCTGTTTATTAAGATCTTGTATTTACGACACTGGCGATGACTGGAAAAAGCACCAAGCGTGAAGATAAAGTCTACTAAATAAACAGAAAAAAAGAGATTGAAGATGAAGAAGAAAAAAGAAACACCCTGTAGGCCCCACCAGTGTCTTTTACACCAGACAGCCTGCGGAAGTGTAAGGGTGCTGGACCTGCTGACGTATGCAGATTGATGCTGACTGATGGTCTTGTAACCTGAGCCAGCATTTCGGGAGTGGACTGGCGGCAAGTGTACATCGTAGCGGCGGTGAATGTATAAGTTATGGCACTATGAGGGCACAGTAATGATTGGGAGCGCGAGTTGTGGAAAATAACCCTCTAGCGCTTCAAAGTCCCTTTTGAAAGCACTTAATATGTTGCGCTATTGGTCATAAGCAATTGGGAACCATTGTGGCTTAAATTAAGAAGGGCTTGGATGCACTGATAAACTGTGATTTAGCTCCATCGAGTAATGGTGAAAGTGTGCGCGGCCTCTAGCTGTGGGTGACATTATAAACAAAAAATACGTTACCAGCTCGTGCAATGAAGCCATTTGAAGCGCGTGTCTTACTTAGTGCTTTGTTTGAGCACGTTCCCAGGGGAGAAGAGAATGCGTTTAACGTGTGCCGTGGAAAAGGCCTTGCGTGCAGAAAAGGACAGTGCGTGTCTTCTGAGAAGAGTGCGCATGAGGAGAGAGTGCTTCCGTGATCAGTTGTATCACGCTGTGATGTGCATCGGCAGGAAAAGAATAATAATAAAAGTGAAAAAAGTTAACCTTTGTCTGTGTGTGTCTGCACAATGTTCTTAAAGAGAACTGTCGGGTATCCGAGTGCTCAGAAGGGGGGAACGTCAAGGGAGGCAACAGCAGTTAGGACACAATGTTGAGCCTGAAACCAGCCAAACCCTGTCGAAGACATAATCGAGTCTTTAAAGGCGAAATGCGACATTTGGGAAAATAACAAGAAGTGAGAACAACTTTGTGTAGTTGGTGTAGTACTCTCTTTCGTTCAACAGTGAGTGTGGAGTTGCCGAGTAGTTCCGCCCCTTCATGCATAGAGTGGTCATTGGATAGCCTGTTTGTTCAGGAAACAGTCTGGCAGGAAGCTAGTGCGCTGTTCCAAGGACAATTGATCAGCCACAGTGGGAACTACAGGGCCAACCTTTCGCATTAGTATAAATTCATGTCTTCCATTTTAATGTGAGAAAATGTACTGTGGCAATGTGTTTAGTCGCGAGGTCGCGGTGGATATTGTGTTACTGCCATGCATGTTGAAACTGCAGCAGGGAGTATTGTTGCTTTTTATTGTAAATGCCATGTTGAGATTGGGGCAGAGTGTATGTATTGTTGCATTTGTTCCAGTTGACTATTTACCCCTGGTCCTGTTGTGCATGCAGCAGGGGAGTGAAGTGGTTAGACTGTGTTTTGAGTACTACAGTTTGATGGAGATGGTTTTAGGGTCATGTGGGTTGCACTCTAAATTTGTTGAGTCCTTCCTAAGGGGTTAAGGATTAGCGTTGCAATAGAGGGTGTGAGTAATCTCTGGTCCTGCCTTTAATATAGTAGGTTTACAAAAGTGTGCAGTAGAGGGCTGTGTGTAGCTCCTGGTCCTGTGTGCAGGAGAGGGTGTGAGTAGTCCTGGTCCTGCCAAGGCTTAGAGTGCATTAGAGGGCTGTGAGTAGCTCCTGGTCCTGTGTGCAGGAGAGGGTGTGAGTAGTCCTGGTCCTGCCAAGGCTTAGAGTGCATTAGAGGGCTGTGAGTAGCTCCTGGTCCTGTGTGCAGGAGAGGGTGTAAGTAGTCCTGGTCCTGCCAAGGCTTAGAGTGCAGGAGAGGGCTGTGTGTAGCTCCTGGTCCTGTGTGCAGGAGAGGGTGTGAGTAGTCCTGGTCCTGCCAAGGCTTAGAGTGCAGGAGAGGGCTGTGTGTAGCTCCTGGTCCTGTGTGCAGGAGAGGGTGTGAGTAGTCCTGGTCCTGCCAAGGCTTAGAGTGCAGTAGAGGGCTGTGTGTAGCCCCTGGTCATGTTGAATCCTTCCTAAGGGGTTAAGGATTAGCGTTGCAATAGAGGGCGTGAGTAATCTCTGGTCCTGCCTTTAATATAGTAGGTTTACAAAAGTGTGCATTAGAGGGCTGTGAGTAGCTCCTGGTCCTGTGTGCAGGAGAGGGTGTGAGTAGTCCTGGTCCTGCCAAGGCCTAGAGTGCATTAGAGGGCTGTGTGTAGCTCCTGGTCCTGTGTGCAGGAGAGGGTGTGAGTAGTCCTGGTCCTGCCAAGGCTTAGAGTGCATTAGAGGGATGTGAGTAGCTCATGGTCCTGTGTGCAGGAGAGGGTGTGAGTAGTCCTGGTCCTGCCAAGGCTTAGAGTGCATTAGAGGGCTGTGTGTAGCTCCTGGTCCTGTGTGCAGGAGAGGGTGTGAGTAGTCCTGGTCCTGCCAAGGCTCAGAGTGCATTAGAGGGCTGTGTGTAGCTCCTGGTCCTGTGTGCAGGAGAGGGTGTGAGTAGTCCTGGTCCTGCCAAGGCTTAGAGTGCATTAGAGGGCTGTGTGTAGCTCCTGGTCCTGTGTGCAGGAGAGGGTGTGAGTAGTCCTGGTCCTGCCAAGGCTTAGAGTGCATTAGAGGGCTGTGAGTAGCTCATGGTCCTGTGTGCAGGAGAGGGTGTGAGTAGTCCTGGTCCTGCCAAGGCTTAGAGTGCAGGAGAGGGCTGTGTGTAGCTCCTGGTCCTGTGTGCAGGAGAGGGTGTGAGTAGTCCTGGTCCTGCCAAGGCTTAGAGTGCAGTAGAGGGCTGTGAGTAGCTCCTGGTCCTGTGTGCAGGAGAGGGTGTGAGTAGTCCTGGTCCTGCCAAGGCTTAGAGTGCATTAGAGGGCTGTGAGTAGCTCATGGTCCTGTGTGCAGGAGAGGGTGTGAGTAGTCCTGGTCCTGCCAAGGCTTAGAGTGCAGGAGAGGGCTGTGTGTAGCTCCTGGTCCTGTGTGCAGGAGAGGGTGTGAGTAGTCCTGGTCCTGCCAAGGCTTAGAGTGCAGTAGAGGGCTGTGTGTAGTCCCTGGTCCTGTTGAATCCTTCCTAAGGGGTTAAGGATTAGCGTTGCAATAGAGGGCGTGAGTAATTTCTGGTCCTGCCTTTAATATAGTAGGTTTACAAAAGTGTGCATTAGAGGGCTGTGAGTAGCTCCTGGTCCTGTGTGCAGGAGAGGGTGTGAGTAGTCCTGGTCCTGCCAAGGCTTAGAGTGCATTAGAGGGCTGTGAGTAGCTCCTGGTCCTGTGTGCAGGAGAGGGTGTGAGTAGTCCTGGTCCTGCCAAGGCTTAGAGTGCATTAGAGGGCTGTGAGTAGCTCATGGTCCTGTGTGCAGGAGAGGGTGTGAGTAGTCCTGGTCCTGCCAAGGCTTAGAGTGCATTAGAGGGCTGTGAGTAGCTCATGGTCCTGTGTGCAGGAGAGGGTGTAAGTAGTCCTGGTCCTGCAAAGGCTTAGAGTGCAGGAGAGGGCTGTGTGTAGCTCCTGGTCCTGTGTGCAGGAGAGGGTGTGAGTAGTCCTGGTCCTGCCAAGGCTTAGAGTGCAGGAGAGGGCTGTGTGTAGCTCCTGGTCCTGTGTGCAGGAGAGGGTGTGAGTAGTCCTGGTCCTGCCAAGGCTTAGAGTGCATTAGAGGGCTGTGAGTAGCTCATGGTCCTGTGTGCAGGAGAGGGTGTGAGTAGTCCTGGTCCTGCCAAGGCTTAGAGTGCAGGAGAGGGCTGTGTGTAGTCCCTGGTCCTGTTGAATCCTTCCTAAGGGGTTAAGGATTAGCGTTGCAATAGAGGGCGTGAGTAATCTCTGGTCCTGCCTTTAATATAGTAGGTTTACAAAAGTGTGCATTAGAGGGCTGAGAGTGCAGTAGAGGGCTGTGTGTAGTCCCTGGTCCTGTTGAATCCTTCCTAAGGGGTTACGGATTAAGCGTGTGCAGTAGAGGGTGTGAGAAGTTCCCTGGTCCTGCCATGCATTCCATAGTCTTGATAATTTATGAGTGGTGCAGAAATTGTATTACCTGTGATAGTGTGCAGTAGGAGGTGCGGTATTGTATTTACCTGTCTTGATAATTTATGAGTGTAATTGTACTTCCTGTCTTGATGATTTTAGAGTTAGAATATTTGTAGGACTTATTGATTGTTATATTTTCCATTTTACGTCCTGTTGCATTTTCATTTATTTCTCTAAGGGGTTGAAATTTCTTGTAACCGTATGCTGTAATTATGCATCCTTTTCATTGTTCCTCAGTTCACTGCTGCTCAGCCAGTGTGTGTGTGATGTAATGTAATGTTGATGAGTGCCTGAGCTGTAAGAGTGTCAGTCGGAGAGAGTGGGCTGAGCAGTGAGTATGCTGCTCCTGGTGGGGCATTTATATTTAACCTGTAACCTGTATCTTAAGAGATATCTTCTTCAATAAATCTACATCTTATAATCTATGTGACCTGGCTACCTGATTCCTGTTTACTAATAAGGCATCTTGTATTTACAACACCCTACATAATATAAGATGCAAAGGATCTATCTTTATTTACAACTTTAGTGACCAGTGGAGGAAGAACCTATGCGTGGAAGGAGAATTGATGAGGATATAAATTTACTGAGAAAAACTAAAGAAAGAAATTGAAGACTTGAGAAGAAAATACTTTTAAGGAGGACAAGTGGACACCCTGTGCCCCACCAATGTCTCAAACTATTAGATAGCCTGCAGACTGTGAGGGGGGTCTATTTAACGGTTCACAGAAGACCAGTCTATGCAGCATTCATGGCGATGAATGAACCAGCAGTGATTAGCAGCAGCCATTTGAAGTGCTGCAGTGCAATGCTATGGTACACTGACTGCCGCTACTGGGATTAACTGAAAATGCCTGAATTTAACCTCCACCTCATGTGGAACAGTGAGGGGTAGCGAGTATCTGATTAACTGTCGGAGGCGCGAGCATTGCCATGGGAGGCGTCCATTATATGAATGTGTTTTTAAGTAAAACGTTGCTTAGGACGCGCGTGCTGGGCAAAGCAGTTATGCAGTGACCGCCATTGTAAGGAGGTGTGAATCTTACCAGGCGCGAGGCTGCAGTTGCGCTGCTCCTGACACTGGGGAGTTAAAACTGTGAGATGTGTTCGCAGGAGCTGCAAGGCTAACGTGCATTGTTGCAAACGCTCCCAGCACAAATAATTCATGTGCTGAAGGCGACATCTGACGTAGCAGCTCAAAGACTGGAATGCGCAGTACTGCGGAAAGCAAGAAGTGTATACAATGCGCATCTGCGCAAAATCACACGTACTGTCAAGGGAATGCTTCCGCAGTGGGACACACATTGGAGCACTCACTCCAGGGACTTGTGGAGAAATAAGGTACTGCATTTGAAGAGGATTTTCTTTCCTGGGCTGTACCAATTAAAGATCGTGTGCACCCTGATTCAGAAAGACCTCCTCGCGTGGTGAGCCTTGAATAATACAATACTGGTGTGGAGTAAGGTGCAGACTATTTGTGGAAAATACAAAAATGTTGACAGGAAATGACCACAGCTGATGGTGAAATTTACAAACGTTCGGAGCGTGAGGAGAGTGTTGTAGCTTCTCAGAGCGGTGCATATGAAAAGACTGGACTATGTGTTTATGGGACATAAGAGCGTTTTGTTCTAGGCATCTTTCAGCATCCTGGATCACCAGAAAGTATTTGGGGGTAAGAGGCAGTGTTGAGGATGAAGTGTTTGAGATTTGTTCGGCATTGACAACTAGCAAGCGCATAGGCAGGTGGCAAAAAAACATGACACTGGTTCTGCGCTTCCAGAAAGCCTATAGAGCCTATAGACTTTATGGGTTCCAGAGTAGCGTGCTACTCGCCAACAAAGCGCTTCAACACCCATCAGGGGTAACAGGCGCTATATGAATGCAAACCTTTCTTTCCCTTCTATCCCTCCACTATCCTTCTCACTCCAAATAACTGACTAATATCCACCACTCAAATTACTTTCATATTTCACCATACTAATTCACCACTGATCCTTTATGGGTTTTCGGAGTAGCGTGCTACTCGCCAAAAAAAGCAATTCAACACCCCACCAGGGGTTAGAAGCGCTATATAAATACAAACCTTCTTTCCTCTTCTATCCTTCTGCTATCCTTCCGAATCCAAATAACTGACTAACATATCCACCACTTAAAATTTACTTGCATGTTTCACTATACTAATTCAACACTAATCCTCTATGGGTCCCGGAGTATCGTGCTACTCGCCGAAAAAGCGCTTTGCCGCCTCGTCAGGGGTAGTAAGCGCTATACAAATGCAATTACAATACAATACAATACAATACTATCTGGCAGCTGAGGTACAGATTGCTGAAACCCATCTCCATCCTTTCTGCGGGACTGCAGAATGTGTGTTACTTACCGGTAATCTTCATTATCCCGATTAGAGTCCTCCTCGTCCCAGTCCTTAAAAAGTGAGGCAGTCCTGCCTCCAACCAGCCAATCAAAATGCTAGAAATACAAATGCCAAAGGTCACATAAACCCCTCCCACCCACCGCCATGCCTGTTATCAACAGGTCCCAGACACAAATACAGCGGGAGGGAGGGAAGAGGACTGGGATGAGGAGGACCCTAATCGGGGTAATGAAGATTACCGGTAAGTAACAAGACATTACCCCCTCATGGGTCTTCCTCACCCCAGTCCGTACAAAGTGAGGAACTCACAAGCAGAGAACCAGGAAGAAAAAACGCAGGACACCAGGGATCCATGCAAAAAGTACAAAACTTTAATCAAACAAATGATCAACGAACAGCAGCGTTCAGAACGCCAACAGCAAAACTGTCAACAGATGCATGTAAAACATCAAGTCGATAATGTCGAACAAACGTGTGATGGGACTGCCAAGTGGCCACTCTACAAATCTCCTGGATAGAGACCCCCGCCGCCTCAGCCCAGGAAGCGGACACAGAACGTGTCGAACGACGCTGCACCTGAGACGGAGGAGGCAGACCCACAGACTTATAGGACTGGCAGACCGCCAAACGCACCCATCGACTGATCGTAGAAGTGGAAACCTTCTTCCCCTTAGCCACACCCCCACAGGAGACAAAAAGGGCAGGAGAAAGCCGAAACCCCAGCGAACGCTGGAGGTAAATCTGAAGAGCCCTTCGAACATCCAAAGAAGAAGGAACAAGGGAATCCCCCTCCGTAGGTAAATCAGGAAGAATCACCTCCTGCTGCAAATGGAACCTATAAGAAACCTTAGGCAGAAAAGCCGGATCAAGCAGTAAAACAACCCGATCCTGCAGGAACTGCAAATAAGGGAAAGAAATAAGCAAGGCACCCAACTCATCCAACCGACGAGCGGAGGAGATGGCCAACAAAAAAGCCACCTTAGCGGACAACCACAACAAGTCCGCCTCCAACAGGGGCTCAAAAGGGGGCAACTGCAGACCCCGCAAAACAGTAGGCAAATCCCAAGAAGGCACGATCACTGGAGAGACCGGACGATGAAGCCTAAAGCTCCGAAGAAGCTGACTCACCAAAGGGGCAACAACCTCCAAGGAAGCCCCCGGACCCCGACAAGCACGAACCGCTGCCCATTGAGCAGACAATGTGGAAAGGGAAAGGTCCTTCAAAAAGCTATCCCGGAGAGAATCCAACACAGAAGCAGAATCCCCAAGCACAGGATCCACACCATGCGAAGAACACCAAGAGACAAAAGAGCCCCAATGTCGACCATAGCATTTAAGGGTCGAAGGCCGACGCGAAAACTGGATGTCACGGGCCACCACAGAAGAACAGCCCAAAGACTCCAATGTCAACCGCTCAAGAGCCAGGCCGTCAGTTGCAAACGACGAAGACAAGGCAGAGACAGGAGCGGAAACTGAAGTGGAGCCGGAACCAAAGGAAGCCGGACAAACCAGCCCCCCGCCAGCCGCAACAGGAGAGGAAACCAAAGGCGGCGAGGCCAAAAGGGAGCAATCAACAGGACCGACACCCTCTCCCCCTGAATCTTCTGCAGCACCCTTGGGAGGAGGGGAATAGGAGGGAAGGCATACAGAAGGCCCGAAGGCCAGGGAATCGAAAGAGCATCCACCGCCCAAGCCTGAGGACACATCACCTCCGAACAAAACCTGGGGAGAAGAGCGTTGTGAGGGGAGGCAAATAGATCGATCCAGGGAGTCCCGAACCGAAGACAAAGGTCCCGGAACAGAGGAACAGATTGTACAGAACAGAGGATGGAAGGTTGCGGCTCAAAGCGTCCGCATGAAAATTCAGCTGCCCCAGAATGTACACAGCTCTCAAGGCCAACAGGTGAGATTCCGCCCAGGCACACATCATGGAGGCCAGCAGATTCAGAGACGTGCACTTGGTCCCCCCTTGACGGTTTAAGTAACAACGAGCCACCTGATTGTCGGTACGAACCAACAGATTCGCCCCATGGAGATGAACATGAATGAACTGTACTGCCTCCCAGATGGCCGCCAACTCCCACCAGTTCGAGGAATGGGCTCTGTCCCTCCGAGACCACTGACCCTTGGCCTCCAAGGACCCCAAAGTGGCCCCCCAACCCCAAAGACTAGCATCCGTGGTTAACAAAAGGGGAGGAGGAAGACAAAACCGCATCCCCTTCTCCAGATTGGGAGTGCAAAGCCACCTGTCCAAGTCCCGAACCAAAGCAGGAGAGAGAGGAACCAGAGTCTCGTAATCCGCCCGGGAGGAGTCCCACCGAGCCAACAGATGAGTCACCAAGGGCTTGAGATGTAGGCGAGCCTGAGGAACCACAGCAGTGGTGGCAGCCATCAACCCCTGGACCCACAGCCAAACACGAGCCGGGGCAGGGGGGCGACTCAACAGATCCCGCAACAGAGTCTGTAGGGAAAGGATCTGAACAGGAGGGAGAAACATCGCCCCCAGAGTGGTGTCGAACAGACCCCCGATGAACTGAAGTCTCTGAACAGGATCCAGATGAGACTTGGCCAGATTTAACTTGAACCCCAGATCCTGGAACAAGGTCAACGTAGCCTCCACCACCAGAAGAGCCTTAGGAAAGGAAGAAGCAGAGGTCAAACAATCATCAATATAGGGAAACACGGAGAAACCCCCGATGCTGCAAAACCCGCACAGCAGGAGCCAACACCTTGGTAAAAGTCCTGGGAGCAGTAGAGAGGCCGAACGGCAAAACCTGAAACTGGAAATGCATCCCCTGGACAGCAAACCTCAGGAACCGCTGACTGGCAGGATGGACTGGAACGTGAAAATAGGCGTCTTCCAAGTCCAGAGAAGCCAAAAAATCGCCCTCCTGGATGAGGGGAATGACGGACTGCAAGGAGACCATCCGAAAATGATCCAACCGCACCAACTTGTTCAAAGTTCGGAGATTCAGAATCGGGCGGAAGGAACCATCTGGCTTTGGGATAAGAAACAGATGGGAATAGAACCCCAGGCCCACTTCCTCCACCGGAACTGGTACAATAGCCCCTTTTGACAACAACATGGCGACGCCGGACAACATGGCAGACCGCCTCCCGGGGTCTCTTGACAACGGGGTAACTTGAAAGTAATCCAGAGGGGGAGGAGCTCGGAAGGGAATCTGGTAACCCAACCTGATGACAGATAAGACCCACTGGTCGGAAATCAGAACGGACCAACAGGCCAGAAACAAACGGAGCCGAGCCCCCACCACGGCATAGTCACTTCTGTCCCGCAACAGTGGGATGCTGCTGCTGCTGAGGCCGGGATTTATAATGGAACGTGGCCCCCCGACCAGGGGCCTGACCACGAAAGGGCTGAGAAGACAAAGCCCCTTGAAACCCCTGTATATGAAACAAGCATTGGCATAGCCAATAGGTCTCGCTTTTGGGACCTTATAAGTGTTTAGCCATGCAACAGTTGATGTTGTTGCATCAAGGATATTGTGCTGCATAACTAAATACTTATAAGGTCCCAAAAGCGAGACCTATTGGCTATGCCAATGCTTGTTTTCATAACAATCTGTAGTAAGCATGTGACACATTGTGTGTGCAACATTTTATAGAGGCTAAACTATTAGCCTCCTTATGTGTGCCATTACGGCTTGTTACGATTTGAAAAAGTGTGGTATAGGACAAAATTAATCAACACCAAATACAAAGTTTAAAGATTCTTATTAGTCAGTTATACCAAATTCAGATAAAACTCACAACCAAGCTTAAAACGAATGAGAAATATTTAAAGATTACTTGCATTTTTGGTCATTTCAAAAATTAATACACTAGTGTCTTTGAAAGGTGTAGTTTTCTATTGTTAACAATGCCCTCTAACCTCTAATAAACTGAAAAGGACATCTACGGTGTCTGCACTTAAATTTGTTCCAGCAATCTATGGTGCAAAGCAGCACATTTTAAGTGACGGCGGCCACAAAGGTATGCTTCATTAAGATATCCCAATACTGCATAAACTACTTAAGCGCATGATGGGCTGGCTACAGTGTCGTGATTATTAACAACACTATATTCTAAACGAACTGGAAGTGTTACTCGATTATCTCTGGGCACAAATCTGTGAACCTTCATTATTCATGCTGGGTATGGTGGCTTAGTGGACTAATGCGTCCACTGCAGGGGCCTGTGTTCGACCTCATGATCACAGGTTCAAATACTCAATGGGTCCACTCAGCCTTTCATCTATCAGAGGTCGATAAAATGAGTACCATTGAGTTGGGTAACAATAAACATCTGTTATTCAGCACCAAGTTGCCTATGGGTAAAGGCAAATACACATGTTACACTATGTTTGGTTATTCATGGCAAATATCTGTTGCTAATTGATCGGGCTATGCACATCCATAATCAAAAGAGAGTGAGCCCTGTAGATTCTGTGAGGTCTGGATTTATCCAGTATTGACCCGAAACTCTCAACCACTCAGACACTGGTGGTGTAAGTTATCAACACTATGGTATTTATTGGGCAGCGTCATCATTGGGTTTTGCACCTACGTACTCGCTTCCCTAGGTGAGTACCGCCTCCTTCCGAGGGAAAATACTGGTGGGATCCATATGGTGTTATCTAAAATTACTTCCGGTATCTTAGAACAATTATTAGCTACGGACATGTAAATTGTCCTTAACGTCACAAATCAGTGGTCAACATGTTTCAGCCTATATTGCCCATAAGGGTTGGGCTTTTCGGCAGAACCAAAATCAAAATTCAACAGGTCCCCTACTGTACGTTTTTTGTAGACTCGTAAGTCTATTACTCATGTGTCTTCATTCCGATATGTGCATGTTTTCTATGCACATATCAAACAATACAATCAACTGTATTCTATAGTATTAAGAGACCCTGGGACTATAGCACTATTAGGTGGCTAGCTTTGGGGTAATTTTCCTTCAGGAGAGATTACAGGAGACCCTTATTCCAGTCGCCTCATTCTAGGAGAACCCAAGTGTCAATTTCTGTAGCAGTTGCTTGTCTGAGCGTTATGGGTAAAGAGAACGATTGATAATATGTTATGGAACAGATAAACTACAACGTTAGACGAAATTAAAGAGCAAGATAATTTGAGGGCCTTGAAGCGTTACGCCAGAAACTTACCAAGAGGGACATGACATTCTGTAGACAAGCAAATACATATATCCAAAGAAATAGCACACCCTGGGTTTGGCAGCAACCTTACATTATTCGTAAGAAATGACATAACACTTTGCAAAGTTATTTTTTCGTGTAACGAACAGAAATTCCATTTAAGTAATTGATTTGAACATAAAAACAAAAAAATAACATTTTGCCTGCAAATCCAGCTCTCGAAAATCGATGACAGTTCAACCGGCCAGCCAAACTGCGGTATACATTACAGTTACGATAGGGAGAAACAGGGGGACAGGAAAGGCGACAACTTCAGAACATGTACCTCCAGTTTAGAGTAAAACTGAAGCAGGAGTTATAGGCCTAAAACTGCTACTCGTGTTACACAAGTTCTATAAAAGGGGGCCTGGGTAGATGATGAGCAAGTCCCATCTTTAATGATGTTATGCATTGCCAATAGCCAGGGGCGTAGCTTGAGCATCAGATTTTCCGACCATCACGCTGTAAAAGAATGTTTAAAATACATTATAAGACAAGCAGGGCGCCTGACTGAGCCTTAAGAGGCAGTAGAAAGGGAGAGGAATGCGAATTAATAGGAGTACTAAATGAGAGAAACAATATTTTGTAATATAAACATTTTTAGGGCTTTCAAACCAGAGATGAGAGAGGAATGAGTGTGTGTTTTTGTCACTGTATGTATGCAAAAATCCTAGGTGAAATCCGACAGACACCTCACCATACCAGACTGAAAGCACCTGTACCCAATTACTCATCTGACAATACATTTATTAGGGGAGTGTAACACCCCAAACACTCCCCGCCCGAAGCTACGCCCCTGCCAACAGCAGCAATGAGAATCCAATTTGTTCCTTTAGTTTAATGCCAATAGACAATGCTGTTACCACCATTTCAATGTAAAATTACCCACATCATTATTTTGAAAAGGAGGATCGAGCGTCGAACTAAATCAAAAATAATATAACATTAAAAAAAAATCCAGAGGGTTGCGATTTAGGATAGCAGCACTTGCATGTTTCCATATAAGCTAACAATTGCGTGCATAATGTAGCCAGCTCTTGTATATTTGAACGTGTTTAACGGCAATACCAAGAACCGAATGTGCTAGAGAAAGAGAGTGAGACAGTTAAAGATGTGCCCTGACTCTGGCGCCTCCTGCCACTCCCCTAGGAACCTGTTCCAAGACTACGACAGACTCACCAGCTCAAGGCAGATAAAAGCTCCAGAGTACGTTCTCAGCACCTCTGGTCCGTAGGGTAGGGTCACTGGGACGGTGCCATAATTGAGGGCAGCGCCAGGAATGGGAGTCGGGGGTGCTCCCAATTCAGCCATGCTCAATGTTTCTGCAGACAGGGTGCGTCCTGAGGCTACCTAGTACCTGCCTCGGATTGCAGCAGCTACAGGTGAGCGGGGGCGGGACCGGAGAAAGTGGCATCGGCTCAACCACTGCATGGACAGGGAGAAAGGACAAGTACCTGAGCTTGACAGCAGAATGACCATCTTTAAACGGTGTATATCCTTGTAATGTTGCAAACTAGATGTTAAACTGAACTCCGTTTTGAAGAAAAACAATAACGTTATTAATATATAGCTAAAACACTACATTTTACTCATAAAAGCATATTTAATATATGTAGGAATATGTTTACTGACTAGACTACTACAACTTTGGGTAATATATGTGCCTTAAACTAAAACCTCCACAGTATAAGGTGTACTCTTGTGAAAGGATGATCATATGTATGGCTGAATACTGGAATTTTGATCCATTCTAATATGGCCGCCTTATTCGCTTGTTTTTGGGGAACGATTGTACGGTTTGGGCGTCTGTGACCTCGGCGCAGGTCTTTCCCAGGTGAGGAGGGCGGTATGGTTTTGGGAGCAGAGTTACGTAGTGTGTACTGGGCGCACCTTTTAATTGAGAACAGTAGTGTCTGTTCCCAGTAGAAGGGTGGGGTGAGCTGCCAGTTGTCAACCGTCCCCAACCGATCCGCTGCACCTATTGTGAGGCCGGGAGCGTTGTGTACGCTTGCTGCATAAAAAGCTTTAATTCCGGTGGTGCCTGCGCTGTTTTCGTTATAAATCGTTTTTTTATTGCTCGATAGCGCTCGATGTGTGATTGTTCACACTCGACGTTTGTGCTGTAGTTCAAACGCCGACACTGCTGCTTACTGCACTAGTTTGCTTAGACAAGGTGTACCGTGCTCATACATGCTAATAGACACTATTCCAGCAGGAGACTCAGGATTTTGGAAGCCAAAAATTGCTTTATTATAGTTGTCTCCTATTTGAAATTTCCTCCTCTTCAATACAAGTGAATGGGCAAAATTCATTCTCCCGATTTTTTCCCCCCGAGATCTCACGCTTCCCTGTTCTAACAAGCCGCGAGTGGTGCACGAGAGAGCGCGCGCGCTTGTGTGAGGGAGCAGGCCATCTGTTTTGCATTATGGCGCACGAGTCTGGGCACGATAATGCAAAACAGATGTCGGCCATGCGGGTAACCACACAGAAAAGGCCATGACGCACGAGCGTCTGGTCAGCTTTCTGAAGCCCCTACAATAAGTCTCGCGCTGTGCGAGCAGTGCTGCGCACTGCAACACTAGGCGCGAGACCTAAAAAGGACTTCTTCTTAGGCACAGGCTGAAAAGCCTTTAACATTTTCTTCTCCTCTGCAGAGCGCTGCACTATCGCATTCAAATCGTCCCCAAAGAGACGGGGGCCCTCAAAAGGCAGCTTATGGACCAAGGCCTTCTGAGCAGCATCAAGACGCCAAGGCTTGGTCCAGAGAGACCTCCTACCAGCCATCGCTGCCCCGGCAGCCGAGGAGAAGGCCCACAAAGAATCAAAAGTCACATCCGAAAGGAATTGTGCCAAGACCTCCATCTGAGCCAACACAGGAGTAGGGTCCCCCTGATCCTGCAAACAGTCAAACAACTTCTCAAAATCCTTCAGAAGGACCTGCGAAGCATAGGCCGCATAAGTGCTAGCACGCACCCCCAAATGAGAAGCCGCATAAGAACGCTTGAGAGCAGATTCCACCTTCCGCTCCACAGGGTCCGCCAGGGAAGCCTCCTCCGATGACAAAGAGGAAGACGAAGAAGAAGCCATAGAGGACAAAAGAGAATTGACTTTGGGAACCGGAGGAAACTGGGTGTCAAAGTCCGCCAGGCGATACCGCTTCCCCAGAAAGCGAGGAATACCCTGCTTATCAACCTCAAGCCACTCTTTAGTCAGGATATCTGTGAGGATGACACTACTGGGACGGACCAGAAGTGGGGAAAGACCAAGCTGCCTCAATCCGGACCGGAAGCAGGTAGCGGTCTAGCGCTGGCCCAAGCGAGAGGGGAGGAGTTTCCGGACAAAGCGAAAGGGGGAGACTCAAAAGGCGTGGAAGGGCGGGACGGAGAGAGCAAGGACGGAGGAAGACGGACGGAGTGGAAGAAGAGAAGCAGCGAGGCGGAGGACGGCGAGAGCGGAGGAGCAGAGGAAGGCAAGAGCGGAGGAGCAGAGGAAGACGAGAGCGGAGGAGCGGAGGAAGGCGAGAGCGGAGAGGAGCAGAGGGGACGGAGTCAGCAGAGAGCACTGTACACCGCTTCCATACCCGGCGGGCTGATAGAGGGAGAAGACGCCCCGGGTCCCGACGCCACGGCCCTGGTGACGGGCCGTGGCATAAGGCGAGTACCCCTCAAGGGAACGTTCGGGTGGGGGTGGTGGGAAGGCACGGGGAGGTAGGGCACTCGGGTGAAAGTGGTTCATGTTGTAGAATCCTGCACCGCCCTTCCCACACTTACGAATTGGTGACGGTGGCACAGACCAGACCTAAACCCGCAGAATTAGTTATTGACCCGACCTGTTCTCTCTTTTCCCTCCCCTGCCTGTCGAGATTGCCCGAGAGAGCGAGAGAATCCCGGAGAACCCTGACCGGTCCCGACCCGGAGGCCCCGGAACCAGAAATCCAGGAGAGAAGCCATCTCCTTCGCCTTTGTGTTGTCTTTTCAATCGGAACCTTTTGTTTGCAGTCCTGAATATTCTTATCAAGAGAACCTTAATAAATCACGTACTTCATATCACGGCTTCCTGTGTTCCCTCACGCCCTTCCGGCGGTCCTAACCCCTACAAGTGGTGTCAGAAGTGGGATACTCCTCCCGCCGTGTCGAACCATGACACAACCCGTGCCCGTCGCCGTGGAAAGTATCATCAACCAGCTCGTGGAAGGACAGCAACACTTACAATTGGTGTTCGAACAGCAGGTTCACACCGCCCAGAAGGATAGGGAAGCATTGCAAGACGCCCTGAGAAAGCAAGCCGCCCTGCTCACCACAAACCAGCAGGTGTAGGACACAGCAATTCTCCGGCTTACGCATGCCATAGTAAGCACCAGAGTGCACCCCCATGTCCCCGGGTCCGTTCTCCAGAAGTTTCAGGAGGGGGAGGACCCCGACTACTTTTTTACCAATTATGAAAGGGTCGCAACCACCGCGGCTTGGCCCCAGGAACGGTGGAGCCAATACATTGCTCCTCTCTTGTCCGGAGAACTCCAAGCAGCCTATCAGGCCGCCAACCCCGCCGGTACAACAGCCTATGAGGAGGTGAAGAAAACCATACTAGAAAGATTGGGGTGCGACCAGGAGTATTATAGAGCTAAGTTTAGGAAGGAAAAATGGACAGCTGGGGACAACCCGCGTGCCCTGTACTACAGGATCATGGATCTGGGCAACCGTTGGCTGGCACCCCACGTGTCTAGTGTGGAAGAAATCACAGAAAAGGTATTCATGGAACAATTCCTGGACGCCCTACCAACAACCACCCGTTCATGGGTGAAACAACATCCCAACCTAACATCTACAACGGCAGTGGAGTTGGCATGTGCTTTCCACAGATCCCCAGAGTTCAAGGCTGGTATACCACGAACCCCTTTTCCGGCCCCAAGAAACACACCCAGACCCGATACAAAGCCCCAGGCAATATCACGCATACCCCCTAGACCTATCCACCCCGCCCCTGGTCCAGGTGGGCAAAGACCACAATGTTATCACTGTGCCGAATGGGGGCATATAACCCGGCAGTGTCCCCATCGTACTCCAGCAGCGGAACCAATGGAAGTGGGGTACTCAAGGGGGCGTATCTATGTAACCGGTAAAGGCCCCCATCAGTACAGGAAGGATGTTCTTTTAAATGGGAAGAAGCAACAGGCTCTTTTAGATACGGGTTGTCACGTGACTGTAGTGGACAGAGCCCTGGTATCCCGACCACAAATAAAAGAGAGCGAAACAGTTCATGTTACCTGTGTTCACGGGGACACTAAAGCGTATCCCGTAGCTGAGGTCCTGTTGGAGGTGTCAAACGACCCACACCTGAGAAAAGTGGGGGTCATATCTTCCCTGCCTGAGGCGGTCATTATTGGCACTGACCACCCCCGATTCGAACAGTATCTGGACGAGACTACAGGGAAGGACTCGACTTGGTTACAGGAGGCCCCTTTCAGCAACAGTGACCTGGAGGGAATAGCAGGAAAGGACAGGAAGAGCAAGAAAGAAAGAAGGAAGGAAGGATAAGAAGCAATACATACAGACACAGACCTCACACCATGCTTTTCCTCTCTCCCTTACAGATCCAGGTGAGACAGCCCCAGTTAGCTTCCGCTCAGCCCAGAGGGAAGACAACACCCTTAAACATGCCTGCGGACAGGTGCGGGAGCAAGAACCAGACCAGGTAGGACCATATTTAATTGAAAAAAACTGTTTACTGTACCGCTCTGTAAAAGGGGGGGACCACTCCAACACACAGTTAATCGTACCCCTTCCGTTTCGTGAGCACGTTTTAAACCTGGCCCACAACCAAACAGGGGGCGGATACTATGGGAAAGAAAACACTCTGAAGTATCTTCTCAATAGGTTCTACTGGCCAGGGGTTTATAGGGACATGGCAAAACACTGTGCGCCCTGTGTGAGGTGTCAATACACGAACCCCGAAGGAATAAGAAGGGCCCCCCTGTTTCCCTTGCCTATCATAGACGTCCCCTTCAAACGAGTCGGTATGGACCTGGTAGGCCCGCTCCCTCCCTCAGCCAGAGGTCATAAATATATCCTGGTCATTGTGGATTATGCAAGCAGGTATCCGGAGGCCTTTCCTTTATCAACAATGACCACCCCTGTCATAGCTCGGGCCATGATTAATCTATTCTCCCGGGTGGGGTTTCCATCAGAAATACTCACCGACCAAGGGACCCCGTTTATGTTCCGCTTAATGGCACAGGTTTGTGAGATCCTGGGTATCCAGCAAATTCGAACTTCTGTCTATCATCCCCAAACGGATGGTCTTGTGGAGCGCTATAACAAGACTATCAAACAAATGCTACGCAAGGTCATCTCGGAGACGGGGAAGGACTGGGATCAAAAGTTACCCCTAATCCTCTTTGCCATAAGAACCCAAGCAAAGATCAACAGGCTATTCCCCGTTTGAACTGTTGTTCGGAAGAAAACCCCGAACACTACTAGACATGGCGGCAGAGCAGTGGGAAGGGGAAGACGAGGAAGGCCAACCCCTGACGAAATATGCGGCTGATCTGAAATCGGCAGTCACTAGGATATGGGGGTTGGTACATGAGAACATGGAAAAAACCCAAAGAATCCAGAAACGCTATTATGATCAGAATAGCCAGATGAGAGAATTCACCCCAGGAGAAAAGGTACTACTCTTACTCCCTTCCACTGACAATAAGTTATTGGCACAATGGCAAGGCCCCTATGTCATTGAGAAGAAAATAACCCCGGTCACATATAGCGTCCTGCAACCCCTGCGGGCTGGGGGTAAACAGATTTACCACGTAAACCTGTTAAAGAAATGGGAAGAACCCGCTTCACTTATTGGTACAGGACAGTCAGCGCTTTTGGTAAGCACCGAGAGGCCCCTCAAGATCTCCACAGCAGACACACGGAAAATCCTGAACGAGAGAGCCCCCACAGGGGACATAATGTCCCCAGAGCAACAGACTCAGTTGCTTACTATGCTGGAACAGTTCCCTGGCCTTTTCTCCTCCACACCCGGGTTGACCACCATGGTTCAGCATGATATAATCTCTTTAGATCAGACCGTCATAAAACAGAAACCGTACCGCATTCCAGCAGCAAGAAGGGAAGGCGTAGAGAAGGAAATAACAGCCATGCTTCAGGCACGTATCTTAGAACCGTCCACGAGTAATTGGTGTTCCCCAATAGTGATAGTGCCGAAACCGGACAGAAGTCTACGTTTCTGTATAGACTTCCGCCAGGTAAACAACATCACCAAGTTCGATTCCTATCCAATGCCCAGGATCGATGAACTAATCGAACAACTAGGAAGTGCCAAATACATGTCCACCCTTGACCTCACTAAAAGGTATTGGCAAATACCCCTGACTCCTCTGGCTAGAGAAAAGACCGCCTTTTCAACCCCCTCGGGTCTGTACCAGTTTAGAGTACTCCCTTTCGGTCTCCATGGGGCACCAGCGACCTTTCAGCGGTTAATGGACCGCTTGCTAAGATCCCATACCAAATATGCCGCTGCGTACTTAGACGAAATAGTCGTCTTCAGCCCGACCTGGAGGGACCATTTGAAGCATCTGACGGCCGTGTTTTCAGCCATCCAAGATGCCGGTCTCAAAATAAATCCTAAAAAATCACTCTTGGTCACTGATTCCATACAGTATCTCGGGTACACAATTCAGAGGGGACTGATTAAACCTCAGATAAACAAAGTCGAAGCCATCAAAACACTCCCAATTCCCAAAACGAAACGTGACATACGTTCCTTCCTTGGGTTTATTGGTTACTACAGAAGGTTCATCCCGAATTTCTCCTCCCTAGCCAGCCCCTTGACCGATCTCCTGACCAAGACCTACCCCTCCCGAGTAACCACCTGGACTGACACACACGAAAGCTGTTTTCAAGCCCTAAAGAAAGCCATCTGTACAGCACGCGTTCTACACTGCCCCGACTTCCACAGACAGTTCATCCTCCAAACTGATGCTTCTGGTCTTGGACTGGGTGCCGTACTATATTAGCCTGACTCAATGGGTGAACTTAGGCCCCTTCTTTACATCAGCCGAAAGCTGTTTCCCCGGGAGGTGCACTACTCGACTATAGAGAAAGAGTGTTTGGCGATTAAATGGGCGGTTGAAGCACTTCAATACTATTTGTTGGGACGCCCGTTTATAGTACTCACTGACCATGTACCCCTCACTTGGCTTGTGCAGCACAAAGACACGAATCAACGCATCCTCAGGTGGTTTTTAGCATTGCAACCTTTTTCCTTCCAGACCATGCATATCCCAGGCACCCGTCAAGTCTGTGCAGACTATCTGTCCAGGAACCCCTCTGCTGAATGGCCCCAACGTCCATTCCAAAGGGGGGAGATCTGTGAGGATGACAGTACTGGGACGGACCAGAAGTGGGGAAAGACCAAGCCGCCTCAATCCGGACCGGAAGCAGGTAGCGGTCTAGCGCTGGCCCAAGCGAGAGGGGAGGAGTTTCCGGACAAAGCGGAAGGGGGAGACTCAAAAGGCGTGGAAGGGCGGGACGGAGAGAGCAAGGACGGAGGAAGACGGACGGAGTGGAAGAAGAGAAGCAGCGAGGCGGAGGACGGCGAGAGCGGAGGAGCAGAGGAAGGCAAGAGCGAAGGAGCGGAGGAAGACGAGAGCGGAGGAGCGGAGGAAGGTGAGAGCGGAGAGGAGCAGAGGGGACGGAGTCAGCAGAGAGCACTGTACACCGCTTCCATACCCGGCGGGCTGATAGAGGGAGAAGACACCCCGGGTCCAGACGCCACGGCCCTGGAGACGGGCCGTGGCATAAGGTGAGTACCCCTCAAGGGAGCGTTCGGGTGGGGGTGGTGGGAAGGCACGGGGAGGTAGGGCACTCTGGTGAAAGTGGTTCATGTTGTAGAATCCTGCACCGCCCTTCCCACACTTACGAATTGGTGACGGTGGCACAGACCAGACCTAAACCCGCAGAATTAGTTATTGACCCGACCTGTTCTCTCTTTTCCCTCCCCTGCCTGCCGAGATTGCCCGAGAGAGCGAGAGAATCCCGGAGAACCCTGACCTGTCCCGACCCGGAGGCCCCGAAACCAGAAATCAGGAGAGAAGCCATCTCCTTCACCTTTGTGTTGTCTTTTCAATCGGAACCTTTTGTTTGCAGTCCTGAATATTCTTATCAAGAGAACCTTAATAAATCACGTACTCCATATCACGGCTTCCTGTGTTCCCTCACGCCCTTCCGGCGGTCCTAACCCCTACAATATCCTTCAGGACAGCATGGAAGGGGAGGTCATCCACCACAGAGGAACTATACTGGGAGTAAAACCCCTCATCCAATAACGATTTAGGGTCAAAACCAAGCACCTCCCTAATATGGACCAGCATGTCCGAAAAAACCTTGCCCTGGACGTACTTTCCCTTAGGGGAATTGTCCATGTCCTCCTCATCATCCTTAGACTTCTTCGCCGCAGGCTCCAGCAGCGCAGACTGGACAGCAGAATTGATCAACTCCTGCAAATCAGCCCTAGAAATCTGCAAAACGTCATCCTCCTGCAGGTCCTGGACATTATGCTGCTTGGACACGGCCTTTGCAGGCACCGGAGAGGAAGCCCCATCACTCATGGCCAGAGCAAAAAAGGAGTAAACCACACAGGAAACTCCCAACACACAGAAGGAAGTGCCCAGCAACTCCCAAGAAATACTGCCCCCAATCAACCAAGTCTCGTGACACGAGACTTGAAAAACCACAAAAGGGCAGCCCTGCAGTCTCCACCCACAGCCACCGATCGAATCAACATGGCCGCGGGGGCCAGACGCCTCTGGAGACCCCCAGCGCCGGAACGACGCGAGGCCAGGACAACAGGAAAAGCTCCCCGCCCCAGCCCAGCCCATGCATGGGGAGCGTCCTGACCAGGGAGCAGGAGCGCGGCCGATCAGAGCACCAGTACGGCCGCGCATGAAACAAAACAAATTCAGTGACAAAGGCACACAAATAAGACCAAGAAAGCAATTTGCACAAAAAACTCATGGCACAGCAACACTCCCTGTCCAAACCTGAAACCCCAACAGGAGACATGGAGCACCAGCGTTCCGACCGCCGTCGGAGCAAGAAAAAAACAGGCATGGCGGTGGGTGGGAGGGGTTCATGTGACCTTTGGCTTTTGTATTTCTAGCGTTTTGATTGGCTGGTTGGAGGCAGGACTGCCTCACTTTGTAAGGACTGGGACGAGGAGGACCCATGAGGGGGTAATGGATGTGAGCAAATAAAAAGGGCTGCATAACCAGAACTGCAGAATGAAAGTAAGTGGGGCATAGGACTACTGCAACTGC
This sequence comes from Calotriton arnoldi, assembly GCA_963921515.1. Classification (NCBI taxonomy): domain Eukaryota; kingdom Metazoa; phylum Chordata; class Amphibia; order Caudata; family Salamandridae; genus Calotriton; species Calotriton arnoldi. The sequence continues at coordinate 2,766,314 of CAWUFW010000737.1, forward strand.
CTGCTCCCCCAGTGTCTTCCCAAACGGGAATCATTCTTTTAAAGCAGCACCTGTCCTTTTAATGGAGACACGTTGCTTTAAAAACAAAATGAAATGTTTCCCTTTTGGAATTGTAAATGCAGGTCTACTGTCCTTTGTAGGCCTCCTTCCCTGTAGTTACAGCCAATCACAGGGGGTCATAAATTGCAACCTACCTCATTATTATTCAAAAAACAGATCACTTTGCAACCCTCTGCAGTAAATTTTGCGCTGGCACCTATTAGTACATAGGCAGCATCGCAAAAGTACAGCCATGTTCCAAAATGATGGTGCACAATTGCAACCTGCCTGTACGTACATGAAGCCCGTAGAAAGCACTCTGCTACAAGCATAAAGTAACTAAGAATTACCCATACACCCCATTACATACAAACCCATAAACCCCAAATATATGTCTAAAAGTACACAATATAAATAACACACAACAATAAGAACCCAAGAATACTATAAACTAGCATATGTAATGTTTTACACATTTCAATATTTAAAACTGAAACTTTTAAAAATCTTTCTGTATTCAGACATTGTTTTTCACTTTGAGGAATAGTTTCCTCATTTTTTTCTCTGGCTCCAAATCTAACCATGTCCTACCTCACCATTCTCTACACCTAATATTATTATTGCCTTGCAGTCGAGTGTCCTTTGTGTCACTGTAAGAACACTATGGATGTCATAGAGCTATATACATCTCTAAATATAGTACCCAGTAGCTGTCGCCAGTGGGTAGTTATAGTTACAACCATATTTCCATAGGAAATAATCAGAGCGCACACCCGTAGGTGTGTGTGGCATTAGTAGCTGCAGCCTCCATGGAGCCATGCCCTTTGCCTGCTCTCACGACTCACTGGAGGCAGGGAAGGCACCATGGTGGCAGGAAGTGCTTTGAGTCCTGTGTCTTACAATTTGTGGGGCAAGGGACAGGAATTCGGGTTGTGAATAGTGCATCACATCCTGGTTGCTGTGTTGCAAGGGGGTATTTAGTGGGGCCAACTCACGGCCTCTCCTCCTTTAATGCGCCATCACAACACTCAGGCCAGTAAGCAGAACAGGCACTGCTGGTGGATCAAGCGGTTGCTTGCATTCCGGCTCCAGGTTCCCGACGACCGACAGAGCCTTCGGTCATCTAACCTAGGGGCCACACCTGTCATCCCCCTTACTGGCCTCGGCTGACTGCATGGTGCTGCGTGGAGCAGCGAGGTCAATTTCCAGGCTGGGCAGTGGCCCGGGGCCAGGAACAAGGATCTTCGGTATGCAGGTGAGTCAAGGGACCATTTCTTGGGGGTCTTTCAAGGTATTGCTGCCGTATCCTTGGTTGTGCCTAGAAGTATTGTCTCGTCCTTATTACATGATCCTCCCTCAACACTGTCATATAAATTTGCTGTGTTTTCCATCTGCTCCTTAACCTGGAGAACTGTGAGATGGCTGGGGTGCAGTGACCTGTGAGCAAGAGGAAGGGCAGGGACCCCAAGCTTACCCGGGTTGCTTAGGCCAGTGCTGGCCAATTTGGGGATGAGGGTGGGTCTTTTGAGTCATCACCAGATTCAGACCCGAAGCCCGAGGTGCAGGTAGCAGAGCGCCCTAGGAGCTCTTATGTTCTGCCCCATGCAGCTTTTCCTCCATCAAGAAGAGGGCCAGGAAACAGGCCCATGGGGTAGTTCTATCGAAGGATGGGAGCCATCTGGGCAGTTATCGTCTCCTGAAGTGGCGGTGACCAGTGAACAGCCCCTTAATCCTGAACGCAGCCCTCCAGTGATTGCCCCAGTATTAGACAGAAGCCTTCCTCCTCAACAGGTTCCTCTAGCTCCCCTTCAGCCCTCAATTTCCGTGCACTCGGTCACAACAGCAGCGAGTCCAGTGAAGTCTAGTGCATTTTGGGGCAAAATAGGCAGTCCCTGAAAGTCTTCTCCCCAGGCCTGAAATACATCAGAGAGAATCACCTTCCAGCAGGCCCACCCCAACCGATAACCCAACCAGGCAGCTATCTCTTGCAGGTGGCAAGTAAGGCTCAGTGGGGTCTGTGCCATCCTCAAGTGTCCCAACCCCACCCTGTGGCCAGTACAAATACCTCTGACCCTACTGCGGGGGCATTGTCATCCATTGCCCAGTTATTGTCCCAGCTGGCAGGGAACCCTTCCCTAGTTTCTCATTGACCCCTCACTGGGCCCTTTCGAACGCTGTGCTTGTTTCCATTGCAGATTTGAAGGCATAGTAGAGGCCACTGCGGCTGAGTGGGAGAAGGGTGTGTCCAGTAAGTGAGACAAGGAGGGTGACAATGAGGTGGCAGCGGTGAGCAAGGATGCGCTCAAGGTGGTGGATACAGCAAAGAAAGGTGAGGGGATTTGGAAAAAAATTATTCTGACCCTTTTAAATGGATTAGTGGTAAGGAAACCATCCTTTCCAAGCCGGTACATTAGCCTCACATGTACCACTTGAAGTGAAGGAGAATATCTGGAGGGGGTATTTTGTTGAAGTCTTCTCGTTAATCTGTGCGAAAAGAAGGGAGCTTGAAGTTAGTGAGAGGGAGAGAAAGCGGTCGGCGAAGGATAAGGGACCCAAAGTGGAGGAAAATATAACTAATTGGCTGCTTGGGTTTAATGTGTACATGACGGTTAAGGTTGGAGAAGAAACCAATCAATGATATTTTACACTAACAAGATTCTTAAGGCTTAGCATGTCTATGGTGGTACCACGTGGCTCGACTATGACAGGAATAATATGTGGGCCACATTTGACGATCCTGACATTGGGTGGGATCAGGCAGAGGACAATGTATGGCTAGAGTCAGTCAACAATAAGACCCCATTAAAGCAGTATTTTCATCCACAACACTCTGGTGGAGACAAAAAGGGATTCTGTTGGGCCTTTAACAGGAAAGCATGCAGACGCACAGTTGGGACGTGCAAATACAAGCATGTATGCTCCTTCTGAGGTCTTGCATCACGACCAGAATCTAAATATATTAAGAAGTCCAAAGAGAAGGGTGAGGACCTCAAAACCTCCAGTTAAGTGCTTTGTAGCAGTTAGGAATGACAAACTGCTACCTTGGCTTAACCGGTACCCAAACAATAAGGCTGCACAAACTTTCTATTTTGGGTTTTCTGATGACTTTCGGATTCCAGCCCTTGGGGTTGCTGCCATTCCTCTCTGCAGGAATCAGATCTATGTCCAGGCTCATAGTAGCGTGGTGGCCAAGAAACTCATCAAGAGATGTCACGAAGTAGAATAGTGGGCCCATTTCCCGAACCTTTCCCGGAGACATTTGCATGCTCGCCACTGGACGTTGTACCCAAGAGAGAACCTGGCCAGTTCAGGTTTATTCATAATTTAATCACACAGATTTACATTTATACTGATTTTTACATATAAATACAGAGAGAAAGCCATCCAACTACCTGCCTGTATTTATATATGGAGAAATAGGAAAAAACTATTACGTGAATGTTTCTCAGTGCTGTCAGTCAAGACTGCTGAGGCAATAGCAATTCAATATCTGTCCTGTTGGGGGAGACAAAAAAGGAGAACAATTTCTAATTAGGGTGAAACAGTTTCCGATATGAATGTGTGTGGGCTACAATGCTCATGTTTTCATATATGTGTATCAACGTAACTATATGGGTTATTGTAGCATCAAAATAAATCAGGTATTTAATTATTTGTTTTTTACACCTTTCTTTATTGTTTTTTTCAAATTATCGTGTACAGGTCCATCACAAGGATTACAGATAAGTACTTAAGCAATGCTTTTATCTGTAATCCTTGTGATGAATGAATGAAAGAGCATTTATAGAGCGCACAGCAACTCAGACAGAGTGTCCCGGCACTGAAAAGACTCTGTCAGACCCTCTGCTGCCCAGGGGCGGCTCCTCCATTAGGGCGGAGGAGCGTCACTCCACTGCTTTCTCGCAGTGCAGGAAGCAGAAACATAAAATGGTAAAACTACCATTTTATGTTTCTGCTTCTCGCACTGCGAGAAAGCAGAAGGGTATGCCTGGTTGGGGGCGGGCGGGTCGGGGAGGAGTGGGTTGCCCAATGCTGTGAGCCCTGACTGTTTGGTCGGCCCTCTGGGGCCGACCAAAGCCGTCATGCGCACTCTCCCTTTTCTCTGTGTAGGCTGCATGCAGCCTACATAGAGAAAATGGCCTCCCCATAGGTGCCCGGCTGGGCGCCGTCCCCACCAATCACAACGCTGCCATTGCAGTGTTGTGATTGGCTTAGGGGAGGGGAGGGAGGCTGCCTGCTTCCTGTTCAGCAGGAAAGCAGCAGGAAAACGCGGGACCCGGCCAGGAGTGGAGGCGGCGCGGGACCCGGTAAGGTACGTTTTTTTTTTAATAAACCTGCGAACACCTGCGCGACCCCCCTCCACCCGCGATTCATGTGGGCCGCGACTGGAGGAGGGTTGTATTATTTTAAGTGTGATTCTTTACCAGACATGAATCATGTTTGTTTATTTGTAAATGCAGAAGCTGGCATTTAATAGACACCTTCACTGCAATGCCATGGAAAGGGCATGAAACAACTTGCACACTCACATGCAGGATCCGTGTTTTACACTGTGTGCTAAATGACACAGATCTTCACATATGAGACACAGCGCATGAGCTTGCTGACTTGGGACCCATGGTCGTTGGGGGGCTTTACGTCTCCTGGGCACTACTGACCGGCCCTGATTGCCGCTTGGGACTCCCCCGGTCACTGTTTGTGGTGCAGCTGTTTGTAACTGCAGAGTCCGGCTACCAACCGGGCTACATGATTCCACGGATTAGAGCCTTGCAAGTCCTCCAAAAATGCTTTACTTGGCCCCTAGGATTATAGAGGGCAAGCCTTGCCAACGAAAAGTTGCAGGTATCCCTGGCGTCTTCGGCAAAGTACGTGCCTTTCCTCAGAATCGTCTTCAATCAATCAATCAATCAATCAATCACAGAATTTGTAAAGTGCACTACTTACCCGTGAGGGTCTCAAGGCGCTAGGGAAAAAGAAAAGAAAAGGGGGGGGGTGCTGCTACTGGTCGAACAACCAGGTCTTGAGTAGCCTCCTGAAGGTCAGCAGGTCTTGGGTCTGTCGTAGGCTTAGTGGAAGGGTGTTCCAGGTCTTGGCGGCGAGGTGGGAGAAGGATCTGCCGCCGGTGGTAGTTCTTCGAATGCGAGGGACGGTAGCGAGGGAGAGGTCGGCGGAGCGGAGTTGGCGGTTGGGGACGTAGAAGAGGAGTCGTCTGTTGAGGTAGGCTGGGCCAGTCTTGTGGAGTGCCTTGTGTGCGTGGATGAGGAATTTGAAGGAGATTCTCCTGTCGACGGGGAGCCAGTGCAGGTTCCTCAGGGGGGTGATGTGGCTGTGGCGTGGTACATCGAGGATCAGGCGTGCGGAGGCGTTTTGTATGCGTTGCAGCCGCTTGATGAGCTTGGCCGGGGCTCCCGCGTAGAGGGCGTTCCCATAGTCAAGTCTGCTACTGACGAGGGCCTGGGTGACTGTTCTTCTTGTGTCTGTCGGGATCCACCTGTAGATCTTGCGAAGCATGCGGAGGGTGTTGAAGCAGGAGGATGAGACTGCGTTGACTTGCTTGTCCATGGAGAGCGTTGAGTCGAGGATGACTCCCAGGTTGCGTGCGTGGTCGGTGGGTGTCGGGGCTGCTCCCAGCGTCGTTGGCCACCAGGAGTCGTCCCAGGCTGAGGGGTTGGAGCCGAGGATGAGGACCTCTGTCTTCTCCGTGTTCAGTTTTAGTCGGCTGATCTTCATCCAATCGGCGACGGCCTTCATTCCTTCATGGAGGTTGGATTTGGCGGTGAGGGGGTCCTTGGTGAGGGAGAGGATCAGTTGAGTGTCGTCGGCGTAGGAGATTATGTTGAGGTCGTGTTGTCTGGCGATGCGTGCGAGCGGGGTCATGTAGATGTTGAACAGTGTTGGGCTGAGGGACGATCCCTGGGGTACGCCGCAGATGATCTCGGAGGCTTCGGATCGGAATGGTGGGAGGCGGACTCTCTGGGTTCTGCCGGCAAGGAAGGAGGTGGTCCATTTCAGGGCCTTGTCTCGGATCCCTGCGTCGTGGAGGCGTGCGCGTAGAATGCGGTGGCAGACAGTGTCGAAGGCGGCGGAGAGGTCCAGCAGGATGAGGGCTGCGGTCTCACCATTGTCCAGCAGGATCCTGATGTCGTCGGTGGCGGCGATGAGGGCAGTCTCAGTGCTGTGGTTGCTGCGGAACACTGATTGGGATGGGTCCAGGATGCTGTTTTCTTCGAGGTATCGGGTTAGCTGTTTGTTGACGATCTTCTCGATGACCTTGGCTGGGAACGGAAGCAGGGAGATGGGCCGGAAGTTCTTGAGGTCTCTCGGGTCCGCCTTGGGTTTTTGAGTAGGGCGTTGATCTCTGCGTGTTTCCAGCTCTCTGGGAAGGTCGCGGTCTCGAAGGAGAGATTGATGACGTTGCACAGGTGGGGTGCGATGGAGCTGCTGGCTTTGTTGAAGATGTGGTGCGGGAAAGGGTCTGACGGGGAGCCGGAGTGTATTGTGCTCATGGTCTTGATGGTGTCCTCGATGTTCACGCTGGCCCAGGCTGGCAGGGGGTCGTGGTCGATGGTGTGCGGCGGGTCTGGTGCATCGATCTTAGTTGGGGCTGTCTGGGTGTTGAAGCTGTCGTGGATGTCGGCGATCTTGCGGTGAAAGAAGGTGGCGAGGGAATCGCACAGGGGTTGCGACGGCGGGATGTCGTTGGTGTTGGAGCTGGGATTGGAGAGTTCCTTCACTATGTTGAAAAGCTCCTTGCTGTTGTGTGCGTTGTTGTCGAGGCGGTCTTTGAAGGAGATTCTCTTGGCGGACCTGATGAGGTGGTGGTGGTTACGGATGGCGTCTTTGTGGGCTGTGTGGCTGTCCGGTGTCTTATCACTGTGCCATTTCTTCTCTAGTTTCCGGCAGGTACGCTTGGAAGCTAGGAGTTCCGAGGTGAACCAGCTGGCTCTTTTGGTGGTGTCACTGTAGGTGAGCTTTTTCAGCGGGGCGAGGGTGTTGGCACAGTCGTCCATCCATCGTCTGAGGTTGCAGGCAGCGTCGTCGGTGTTGGATGGGTCGGAGGGAGGGCTGAGAGCGAGGGTTGCCCGAAGTTGGTCTTCGGTGACTTTGCTCCAGCAGCGGCGTGGGATCTGTTGGGTGCGGTGGTGTGTGGTGGGTTTCTGGAAGGTGAAATGGATGCAGCGGTGGTCGGTCCAGAGGAGTTCCGTGGTGTGGCTGAAGGAGACGTGGGAGCTTGAGGAGAAGATGGGGTCAAGCGTGTGGCCAGCGGAGTGGGTCGGTGTTGTGACGAGCTGGCTCAGACCGAGGTTGGCGAGGCTGTCGATCAGGGTGGTGGAGTTGCTGTCGTTGTTGTTCTCCAGGTGAAAGTTCAGGTCTCCGAGGAGGATGTAGTCGGTAGAGGTCAGGGCGTGCGTGCTGATGAAGTCGGCGATGGAGTCGCTGAACTGGGGTCGGGGCCCAGGGGGTCTGTAGACAAGGGTGCCTCTAAGGGTGGTGTTGGGGTCCGTGTGGATCTGGAAGTGCATGTGTTCGGCGGTGCTGAGAGTGTCGTCGGTGCTGGTCGAGACCCTGATGGTGTTCTTGTGGACGATGGCGATTCCTCCTCCTACTGCGTTGATGCGGTCTCTGCGGGTGATCTTATAGCCGTCTGGGATGGCTAATGCGATGTCGGGGGCGGAGGAGTCGTTCATCCAGGTCTCAGTCAGGAAGGCGACGTCTGGTGATGATGTGTCGAGCAGGTCCCAGAGCTCGACGGCGTGTTTGCGTGCGGAGCGGGTGTTCAGTAGGATGCACCGGAGGTGGTTGAGGTCGTTCTTGGCGGGCGCCTCGGTGGCTCTGAGGCTGGTGTAGCTGCAGTTCCGGCAGGTGAAGGGACCATGGGTGCGTTTCGGGGCGGCCTTGAAGCAGTTGTGTGTCCGTCCGGGGTTGAGAGCGTGGAGTGTGGTGGCATCGTATCGGCGTCGGTCCTCGAGGCTGGAGCGGGGGGCGCGCGGCCCAGGGGTTCTGGCGCTGGGCGCGGTCCAGTCGCGGACAGGCGCAGACGGGCTTGCCTTAGGCGCGCCTTTGGCGCACCAGCGGCGCGGCCGCGCAGCGGCCGCCATATATGGGGAGGCGGGAGGGAGGAGCAGCTGGGAGGCAGGGGCAGCGAATGGGCAGTCAGGGGGGCGGGGCCGCAGGGGACGCAGCGGCGGGAATGGAGAGAGGCAGCGAGGGGCACAGAAGGCAAAGTGGACACAAGGGAGGTGGGGGCAGCGAGGGAAAACAGAAGAAAAACACGGGCACAGTACAGTGGGGCAGCGAGGGCACAGAAGGCAAAATGGACACAAGGGAGGTGGGGGCAGCGAGGAAAAACAGAAGAAAAACACGGGCACAGTACAGTGGGGAAGCGAGGGCACAGAAGGCAAAATGGACACAAGGGAGGTGGGGGCAGCGAGGGAAAACAGAAGAAAAACACGGGCACAGTACAGTGGGGCAGCGAGGGCACAGAAGGCAAAATGGACACAAGGGAGGTGGGGGCAGCGAGGGAAAACAGAAGAAAAACACGGGCACAGTACAGTGGGGCAGCGAGGGCACAGAAGGCAAAATGGACACAAGGGAGGTGGGGGCAGCAAGGGAAAACAGAAGAAAAACACGGGCACAGTACAGTGGGGCAGCGAGGGCACAGAAGGCAAAATGGACACAAGGGAGGTGGGGGCAGCAAGGGAAAACAGAAGAAAAACACGGGCACAGTACAGTGGGGCAGCGAGGGCACAGAAGGCAAAATGGACACAAGGGAGGTGGGGGCAGCGAGGGAAAACAGAAGAAAAACAGGGGCACAGTACAGTGGGGCAGCGAGGGCACAGAAGGCAAAATGGACACAAGGGAGGTGGGGGCAGCGAGGGAAAACAGAAGAAAAACAGGGGCACAGTACAGTGGGGCAGCGAGGGCACAGAAGGCAAAATGGACACAAGGGAGGTGGGGGCAGCGAGGGAAAACAGAAGAAAAACACGGGCACAGTACAGTGGGGCAGCGAGGGCACAGAAGGCAAAATGGACACAAGGGAGGTGGGGGCAGCGAGGGAAAACAGAAGAAAAACACGGGCACAGTACAGTGGGGCAGCGAGGGCACAGAAGGCAAAATGGACACAAGGGGGTGGGGGCAGCGAGGGAAAACAGAAGAAAAACACGGGCACAGTACAGTGGGGCAGCGAGGGCACAGAAGGCAAAATGGACACAAGGGAGGTGGGGGCAGCGAGGGAAAACAGAAGAAAACACGGGCACCGAGGCCACAAGCGGAGGGGCGAGCTTACCAGCAGCAGCAGCGGGCGGACAGCACAGGCGGAGCTGTGTGGTGGGGAGCGACCTACCTGGCAAGGTCAAGGGTCGCTCTCCTCACCGCGCAGCGGCCGCCATATATGGGGAGGTGGGAGGGAGGAGCAGCTGGGAGGCAGGGGCAGCGAATGGGCAGTCAGGGGGCGGGGCCGCAGGGACGCAGCGGCGGGAATGGAGAGAGGCAGCGAGGGGCACAGAAGGCAAAGTGGACACAAGGGAGGTGGGGGCAGCGAGGGAAAACAGAAGAAAAACACGGGCACAGTACAGTGGGGCAGCGAGGGCACAGAAGGCAAAATGGACACAAGGGAGGTGGGGGCAGCGAGGGAAAACAGAAGAAAAACACGGGCACAGTACAGTGGGGCAGCGAGGGCACAGAAGGCAAAATGGACACAAGGGAGGTGGGGGCAGCGAGGGAAAACAGAAGAAAAACACGGGCACAGTACAGTGGGGCAGCGAGGGCACAGAAGGCAAGCTCGTTGGGTTAATGCATCTGCTGCAGTTACCTGCAGGGGACAGGTATGATCTCGTGCTCGGAAGGGCCTGCTCACTCTTTCTTCCTCGGTGGTGGATAAAATGAGTGCCACTGAGTCGTGAAAATAACAAGGCCGATTTTTATGGAGCAGCGATGATTTTATCACCCCTCTAATGTATTTTAGTTAGGGGGCACCTTATTTATGCGCAGCTCCAATGCTCCATGTGCTGCCTCCATAATCCCGGTAGTCAAATAAGAGGCATTGTTCACTTATTCCGGCCCCTTGTCCTATTACTTTGAGGAATCCTGGTTTTAGGAATTCATGTTACATCTGCGATGGCTCAGATGAGGGTTTTGTTGTGAAGATGTTAAGGAGGAGTGGTGAGGATCACGCAGGGGTTATGACTCGATAGGTGTAGACTGGCAGGTCCGTTTGTCCTGCCAGTTTCCCCGATGCCCAGTGTACTTTATGGTCTCTAGACTTTTTTACAGTTTTATATGGCACAAACTTGAGTGTTGGAGTGCTTTGCATGGGCGCTTGAAAATGCACCTTTTTAAAAAAAAAATCCTGCCTCAAACCTACCTTATGGCAGTTAGGCTCGCTCGCTACGCTCGCTTGTCACAGGCCACTCATCCTAAACCTGTAAAGTTACTCGCAAATGGTAACCGCTAAACAATGAAAAATGAGCACTGGATGTTAGTCTGGATTAACGGACCGGTTTAGGAAATTGCGGACAGGTGACGGAATAGTTAGATATTACGTCTCGGGCACCCCAGAAGGTCAAATGGATCAGCCGAGGAGTGAAGACAATATTTTAAACCTCTATAGGAAGGCAGATTTGATACGGACATGCAGAGTGGTCGGATGAGGTCACTTTCGATATGTTGCTACTAGAACGGATGATATGGATGATATGGTTTCTACGATCGCTATGGGCCGCCGGTCTACGTCTTGGTGTTACCAATCTGGTCTAGTGCTTCAAGTTGACCCCCCCCCTCTTCGGGACGCATACACTTCCTTCTGATAAGGATGCTCACTACGAGACACCCCTCTCGACCTTTGGTGCTCCGGCGCAGAGAGCGAGTCTGGCCCCAGATGATGTGTTTCTGTGACCCTAACTGGTCTGTGGGCTCGTGGACTGTGACTTTGAGGGTCCCCTGATGTACTTTCTGCCATTGCCGGTTTGCCTGACCTCCGTCTGTTTTTCCAGCTGCTGGACTCATTTTCCCCTCCCCCTTGTTTCCCTCTATGCCCCATTGGGACTTGTTGTTGTATTATTTATGCTCTGGTAATCTGATGTAATTCTGTACTACTGTGGTGTTCTCATGTAAAGAGCTCTGAGACCGAGCAACATGGCTGATGCCCGGTGGAGCTGTTTAGGCAGCTATAGAGGAGTCTGGCTCTGGTTCACCCCATCGGCCGTCACCTACCCAGCCGGACATTGGACATAGTTTTTCCTCATTCTCCCCGTTGTGTTTCCTTCCCTCCCCGCCTCCTCCCTCCGTGATCCTGTGGCTACCTCCCATTTCCAGCTTATGCGTTAATATCTCTTGATATTGTGTTATCACTGTTTCTCTCCTATGTCTATTCTTGGCTCCTGTAACTGATGTAATTTTTGTAACCTGTAACTCGCTGATACTCATGTAAAGCGCTCTGATACTGGCTGGACTCGGACACGCCGACATAAACAGACGGAGGAAACGAGTAAATATATTGAAAACAGATTTGCAGAAAGCTGACCCAAATGTGGGGCGACGGTGCCACATACGAGTGAAGGTATGTACCCTCACCTATAAAAACAAAGGGAAATTTCTTTACATATACTTCAAACCCAGACAGTTATCCCAATTCAAACAGACTACTCAAAATGACGGTCCTTGATATACAGGACCAGTAATAAGATGTCATTGTGAATCTGCACAGATATAGGAACAAATAGTACTGTTGGCAGAGACCGGAAAAGAAGGGCCCATCCCAGAGTTGACCACAAACAAGTGGCTTACCTCTTCATTTAGACTCGCATTGTGAAACACACGTCCCCTCCGGCTTGGATGCTTGTGTGATTCTGTGCCCCATTTGGACAAGGTCCTGATGAAGGTGGTCTACGAGTTGTATTAAAGCCACCGAAACACGCGTCGACCTCGTGTGTCCAGACCTTTATTTTGTTTAGTTACCATCTCTTGTGAAAACTTTTGACATCTGGTTGTTTTCCCTGTTTTCCAGATGAGTACATATGTTTTGCATGACTGTGAACGAGTGGGTTGAGTGTACGTATGAGATATATATTGAGTGTGTTGTTTGGGGACTATGTCATGTTTAAATGTTTGTATAAAGTGAAAAATTTATTTTTAAAAATTGTTATTATTGACAACTGATGTTACATTTTTTTGGGGGAATTCAGACAAAATTGCTTTTTAATTGAAAACTAAGAAACTACTAAGAAAAATAAATTCTCAAAGTAAATTCATGTGTGTTGGTAGCACTATGTTTGGTTGCATACCCAGCAAGGATTAAATCCATGTAGAAGAAATACAGGTCATAGGGGAGTCTCTTGTTTTGAATACTATTTGCTTGTCCCCCCCTTACTTACTGATAGGGGGGTCCCTTGTTCCTACAAGCGCTCTGATACCTCCGGGTCTAGCCAGCGCTACCGCGGTGATTGAATTTGGGCACTGGACTTAGTGACTTTGTGACCCCATCTGGGTTATGGGCCCGATTACTCTAACTTTTTGGGCCCCCACGTGGTACTTTACTCCCACTGCCGGTTTGCCAGATTCTGTTCTGCTTCCCAGCCCCCTTTTCTCCACTCCCCTCCCCCATTCCCTCTATTCTGATACTGGGGACTTGTTTCTTCTGTGTTTGACTATGCAACTGTAACTAATGTAACCCATGAAAAACTGTTGTTTCCTGTTATTCTTGACCGCTGAGACCTGAGCATCATGGCTGATGCCCGGTGGAGCTGCTAGACAGCTATAGAGGAGATCGGCCCTGATTCACCCCCTCGGCCGTCACCTACCCAGCCGGACATTGGGCACAGTTCTCCCCGTCTCCCCGCTGTGTCTCTTTCTTCCCCCTCCCTCCCACGAATTACCGTAACATTGTTTTTTGCCTATGTTTTACTATGCTCTGGTAACGGATGTAATTTGTAACTTGTAACGCAATGATCCTCATGTAAAGCGCTCTGATGCCTACGGGTCTAGCCAGCGCTATATAAAACTCTTCAAATAAAATAAATAAATAAATTTACGCCTCACCACTTTCAAATCTCAGCAGCCGCCACTGCTGCTGCCCCTAGGAGCAGGAGACCGGGAGTTAGTTACGGAAAAGCCAGGTTTTAAGCATTTTCCTAAATACGGCTTTGTCGGTCACTTTCCTGAGAGTCAGTGGGAGAAGGTTCCAGGCGTGGGCTCCATGGACCTGAAAGGAACGGCCGCCGGATCGGGCGCGTCGTATCCTGGGGAGGGATTCCAAGCTCAACGTGGAGGACCTCAGGGTTCTTGACGGCACATAGTGCATGACTCTCCTGCTGAGGTACTCCGCACTGCTTCCCTGAAGGGCCTTGAAGAATGTTATGTTATTTATATTTCTTAAGCGCAACGGTTACCCGAAGGTGTCCTGGCGCTGCGTACTGCCTTCCGGTTGTCAGAGTGTGAGTTAGCCTAGGAGGTAAAAAGCCAGGTTTTAAGTCCCTTCCTAAAAGTTAGCAGTTCTGTAGTGCTCCGGAGGTGGAAAGGAAGCTCATTCCAGAGCCTTAAAATTGATCCTCTTTTTTACAGGGAGCCAGTGTAAAGCCTTGAGATGAGGAGAGATATGAGTCCTGGGGTTAAGCAGAAGGACCGCTCTGGCGGCTGCATTCTGGAGCACCTGTAAGCGGTTGAGCAAATATTCAGGGAGGCCTAGGTACAGAACGTTGACATGGTCCAGTCTGGAGATGATCAGTGCCTGGACTACAGTCTTCCTGTGTTCAAGAGGCAAGAGGGGGAGACATTTTCTAAGTATTCGTAGAAGCCCAAAACAGGAGCCAGCTATCGATTGGACCTGAGATCTCATCGAGAGGGTGCTGTCCATCATGAAGCCCAGATTCTTGACAGTGCTTTGTGCGGAGAGAGGAGGTAACATATCCGAGGGCCACCAGAGTTTCCACTCGTCTGTGGGTGGGAGCCAAAAAAAGATAACCTCAGATTTCTCTGGATTGCATTTTAACTGGTTCTTCCTCAACCACAAGAACAACTTCGAGAGACAGGTACTGATCTTCTGACCCTCAAAGTCAGCTCCCTTGTCGCAGGTAAACAGGAGCTGCGTGTCGTCTGCGTAAGAAATAATTTTAGCGCCACACGCCTCTGCCAGTGGTGCCAAGGCGGACATATACAGGTTGAAAAGAGTAGGGCTCAGTATAGAGCCCCGAGGAGCTCCCACATTCAGGCTGGGGATGGGGGCCGTGAAGGGGGGCGTCCAGACTTCCTGGCTTCTGTCCTCAAGGAAGGAGGTAAACCATTTCAGAACGGTGCCGCCAATTCCACAGTCCTGTAGCCTGTTCAGGAGTCTAGAGTGCGGAATGGTATCGAAAGCCGAAGAAAGTTCGAATAAAATCAGAATGGCTTTAACCCCTGATCCAGCTTCTCCTTAATAACCTCAGAGACCTATAGTAGGGCAGTCTCTGTACTATAGTTGGTTCTGAAAACCGACTGGCTCTGGTGTAGGAGATTATTTTTTTCAGCGTAGTCAGAGATCATTGAATCAACATATTTCTCTAGGGCCTTGGAGAAAAACGGTAATAGTGAGATGGGTCTGTAATTTGCTGACACTAAGGGGTCTGCAGAGGGCTTCTTAAGCAATGGGAAGATTTTAGCACGTTTCCAATACCAGGCACGTGGCCGGCCGTAAGGGAGGAATTAAGTACCTTATTTGCAACAGGATTTATAGACGTGGCCACCGAGGCCAACAGTTTAGCTGTGCAGGGGTCAGTAGGGGACCCTGACTTCAGACTCTTGAAGATATCCAGGGATACTTCCGGTTTAAGCAGAGGAAAATGTACAAGAGTCGGGCCGCCGATAGAGGCGGGCTGCGCCGTCGGGGCTAAATGGTCGGCATGCTCATGGTCCTCTGGAGACCCCTTAGAGAAGGAGTCCTGAATAGTCACGATTTTATCGTGGAAGAAAGTCACAAGTTGGTTAGTCCATTCGGGGGAGAGGGGTAAAGCCCTGGCAACAGATGACGGGTGGAGTAGGCTTTCACGATTTTAAAGATCTCCTTGCCTTTGTTGCAGGACGTCTCTATTTTAGCTTTCAGATAGCTTTTTTGGCATTGAGGATTTTGCTCAGTCTCAGTAGCTCATTAAACCAAGGAGCCAAACGTCTGGCATACTTGGGGGTACGGGTGGGCATAGGGGCTAGCGCATAGGCGCAGTGCTGCACCCAAGTCTCGAGATGGAAAGCATCGTTCTCAGGTTCACCGGATAGCAGAGGAGTGGAGGTTTCTAGCGCCTCACCCAAAGCAGACGGGGTGACACGATGGAAAGGTCTTTGAGTGTTTACCCATTTCTTGCCAGAGGTCTGACGGCCCCTCACAGACCTAGAAACCCTGAAGCTGATAAGGCAGTGATCCGAATACACTAATGGAAGGGGCAGATCCACCTCGAGCTCTGAATTGGAAATAATTTGGTCAAGGATGTGGCCCTTATTGGGCGTAGGGCGGGAAACATAAGGGAGCAGGTTAAAAACTGCAAGGGACTCGGTCAGGGAGATGACTTCGGGCTCAGTGGGTTTATGCAGATGGATATTGAGGTCACCCAAAACCAGAAAGTGACTATATCTGAGGACCCGGGGGGAGATTGCCCGTTAATGGATTTCAGGAAGGCGCCAGCAGGACCGGGGGGCCTGTATATCAGGGCGCCAGCCAAGGATTGGTGATCTGATAAGGAACAGTGGAAGCCAAGGGATTCAGCATCCTCCAGCTCCCCAAGGGGAATAGAGATACAGGTGTATTCTTGCTTACAGATGATAGCTACACCCCCTCCTTTACCTACTGGGCGATCTTTCCTAAGAATCCTATATCCGGGATGCATAGCAGTGGCGATGGTGGGGTTAGAAAATTGAGTGAGCCAAGTTTCAGTGAGAAATATTAAGTCCGGGAGTGAATCTTGCATTAGGTCAAAAACCTGTAATTCGTGTTTCTGCAGGGAGCGAGTGTTAAGTAGCAGAGCTTTAAACTTCCCACCCTGATTGGCTTTGGCGTAGCCCAGCCCATAATTAACTCCGTCAGCAGGGTGACTTAAGTCACTTTTGAAGATACCGCACTCGCCCCCAACAGCGATGGTATGAAAAAAAACAATAAAGGAAGGTGTAAAAAGAATTATTGTGTACAGGCCCATCACAAGGATTACAGATAAGCACTTAAACAATGAGTAAGCAAAGAGAAGCTTAAGAGCAGACAAGCAGAGATTAATTGATGGTCTTGCCACAAACGTCCAGGAAGCAGCAAGCCATGGAAACTTGAAACAACTCTACAACTTAACAAGGAAACTCTCTAGCAGATACAGCAAGCCAGAAAGACAAAGCTGGGAAGACAATCATGGGTAGCGAAGGCTAACAACGAAGATGGGTGGAGCACTTTGAAGACTGCTTAACCAAGCAAACACAAGGAGATGATGGACGGAGTGATAAAACTTTTTAGACACTCACCCCCAGTCACAGATCTGGGTTGAATCCATCATCGTTCTTTAGCTCACTTCGGAAAACAATCCAGCCCGAACTGCCAAGCCAGGTCTTCCCTGGACCTTCAGTTCGGGCTGGACTGTTCCCATGATGCACAGGGTCAAGACTGATTTGCATATGGCTGGGTCCAAACTGGGGTGGCGAAGTGAGCTAAAGAACGATGATGGATTCAACCCAGATCTGTGACTGGGGATGAGTGTCTGAAATGTTTCAGCCCTCCGTCCATCATCTCTTTGTGTTTGCTTTGCTCGCCCTAAGTTGGCCTGGCAGTTCGTGCTGGACTGTTCCCATGAGGCACAGGGTCAAGACTGATTTGCATATGGCTGGGTCCTAACTGGGGTGGCGAAGTGAGCTAAAGTACGATGATGGATTCAACCCAGATCTGTGACTGGGGTGAGTGTCTGAAATGTTTCAGCACTCCGTCCATCATCTCTTTGTGTTTGCTTTGTTCTCCCTAAGTTGGCAGGGTATGCCCAGACGTGGGTCCCTTGCTCACTTTGCCACTGGAATGAAGCTAGCCTGGCTGATAAGGGGTGTTACCCAGAAACCGGTCCCAGGATGCTTGTTTCCGATCCAATGAGGACCTGGCCTGACAAATCGGGCTGGACTGTTCCCATGAGGCACAGGGTCAAGACTGATTTGCATATGGCTGGGTCCAAACTAGGGTGGCGAAGTGAGCTAAAGAACGATGATGATTCAACCCAGATCTGTGACTGGGGGTGAGTGACTGAAAAGTTTCAGCACTCCGTCCATCATCTCTTTGTGTTTGCTTTGAACTGCTTAACCAGCCTGTGCGGCGGTCTCCACTGGACATACAGCCAGGTAAGAAGGACTTGCCAATCGACTACAGCAGATTAGCCATGGAAGAAATAAAGCAAGCCATCAAACATCTGAGAAATGGGAGGGCAACAGGACCTGACAACATTCCTGCAGAGGCACTGAAGGCAGACATTGAAACATAAGTAGACATGGTCTACCCCAAATCTGGAAGGATCTGGGAAGAGGAAAAGGTGGCATCAGACAGGAAAGGAGGGATATCTCATCAAGATCCCCAAGAAAGGTGACCTGGGTAACAGTGCAAACTGAAGATGGATAACTCTTTTAACACCAGGCAAAGTGTTCAACAGAGTCATCCTGAACAGAATAAAGAAACAAGTCAACGCTCAGTTGCGAGACCAACAAGCTGGCTTCCACAAAGACAGATCCTGCATAGACCAGATTGCAACACTGCGCATCATCATTGAGCATTCGATTGAACGGAACTCCCCCCTCTATGTCAATTTCATCGACTATAAGAAGGCATTCAACAGTGTGGACACAGAGACCCTTTGGAAAATCCTCCCCCACTAAGGTGTGCCAGAAAAACTCGTAAGAATTGTCAGGAACTCCTACGGGGGAATGACCTGAAAAATAGTCCATGGAGGACAACTCACAGAAGCCTTCCAACTGTTGACTTGAGTCCGCCAGGGTTGTTTGCTCTTGCCTTTTGTCTTCCTGCTAGCCATAGACTAGATCAAGAAGACATCCACAGCAAGGAGAAGAAATAGGATTCAGTGGACACCTTGGACACAGCTCAATGACCTGGACTTTGCAGACGACCTGGCCATACTCTCTCATACCCATCTGCAGATGCAAGAGAAGACTGTCAATGTGGCAGCCACATCAGCACAACTTGCCTTAACATCCACAGGGGAAAAACCAAGATCCTGAAGGCTAATAAGGCCAGCACAGCTCAGTCACTCTTGCAAGGCGATGCACTGGAAGAGGTTGAGGCATTCACCTACCTGGGCAGTGTCATAGACAAGCAGGGTGGCACAGACAACGTCAAGGCAAGAATTTTCAAAGCAAGGGCTTCCTTCATTCAGCTAAAGAACATCTGGAGCTTCAAGGACCTAACGCAGATTTGCTGAATACATGAGGAAAGTTGCCTCCTGGATGACTTCAAACTGCTTACAGCTGAATGGAGACAAGACTGAGATTCTGCTGTTTAGCAAGGCAGAGGTCCATTGGTCTGATGATTGGTGGCCTTCTGAGTTAGGCTCAGCCCCCATCCTAAAAAGGTGGTAAAAAATCTCTGCATTCTGGCTGATGAGAATCTCTCAATGAGAGAATAGGTTAGGTCCACTTGCGGTGCATGCTTTGGAATTATGCGCAAGCTTAAAAAAGAATTTCAGTGGCTCCCTTTAAACTCTAGAAAGACTTTTACTCAGGCACTCATTGTTTGTCACTTGGATTACGGAAATGCCCTTTTGGTAGCTGCTAATGAGTCGCTACTCTCTAAACTGCAAGTAGTTCAGAACACCACTGCATGCCTGGTCTGCAAACTCACTTCTCACTCCCATTCGGATACCACACTGAAATGCCTCCATTGACTTCCTGTGAAAAAACGCTCACAGTTCAAACTTTTTTGTATTATTCACAAATTTTTGTTTGGTAAAGGCCCACTTTATCTTCAAGGTAAACTTCTTCCATACTCCCCCAGTCGGAATCTTAGACTTAAAGGCCAATATCTGCTATGTCCCCACCACATTCAAACGGTTAAATACGGTGGCCGGTCATTTTCCCATCTTGCTCCCCATCACTGGAACAAACTTCCTTTTCACATTCGGTCGTGCTCAAATATCAACAGCTTTAAAAAACTCCTAAATACCTGGCTTTTCTGATTCTCTCTCCAATCTAGTACTGCGCTTAGCGCCGAGCTACCCCTTTCAGGTGTGATTCGTTTGCACTAAATCAAATCCCTCCAACATAACAGAGCATAACATAACGCTGCAAACCAAGATCAGGCTTTCTAACACTAATGTCCTTCTGTATGTAGCAGAAACTTGGAGGACAACAGTGAAAACCAGCAACAAAGTTCAGACCTTCATTAACACCTGTCTGAGGAAAATCCTTCCAATCTGCTGCCCAAACACTATCAGCTACAACAATCTATGGCAGCACACTTTCCAACTCCCTGTTAACTCCCTGTTAATGAAGAAATCATGAAAAGATGCAGGGGCTGGATAGGTCATGCCCTCTGCAAACCTCACTAGGCAAACCCTGACCTGGAAACCTCAAGGGAAAAGGTAAAGAGGAAGGCCAAGAAACACCTGACACCGTGGCCTTGAGGTTGACTGCAGGGAGATGGGTTACACCTGGAGTCAGACTGAAAGAAAAGCCTGGACAGTCCTAGTTCATGCACTATACACCAGGAGGGGTAGTAGGCATATGTAAGTAAGTGCTTAAACAATGACAATAAGGTTTAACTGAGAAGGACTGAAACAAAGTTTATAAAGCATATAAGTGATAAATGAAAAGAAGTGCACAGTGTACTCATTATTCAGTTCCCGCATCATCTATTGCCATTTCCTCCAGAGATATCCCTCACATTCCTGAACATATCTAGGTCCATCTTCCATTCCATGCATATCAGCTTAAATGATGAACTGAGGACATAACTGTAAGCGTACATGATCCATATGTTACCTGACTAATTCATTCTAGCCACTTCAACCCTTCTAAAACCGCATATATTTATGAATAAAACACATAGATTATCACCCCATTGCAACAGGTATTTAGAGAATAAAGTCCTCCACCGCTCTAATATTCTAAGGTTCATGAAAACATATAAAGGGACCCCAAACATTGTCAAACAATTGTAGTCGGTCTTGGATAATATATATATATATATATATATATATATATATATATATATATATATATATATATATATATATATATATGTACATATATATATATATATATATATATATATATTATTGCTTAGCCACTTACAAAAGGTATATATATATATATACACCTTTTGTAAGTGGCTAAGCAGTAGTGTTCAGTTATTGTTGTCTTGATGTTTCAGCATCTGCGAGGAATGCCTATGTCATAGTATACATATCTTTGCAACCATGAGAGCTATGCTAACCACTTCCACCAATGTGAGGTTGAATCGTCAATGTCCAAGAAATTGTGTAACAAAGCAAATTTGGCGGAGTCTGCGTAAGGGGCAGGGCTGGTAGTATGGAGTGTCTGCCAGATATTCCTCCAGTATGGAGCTCGGTAGGCACAGGACCACAAGATATGATAAAGGTCTCAAACCTCCACTATGCATTTCCAACAGGTGTCATTTGGCATAAGTTTAGCCCTGTGCAGCTTCTATGGGGACCAGCATAGTCTTAAAAGAGGAGTATTTCAGCTGTGCCTCCCAGAGGGAACAGTTATGATAAGTCATAAGCTCGGTCCGGCTCTCATCATAAAAAACAACCTCAAGCTGTTCCTGCCAGTACGTTTCAAGTGCTAACCGCATACTTAAAGAGTACAAATTGTCAATAAGGATCTGGTACAGGTTAGAAACAGTGCCCCTGGAAAGTCCCCATCATCTTTTAGAACCCAGGAGTGGTGATCTGGAAGGAGGATTGAGTCCTTTCCCAGCGCACTTTGCAGACAGTGCCGCAGTTGCTAGTATCACCATAATTGTGAGTGAGGCAATACAAAGTCTGATCGGAGCATCCCAAAAGGTCTAAAGGTGTCGTTGGTAAGAAGTTCAGCAACCGTCCGAATCCCTTTCTCCTCCCACTGTGGCCGTCTGACCATCGCAAGGCCTATGGAAATGCCCCCATTATACCAAAGTGGTGCATTTTTATGAATGGAATGGTGGATGCACAGGAGCCTATGGGAGTATTTCCACATCGACCACATCGCCTTAAGTGTAGGGGGGAAGAAATCAGACTTGGGGCCATATGTACTGAAACATCTTCCCAAATGCACAGAATGAGTAAAACTCTTTGATACATCTAGCCCTTAGAGGCATTAGAATTATTAAATATCCCCATGCCCGCCGAGGCCTGAACTGTGTTGCATCCATGGTCAGTGTATAAAAGGATGTGCAGTTCCTAGCAGGGAGTGCAGGGGAAAGGGAGGTCTTTCTTCGTGATGCCCTCACACACCCCGAGTGATGTCATGCTTCATCATTGGGCCATGCTCCTCGTCGGGCCGGCGCTGCAATGCACTTCATCAGGACCAAAAAGTGACGGGGCCCGGAGCAAGGGTAGGGATCTCGCTAGTTGCCTGTCACCCTTCCCCTCAGAGCAACGACGTGCTCTGCCTTCCCCGTAAAGCTGTAGGCTCCTATACTGGTGGTCTATATTACCCCAGTATAAGTCTACTAGGGTATCACTCTACCACATCTGGATATCATACCACATATAGGGAACCAGACCTATGGTAGTGCACCACTCACTTTTTGGTCCTGAAGAAGTGCCACATGACCCGCTAGGGGCAGACCGGGCACTAAACATGTTGACCCACTACAACGCGATAGCCCTTTAGGAACATTGCATCCACTTAGGGCTTCAACACATTTTAACTAAGCTGGAACTACCTTAGCGAATAAATTAGATTTGAATAGGACTGCTCCATACTTATTTTAAACCCACTCACTTGTGCACTACCCAGCCCTCACACCCGCACGCACCCTACGGCTTCTTCAAAAGATCTCAGCCAAAGAGCCTCGTTTACGGGAGCCCGTCGGGCATTGCAGCACCAGCCCGACGAGGAGCATGGCCCAATGATGAAGCATGACATCCCTCGGGGTGTGTGAGGGCATCATGAAGAAAGACCTCCCTTTCCCCTGCACTCCCTGCTAGGAACTGTACATCCTTTTATACACAGTCCCATTTTGGAGCTAGTGTGCAGGACCTGTTTAAATACAGCTCCCGGTCCCTCCTCTTCTTTGATATGCATTCCATGGTCACCCACAAAGGTTGGGCATCCATGGTAAATCAGTTGTGAGAGAGGATGTGCGAGATAGTATTAGTGCAAGTCAGGTAGCCACACTCCACCGTGTCCGAATGGAGCCACGCCGGCTTGAGGCAAAGTTTCCTTCCTGCCCAGATAAATGTTTTGATGCATTGGTTCAAAGTGCCCAGCAGTTCTTTGGGGACCAGAAGTGGTAGCATAACAAGAACATAATTAAATTAGGGCGCCGTCACCATCTTTATCATCTGTACCCTGCCCCAAAAAGAGACCTGCAAAGTGGACCAACGTGAAAAATTGTGCCCTATTTTTGTCACCAGGACCTGTAAATGATCAGCCACCATATTTTCGAGACCTTTGTTTACTAGGAGTTCTAGGTATTTCATGCCAGAGGTTTTCCATGTGAAGCCAAAGCTATTACGCAGGGGTCTATGTCCGTGAGCTGTCATCAGCAGTGCCTCACTTTTAGTCCAGTTAATCTTATACCGAGAAAATCAAGAAGTCCAGTTAATCTTATACCTGAGAAAATAGAGAAGGCATCGGTTAGGATAATCAACTAATGGATTGTGGCTTCGGGTTTACTGAGGGTCAGCAAAATCAGCGTAGAGCATTATTTTGTTCCATCCTGCTGGTGTATCAATACCCCAAATGCAATCGGATCTGCAAATAGCTGCTGCCAATGGTTCTAAGTACAACGGGAACAACAAGGAAGATAATGGGCATCACTGCCTGGTCCCTCTGTGAATGGGGAAGGCCTTCAACATGTGTCCACCACAATCAACCTGTGTTGAGGAAGCAGTATAGAGTCACTCTGCACCTGTGCCAGAAAATTGGGACCTATCTTCACTCTGCTATTGTGCGGAACAGGTATCCCCATTCAACCTGATCAAAAGCCTTCTGTGCGTCCAATGACAGCAGGAGTTTTTCACCAGGATCATTATGCACATGCCACAGCATGTTCATAAGGAGGTGCATGTGGTTTTGAGAAGATCGATCTGACACAAACCCTACGTGTGGTATATGGATCATTTCGGAATGACAGTTTTCAGCCGGATCGCTAGGACTTTTGCAAGCATGATGATGATAAGTGATATTAGGTGATAGCTAGCACATTGGGTGGGGTCTTTGTCTGCCTTCAGTATGAGGCCAATAATTGCCTTGTTGAACTCTGGGTGCAAGGATCCAAAGTCTTCTGTTTCTGTGAAGACTTTGTAAAGGAGGAGTATCATCAGATGCGTGTTCATTTTAGAGAAATTGAGGGGGGAAACCATCATTTCCCGGCGCTCCATTGGTGGAGAAGTCTGCAACAGCGTCCGAGATCTCATTCTCAGTAATCTCCCCATCTAGGAGCAATATGCTGGTCTCTGACAGAGTGGGCAGCTGGGGGTCTTCAAAAAATGAGGGATCCCCTCAGGGCCGGACTGGGAACCGAAACCGGCCCAGGCAAACTGCTCAACCAGCCCCCCCTGGGGGAAGGGGGGTGCAGCCGAGCTATCTGCTAGGGCCGGTTTCGGACGATTTTGTTACAGGGGGCCGATATTGCTGTCCCCCGGTAACAAAAACGGCCCCCAGAGGCCCAAAACCGGCGCCCACCCTGGCGGCCCACTGGGGAAACGCCCGGTGCCCGCTACGGCCAGTCCGGCCCCGGATCCCCTGGAGCCTCAGAGCAGTAGAGGGGGCCCAGAAAGCAAGCAAAAGTGCCAGCTAACTCCACCGCCCCTCTTCCCATATTGTCTCATATCAAAGTATGACTTGATTTGTCTAACTCTGTCACAGTTGTGCCGCTAGAAGCCTGCCTGCCTTCTCTGCCTGCTCATAGTGGCGCCACTTAAGGCGCAGCAGGGCACATTTGGCTTGCTTTGTAAAATATGTTTATATCATATTTAGCTGGCTCAAGTTGACGCAGAAGTGTATTGGCTGGTGAGGTTACGCATCTCACCATCTACCTGTGCTTGTTTTCCCTGCGCCTCCTGTTTGCATTTAGAGGAGTCTCTCATAGTGGAATCCCTCATAGTGGCCCAGAGAAATTAGGGAAAGGAAGCGGTGGGTTCATTATACAACAAATACTGGCAGAGGTATGCCGTAAGTGTCTGTTTGTCCTCAGGTACTCTGTAATGGAACAAATGTAACCTCTGTTTAGAGGTAGGAGAAATATGTCCTACGTCCAGCTTCAATGTCACTGGTGCATGGTCTGCGATCCCCACTCTTCCATACTGCAGTCCCAGAGGAGGGCTAAGGAAGCATGATTCATGAGGAAGTAATCTATCCTTGAGCATGTCCCATGTGCGCAAGAAAGGAAAGTATACTTCTTGTCCCGCGGATGCATCGGACGCCCATTGTTGGTCAGCCAATGATCCTGCCGAACATCCTTCAAGAATGCCTGATCCTGAGGGTTGGTTTTATCTAAGAATCCTGATCTGTCCAAGTAAGGGTTGAGTGCCAAGTTCCAATCCCTGCCTAGGTTCACCTTGATAGTGCCTAATTCGGTCATGACCCTTAAGAGGAAATAGAGAAAAGAAGCTTTACCCTGGTTGGGGTCATGGACAGATCCCACCATGAAGATCCGGTCCAGAGTATTCAGTTTTGCAAAAACATAGAGACCATGCCGGTCCGTCCATGTTTGCTAAATGGTATGGGTGAATGATCTGTGGAGGAGAATGACAATCCCGCACTTCTTTGTGGATGAGGACTTCGAGAAGTCAGAGGTCATAAGGGTGTTTCTAATGAAGCTGCTGCTAAGGAACCTAACCACCCAATCCCTCTTCAATTTATCAGATTCCAGGGCTAAAAGATTAGTTTCCAGCAACAGTGGTATGTCAGGGGATTTCAAGGAAAGGTATGTGAGGATCTTTTTCCACTTGACATAATGAGTAAGGCCACTGATGTTGAGGGACAAAATGCAGAGGTACTTGGGCCGAGATGGGGAGGTCATGACGTATGGTCTATCTACAGTAAGTAGTGAGGAGAGCTATAATATGCCCCTCTACAATTGGTGGAATAGTTGAACTGAGGAGAGCGGGAAAGTACCTATGTCCGGGTGACTGGATATGTAGTGAGTAGGGTGGTGTGGGATTCCTTCTATGGGAGAGATGTGTCGTTTGTAGAAGACGGTCGGGAGAAGTACAGCGAGGGGAGCCTAAAGGAAGATGGTGGAATACAATAACAAGGTATCAAATTGATGCCTAGAAAAATTACCTAACAGGTCTTTGTGCAACTAACAATATCCAAAGAAGAGACTACTTTAAAGGATGGAGTTAACCTCACCACCCTCACCCCGCCCAGCACCATCTTAAAACAACATAACTAATTAGCAATCTGGGCCCATCACGGGAAAATCACAATTTTTATAGAGTGGCAGGGTCATGCCAGTAAGGGGAGGTATATCAAAATGCCAATTAATCTGCAAGACAGGCACCCTTGGAATAGAGTTTAAGACCAACAACAGCAGGCCTGGAGGGGACTACAAAGGTTAAACAAGTGTAATTAAAAACTAACAGTATATTATGGTGGATCTTACCAACTAAGGTGCCCTGAGAGTCTTCAGTATTGCCCATAAGTATATGTGAGGCTGGCACAGCAGTCAAGGCTTGATGGGGAGTGCGACTTATATTGGCTCCGTCACGAGGAGCTCTGTCCTCCCATTCTTTTAAGAGTGTCCAGTCTTTGACGTTCAGATGAAGTGTCCCCATCGGCAAGTCCCAGACCCTAAGGCAAGGCTAACTCCCATTCTCCCGCATCCCATGCTCGATCCATCAATGTTGAGGTATCCAGGGCCTCTATGTCCAAAGAGATCAGAAACTGTTCAAAGTCATCCGGGTCCTCAAATTCCCTGTTTTTTCCATTGATGGTGAGCAGCATACTAACAGGCTCCAGAAGTCTATATCGGATGCCAAGTTTTCAAAGAGTAGGTCACAGCATGAGGAATTTCTTCCTTCGCAGTACCGTATTGTGGGAGAAGTCGGCTGCAATGTGGATCCTGGCTTCTTTATACAAAAAAGTCTGTTGAGCCTTTTTGCACGAGATAATTTGGTGAGCCTGCTGATGGTGAACGAATCAAACAATGATCGTCACAGGGTGTTCCGTCGTATGCCCCCCTTGGTCGCACTCTGTGGGCCTTCTCAATGAAATTCCAACCGAGGTGAGAATGTCAAGCCAGTAAGTTCGGGGAGGAAAATGGTTAGGAAACTATCCATACACTTTCCTTCTTTGCCCTCAGGCATTCCTAAGAAGAAACGTTGTTCCTCCGACTGTGATCCTCTACCCCGACCAATTTCCTCTGTAGGTGCCAAACCTCACTACAGGCATCAGGGACAGTTTCCAGAATGGTCAGGCAGTCCTTTATTGCTTCAACTTTGTGATCCGCTGCATCTAGCCGTGTGTTGAAAGTACCAAGATTACTTTGCAGTGATTTCAAATCCACAGCTTTAGATTTGGTGTCCTCATGCATCAAATCCTTGGTTTATTTGATGGCCGTGAACTCCCTCATTAGTGTCTCCAGGGTAATGTTGGTCATGGTGGTCGGGGTGGTTTTGACTTTCCAGCCATAATGCCCATAAAAAGGAGCTGACGTGTTGCTTTCCCCTTGGACATTTGGGCCAAGGCTGGGGAAGCGAGGATGGATGACCTCCACAGCACCTAAGGAGCAGACATGTCCGATTAGGAGCAGGCATGTGGCCTGTGTATCCTGTTGATCAGGTCCTACAGGAGTAAGTCACAGAACTGGCCAAAGGAATACAAAGAGCACCTCAGTATGAGCATGGCAAGGACTGGAGCCATGCATCGACCCTGGCGTCCTTGCCGGAAAGGCGCAAATAAGCAGTGCTGATCTTGTCTCCAAAGGCCGCGAGAGAGCAGTCACCTTCATTGGAGGTCCAGGGGATAGTCCATTAAAATTCACACAGGCTCCTCCCGCACCCCCAGTCCGATCACACTGAGGGTGTAGCCAATGGGCCAAAAAACACTTATGTGAGAGACCTTTAATCTTACCCTCCATCGCAGGGTAGTGGGGTGTGGACAGGGAGAGAGTTCCATGGTCGTTTCACTGCCAGGGTCCAGGAGCAAAAAAGGCAACACCCACCCTCCATGTGCTGTCGATGCCAGCCCTGGCGAAGGAGGGCCTCCAGGCCAAAAGAAATGGTGTAAGGCAGTCGCAAGAAGGGATAAACAGAAGGGGCTTAAGCCTTGCAATGTCCTAATGCCAGCGGAGGGAGTGAGGATTGCAGAAGGGCTCCGTGGTCCCAAGTGGCAGCCAGGAAAGGTTGCGTCTACAGGACATGCCTTGTCATGGCTGGGCCTGTACAGTACCAAGACCACGTGACTCCTGGAGAGCTTGGGTGCCCCCCGCAGAACACCCTGCTCACTCTGACAGCGGATCCACCATGTTGCCAACCGTAGAGCGCCTGGGGCAGGTAATAAACAGTAGGAAGGTGCCAGGTAGTCGGAGAGCTTCACCGGGGAGCCAGCCACCTTGGATGTGGCCAGACTCTGCCCATCCAAGCATTTCATTAGGAATGTACATTTATCAGTTTAATAAATGCAGCAAAATACTAGCTGTACCTTCATTTTCTCATAAAACCTAAAATAAATACGGTTAAAAACATAAAATAGCCCAGAAATAAATACAGACAGAAATGTCAAAAAAGTAAATACCACAAAACTGGGAGCCCTATTCATAATCTGTCTGCCCCAAGGGGAAGCGTCGGTAAATGACGCTATCGACCCCAGTGTTTGCCATGTCAAATAAGTTTTTGTTGATAAGGCACTTGTGAGATTAAGGCGGTTGGGACCTGGACCCTCCTTGCCAAGATGGATATTGAGTCCGCCTTGCTCTTACTTCCTTACACGCTGACCATTATCACCTCCTGGGTTTTCAGATCAAGGGCGAGTTTTATTAAGTCATGTGCATGCCATTGGGCTGATTGGTATCCTGTACCTATTTTGAACAGTTTAGTTCCCTACAAGAGTTGGTATTGACTGAGCAAACTGGGTGTCAGGATGCCATTCACCATCTGGACAAATTCCTATTCATGGGTCCACCGGGTTCCTCCCTGTGTGAGCGGTCACTGGATGATTTCACTGCACTTCTGCAGGACTTAGGGGTTCTGCTCGCTGCTGATAAAATGGTAGGACCTTCCACATGCATTACCTTCCTAGGCATCAAAATTGACTGTGGCAGGTGAGTGTCGCCTACCACAGCAGAAAGTATGGGCATTCAATGAGTGAACCAACACGCTACTGTCCCACAAGAAGGTGAAGCCCTGCTATCTTCCACTACTGGTGGGCAAGCTTAACTTTGCCCTCAGGATTATTCCCATTAAGAGCCCCTTCTCTAGATCCATAGCAAGATCAATGGCAAGCCTGACAAAGAAGCATCATCACACAGGTCAAAGAGGATTGAAAAATTTGGTGCAGTTTTTTAGATTAATTCTATGGCTTGGTTGTCTGGCCAGCATCACCCTTCTCCAATCAGGTGCTGGGCCTGTACAAGGATGAAGGAGGCATTGTTGGATTTGGGGTGATGTTGGGTACTAGATGGTGTCGGGGTGACTAGCCGCCTGCTTGGCATGAAAAAGGCATAACTAAATATTTTGCTTTCTTGGAGTTATTTCCCATTGTGGTGGCAGTTATCATTTGGTTAGAGGAGTTCAAGGATAAGAGTGTTATGTTTTGGACACATAATATGTCAGTGGTTGAGAGGCCATTAACTCAGAGAGGGACCCTCCAACAGGCTACTCTTGAGGCTCCTGAAACACTTGGTTCTACTCTGTCTGAAAGTTAATGTGTTATTTAAAGCCAGAGATGCCCTGGAGTTCATAACAATGCAGCTGATGCTTTGTCTTGCTCCAAGTTTAAGGATTTATGGAGTTTCAACTCACATGCAGCAGAGAAGATGACAGAGTTCCTGCAGGATCTGTGAAAGATTGGTTCCCTGCCTTATGTAGTTTAGTTGCAGCTTCCTTGGTGAGGTGCACAAGGGTCCCCAATGAGCAAGGTTTTCGGATCTATAGGGTTTTCTTGTGGGATAATCACTTAGGCGCGGCCGCGCCGCTGGCGCGCCTAAGGCAAGCCCGTCTGCGCCCGTCCGCGCCTGGACCGCGCCCAGCGCCAGTACCCCTGGTTCCCGCGCCTGCCTCGACGACCGCCGCCGCTACGATGCCAGCACACTCCACGCCCTCAACTCCGGACGGACCCACACCTGCTTCAAAGCCGCCCCGAAATGCACACAGGGTCCCTTCACCTGCCGGAACTGCAGCTACACCAGCCTCAGAGCCGCCGAACCACCCGCCAAGAAAGGCCACAATCACCTCCGATGCATCCTACTGAACACCCGCTCCGCACGCAAACATGCCGTCGAGCTCTGGGACCTGCTCGACACTTCATCACCGGACGTCGCCTTCCTGACAGAGACCTGGATGAACAACTCCTCCGCACCCAACATCGCCATTGCCATCCCAGACGGCTACAAGATCACCCTCAGAGACCGCACCAACGGAGTCGGAGGAGGAATCGCCATCGTCCACAAGAACAGCATCAGGGTCTCGACCAGCACCGACGACATTCTCAGCACCACCGAACACATGCATTACCAGATCCACACAGACCCCAACTCCACCCTCAGAGGCACCCTCGTCTACAGACCCCCCGGAACCCGACCCCAGTTCAGCGACTCCATCGCCGACTTCATCAGCACGCACGCCCTGACCTCCACCGACTACATCCTTTTCGGAGACCTGAACTTTCACCTTGAGAACAACAACGACAGCAACTCCACCACCCTGATCGATAACCTCGCCAACCTCGGACTGAGGCA
Source organism: Calotriton arnoldi (assembly GCA_963921515.1). Lineage (NCBI taxonomy): Eukaryota > Metazoa > Chordata > Amphibia > Caudata > Salamandridae > Calotriton > Calotriton arnoldi. The sequence goes on from CAWUFW010000737.1 coordinate 2,796,408, forward strand.
ACTCGTCACAACGCCTACCCACTCCACCGGCCACACGCTCGACCCCGTCTTCTCCTCAAGCTCCCACGTCTCCTTCAGCCACACCACCGAACTCCTCTGGACCGACCACCGCTGCATCCACTTCACCTTCCAGAAACCCACCACACACCACCGCACCCAACAGAACCCCCGCCGCTGCTGGAGCAAAATCACCGAAGACCAACTACACGCAAACCTCGCTCTCAGCCCACCCACCGAACCCTCCAACACCGACGATGCTGCCCACAGCCTCAGACGCTGGATCGACGACTGTGCCAACACCCTCGCCCCGCTGAAGAAACCCTCCTACAGAGACACCAGCAAGAGGGCCAGCTGGTTCACCCCAGAACTCCTAGCCTCCAAGTGAGCCTGCCGGAAACTAAAGAAGAAATGGCACAGTGAGCAGACTCCGGACAGCCACGCAGCCCACAAGGACGCCATCCGCAACCACCATCACCTCATCAGGACTGCCAAGAGGACCTCCTTCAAAGACCGCCTCGACAACAACGCACACAATAGCAAGGAGCTCTTCAACATCGTGAAGGAACTCTCCAACCCCAGCTCCAACACCAACGACTTCCCGCCGTCGCAAGCCCTGTGCGACTCCCTCGCCACTTTTTTTCACCGCAAGATAGCAGACATCCACGACAGCTTGAACACCCAGACAGCCCCAACAGACATCAACACAACAGACTCCCCGCACACCATCGACCACGACCCCCTGCTAGTCTGGGCCAACATGAGCATCGATGACACCATCAAGACCATGAGCACAATCCACTCCGGCTCCCAGTCAGACCCATTCCCGCACCACATCTTCAACAAAGCCAGCAGCTCCATCGCACCCCATCTGCGCAACGTCATCAATCTCTCCCTCGAGACCGCGACCTTCCCAGAGAGCTGGAAACACGCCGAGATCAACGCCCTACTCAAAAAACCCAAGGCGGACCCAAGAGACCTCAAGAACTTCCGGCCCATCTCTCTGCTTCCGTTCCCGGCCAAGGTCATCGAGAAGATCGTCAACAGACAGCTAACCCGATACCTCGAAGAAAACAGAATCCTGGACCCTTCCCAGTCAGGGTTCCGCAGCAACCACAGCACCGAGACTGCCCTCATCGCCGCCACCAACATCAGGACCCTGCTGGACAACGGTGAGACCGCGGCCCTCATCCTCCTGGACCTCTCTGCCGCCTTCGACACCGTCTGCCACCACACACTACGCGCACGCCTCCACGCCGTAGGGATCCGAGACAAGGCTCTGGAATGGACCACCTCCTTCCTCTCCGGCAGAACCCAGAGCGTCCGCCTCCCCCCATTCCGATCCGAAACCTCCGAGATCATCTGCGGCGTACCCCAGGGATCTTCCCTCAGCCCGACACTGTTCAACATCTACATGGCCCCGCTCGCACACGTCACCCGACAGCACGACCTCAACATAATCTCCTACGCCGACGACACTCAACTGATCCTCTCCCTCACCAAGGACCCCATCACTGCCAAATCCAACCTCCACGAAGGAATGAAGGCCGTCGCCGACTGGATGAAGATCAGCCGACTGAAGCTGAACTCAGACAAGACGGAGGTCCTCATCCTCGGCTCCAACCCCTCAGCCTGGGACGACTCCTGGTGGCCGACGGCACTGGGGGCAGCCCCGACACCCACCGACCACGCACGCAACCTGGGAATCATCCTCGACTCAACGCTCTCCATGAACAAGCAAGTCAACGCCGTCTCCTCCTTCTGCTTCAACACCCTCCGCATGCTCCGCAAGATCTACAGGTGGATCCCGACAGATACAAGAAGAACAGTCACCCAGGCCCTCGTTAGCAGCAGACTCGACTACGGAAACGCCCTCTACGCGGGAGCCCCGACCAAGCTCATCAAACGACTGCAACGCATCCAAAACGCCTCTGCACGACTGATCCTCGACGTACCACGCCACAGCCACATCACCCCCAACCTGAGAAACCTGCACTGGCTCCCCGTCAACAAGAGGATATCCTTCAAGCTCCTCATCCACGCACACAAGGCACTCCACAAGACCGGCCCAGCCTACCTCAACAGACTACTTTCCTTCTACATCCCCAACCGCCAGCTCCGCTCCGCCGGCCTTGCACTCGCCACCGTCCCTCGCATCCGAAGAACAACCACCGGCGGAAGATCCTTCTCCCACCTCGCCGCCAAGACCTGGAACACCCTCCCACTGAGCCTACGACAGACCCAAGACCTGCTGACCTTCAGGAGGCTACTCAAGACCTGTCTGTTTGACCAGTAGCGGCCCCCCCCTCCCAGCGCCTTAAGACCCTCGCGGGTATGTAGTGCGCTCTACAAATGTCTGATTGATTGATTGATTGATTGATTAGGCCCTGTGTTCTCAGTTAACTCTATGCCTTTTTCTCGAGGTGTTGCGTGAACAAGGCAGGCCAGTATCATATGCAAAGGACCACGTATCAGCCATTGGTTTCTTTGTGAAGCTTCAAGGGCTACAGGAAATGGGCAATTGTTTTCTGATTAGGAAGGCCTTAGCCAGCTGTGTTTAGTGTCCAGGGACGGTAGGAAGCCGCTTGAGGTTCATGAATTTGCTGCCACATTAGACACCTTGGGCAAGGTATACAGCTCACCTTAAGAGGTAAAGCTGTTTTTGGCTGCTTTTGCCATAGTCTTTTACATGTGATTTATAGGTCACTCCTTTGTGCTGTGTGCAGCATACCGGTTGCAGCAGGTCTATAGGCCAAAACATCCCGCGTCAAGGAATGTCTTCTTCAGGTGGTGCGGAGTGGGAGGTCTCAGGATTCCTCAGCTGCAGAAGATGGTGAAGGATACAACTGACCGCAAGGGATTTCAGTTCCTGGACCTAATTGTTGTGCATTTGGGTGGTAATGACCTGGTAAAGTTGGGCAGAAGAAAGTGCAGGAATCCATTCTGAAGCAGTTATCTTGGTTGGGTTGATCATTCCCTGAAGTTTTCATTGCATGACCCCACTTCATACCTCTTCGATCTTGGGGTGAGGGCATTAGGCCAATGGCCCTCAATGTATTTGTCTGGTGATCAAGGTGGAAATGACCAAACTGTGCCCAGACTGGGGCATCTGAGAAATTTCCCATTTAGACTGATCAAGGGAGAGCAGACGTTCCATCTGGATGGGATGCATCTATCTGACATGGGGATGAAGCACTTCATCAATGACATCTGGGCATTTACTCAGTCTCTATTCTTTGGTGGGCAGGGCAAAGAAGCTCATTGCCCTGGTTGCTCTTGTGGTGGATTAGCACCAACTCCTCTTAGCAATAGAGGGTTTTTCCAACAAAATACCTCCTAGGACAGCACTGAGGGGATGGACAGCAATCCTTAGTTCTGCAAGGGACACCCACACCGGTTTGGAGGCATAGTCTCACGGCTCACAGTGCAGAGCAAATGGCTCTAGTCCCTGTTCTCCCAGTCTGCCTCCTTTGGCAGGTTGGTGTGCATGGGGGTGTGGGACCAAGACAGGTGGTCAAGGATGCAAGGGGTTTGGTCCTCGTCCCAGGGATACAGATGGTTTCCCCTGTGTGGTCTGGGCATGCAAGCAGAAGAAAAGGATATTAAGCCCTTGGTGCTGTGGCATCTCTGGAAATTGCTCATTTAAAATATATACATGGTAGAATCATCGCTATTGGTTGCGCAATTTCTTAAAAGTGTATTTGTAGATTGTTCAGCTTGTACTGTTGTGTGTTCTTCTTGTAACTGTGTACACCTGCTGTGTGAATTTTCATGATTGCCATGTTTGTGTAATGTTAACAAACATGACCTTTTTATCCAGGGCGGAGTATTAGTGTCTTGTTATTCATTCGGTTGAGTTGCAGGAGGTCGTAGACTGGGCGTCTACGGTCACTAATGGATTTTTTAGTTTACTTATAGCTTTGGCGCCATTTGACAACTCTTCATGAAACTTCCCAAAAAAAGATCATCCACCTCAGCTTCTTCCTGAAAAGTATCAGGGTGGTCCGTCAAGTGAGGTTTGAGAAAAAGGGGGTCCCAAAACGCATTTTTCCCATGCATTTTTTCATTGGAAAATTGAACAGCAATACCGCAAAAACAGTTGAACACAACTACTCCAAATTTGCTAGAAAGCAATATCTTGGTGCAGAAAGTGTGTTTTTGTGATTTGGTGTAAATCTGCTCAGTAGTTTTGAAAAATTAAGGTTAAAAAAGTATATATATCTCATGCCACGAAAGATGTGCATAGCCGGCAGAACTACAGATAATATCCGATTGGCTTCCAGCACATCACCAAAGATGTGGTGGCAGCCATTTTAGGACTCTGGACTTAGTCCCTGGTCCTAGGAAAAGAATAAAAAAACAAATAGGGGGGCAGGTTAGGGATACCCCCTCAGAGAGGCCGAAGAACCCCATTTCCTAGGGCCAGTTTTTTAATGGGGAAGGGCACATCTGGCCCACTACCTGTCCTGTAGACCAGCTCAGGGAGCCCATCCCCTGGGGCCTGGTCAAAGCAGAGTCCCGCGATGCCATCCCCAGTGACACTGATGTTCCCTGCCTGGGAAAGTGTGGGCAGGGAATACAAATTCCCTGCCCACACTTTCCCAGGCAGGGAGCTCAACTTTGCTCCTGCCTGAAAGGTGCAGAGAAATAAGCCAGGGCGGGAGCAAAGGAATAAAGCGGCTCCTGCTGCACAAAGGATGGGTGAAGGCTGGGGACCGGCAAGGACCACAGGGCCTTGTGGCTCTCCCCATGGCCCTCAACCTTCAAAATAAGTGTGGGTGCCCAAGGTAAAAGTAAAATGTCTGGCTTCTGCCAGCACTCACAACTGGTGCCTGCTGGGGAGCCGGCAAGGACCACGGGAGCCTCCATGTCTCCATCCTTTAAAAAAGTGTGGGTGTGCACTGGGGCACCCACGGTAAAAGTAAAATGTCCAGTTCCTGCCAGCACCAACAATGGGGAGCTGGTGGGCACCTTGGAGTCCTGGCGAATAGCACGCTACTCCAGAAACCACTGTTAGTGGTTAAGCCAGTGTTCATTGATTATTAGATTTATTCTTGCACTGTCGGGTAATCATCGCAGTAACTTCATTAATAAGAGTTATACGTCATCTTTAGTAGCAGGTATACGAGTACATGCAAGTGAATGCGGAATGAATAGACAAGCTAGAAAAGGTTAAGTACTGCTAGGTTGCAGGGATATGGTTAACCCGTTTCAAAAGAAAACAGAGGTTGTGATCTTTTGGATGAGGTGTGGACATTTGCAGAGAAACAAAATAGAAATATAGCAAACATGCATGCGACTTCGAGCAGGATATGAACAGGGAGAAAAGATCAGAGACAGGATGATAGGTACGGCGAAGGATCATTCAATAGTGTAGACGGAGGGAACGCATGCAAAAGGTATAAATCAAGGTGGTTCTCATTTGCCAGCTTAGGCCAGAGTAAATCTCAAAATTTTTAATCTTGTGCCAAGCTTATAGCTTGGCACCAAGTATGCAAAAAATGCGATGGATGGAATGCTTGCACTAATCTCAACCACTGGTAATTATTCAGGCCGGAATTCTGTCTATCGTTTTTTGCCCACCATGCAACTCTAGACAAAGGCCCGCCTTATGCAAATCAGTGAACAGGTTTGTTGAGGACTCACTTCCTGCTTGGTAAAAGCACCCAGCCACATATAAACAATGTTTACAAACTCTATGGCTCACTTTGCACAAATAAATATCGCCGTATAGTAACAATATTTGATGAACCATAAGGCCCACTTTATTGTGACAATGACATCATCAGTTATATTGGTGAGAAGGACAGAGGTGACTTCCTTAGACCTGTACTCAAGCTCCTGTGGGACCATAAGCTGGTTGTTATGAGTGGGGTGGAAAGGGATTAGTAGGAGTCACTGCATGAGCCCTGGTTGGTAAATCAGTCTTTGGCATGCAGTTGACCTGGGGTCATGTTTGCTTCAGCATTTGCTGGTAAGATGCAGGGAGGAAGCGTGCATACTAACGGCACAGCCTGCAGTTTCCGTGCAAAGATCTGCATTATAGATCAAGAACTAGTAACTACTTGTTGGATCTAGTGAACTGACATAATAATAAAACTACGCCAGGGAAAACATGTATTTTTGCAAGAGTGCTCATCAGTACCCCTCCAATTATATTTCTCAGTGTGTCATGTGTCAGAGGTTTACATCTGAATCATGGCAAAAGAGAAAGCTGTTATCTACTCTATAAGGAGCTGACTCACCTTTTATGATTGCCCACTGATGGCATCAGTGTTGGCAGAAGGGACTTGAGTCACCATTGAAAATTGCCCGTCATCACCATAAACTCCTCATGACACCTGCAAAGCAACTTATAACTGCTAGCTAAACTGTAACCGGAGCATTGCCTCTCACACCTCCTCTCCCATAACATGCTAAGTCCTGCGATCCAAGACATAATAAGAAGTGTAGTCTCTTGCCTTAGCCTATGACACCAAAAGACGTCCTACACAGGCTCCTGGCAAAGATAACATCTTTCCAAACAAGAACTCTCCCACACTGTAGCATTTTACCCATCTGATAAAGTGCTTCGACGTCCCACAGTGGTTATGAGGTGCTATATAAATGAAATTACATCAATCAATACAATACATGCTGGACGCTTGGCAGACACATGGTGTGAAGTCACATTCATGATGACAACTTTGCGCCTGGTTCCCGTTCATCCACAGTGGGTGGAGATTCATGCAGCAGTCATGAAAGACAACAGAGAAGGCACTTCAGTACCAGTCACATTTATTTAACTTGTGTATTTTCTGTGCACCTTCAGTAAACTGACATTAAGTAAGTTTAATACAAAATAGTCTGTCTATGCCAACCTTCACCGTGAGCTCGGCAGCTATGCTCCAAAGTTGCCTGAGAGAACCCTAAGAAACAGCACCAACGGTACGCTTTATCTCCTTGGCGTCTTTTGCTGCCAGTGCTTAATTTGAGCCAGTGGTTTCCGGTGCTCAGCACCTGCACTTAATTGTCAACACCAGCACTTATAACAGTCTGCACATGGTGGCGCTCTTTGTCTAATTTCGAGACAAGCACAACAGTTGATTAATATTTCAATATACATTATAAATGACTAATACCTGCCAGCCAAGCCATTCTTATAGCTTTGGGTGGCCTGTAATAGTCTGAATTATGACGCTTGTAGGGGTGTGATGGTTAGGAGTTGTGTTGGTACTGTCATTGGCAGCACTGCCATGGGCAATGGGTGCTGCAAACTACAGTGGCCTCTTGATGAGGGACCTGGCACTTCAGATTTTTTTTTTTTTTTTACAAATTGAGCACTGCTAATGCCCATTCATTTTGTTAGCAGCCTGCTTCCACTAGTCAATGCTCATACTGTACTCTACATAGTCTGACTGAATCACTACATGCCCGTCCCTGACATTCCCAGTGTAAAATGAAGGCTTGCTCTGCTTCACCAAACATAGCCTGTAAATAAAGGTATCTGCCACAATTATCTGCCACACTATGTAGAGTAAAGGATTACAATGCATTTATCAAATACTGAGTGTTAAGAGAGTACCCCCAGACATGTTATTGTGTTACTGTAACTGGCATGTTTAATAAGAAATAGACCCCACCATTATCAAAGTGACGTACAGATATTACACTGTTTGTTTCCTTAATTAGCCAAGCAGCAGCGGCTCCTCTGCTAAGGCAGAGGAGCGTCGCCCTACTGCTCACTGAGCAGTTCAAAAAGGAAAAATAAAATCATAACGCAACATTATTATCATTTTATTTTACCGTACTGGCTCAGTTGGTTGGAGGCTGGGCGGGGCTGTTCAGAGCTAGGGGAGGAGTGGTAGGCACTTTCTAAGTGCGCATGACAGTTTGGCCAGCGGTCACAACGCTGCTGTCAGAGAAGAGGGTGGAGGAGAGGCAGCGGCCGGCCGTAACCAGGAAAGTGCTTTTATTTTTTTGTATTCCCCCCTCTGCTGCTCCCCCACCCCACCACCCCCTTTCGGTAGCAGCTGCTACTGTAGCCAAGCTACCCTGTTCGTGGGTGCTACATTGGGACACCCCAAGTGAAAAAAGACACTACAAAAATAAACAGGTGAAATGAAAAATATATTAAATGCGCGGCATCGAATGTAAACTCCATAGTAAATAACGGAGTTCCTTGGCTCCCATTTTCTTTTCACACTTTTCTAATGCACAACCGGCCCATGTTTATGCATTTGTATTTATCTACATATATTTTTATTTCATTTTGCTGAAAAAAAACAAAGGTAAAGGGATGTTATAGTTAGGAGAAAATGTCAGTTAAAACATAACATTTTAAACTACCTAAAATTCACAAGTTAGGGTTATCTCAAGTAACTATAACTCAAGCCGTAAAGTAACTGTAACTCGCGCCCTGCCATGCACAGTGTTGCCTGATGCCATTTCAGATGTTGTAGTGATGTTATCAGTGATGTCATAGAATGTGTCATGAGTGATGTAATATGTGAGGTAATTAGCAGTACATGGCGAGGGCATGAGTTATAGTTACTTGAGATAACTATACATGGTGAATTTCAGTGATTTTCTTATTTTAAAACATTGTTTTAACTGACATTTTCACCTAACTATAAAGACACGTTAACCTTTGTTTGTTCTAGTGAATTTCCTTTTTTTTTTTATGTAACGTAAGATGTCCTTCACTATGCAATGGCCCATGGGCACCGAAGCCTCCGCAGTGCACGGCTTTTGGCTATGTGCAGCATGAGCCAAACCCCTGTAGGAGCCCAATCCCCTGCAACACACGCCCTAAGTGCAGTTGAGCAAAGAGCAAATCCCCTGCCACGCACTGTCTGAGTAGGGTTGGGCACAGGGCGTGGTCTACGGCCAGGCCCTTCACACAAACCCCCAGCCTCCTTTGTGTGAAATTGGCGAGGGGAGGGGGGCCCACACCACTCTACTTATCTAAATATTTGCTGGGCAGCAGGTAAGGGGGTCCCTTGAGGTAAAGGCAGCTCACGCCCCATTCACACCACCTGCACTTTTTTTAAACGATTCTAACACAGGAAAAAAAGGGGAAAAGTTGCCTAACGCTATTTCTCAGTTCCCTGTTTTCCTTCCATTGAATATCCTAAATTATATCATGTACTGAGAATAATACAAATTTCTACTGACAGAATTCATTGAACATATTTATTGCTCAGATTTTTTCTTGCATGTTTTATACATTAATCTTCTTCCACATATACAGGGAACTATTTTTTTAATTGTCATGTTTTCTAATATAATGTATTCTCATATTGACAGCCCTGAAGAAGCTAATTAATTTTGCGAAACATGTGTTGGCTTGGCTGTAAATCTTTGTATCTGCTAAAGAAGAATCTTGTATCAAGTCTTGGATGCATTTCCCTGTATATGTGGAAGAAGATTAATGTATAAATTTGAAAAAGTGATCAAAATTAAGATAAATTTTGTGAACATGCAAGAACAAATCTGAGCAATAAATATGTCCAATGAATTCTGTCAGTAGAAATTAGTATTATTCTCAGTACATGATTTTTTTTTTTTTTACTCGGGCAACTCCCAGGCTCTGGTCCACCCCAGGGCGACATGAAAATCAAAGGCCCGCCTTTTTAAATATAAATTTACTGTGGATCCATGATTCTGATAAAAAATACAATTTTTGGCCTCGAGGGTGGGTCCATCTGAGACCCCCAAAAGGCCTAGAGGGTCAGAGTATCCCTACCCTGCCCTCCTGTATGTTTTTCTTTTTACAGCTTTTTTGCAGACAGGGGACTGAGTCCCCAAGTCCTAAACTGGCTGCTGCTATATTTTTGTGGTGGCAGCCAATCAGATCTTATCTTTAGATCTGTCGGGTCCATAGATCCTCCGCAGCATGATCTATACATACATTTTGAACCTTAATTTTCTAAAAACTACTGAACGGATTTACACCAAATCACAAAAAACATGCTTTCTGGTTCAAGGTCTAGCATTCTGCCAAATATGGTGTAATACCATTCAGCCATTTTGACTGTAGCTGTGTATTGTTTTCCTATGGAAAATTGCATGTGAAAAATGTGTTTTGGTAACCCCCCCCTTTTGTCGGCCTCTGTTTGACAGATGACCCTGAAACTTTCCAGGAAGGAGCGGAGGTGGATGTACTTTTTTGTAAAGTTTCATTGACATTTGTCAAACTGCACCAAACTTATAAATATATATTTGGCTTGGATGGTATTTTACCAATCCAAAGCTGTAATACTGTGCCAGGAGTGGTAAATGGCTTTTGTCATTTTACAGCTCAGCATGGATAGCACTGTGCTAATCCCATGCTTAAAGACTTTGTTGTAGAAATGGCAAAAGACTTTGTCCCTTTCTATCTCGACGTGGATAGTACTGTGCTAATCCTATGCCTAAAAACTTAGATAGAAAAGCAGACATTTGAGGTGAGCAAATTTAGAGCGTCGCTGGTGTTGAGGGTGCTCTATACAGCAGCTGCCTTCCACCTAAACTTGGGAACTACCCAGAGTTCTCTGCTTCTTTTTTGCATATATATTTCTCTCCCCTCTGCATGGTCGCGAGGGACCCTTTTCATTAAAAGAAGCCGTAATCTTACAAGCTTTGTGTACGTGCCTTTTTCCTGCTGGAGTAAAGGATATATATATATAACATTTTTAATTCCCCTGACTTTGAGTGCTGGCTCCCTTCCTCGTAAAGGAGTTTGGATATATATATATATATATATATATATATATATATATATATATATATATATATATATATATATATATATATATATATATATATATATACAAACTCCTTTACGAGGAAGGGAGCCAGCACTCAAAGTCAGGGGAATTAAAAATGTTATTGAGTCAGAGCACCTCGAACACTGGAACACCAGAGAGACACGTTTCGGCAACAACACTGCCTTTATCAAGTGTTACTGCTGAAACGCGTCCCTCTGGTGTTCCAGTGTCCGAGGTCACCTGACTCAATAAACAGGTTTAATTCCCCTGACTTCGAGTGCCGGCTCCCTTTCTCGTAAAGGAGTTTGGGGAGGTTTTTTGGATATTACTAGCGCTGTTTTCCGAGCACCACAACCTTTCTACTGTATATATATATATATATATGTATATATATATCCAAGTCAAAAAGCACCCCATTTGGAAGAGCCAACTCACAGGTAGGTAATTCTTCGTTTTTATTGCAGGAAACAGCGCAGTGATGTGAAAAACAGTGTCCAAGAAAATCTGTATGCCTGACGCGTTTCATGCTCCTCGAGCATTTCTTCAGAGGCTTAGTTGAACACTGTGTGGAGCACTGGCCTCAATTTAATCATTTGCACCTGCCACAGTGGGCGTTGGCTCACCCAGAGCCTGCTGGAATATGTAGTGCCTCAATTCAGCTACAGTGAGCTGCTCCATAACAGTGTTAATATTCAAACTTAAAATTGCCACAGTGGGTTTGGAAAATGTCACAATACCTCTGCGCTGCATATTCAAACCTGCAACACGACCATCCTGCCCTTACACGCTGCTTACCAAATACCTGCAGCAAGTTCCATTTCTTTGTGGTAGGGCTCTTCCACGACCGGGATCGGCCGTTATAAATCCAAGTCAAAAAGCACCCCATTTGGAAGAGCCAACTCACAGGTAGGTAATTCTTCGTTTTTATTGCAGGAAACAGCGCAGTGATGTGAAAAACAGTGTCCAAGAAAATCTGTATGCCTGACGCGTTTCATGCTCCTCGAGCATTTCTTCAGAGGCTTAGTTGAACACTGTGTGGAGCACTGGCCTCAATTTAATCATTTGCACCTGCCACAGTGGGCGTTGGCTCACCCAGAGCCTGCTGGAATATGTAGTGCCTCAATTCAGCTACAGTGAGCTGCTCCATAACAGTGTTAATATTCAAACTTAAAATTGCCACAGTGGGTTTGGAAAATGTCACAATACCTCTGCGCTGCATATTCAAACCTGCAACACGACCATCCTGCCCTTACACGCTGCTTACCAAATACCTGCAGCAAGGTCCATTTCTTTGTGGTAGGGCTCTTCCACGACCGGGATCGGCCGTTATAAATCCAAGTCAAAAAGCACCCCATTTGGAAGAGCCAACTCACAGGTAGGTAATTCTTCGTTTTTATTGAGGCCAGTGCTCCACACAGTGTTCAACTAAGCCTCTAAAGAAATGCTCGAGGAGCATGAAACACGTCAGGCATACAGATTTTCTTGGACATTGTTTTTCACATCACTGCGCTGTTTCCTGCAATAAAAACGAAGAATTACCTACCTGTGAGTTGGCTCTTCCAAATGGGGTGCTTTTTGACTTGGATGTATATATATATATATATATATATATATATATATATATATATACATATATAGATATATATACATATATAGATATATATATATATCCATATCCTACTGGCAGTCACCAGTAGGTAGTTATAGTTAGGACCTAGTTTACAATAGGAGAAGCGTTTTTTGACTCGCCTTATCTTCACAAAATTTTTCAAAAAAAGTGCCCTGCTCCATCTAGTTGTGCACGGAAAGTTTCGGATCGATCTGTCAAGCGGGCGGGGGGCTGAGAAAAAGGGGGGGTAAAAAAAGTGCGTTTCCCATATGAATTTTAGAAATGTCTACCGCCCAAACCGCTGAACGGAATAACACCAAATTTGGCAGAAAGGTTGGGTCAGAAAGCGCCCTTTTTGTTATGAGGTGTAAATCCATACAGTCGTTTCAGAGTTATTAAAAGAAAACCAAATTTGTATATATAGGGACACGATCCCTCCGCAAATCCTCCCAATCTCGTGCATAGATCTGATTGGCTGTCAACACTTCAATCAGGAAGTGTTGGCAGCCATCTTGGGACTCAGACTCAGCGGAGTCTCAAACAAAAACCTTAAAAAAACGAGAAGGGGGCTGCGCAGAAATACCTGGACCCCCTAGGCCTGGTGCTGGGGTCCCCACGGATCCCGCAGGAACCAAAAAGCATTTTCTTTTTTGCTGCAAAAATTGCTATGGATTTGCAAATTTGCTGCAAACATTTTGTTTTTAAAAACAAGCATGGTCTCCCGCGCTTGTTTATAAAAAAGCCCACAGGTGGTCCAGGTCATGGAGTATTTAATAAAAAGGAGGGGGCCCATGGGCCCCCCTTTTAGGGTTATTTTTAGCCCCAGGGACCACCACCTCCCAGGCGCTTTAATTAAATTTGAAGGTGGGAAGCGGGAACCCCCCTCCATTGGGCTCAGGGACCCTCGGGGACCACCACCTCCCTGGGGCTTTTCATTAATAGTGGAGGGGAGCCAGGCAGACCGCTCTTCTGGGGCTTGAATATGCCCTGGGAACCACCATATCCCCGCCAAGTAAAAGCAAACACTAACTCCGCTCCCAGCAAGCGGGAGCTGTCAAACTACTCTCGCTTGCTGGGAGCGGAATTTTCATCTGTTTCCCTGCCCGCTGTCATGTGGGCAGGAAAACAGATGAAAGATTGTTCCCGCTTGCAGAGAGCTGCAAGTTTAGCAGCTCCCTGCATGTGGGAGCAATGCCGGCTCCCGCAGGAGGCGGGGAGCCGTCTGGAACCGTGGAGGTATTAAAGCTCTCCCTGCAGTCCCCATCAAAGCACACTAGGTGCTCTGGGTGGGGCCGGGGCGCCCAGGTAGACATGGCCGGGCCCCGGGCGATGGGGCCCCGGGGGCCAAAATTGGCCCGGGAGGGGGCGTTGCATGGCTGCCCCTTCCGCATTGAATTTTGGTTTGGCCTTGGGATGAGGTCCCCTGGGCAGAAATCGGCCTAGGAAGGGTGGCCATGTGGCCCCCCCTCCCTCATTGCAGAAAAGGCAAAACGGAGGGCAGAAAAACAAGCAGAAAAGGCAAAACATAGGGCAGAAAAACTAGCAGAAAAGGCAAAATAGAGGAGAAGAGGGCAAAACAGAGGGCCGAAAAAAGAACAGTGAAGGCAAAACGGAGCATAGAAAAATGAAAAGAAAAGGCAAAATGGAGGATAGAAAATTTGCAGAAAAGGCAAAACAGAGCAGAAGAGGGCAAAACAGAGGGCAGAAAACCAAGCAGAAAAGGCAAAACTGATGGCAGAAAAACTAGCAGAAAAGGCAAAACAGAGGGGATAAAAACAAGCAGAAAAAGCAAAACAGAGCAGAAGAGCTCAAGACAGAGGGCAGAAAAACAAGCAGAATAGGCAAAAAGGATGGCAGAAAAACGGGCAGAAAAGGCAAAACAGAGGGCTGAAAAACGAGCAGAAAGGGAAAACAGGGCAGAGAAACGAGCAGAAAAGGCAAAACAGAGCAGCAGAGAGCAACACAGAAAGCAGAAAACAAGCAGGAAAGGAAAAACAGAGGGCAGCAAAACCAGCAGAAAAGGCAAAACAGAGGGCAAAAAAACAAGCAGAAAAGGTGAAACAGAACAGGTCAAAACAATGGACTGAAAAATGAGCAGAAAAGGCAAAACGGCAGGGCAGAAAAATGAGCAGCAAAGGCAAAACAGAGGTAAAAAAAACTAGCAGAAAAGGAAAAACAGAGCAGTAGAGGCCAAAACAGAAAACAAACAAGCATTGGCATAGCCAATAGGTCTCGCCTTTGGGACCTTATAAGTGTTTAGCCATGCAACAGTTGATGTTGTTGCACCAAGGATATTGTGCTGCATAACTAAATACTTATAAGGTCCCAAAGGCGAGACCTATTGGCTATGCCAATGCTTGTTTATGCCCTGTAGCCGAAGGAACATTGCTACGCATAGCTTGACTAAGGGGAAAACGGTCACACAGCATGGTGCATGATGCCAACATTTTAGAAGAGGAAAGAAGGAGATTTTCACAAAATAATCAGGAGGTTGTATTTTCCCCACTGACTTCTATTGAAACAAAGGGAATTTCAGACGGGAAACAGACAATTGTAAGCCATTTTTTGCTTCAAAAATCGGGAGTCTCCCGCCTGCGTCGGGTCTATTGGCATGCATGCACGCACTTTTGTTTATAGAAATGAGCTAGAGCTGACGTTACGACGAAGAATAAAATGGGGTACACGTTTCCTTGACGGTGTCTTTGGGAGGTTGACGGTTATTTCCCCTTGTGCTTAAATTCCCTTCAAGACAATAGTGCTCGTGGTCCTGTTGATACTGGCACACTTAACGAAGTCCACGTGTATACTAATAATGCTGGGATCGTCCCGCTCCCCACCCGGCGTGTGGCACAATAATGAATCCCCTGGTATCTCAGGATAACAAAAATATCTTCACCCTCTGTTTTAGGCACTGGCGTCCTTTGGCCACAAAGCACAATGGCAATGCCTGCTGAGTCCTCCTCTGCAAACTACAGCTCCCAGAGCTCCGCTCGCTTCAGTAAAATCACACAACCCCTTTCAATGCCCCCAAGACTCACCTGCTTTCGGTGCCCACTCGAATACTCAGCCCCAGTTTCCCCTTTCAAATGAGACCCGGCCTTGACAGCAAGGCACCTGCCGGGAAACCGAGTCTTGCTCGTTTGGGGTCATTTGATCGACGAAGAGGTAACGCGAGTCCAAATACTAAAACTCCCGACAGACTCTACGCTGCCGGCGCCCCCGCGCCCTACCTGTGTCTAGCTTCCCGCACACGCTACGTTTAGTCACACCCTGACTCAGCCTGTCGTGTAGGCTGATGGGATATGGTGTTTTATTTTATCATTTTATTCCAGGCAGTAATAAGGAGACAGAAAGCTTACAAACTACGACTCCATTATAGCTTCTAGAGGAGATACGTAAGGGGCACGCTCGGTACACGTTTAGGACTAGCGGTTGCTAAGAAACGGTAACGCCTTGGTTGAAACAAGGACAACAATGGAGGAGCGGGGGCGAGCGAGCGCGGCAGCCTGCTCAGCTGACCACACGCTCGTGCGTCATGGCCTTTTCCGGCATGTGTTTCCAATTATCGCGCCCGCGTCTGGGCACGATAATGGGAAACAGATGTCGGCCGCGCGGGTAACCGCCCGAAAAGGCCATGACGCACGAGCGTCTGGTCAGCTTTGAAAACCCCCTACATAATGCTTCGCCAGAAGCAGCGCTTGCGCGCTAATCTAGGCTCAACCTAAAAAATGAGCAGGAAAGACAAAACAGAGGGCAGAAAAACAAGCAGGAAAGGCAAAACAGAGCAGAAGAGGGGAACACAGAGGGCAGAAAAACAAGCAGAAATGGCAAAACAGAGGGCAGAAAAACAAGCAGAAGAGGAAAAACAGAGGGCAGAAAAATGAGCAGGAAAGGCTAAACAGAGCAAGAAACGAGCAGAGGAGGCACAAACAGAGGGCAGCAGGTAGACAGGCATCAGAGTATAGTGAACTGTGGGCAAGCTGGACAGGAGAACTGTCGCAGGTGGAGCTGGCATGAGGACCTGCTTAATTTTTACAGAAATTAAACCTCAACAGGAAGCACTTACATATATAAACAATAGCAAGTGCCCCACTCGAAGCTCCACTTCTGTAAAGGACAAATGATCCTGACCTCCTGGGCTTGACAAAAGCAAAGAAAGTGTGTTTTCTCTGCAGTTCCACATTGAAAGACTATCTGAAATGCTTTGAGGAGGGGAATGCTTGTTGATCTATTGGAGCGCAATGTGTAGTGACTGTGATGAGTGGGTTCTTTCTTGTCCTTACCTGGTGAGAGCAGAGTTCATGGTTTTCCCTTTAACCGCTTAACTGCGGCGGCAATTCCGCCGAGGTGCGGCGGTTTAGCGGAGTGGGCGGGGCCGCGTCGGCCAACGGACTTTCGCAGCACTACAGAGGTAGTGCTCGCGACGGCCGTTGGCCGACAGACGCACGCAACGGGTTAAATGACTACGAGTATACAAATGTGCAAAATCACCTGAAACTCCGCTTATTCGGCCCCACCCCGTCCACCTTAGTAGTATGCAATGGTCTTCCCACCTTTTGCCAGGATGATGGGCAGCCTACCAAAAGGCCCCTCAGCGCTTTTCCCGCTGAATTTGGTGCAGCGTTCTTGATGCTAAGGAATATGAGGACATCTCCACCAAATAAGGAAGCACTTACTTCATATAGTTAAGAAGAAGGACCCTTGTTTGGTGAAGATTTACCTCTTTGTACTTTTGTTGTCTTCTCTATAGGAAGATTCATGTTATCACAAATTTCTGGATTAAGATGCACAAGGAACAATCACATTGTCAAAATGCACACAAGGTCACTGGTGTCATTTACTCATGCTCCATTACACAGCTGTAGTGTAGAAAACGTACTGAACATTTACCCGAGGAGGTAGCACTTAGTAATTAACTAGTAGAAAGTACTCTACTTGGGTAGATATTTTGTGCAAAACTCTGGACTCTTTTTGGATAAAGGGGCAGGTGCAGTTCCGTTGTGGCCCTCTCAGGCACTCACACACCCACTAACAGACCTACTCAAAGACTCATGCACCAACTCACAGACCCACTCAGAGGCTCACACACCCACTCACAGACCCACTCAGACATTCATGCACTCACTCACAGACTGACACACACTCATGGAGGCACTCACAAGCCCACTCAGACACTCTCACACCCACTCACAGACCCACTCAGACACTCATGCACCCATTAAGACACACACACCCACTCACAGACCCACTCCGACACTCACGCACCCACTCACACACCCAGTGAGACACTTATGCAGCGCCACTCCCAGACCCACTCAGACGCGCATACACCAACTCACACACCCATTGAGACACTCACACACCCACTGAGACACTCATGCACTCACTCAACACACACACTCTCAAAGGTTACAGTAAGGAAATTAAAAAAAATTAAAATCATAGAAATTCACTTAAAAAATCCAAAGGTTATAGGGACGTTATAGTTAGGCTCAGATTTCACTCGTACAAAACCAGTGAAATTTAGCAGTTATAGTTACCCGAGCTAAATATAACTTACGCCCCGGCAATGCACTGCTTATTACCTCACAGATGACATCATTCACAGAACCACTCACACCCCGATACAACTGCTCATACACTCACTCACACACCCACACAACCATTCACATAACCATTCACAGACCCTTACAAGTACTCACACAACCACTCACTCACCCATACAGCCATTTACACATACACTCACTCTCCAATACAGCCACTCACAGGCCAACTCCCTTAACCAAACAGCCACTCACTCACCCATACAACTACTTACACACCCAGTGACTTATTCATACAGCCATTCAGACACCCACTTACTCACCCATACAGCCACTCACACACCCACTCACCCACTCATACAGCCAC
This sequence comes from Calotriton arnoldi, assembly GCA_963921515.1. NCBI lineage: Eukaryota > Metazoa > Chordata > Amphibia > Caudata > Salamandridae > Calotriton > Calotriton arnoldi. Next base: position 2,814,654 of record CAWUFW010000737.1, read on the forward strand.
TCACACAGCCACTCATTGACCCATACAGCCACTGACACACCCACTCACTCACCAATAAAGTCACTCACACAGCCAGTCACTTACCCACACAGCTACTCACACACCCACTTTTACACCATACAGCCACTCACAGACCTATACAGCCACTCAGAAACCCACTCACACACAGATACACACAGTCACTTATATAATATATGTTAGAAGTAGTATCACTCATTAGCAGTACACCTAGTATACTAATTTAACTTTTGTAGTAACTTACTATACATGTTTAACAATTATAAACTTTTAGAAAATACTTACACTCACTGGATGATGTCACTTGAGATGTCACCAGTGATGTCACTGACAATGTCATAAGTGATGTAATATGTGAGGTCATAAGCAATGCATTGCCTGGGCGTAAGTCATAGTTAGCTCAGGTAACTATAACTGCTGAATTTCACTGGGTCTTGTACCAGTGAAATCGGAGTCTAACTATAACATACCTGTAACCTTTGGTTCTTTCAGTGAGTTTATATATATATATATGTATATAAAATCACTGAAAGAACCAAAGGTTACAGGGATGTTATATATATATATATATATATTCACTGAAAAAACCATAGGTTTCAGGGGCGTTATAGTTAGTTGGACATTTTACTCGTACAAAACCATAGAAATTCCCCCGTTATAGTTAGTTCAGCTAACTATAACTCGCGCTGCTCGCAATGCACTGCTGATGATGTCACATATTACATCACTCATGACATGGTCAGTGACATCACTCATGACATCACTGATGACATCTCAAATGACATCACTGATGACATCATCCTTGTGATAGAGTGGCAGACCTCCTTTCACCCTAATATAACCTTTGATACACACACTCAAAAATACAAACTAACATTTTCAAAACAATGGACATACCAATACCAGTTCCAACACACCTATTCAGTAATTCCAAGATCTACACACACATCCACTCATTCACCAACAGTCCCTATACAGTCACTCATACATGTACTCACTCATCATATGTACTCATACACCTATATATCCTGTTACACACCGCCACTCATCCATAGAGTTACTCACACACATAGTCACACATGCAAACACAGTATCAAACATCCATTTACTTGCATATACAGTTATACACACACTACCACACTTACTTCTACAGAAACTTACACATACTTACTCTCTTAAACAATCACTTATAGAAACACCTACTTATTTGTACAGGAACTCTTCCAATCTCTCACTCTCACATATACTCACTTATATACACCAATACTCACATAAACTAGTTTAAAACATATGTAGTTACTCATAAAGACACTATTGAGACAGTCATTCACTCACTAACACACCCATACACATACTCATCCACCTATACAGTCCTGCACACATGCTGTCTTCAACACATACAAACAGTGAGTCACTCATTCATGCATCTATGCACTAAGTAATACCCCCACCGAACCATACAGACACTCAGACACTCATACTGATACTCAAAAAACCAACTAATAACCCATATAGACACTCATGTAGCTACTCACCAACCCATGCAGCCACTTATACACAAAGTGAGAGACTGATACAGATATTTTCATATTTAAACATTACTCACTAACCCATGTATTCACTAAGATACACTTAGTCAGTTATACAATCAATTTTACAAAACAAAATCATCCATTTAGACACTTATATACCCATTTATTCTTCCATCGACCTTGAGATATACATATATAAAACATATTTAATTTTCAGAAAAACACACATTCACTGGATGATGTCATCAGTGATGTCATCAGTGATGTCATTTGAGATGTCATCAGTGATGTCATGAGTGATGTCACTGACCATGTCATGAGTGATGTAATATGTGACGTCATCAGCAGTGCATTGCGGTGCATGCGAGTTATAGTTAGCTGAACTAACTATAACGGGGGAATTTCTATGGTTTTGTACGAGTGAAATGTCCAACTAACTATAACGCCCCTGAAACCTATGGTTTTTTCAGTGAATTTCTAAGGTTTTTAAATGCTAATTTCTAACTATAATGTGCCTGAAACCTATGGTTTTTTCAGTGAATTTCTAAGGTTTTTTAAATGCTAATTTCTAACTATAATGTGCCTGAAACCTATGGTTTTTCAGTGAATATATATATATTTATTATACTATGTATACATGTGAAAATGTCTCGGTCCCCTGTTTGCCTCGGTGGCACGGAAAAAATGGGTGGAACTGACGTCAGCACGCCGACGAGGTTCTCTTATGGCTCCGATGACGTCATACGGTGTCGCGAGCGGAGCCGTGCTATTATGACGTCCTCGTTGACGTGGGAGAGCTAGGAAAGAATTTCCATGGAATGCTGGTGCAGGGGATATTCACCTAAGTGTTCAGGCTAGTCCTTTGGGAGCAACTGTTTATGTTGCCACTCCAGAAACCGAAACCAGTGATCCGAGGGCAGAGGCCCTGCAGATGGCACACGAGGTGGGGTGCACAGTCGTGTGCACCGGCGGGGCAGCGAAGTGACAAGCACCACAACCCACAAAAAGGTAACGAGGGCACTGAATAACACAGGATCTTCTCTTTGTATCTGGCAGGAACAACGAAGTTAAAATGCCCTAGTACCAAAATGTAGAATTAGTGCTACAACGGTCTTCAAGAGGACCTGCGATGCCGCTTCTGCCTCCCGTACCCTGGAGGTGGCACATGGGTCACGCGGTACGGTCATACTGCGGTGGGACGCACACTCGTTGACCTCTCATGGCACTGCTCCACACTTCAGGGAGGACCCTTTCCATTAGCTATGTTTTCTGATGACATGTCGCGCCGGCCCCATCCAACAACAGAACTCCTTTAGATCCAAACAGACTCTTCCACTCTCTCACCGGAAGTGAAACCAGGCCACGCGGACACTTTCACAATACAACAGCCGGGAATGCACTTTTCGGTAAAAAAACACATTCCTTCCTCCTAATTAATCAAATAAACGTCTCACTGAAGAACGGGGGCCAGCTTCGATCGGTAAACAGCCGTTACAACGACTTTTTTACTTTGCGATACCATTACAACGCATGTATTACCACGCATGCGTTGTACATCACGAAGTCATTACTACGCATTTTTTAGAACGCATGGTCATTTACCACGCATGCCTTTACAACGAATTTTGTTGTAAAGGTATGTATGGTAAATGACCATGCGTTCTAAAAACATGTAGACGATCCATGTCGTTGTAAGGAAACAGAGGTTGTTCCATTTCCTCACAACGACGTGCACCGCCCTCAGAGACGACGTGAAGCAGGAACCACGAGGAGAGAGGAACCACGAGGAGTGAGAGGTAAGGGGGATTGGGCATGGGGTGGGGGTTTCTTTTCTAGGGTTTAGGGTAGTGCAGTGGTGTTTGGGTGGTGTAGGGGGTCGTGCTGGGGGTAGTGTTTTAGGGTTTAGGGTAGTGCAGTGGTGTTTGGGTAGTGTAGGGGTCGTGCTGGGGGTAGGGTTTTAGGGTTTAGGGTAGTGCAGTAGTGTAGGGGGTCGTGCTGGGGGTAGTGTTTTAGGCTTTAGGGTAGTGCAGTGGTGTATGGGTAGTGTAGGGGGTCGTGCTGGGTTAGTGTTTTAGGGTTTAGGGTAGTGCAGTGGTATTTGAGTAGTGTAGGGGGTCATGCTGGTGGTAGTGTTTTAGGGTTTAGGGTAGTGCAGGGGTGTTTGTGTAGTGTAGGGGGTCATGCTGGGGGTAGTGTTTTATGGTTTAGGGTAGCGCTGTGGTGTTTGTGTAGTGTAGGAGGTCGTGGTGGGGGTAGATTTAGGGTTTAGGGTAGGGCAGTGGTGTTTGGGTAGTGTAGGGAGTTGTGCTGGGGGTAGTGTTTTAGGGTTTAGGGTAGTGCAGTGGTGTTTGTGTAGTGTAGGGGGTTGTGCTGGGGGTAGTGTTTTAGGGTTTATGTTAGTGCAGTGGTGTTTGGGTAGTGTAGGGGTAGTGCTGGGGTAGTGTTTTAGGGTTTAGGGTAGTGCAGTGGTGTTTGTGTAGTGTAGGGGGTAGTGCTGGGGGTAGTGTTTTAAGGTTTAGGGTAGTGCAGTGGTGTTTGGGTAGTGTAGGGGTTCCTGCTGGGGGTAGTGTTTTAGGGTTTAGGGTATGGCAGTGGTGTTTGGGTAGTGTAGGTGGTCGTGCTGGGGGTCGATTTAGGGTTTAGGGTAGTGCAGTGGTGTTTGTGTTGTGAGGGGGTCGTGCTGGGGGTAGTGTTTTAGGGTTTAGAGTAATGCAGTGGTGTTTGTATAGTGTAGGGGGGTTTAGGGTAGTGCAGTTGTGTTTGTGTAGTGTAGGGGGTCATGCTGGGGGTTGTGTTTTAGGGTTTAGGGTAGGGCAGTGGTGTTTGTGTAGGGGTAGTGTTTTAGGGTTTAGGGTAGTGCAGTGGTGTTTGTGTAGTGTAGGGGGTCATGCTGTGGGTAGTGTTTTAGGGTTTAGGGTAGTGCAGTTGTGTTTGTGTAGTGTACGGGGTCGTGTTTTAGGGTATAGGGTAGTGCAGTGGTGTTTGGGTAGTGTAGGGGGTCATGCTGGGGTTAGTGTTTTAGGGTTTAGGGTAGTGCAGTGGTGTTTGGTTAGTGTACGGGTACCCGTGAGCAAGGTCTGTGAACAGACTGAAACGCGTAGGGTTTTCGAACTTGTCGGAATAATGCTGTTGCCAAAATAAAAACTGAAGATTGCAACAATCACTTACCAGTGAGTGCGTGTGGAACATTTCTGTGAAGGAATATTGGTTTGAATTGAATAACGGCTGGCTCCGCCGTTTCCACTGTTCGCACCATCGAAGAGCACCGAATGCTGAGAAAAGAGCCGCTGTGTGGAATATATATATATATATATATATATATATATATATATATATATATATATATATATATATATATATATATATATATATATATATTGCAAAGGACGGATTCCACACTGCTCTCAGCAAGAATCCCACAGCACGGAGAAAGAACGATCCACAGGTAGGTTTTTTAACCCAATAGAGTGAATTTATTTAGTACATTCGTGCAAGCATGGACGGTCTACGCGTTTCTGCTCCTGCCTATATATATATATATATATATATATATATATATATATATATATATATATAATACACACACATAGATATCAGCTCTGCTCTGAGAGCTAGAGACATAACTTCAATCTGCCCTGCTTTAGCTCCACATTCTCTCTTTCGATTGATCTATTCAGGACTGCCTTCATTCCGCAGAAACGTAAACGAGGCAGAACACTAACAATCAGGGGCGGCTGGTCCATAGGGGTGCCGGGGTAGCGCCCCACAAAAGAATCAGGCAACAGGTGAACAGGAATGTAAGCAGACGAATTGACAGCTTACAATTCGTCTGTTTACATTTCCGGGCCGGCCTGTGCTTCACGGGTGAAAGTGCGCATGTCAACGCACAGCGCACGCAGGCGAGAGGCGAGCAGGAGTCCAGAAGATGGTCTGCGCATGTTAGTGAGGAGCGTTGCTCCTCACTCACATTCACAAACCATTAGTATGCTGCGCATGCCCAGTGTAGTGCAGGCCTCTGAAGATAGGCTCCTGCTCGGGCGGTGATGTGTTTTGCTTAAAGTCGCCCCATGCCCTATCAAATGCCAGGACAGAGTAAACAAGGGTCAGCCGCCGGGCCCCCCGTCGCATCCAGTCTCCTAATTGGCAGTTAGTATTTCCCGTTGCGGCAAAAGAAAAGAGCGGGGAGGAGTTACTTCCACCACCAGGTTGCAGAGGAGACGTGATGCGACGCGGGACCGGAGGAGATGCCTGGTAAGTTTTATTCATTAAATTAACCCCCACCCCTTCCCTCCCCGCGTGTACCCCCCCACCCCAGTCATGCTGGCTGCGCCTGGGAAAGGTCCATTGCAAACCACACTTGGTTGGACTAGGTGTGCCTGGACCATGTATGATGATGTCGGTAAGTGACGCACTTTAATGCCCTGTAGGTTAATGTGCGCTGTCCTCTGTACACTCGCACCACTTCTCTCCTCCTCAGTTTGTTTCTAAAACGCATCGTGACCGCGTTATTGCTAACGGTGCCTCGTAGATTAGCAACAGACACTTTCTCTCTGTGACACTTTCAGACACCAGTATACACTTGTGCATCAGGATCCTTCATTACGAAATCAAAGTGACTGCCATTGACCTCAGGGCACTTGAACCCGATTCCGGCGAGCAAGCAACCCCACACTTCGGTTTACTCGCATCACAATCACTCTATAGCGCCTAGTGAGAAGCACTGTGTTTACGTAAGCTGTGAAGGTTATAGGAGCGCTACATACGAACCCACTACGACTAGGGATAGAGCTACTTTGACCTCTGTGAACAGAGGGAAGGGGCCTGCCTCTTAATGGTGCAGGGCTCCTCGTGAATAAATATTCTTATCACGTGGTCCCGTCACGCTCTATTGACCTCTCCCTATATGGACTGCTGGTGCTCGAACCGAGGAAGATGAGGGAAAGCGGAGGGTTAATAGGATTTTACGAATGGATATGTATCAGCGCTCGGGTGATTTACTGAAGAGTGGGAAGGTGGCGTTTGCAAAAACAGGAAGAAATATATTCTTAGTAATGGAGTCGTTCGTGTACATAGGTGTAAGTAGGAGAAGGTACATTCCAGAGAGGGAGGGGGTGATCTAGAATAAACAGCAAAGTTCATATTTTAGTACTAGGGTGATGTGTTGAAGATAACAGGGTGATCTGATCTAAGCAGGAGGAGATGTAAACAAATGGAGGAGGACGTAGTCTAGAAGAGCGATACACAGTGCTTTAAATGGGCTGGTACTGAGTACCGGCACTTTTTTATTTGAGGGGGAGAGTACTGGCACTTTTCAAGAGAAATGTTATACTTTTAATTGTAGAGTACAGGCACTTCTCAGAAACAAGCAGGTACTCTGGGTACAGAGTACCTGCACTACTATTTTTCCATTTCAATCACTCACTGGTACATATTAGTCAGAAGTAGGTGAAGATATATTGCAGAGTGGGGAAATGTTCTCAAACGTTTATTGCCAAGTGGCTAGGGGCATTAGTCTGGAGGGGGAAGGGGATGATGTATTAAAGAGGGTATATACATTCCACACTGTGGCGGTTTAGAGTAGCAGGAAAGGATACGATCTACTAGGGAAGTGATATATCATAGAACGATAGGTGAATACGTTTTGTGTTCGATGAGACAGAGCGGGGGGAAGGGCTGTACTCTAGGCCGAATGTATACATATGGATGAAAGGGATGCAATGTACAGCCACAGTGGGAATATAGTCTAGTGTGGGAGTGATATATTGTAGGGTGGAAAGAGGGGATATTTAGAAGAGCAGGGGTGATATCTACCAGCAGAGGATATTAACCTTCCTACTTTCTCAAACCCCCCAACCCCCCTTAGGTTGTTCGGGATCGCTCGCTCCGCTCGCTCACTCGCCATAGTGCAGTATGACAATTATTTTACGCCTCACCACTTTCAAATGTCACCAGCCACCACTGCTAACAATGTATTCAACAGCGGGAGACCGGGAGGGGGGGGGGGGCAGAGAAGCCCAGGACTCCGCCAGACCCTCCCCCAGACCCACTCCAGTCCTGATGGAGAGCCTGAAGAGATGCAGATCAGACTCGACGACACCCTCCTCCCCCATTTATCACCCCAGAGACAGTCGTAGAGACGGCGAGAATGAAACCAGTGAGTTACAGCTCGAGCCGGCCCACGCCCACCTGGCAACCAATCACGCAAGCGCCGCGGTAACAATGGCCGCTTTAGAGAGCTCTACCTACCTCTCGGCAGGTTCTTTGTTCAGAAGGCGCGTGGGATTAGGGGGCTTCCTGCAGCACACCTCGCCCCCTCATTCCCTAGGTGAACAAAGAGCAATCTACTGAGATGCCCCACGGGCATTGAAAAATGAAAATACGTGCTGCCTTGAGAAGGTATTGATCAGGTTTCACTCAAGGGTAAGATCTGTTCCTGTTTTATTAAAATACTATCAAATGAAACTTGTCATTCTGATTCTGAATAATAGGATCAAATACACATTCCCCACGCCAAGGAAATAAAGATGTGCGCACTGTGACATGGCCTGGTTCCACGTTCCATGTTCTAGCGTGGAACCAGGTCTACCAGGGTTCTGAGGTTCGGCAGTTGGCGTGTTGGCTAGCTGGTCGATGGATGGGGTTGCTTTAATAAACCCTCTTATCAAGACTAATCTGTTGTCCTGGTGACTTTATTACACTGGCGACGAGCGTGCATTGGGTGAAGAGTGGTGAAGCAACCCTAACGTCGGGAAAAGACAAATGGTAGGAGAAGGACGAGAAAAACAAAGACTGAAAGTGAGGAAACCCACCTGGTCGGAAGAGTGGGAAGGTAGAAGGATCACCGCGATCGAGTGGTCGGAAGAAGCTTGAAGGAACAACGAGAGGCGAGTAAACTGTTTGGCGGGCCATGCGCAACAGATTGGGCCCGGGTGCCATCACTGGAACGCATCGGTCTGGATGCGCGTTACGCTGCGAGACGTAGTGTGTCAGTGTGCCCAACTTCCCAGCGAAAGAAGACCAAAGGCTTCTCGCTACAAAAAAAAAAAAAAGCTACACTGGCCGTAGAAAGAGGCCTGAAGGTTTGCGAGACGAGGTTGGCGACCATCTTGAAACAGGGAAAAGTTCGTGAAAACAACAGGGCAGGCTGTTGGAAGGCGTAACAGAGATAAAGGGAATCCGGACGAGGAAAGAGGCCCAAAGGATCACGTGACGACGTCGTGAGTCATTTTTAAGCAGGAAGCTTTAAAAAAAAAAAATAAACAGAGAGCTGAAGGAAAGTAAGGAATGCATGGAAGGAGGTTTGTTACTGTTTAAAGCAACAGCTTGTCATCACGGTGACAAGCACACCCTACATACAGTGTGGTATAAGCATCTTGTAACTTGTTCATGACTGGTTTGTCAACACGGTGACAAGCACACCTCTGCTGTGAAACATTTGTAAAAAAAAAAAGAGTTGTGGGAGTAAACAAAAGGAAATTTTAAAAAAGGAGTATTTAGTGTAAAGAAAGCTCCAATTCGAAAGGTGGAGGGATGCAAAATGTGACTGCACCTCCGTTCTTTCTGTCTGATCCAGGGGAGCCTCCAGTGAAGTGGAGAAAATGGAGAAAAATATTTGAGAATTATGCGAGAGTGTGTGGCACTAATTTGAGTGCAGAGAGGAAACAAGCACTTTTACTTCACTGCTTAGGGGTGAGGGGCAAGAGGTATTAGAGAGCTTGCCTCAGCTGAGCCAAGCAGTTCAAAGGGGGTTGAATGAATACGAAGTATGCGTAAAACAGTTAGACTTACACTATCTGCCAAAAGTGAGTACCATCATGGAGCGGTACTACTTTGGTTTGAGAGAACAAGGAAAGGATGAAACTGTGGAAGAATTTGTGACCTCGTTACGCAAGTTGGCCTCGAGTTGTAAATTTGGGGAATTAGTAGAAGAAAGAATAAGGGATCAATTTGTTTTAAGGTGTTGCAGTGATAAGATAAGAGAGGAACTTTGGTTAAAGGATGAACCACCGTTAGATGAAGTCATGATAATAGCAAAGCGGGTGGAACATATGCTCAAATGTGTGGGAGAATTGAGTAAAGTTAGTAAACAACCGAGTATAACAGGAAATGTAGAAGAGGTGGTATGTCATGCAGTACAAAAAGATGATGGTGTAAAGAAAGCAGGGAACATCAACTACAAGAGTAGGGAGGAAGAAAATAGAGCAAGTAATGCGCAATATGAAAGGAAAAATTTTATGATATTTCAAGGAACCTGTTATCGCTGTGGTAAATTTGGTCACAAGGCAAATGCAAGAGAATGCCCTGCTCTTAAAGTGGTTTGCTCAACATGTGGGAAGAGGGGACATTTTACAAAAAACTGTCGTTTTCGCAACAAAAGTGACAGCAGGAGTGAAGTAAGAGAGGTTACCTTTGAAGTGAATGAGTGTGGGGTGGAACATCCTACTGAGTGGGTCAAGGTGGGAGATGTTAGAATTAAAATGAAATTTGACTCATGCTCTCACCTCACCTTCATATCTAAGGAAGAGTTTACGAAGAATTTTTCAAGTAGGACAAATTTAATAAAATCAGATGTTAGACCGACAGGCTATGGGGGAACACCAATTAAGATGTTGGGATATTTTAAAAGTTGTATAGAATGCAATGATAGATTTACCGATGCTAAAGTGTATGTGGCAGAGAAAGGAGACAATTTACTCAGCTGGAATCATCAGGCTCGCTTGGGTATTATTCTAAACCCGAATGCAAAACCCCTGTGCAAGTGCAGTCCATTGGGAATGCTGAGGAGAAATATGTAAGGAAGTTTGAAGGATTGTTCAGTGACTCTCTTGGTTGCCTGAAAGGTTATAGTCACAGGATCAAACTTAAGCTTGGTGCTAAACCCATTGCTGCCAAGGTAAGGAGAATTCCTATCAGTGTATGTGAGGCAGTAGAAAAGGAGATTGACAGGTTACTAGCAACAGGGGTGATAGAGCCTGTGGAGGCCACGGAATGGTTGGCGCCCATTGTCGTCGCGCGTAAGGCCAACAATGAGATCCGTCTATGTGTGGATCTTCGCGCTCTCAACAAGGAGGTAGTGGTAGACAGATTTCCGCTCCCTAATATTGAAGAGATGGTTTCGACCTTGGATGGTGCATGTTATTTTAGTACTTTAGATCTGGCATCGGCTTACCATCAAGTACCCCTCAGTAAGGATTCACAAGAGCTTACTGCATTCATAACCCCAATGGGGGCGTTTAAGTTTTTAAGGATGCCTTTCGGGTTAGTGTCCGCAGCATCTGTCTTTCAGAGAATCATGAATGATGTCATCAAAGGGATACCTGGAGTCAAATGCTATCAAGATGATGTATTGATTTGTGGGAAAACCATTCAGGAACATGATGATAGGGTAGATAAGGTACTTGAAAGAATGATGAAGGCAGGTTTGTCGTTACGTCGTGATAAGTGTAAGTTTGGTGTTACTGAGCTAGATTATCTTGGACATCACATATCTAGCAGTGGCGTAAGACCAAAAAAGAGCTGGTGGAAACGATAGAGAGTTTGAAGGAACCGTCTACAAAGGAAGAGCTTTCTTCCTTTTTGGGGATGGCTGAGTTTTACGGAAAATTTATCAGGAATTTTGCAGATAAAACTGTTCATCTAAGAAAACTACTGTGCAAGAATGCTGAGTTTGTGTGGGATGAGGCGTGTAAAGAAGAGTTCTTAGGTGTTAAGAAAGATCTCAAGAATGCGCCCAACTTACAGGCATTTAAACCGGGTGATGTGACGTACATTGTCACAGATGCCAGCAAAAAGGGTTTGGGTGCTCTACTTATCCAATTGCGTAATGGCCAAGAGGAGTTAATTGCGTGTGCATCGAGGTGTCTTAAGGGTGCTGAGCTTAACTACTCAGTTATTGAAAAAGAGGCTCTCGCCATATTTTGGGCGATCAATAAATTTAGGAAATTTGTTTGGGGGACAGCTTTCAAAGTCAAGTCAGATCATAAGCCTCTGAAAGAAATTTTTGAAAAGAAGGGTCTTGACGCCATTTCCTCGAGGATCAGGAGGTGGGTCATATCGTTGCAGGAGTTTAATTTCAATTTTGAATATATTCCCGGGAGTACTAATGTCTCTGCTGATTGCCTCTCGCGTTTAGTGGACACTGTGGACTCAGCGGAGCAGTCGTGTGAGGTAGGACAAGATGAAGAGTTTGATGTTAGTGTGTGTGACATCACTTTAGGTGTGATAAAGGAAGATGTGTGGAAGGAGGAATTGAATAAAGACTCTGAGCTGTTGGGTGTGATGGAGCTGTTGTCACAAGACAAGGGAAATAGCCTGGGGAAGCCCTGGTCATCGGTGTTTAATGAGTTAGCCATTGTTGAGGGCGTCCTAACTAGAGGGACAAGGCTAGTCCCACCTGAGAGCTTGAGGAACAACATTATCCAGATGGCACACGAGGGACACATGGGTATCTCTAAAACAAAAGAACGCATCAGACAGGACTTTTGGTGGCCGGGTTTAGACCTTATGGTGGAACGTGCGGTCCGGGATTGTGTCCCTTGCACTTCAAGTGATAAGGTTCTCAAGCCCAGACAGCCACCCATGGTTTGTAGGAGATTACCCATGCGTCCTTGGGATGAGGTGGCCATTGACATTGTTGGTCCCCTTCATGGTGAACACCAAACACCTTATTTAATTGTGTTGATGGATTTATACTCTCGGTGGATTGAAGTCAGTTCAGTGAGAGACATCACAACACAATGCATAATTAAATTCTTAGATTCAATATTTAAACGTGAAAGCTTTCCAAACTCACTACTTTCGGACAATGGTCCACAATTCTGTTCTCATGAAATGGAGGATTATTTGGCAAAGTGTGGTATTGAACATAAAAGAATTTCGCTTTATCATCCCGAATCGAATGGTGCCATTGAGAGATTGAACAAAACTTTGAAGGAAAGCATCCAACTGGCAAGAGTTAACTGTTTGAACTGGAAGGCTGAGTTACAAAATCGCATCTCAGCTTACAGATTTACACCACATTCAACAACAGGGAAAACACCTTTTGAATTGTTCAAAGGAAGGTCTTCAAATACCATTCTATGTCCAGGGTGGATGATTTTAGATAAAGGTCTCAAGAACAATGACATAGGTGAGTGGAGAGACAAGGAACTAGCTCTTCAACGGAAAAGGAAGGTCTATCTAGATGCTCGCCGTTCTTGTAAGGCTATTGAGTTCAAGGTTGGGGACAGGGTCAAAGTTAAAGCTCCTGTGGGGTGCCAGAACTGGTCCAAATTTACTGCTATAAAAAGTGTGGTTAAACTTTTCAAAAATGCTGTCAAAACTGATGATGGTCGTATTTGGAACCACAGTCGAGTTGTTCATGTTGGGGTCAATAACGAAAACATCTCGTTGCATGGGTCTAATGTAGGAATTTCATCTTTTACCCACTCTGAATATGTGCCTACTCGCAGGAGTATTAGAGTCTGCAAAAGCCCAAGTTATCTTCACGATTTTTTGAGATAACGATGGTACATTTGTCATGTTTCTTCATACATACCTTGTTCTCTCTTTTTGTGAATTTTAGGGGAATGAAGGATGTTGGGTTTCATGTTTTCATAGTGATGTTTTTGGTTGTTACTTTATTGTAAAAACATTTAAAATGTAAGAGGGAAGAAGTGTGACATGGCCTGGTTCCACGTTCCATGTTCTAGCGTGGAACCAGGTCTACCAGGGTTCTGAGGTTCGGCAGTTGGCGTGTTGGCTAGCTGGTCGATGGATGGGGTTGCTTTAATAAACCCTCTTATCAAGACTAATCTGTTGTCCTGGTGACTTTATTACACGCACCCATAAGAGACACTCGCAGCAGCCGTTTGAAAGCGCAAGCAGAAGTGGGAGCGAGTCCATTTTTCACTAGAAAACACACACTTTCGCTTCAGCAAATGCAATCAAATTCTCAGAATGATGTCATGTTCTATAGCCAGTGCACTTTAACTGTGAGTCAGAGCCAAACACCTCTCAAAGACGCACAACAATCACAGCCGTGTTTCGCTTTATATGCCGAAGTTGCCATATACGAAAAGACAGTATCATTAATACATCTTAATCATACGACGAATATATATATATATATTTTGGGTGGCTCTTCAGAGCATAACACCGGAGGTGTCTCCGGGCTGGCCTTCTGCGCTTCAGTGGCTACATCAATCCACAGAATAGACAGCGCGCAGCTGGGGTTGGCTCCGTAAAGAACTGCGCGTGTTATTGCAGAATAGGCCGCCCCTCTCCTTTCCAATGCGGCCTGAATGTGCCCAGTCTAAAGGCTGTACAATGAAGACAGCGGGCAGGCCCTCCCCTATCTGTGCCAGATTTAAAAGCATATTTATTGAACATTGACTCCGAGTACAACACTCTCGACTGCGGGAGAGATAATGGAATTAAGGAAGACCCAGTGAGCTCGAATAGTTTGCACAGGATCACACGGTTTGTTAACGGTGAAAGGACGGTTTAGAACCAAAATGACCCAATGTTAAATTTAGGGGAAAATATGCTGAACAAAGCAGGTCCAGTATTAATATTACCGGAAGCCATTTCCGACGTGTTTTATTTAATCACGTCCCAGTGTTTACGGGATTAATGGCGGAAGGTACACACTCTTTCTGCCGTTGATTGACGCAAAACTGCCCCAGCAGCAAAAAGGAGTTGATGACGTCAGAGACACTTCTGGAAATCACAAAGCTGGTTCTGTAATACCGGCACACACCAAGTGGATTTCTAGAAATGTTTACATTGTACCCGAGTGGGAAAATGTTTCTCGTAATCAGAGACGTTTTAAGTCATGGGCAAGGTGGGCTTTAACCCAGGACCCCAGCCTCACACGGGGCCCCCTGATAGAGCCATCTCTGTTTTGCAGTGTCATGGCCTGATGACTTTGGATAATTCTTAAACAGATTGTTTTAAATACCGTTTTACTTTAATTTATTTTTAATGTGGGTGAAGTGTGAGATTCGATTACACTCATTTTACAAAGAAATGTTGTGTTTATGTTTCATGACTTTAAGAGAAAATGTGAGAGGGACCCCTTGGAAAACCAAAGGAGTAGGGTTCTACACAAGAGCACAAAAGGTGTCCTTTGGTGAAACTTTATACAGGCCTATTAATCAACACGTCACCACTCACCCAATTCAATCTCATACACCAAACATCCAACCATACTGTTCAGTCCAACTTTCTCAAGGAGAGAAGCTTCCGGTATCTACGCGTTACAGAGGAGGCTCTGTTTGTGATCGTGGCGTACTCGCTCGATGAATGACAGACTTCTAAGGCGTATTCTGGCCTCTTTATTTTGCATCGCGTGACCTCTCCTGACTCGCCCTCTACTAATGGGACGCAGTCAATCAGACGACACCCGTTTGAATTCCAAGAATCACGAGGTGATATTCAGAGAGTTTTATTGCAGCTCTTCCAATGCCATGCCGGGTTGCTGTCAAGACCGGCTTGTAGATTAACGGAGTCTTTTCCAACACTATCGATTTGGCCCTGCCTACTGACCGGCCGGGTTGGAATTATCACCGGCCTTTAGGTCGAAGCTTTCTTTGTTCATACGACAGCCCTGAAGAAGTCCAGGGTCACTACCCTTTGGACGAAACACGTGTTACTCTATGCCACTCACTCCTCTTTTCACGGCCGGATCATTTTTCAGTCAGCAGCCCGATACGGAGGCACTAGCATGCACACACTGTACACGCATGTTGTACGATTCCAGCTCTGCGACGAAAATAAATATTGCACTTTTCCTTCTCCTCTCCACCATGACTATCGCTTGGCAATCTTCCTCATTCACACCTTCCATCAGTGTCTATGCTATGAAGGTTTCCCCACGTGGTGATGACGCTTGCCACGTCAATGCACTGTAACATATCAACGCACGTGTGACACCTTATCTTACGTGTATGGCCTTTTAAAGTCCGTGTTACTCACGTGACATTACTGACATCAATGTAAAATTAGTTTGTTTTGTATCACTTCCAGCCCTGAAGAAGTCCAGGGTCACTACCCTTTGGACGAAACACGTGTTGGCTGGACATCGGGTTTTCCCATTGAATTAAAACAAGAAGAACACCTTACAAGATTTCATTTGCCTGCATCTTTTTTCTTGTTTACATATTTGAACTTCTAATTAATACTGTAGCGTGTGCATAGGCTTTGTTTGCATCATTGTTTCGCTGCAGCAGAGCGTGACTGATGTGTCCAAGAGAAAACTGTGCGCAGAATAATACAGTTGAGCCAGTGATCCCAAACCTTTCACACACGCACACACTCCTCTGCTCCCAGCTGAACATATTTGCACCACTCGTGGCAGAATCCGAAGAGGGTGTCCACAGTCATTGAAGTGAAGTCACCTTCTAATCCACTGCTTCTCTCTATGAGCGGATTCAGCTGAAATAGCAAGGGGTCGCACACAAGCGGAGACCTAACTCTGTGTTGATATGGAAGGACATCAGTGCAGACTTTGCGGTCAGTGCTTACCACATGGACCAGGGTTGACGTTCTTCAATACTTATCCCTGTCCACTGAAAACAGTGTAAGCTCTGGAACAGCGAGCAGGAGAAAGGCCTGACAATCTCTTACTTGATGACGTGGCTGCAGACATATTCTTCTGTTTTATGTCCTGCAAGGTCAGGAGAACCAAGTGCAGGTAAAATGCAATGAAAGAGAGAAGTATAAACTACCTCATAATAGAGGTGGGTGAGACACTGAAAACCCGAGCCAGAGGCATGGCTCAGTCCGAGATCCGCTTTGAAACTCAAGCCAAAAATTAGCCAAGCTTTCATGAGAGATGATGTGTCTGGGAGGCTACAGCTGCTGACCGTATAACAGAGAGACCCAGGTGCGAATGACGGCCTCACTCAGCACCCTGTGAATCCTGGCAAACCTCCAGGTGCTGGAAAAAAACCAGTGTCACAGTCTGTCTTGCGAAGCATCTCCTTGGGCAAGGTTCGCCCTATGTAAAACTGCCAAAACTAAAATGCGTATTCTGGCTGTCACCGATCTCCAATCCCATCCTCCATGAATAAAGAACAAAGTATTGATCTTTGATATCAGTAAAACATACCCATCAACTGGCTGAATTGCACAGTAGGAAATGGAAAATCTGTCTTGACCCTGCTCCCCATGGGAAGTACTTTAGTTCACCAAGCCTCCATTCTGTTCATGATCATATATCAAATATATTGGTTCAGTATGTGTGCTGTACAAAAACCTCTTGTGTTTGATCTAATAGTCTGTAGTTCTGATCCATCTATTATAAGAATCGAGGCCACATATAGGGTACAAAGGACAACTAACTTGTCTTTTAGTTCACTGATAGCATTGTTATCTCGGTGGGGGGGGCAGGAATGTTTCTCAGTTCATGTTTAAAAACTGTCGCTTTTAATAAATACTTCCCAATGCAGAGATATAATCTGCTGTACCAAGGCACAGCGCTTCTGTGAGATAAAGAATACACTTTTTTGAACTGTGAAGACACTGTATCATTTTCAAACATGATTGTTGCTCATGATAAACATGCCAAGTGTTTTCGAAGCTCGGCTTATGCACAAGCTTTTAGAGCCAGAGAGGGACTTGGCTCAGCTCTCCCTGTTAATTTGTTGGCGCACCTACCTCTAGCCCATAGACCATAAGCCATGGTTACCTTCTTGTTTGTGCCTGGAAAACAAAGCAGATGAAATGGGGAATAACTCAACCCAGAGTAAAGTCAGGGATGGACATGGGGAAATAACCCAATATGGCTCCAACTCTGTTCTCCTTATTTTTGAATGGTATAGCCCAATTTTTTGCCACTTATCCTACTGCCGCCCCGGTACTTGCAGGTGTAAAAATACCAATCCATATGTTCGCAGACGACACGACACGCTCATTATTTCCAAAACGCAGAGCGGTCTGCAGCGAGCACTATCTCGCTTTGAAGAATTTTGCAGGGTGCGTGGATTAGTGATTAACGCGATTAAAGCTAAATTTATGGTACTAAACAAGCGTCGGGTGATAAAGTGCAATGTAAGGCTAAATAATGAGCTTCTTGAACAGACTGAAGTTTTTCATTATATAGGAGTCACTCTAGCTAAGATATTGACTTGGAAACCCCAGATCGAAACCATGGCTTTAAAACATCGTCAACTCGCAGGAGCATTAGTGAAAGAACACAAAACTTCACTAACAAAGCCAATTAACCCGCCTTGCAGATCTATAACCTCAAAGTCATGGCTTCTGTTCTATATGGCTCTGAACTATGGGGTTTCAAAATTTGACTCCACTAGTTTTAGTAGTAAACACATTTTTAAGAGGCATTACAACCCTCCCACAAAACACCCAATTAAAGCCACTACACTATGATTTAGGCTGTAAACCTCTGGATGAGGTAGCACGATTCCGCCCAATAGCATACTGGCGTAGATTATGGACCACCCCTGAATTAACACACTACTCCGCAGCACTCAAGGATGTACCGGAGGCTGACACCACACAAAAGATCAATTGGCTGCAAAAAGTAAAATGCACGCTGATAGCAATGGGCCTGAGGCATTTATGGGAGGACCCCGCGGGTCAACGGTTTCCCTCGAAAAGGGAAATGAAAGAGCTATATTGGTCTATGACTATGATCAACACTATAAGAACAACTGAAAGCTCGACGTTGACAGGGAGATTCCTAGAGTTTAAACCTAGCCCCCTGTATGAGCCCTATTGGGATTTTATAACTGAGCCCTCAGATAGAAGACTATATTTTCAATTCTGGGTGGGCACCCTCCCATTAATACCTTTTACACGAAATGGCACAACACAGATGACACCAATTGCCTGCGATGTACAAATCAAGTGGAGACACATTCCCACATCCTTTTTGTGTGCCCAGGCTATGAGGCCCCTTGGAATAAATGGCTAAGGCCAATATGCAAAACCATAGGCACTAGGAGTAGCAGCACAGCACAGCAGTAAGAATATTGAACACAAACACATCGGAGCAGTGTGCGATATGAGTTGCTAAATTCCTGGGCTGGATGTGGGTAATACGCACTAAAATGCAAACCTCGTCTGGGGCCTCACAACGTAGTATTCAATGAAACACTTACGATGTTGTTCAAACTATACATATACAGAACTTTATTGCAAATTTGCACTAAAATGAAGTTTTTGGGTATGCTCCCCATAGGAACAAGAACGATCTTAATTGGTTATTAATCCTTTTGTAAAATATAGAGATTTTAAATTAGGACTTAAGTACACTAACGTAGAACATGTAATGATTGTAATTGGATTTTAATCTTTATGCACAATGTATATTTCAACCCAGAATCTATAGTCAAGTTGAATTACCTATAATTGTATATATTCACTGGCTTTTACTTAAAGATGAAAATGAAATTGATATTAAGTAAATGATCTTTTCACGTTTTTATGGTGATGCTCGTTTATGATCTTGAAGGTCGAAATAAAGTTATAATGATGATAACCCAATAAGTGTGACACCCAACTTTATTCCCCTCTTTCTGGCAGGTGGGGACAGAATGCTAGCAGTGGCAATGAGGTATGACACATTCATCTTGAGAAAATGAAGGACAGATGATGTCCTAAAAGAAGAATGGAATGTTTTAAAGGACAGAAATCTTAAATATTAGTCTTCCCTTGAAAAATACCGACATGTGGTTACCCTACTTCCTATCAACACACAAACAATATCAAACTTCAGAGCTTACAGGCATGCACAGCAAGCACAGTACACTCTCAACTGAACCCCAAGATTCGCAGTTTTTTGTAATTCCCTTTTATACAGTCATCCTCAGGTTAGCCCCCCTCCCCCCGGCTTTCGCTCATTTTTCAGATTTATGTAAGTGATAACCTGTAGCCAAAATGGGTCATGTGCTCCTTACGTGTGCAAGATACTGCTTTGTCAGACTAGAAAGTTAAAAACTAAACATGTTAGAAAGTAACAGTTTCTGGCACACACCTGATATTACTATCATAAACACAGAAGTTATATTTATTCCACGCCTAAGAAGCTACAAGCTGCTTTTACATGAACAATTTGCAGGCAGAATATTTTTGGGTGGATACAAATATATAAATTAATGCATTTTAGGCATTTATAACTGCTAAGACTGTTTTATACTTTCATCTGTACACAACCATTATTAATGCACATGTATGTATTATCAGGAAAAGAGATTTCAAAATGGAATATAGCTTGTATAGCCTTTGGGGAATTTCAAACACGTTTACCTGCTTTCTAATCCGAGCTACCTATGTGGGTAGAGCTACTGCCTACTGAGTGATGACGGGTGTGGTTTTAGCAGTGTTCATCACATTTATTCTAATAAATATCCTATATATGACTGTGCTACATTTCTACTTTGTTTACCAGACAAGACTATCTTTGATCCTATAAAGCATCACCCTTATCTTACCAGAAGTGGCTTCCCATCCAGAATGCTCCAAACCGTATTGAATCACAAATACATCCAAAAGTTGCACAAACTCCCTCAACATAGGGTGTACAGGGAAGTTAATAGGTACAAATTTAATTTGAGGTGTATAATAGGGGGCTCAAGTGTTGATGAAGCAGACAGTATAGCTAATTACTGAACCTGTGGTGTTTCAGTGACCATGCTGGCACTTCTTTTATACTAATGTCAATTGTCTGTCTGCAGGCGCTGGTGAGGCATCAGTTGATCCTACATCTCAGTGGCATTCACATCTACATCAAAACTGGTGAGAAGAGACGAAAACTAGGAAACATCAACAGCCATAATTGCTGCACTCCAAAAGGGACATTTCCTCATCAGCATTACAGCAATTTTACTAGGCACAGGAAGTAATTTAGGAACTTGATGCTCTGCCTTCAAAGCCAAGCTCAGTAATTTGATTTTATCTTCAGCGCTTTATTTTTTGCCTGTTTAATGAGGTACTACATGCGTTTCTAACATTACTTATCTAGGATGATGAAACGACAAAATGGACAAGACTGGTGGGTCATGCGCCTCAGAGTCCTGTAAAACCTCAAAACAAACAAACATGGAACACCAGACCAGGGACAAAGAAGAGGCACAAGAAAGGCTTGCAGAGCAACCTGGATTCTTTGAAGAATGGAAGGAAATGACAAAAAATAGGACAGTATTGAGAAAAATATGTACACACTAATTTTCCAATGATGCTTCAAATCCCACACAGAAATAGATTTCAAATAAGAAGCTTCAGGTAGATCAAAATTTGCAAAGACTCCTCTCTAATTGTCAAGGACTACATGAGTGAAAGGCTGTTCAGTTTCTTTCTTGATTGCATGAGAGAAGGGCGACTCCTTTCAGTAGCCCTGTTGGCCCCTGCACAGTGTAACACAAATGAAAGGTGACGTGTCTCCTCAAGACATTCCCAGTTGGGAGGAACAAGAAATGGAAATCTGATGATGCGTGATCGAAAGTGGAGATTGATGCTGAGTAGATAAATGAGTCACCAAACTCCCACTGACATCAGGGAGGGAGAAGAGCCCATCGAAAGAATCCAGTAGAAAAATCTGAATGGATTCTAGCCGCAAGAAGCAAAGAGCAGGAACAAAAATAGAGAACAAGTGGGCAATGACCACAGCGAAAAATAGTGAACAAACGTGGTGCAATACATCTTCCTCAAAGGATTGCCTCTTTTATACATGATTCAAAACAGTAACTGTTATCACAGAAAAGACTCAAACTTCATATTAGATTGATAAGTTCTAATAGTATCCTTTGGACAATCCATCCTCTTGGGAATGGTAATTCAAAGGCTTGACCACACATCCTTCATGATCATGAATTGACTAAACACATGAAGAAGACAAAGTTTGGCACCCTCTGCTCGCAGCTGGATTCCACAGCTCCACCAGTGCTCACACCGACTAATGCCTCCAAGGTATTGTGGAACCCCCCTCGGGGTGTACCATCTGCATCCAGCATGTTGCTTGACACTGCTGGGTGCGGTGACCAGCAATATGCATTCTAAGTGCATGGCGCACTCACAGTCTCTCTCCGACTGCCCAGAGCCCTTGGTGAGTCCTGGGCAAAGTTGTGACACTACTGGATATCTGTGTAACAGTTTCAGTCACGACGATAGGAGACGTCATGTACTGTTTGATGAACTTTGGGGAGAAACTTAAATTCTGAATGACACAAAGCGAGTTTATTTCCTGAAACATGAGACACTTCAACAACAGCTGACACAATGTCTTGTCACCACATGCAATGAAGTCTGCCATTTTACAAGCTAGCATTTAAAACATGCTGCATTCCAGGAAGCCCTAAAGTCAACTTTGAGATCAGAAAATATAGTGCTTACCCTTCTACAATGTCATGTGGGCACTCTTCATACAAATAGGAGCTAATAGCCTTTCAAGCTTCTCAACTGAAAATTTCAATTTGCTCAAGTGATTCTCAATTTCAATGATACTCTTCCTTCTTATATCAGTGGATGTAGGGACATATCTAGCGCAGACTTTGTTTACCCAAGGGACCACTCAATCACTTTTAACAATTTATCATTGGGCATATATTGCCAATGTCATCCTCTTTCTCAACACGGCGTTTCCACCACAAGGTTGAAAAAGCCCTGAGTGTTAACAGTTATTGTCCTAACACAAAGTAGCCCGCATGGCATTTTTGGAGGGTAAGCTACTTTAGCATATAATAATGAATGTATGGAGGACGTAGCAATTCCCTCTCTCCAGCCAGTGTGGTGGAACTGTTGGAAATATAGTCTTGCTGAACTCAAATTGAAGGTATAAAAACACAAAATATTAAACACTATTGTTGCATAATATTTTGCAAGAGCTTCTCACGAAACAAAGAGCTAATCCGAGTACCATCATCCATATTGCATCAATGATCTATCTCTACAGGGCTTCTGATAATCCATTTTGAGTTATTGATCTCTACGCAAGTTCTGATCAACAAGACATCTTTGTTGGTGAGAATGAGTTTTAATGCACAAGTTACTAACTTGTGTAACGATATATCTGTAAGAGACAGTAGTTAGTGATAGATTCCTTACCTTAGAATATCCCCAGGCGTCAGGCTGGATCCGGAAAGTTTTGCGTAGCAGTACCCTTGCGCTGCCGGTAGGTGGCGTCGTGCGGCTCCGCGTCCGTCGTCGGCGTCGTGATCGCCGGGATGACGTCGCGGGCAGTACTTAGACGCCGCCCCTGCGCGCTGACGTCAGTTCTGTACACGACTTTCCGCGCCAGGAACGCAGAGCCATGCAAGAAGCTGACACAGGTGTCTGAAAAATACTAGGGCCCTGAAAGGGATGTCCTTAACCCTAGAAATCAGTTCGCAGAACGGGGAGGATGGGTGGGCGGTAGGAATCTATCACTAACTACTGTCTCTTACAGATATATCGTTACACAAGTTAGTAACTTGTGCATCTGAAAGAGACACGTTAGTGATAGATTCCTTACCTTAGAATAGATACCCCAGCAATACCAACCCCGGTGGTGGGTCTGCGAACAAAGATCAGACAAGGAAGTCCTGGAGGACAGAACGGCCAAAGAAGCCGTCCCTCCGGACCTGACTGTCAAGGCAGTAATGCTTAGTAAACGTGTGCAGCGAGGCCCACGTAGCTGCCTGACAGATAACCGGCAGCGGAACACCGCGGCCCAAGGCCGTGGTAGCAGCCGTTGCCCTGGTGGAATGGGCACGCAGCCCAACAGGAGGCTCCTTCTTGGCCAAAGAATAGCAGGTCTTGATGCACAAGGTAACCCAGCGGGAGATGGTCCTCTTGTGCACCGCCCGACCTTTTTGGCGCCCACGTAGCCAACAAAGAGCTGGTCACCCACCCGGAAGTGTTTTGTGCGGTCGATATAGAAGGAGAGCGCACGTTTTGGGTCCAGACGGTGGAGCCTCTCTTCCTCTCTGGAAGGATGCGGAGGCGGAAAGAAGGTGGGCAAAGTGATGGTCTGCCCAATGTGGAAAGCAGTAACCACCTTTGGCAAGAAGGACGGACGCGTCCGAAGAACAACCTTGTCTGGATGAACAGACAGAAAGGGAGGCTCGCAAGATAGAGCCTGGAGCTCACTCACCCGCCGAGCGGAGGTGATGGCCACCAGAAAGGCTGTCTTCAGAGTCAGAAGACGAAGAGGACAGTTATGCAGAGGCTCAAAGGGAGCGCACATTAAAAAGGTAAGAACCAAGTTCAAGTCCCACTGAGGCATTACAAACGGAACAGGAGGGAAGAGGTGAGTAATGCCTTTTAAGAACCTGTTAACAACAGGGGACTTGAACAGGGAGGGCTGATCAGGGAGCCTGAGGAAGGCCGAGATAGCACAAAGATAACCCTTGATGGTACCCAGGGCAGAACCCTGTTGGGCCAGAGAGAGAAGGAACAGAAGGACCTCAGAAAGAGGGGCAGAAAGGGGATCCACAGCCTTTGCTGTGCACCATGCCACAAATTTGTTCCACCTGCAGGCGTATACCACCTTAGTGGAGGGACGCCTGGCTGCCAGAATCACATCACAAACTCGGGAGGCAAGTCGAAAGGAATCAACTGCCGCCGCTCAATCTCCACGCAAGCAGGTGTAGACTGGACAGGTTCGGGTGGAGGACCGTCCCCTGCTGCTGCGACAGAAGATCCTCCCGAAGAGGCAGACGGATCGGGGGATCTATGCTCATATTGAGTAGCTCGGGATACCAAACTCTTCGAGCCCAGTCCGGAGCCACAAGAATGACTTGGGCCCGGTCGTGCCGAATCTTCTTCAACACTCTGGGTAGAAGTGGTATAGGCGGAAAGGCGTACAACAGACCGCAACTCCACTCGCGACGAAAAGCGCCGCCGAGCGAGTGCCGCCTTGGAAATTCCAACGCGCAGAACTGATGACATTGCGCGTTCTCTTCGGTGGCGAATAGATCTAACCAAGGCTCTCCCCACTGTAGAAAGAGTCCTTGCGCCACTTCCGAGTGAAGACGCCATTCGTGATCCATCATGCACCTGCGGCTGAGTTCGTCCGCCCTGGCGTTCAGAGAACCTGCCAGGTGTTGAACCATCAGGAACATGCCCTGATGTTCCAGCCATGTCCAGAGGCGCAGAGCCTCCTGACAAAGTGTCCAAGACCCCACCCCGCCCTGTTTGTTGCAGTACCACATGGCGGTGGTGTTGTCTGTGAACACCTGCACTACCTTCCCTTTGACAGAGGGAAGGAATGCCTTGAGTGCAAGCCGGATCGCCCGGAGCTCCAGAAAGTTGATATGGAGCCGGGACTCCGCCGGAGACCAGAGGCCTCTGATCTCCGCCTCTCCCATGTGACCGCCCCATCCCAGAAGGGACGCGTCCGTCACAACTGTATGCTCTGGCTGGGGAAGGGAGAGGGATCTGCCCATGACCCATTGCCGGTTCGAGAGCCACCACTGCAACTGTTTTGCAGTCCCCTCCGAGATCTGGACGTGATCGGACAGGTTGCCCTGGTGCTGCGCCCACTGGAACTTCAGGTCCCACTGCAGAGCCCGCATATGCCATCTGGCATGATTGACCAGCAGGATGCAGGAGGCCATGAGGCCCAGCAGCCTCAGGGTCATCCGTACCGAAACCCAGGATAAAGGCCGAAAGATCGGAATCATAGCCTGAATATCCCGGACTCGCCGTTCGGGAGGATAGGCCCGAAACTGCGTCGTGTCCAGAACTGCTCCGATGAAAAGGAGCTGTGGAGAAGGAATCAGATGCGACTTCGGCACATTGATGGAGAACCCCAGCGAGTGCAGGAGTTCGGCCGTAGTCTGGAGGTGGGAGACGACTGCCTGGGACGAGCCCGCCTTCAGCAGCCAGTCGTCGAGGTAGGGGAAGACTGAGACCCCTGCCCGGCGCAGATGAGCTGCGACCACCGCCATCACTTTCGTGAACACCCGAGGGGCACTTGTAAGGCCAAAGGGGAGCACGGTGAACTGAAAATGCTCGGGGCCTACCGTGAACCGAAGGTAACGCCGGTGGGCCGGCAGGACGGGGATATGGAAATACGCGTCCTGCAAGTCCAACGCTACCAACCAGTCTCCTGGGTCGAGGGCAGTCAAGACCTGAGCTAGGGTGAGCATCTTGAACTTCTCCTTCCGGAGGAAGCGATTGACGTTCCGGAGGTCCAAGATAGGACGCATGTCCTCCTTGTCCTTTTGGGCACCAGAAAGTAGTGGGAGTAGCAACCACGCCCTACTTCTGGGGTCGGAACATGCTCGATGGCCCTCTTGGCCAAGAGGGCCGTGACTTCCTTCCGTAGAAGCACCAAGTGATCCCCTGACATGCGGTGGAATTGAGGTGGCATGGCTGGGGGGTGGTCTCGAAGGGGAGGGAGTAGCCCCTTCGGACAATGTCCAAGACCCACCTGTCCGAGGTGATGGTGCGCCAGTGGGGAAGGTGATGGCGGACCCTGCCCCTACTGGCGTGCCGTGCACCTGAAAGGAGGGACTAGGAGGGCTTGGAGGCCGCGGACGGGTTGGAGGTGGTGGCCTGACCCGCACGCTGGTTGCCCGATCCGCCACGGCGGAATCCACGTCCTCGGCCACGCGAAGACGCCTGCTGCGCGGGCCGGTGGCTGGGCTGCTGACGTGAAGGGCGCCCTACCGTGGCCACGATAGGGGCGAAAAGCAGAAGGCAGCGGAGGGCGTGTAGCAGAAAGGCCCAGGGACTTTGCAGTAGCCCGTGAGTCCTTAAAGGGCTCCAACGCATGGTCTGCTTTGGACCCAAAAAGACCGACTCCATCAAAGGGCATGTCCATGAGAGTATTCTGGACATCCCCTGAAAACCAGTGGTTCTCAGCCAGGCGTGGCGCCGGAGCGCCACCGTCGTTGCAATCGACCTGCCCAGCGAGTCGGCGGTGTCAAGGCCACAACGGATAGTGTATTTGGCCGCATCCCTTCCTTCCGCAATGGCGCGGGAAAGCAGTGCCTGGACCTCCTCAGGGCACTGGGGCAAAACATCCGCCACCGAATCCCACAGGGAGTGGGTATATCGGCCCAAAAGACAAGCGGTGTTAACGGACCGCAAGCCAGCACTGGAGGAAGAAAAACCTTTCTTCCCAAACTGATCCAGGCGTTTGGATTCCCTATCCGGAGGAGCGGTAGGGAAGGCGGTTTGGGAAGCGGAGGCTTGGACAACCAAGCTCTCAGGAGTGGGGTGGACAGAAAGAAACAGGGGGTCGCCCGGAGCGGGGCGATGGCGTCGTGACACGCTCCGATCCACAGGAGCCCCTGTGTTGGGCTTGGACCAGGCGCCCAAAAGAACGTCCGTGAGGGCGTCGTTAAACGGCAGCACAGTCTCCGCAGAGGAGGCTGCCGGCTGAAGCACCTCTGTCAAGATGTTAGTCTTGACCGTCAAAGTAGGGAGCTGGAGACGTAAGGCCCCAGCAGCCCTACGCAACACCGTACCAAAATTGGCCCCTCCTCCGTAGCCACGGGAGGAGACAGCATGCCAGTGTCAGGAGAAGTATCCAGACCACTGGCCTCCCCTAGACTCTCTGTCCAGTCCTCATCATACTGACAGTTGCGTGTTAGAGGGTCATCAGACCCCTCCCAGTCCTCCTGGTCCTCCTCTGGTTCAAAATAAGGAGGAGGAGGGACATTTGGGACCCAAGGTCCCATCGGCGCCGGAGCCGGCGTCGAGCGACGCCGCTCCGGGACCATGTCCGGAGCCGGAAGGAACTGGGGACGACGCCGCCCGGAGCCCAGGGCGGCGCCGAGAACGGCACCGGAGACATCGGCGCCGGCGGAGGTGTCGTGAGGTCGACCGGCGTCGATGGGAGTTGTGGAGCCGGGATCGAGGCCGGGGCCGGAGCCGGAGCCGGGATCGAGGCTGGAGGCTCGGGCGACGCCGGGGCCGGAGCCGCCGGTGACGCCGGATCAACCCCATCAGTGGCCCGCGGGGCCCGAAGGCGCACCGGAGGGGCCTGAAGGCCCGAAGAGGCGGGCCATGGCCGACAGGAACTCCTGTACCTTGGCCGGATCCGCCCCGAACCCGGGAAGGGCGGGTATGACGGGGGCGACTCCACAGGCAAGTCCGGGGCCGCGGGGGCGGGGACGGTGCCGGGAGGGGCCTCAGCCGAGTCGCGAGATCGGCGAGGCGAAGTCCGAGAGCGACGATGCTTCTTGGACTTCTTGTGTCGAGACTTACCGGACGAAGAAGACTTCGACGCCGACGACCGGTGTGCACTCCGCGAGCGACCCCTGGACCTCTCACGCGACCGGGGCTTCCGCGGAGCCGAATGCCGGGCCTCGAGGAGCTTCGAGACCGCTCTCGCAAAGCCTTCGGGTTGAGGGCCCGGCATTCGGGACAAGACTCGGTGTCGTGGCCTCGGCCGAGGCAGAAGAGACACTCCCAATGCGGGTCGGTGACGGACATCATCCGCGCACAGGCGCCGCATCGCTTGAAGCCGGGCATCCCTACGACACCTGAATGGTGGAAAAAGACAGTGAAAAATCACCAAAAAGTATGGTCAAAAATTGACCAGGGCACTGCTCTTCCCGGATCTGCGCTTACTGGCGCGGAAAAAGAAGAACTGACGTCAGCGCGCAGGGGCGGCGTCTAAGTACTGCCCGCGACGTCATCCCGGCGATCACGACGCCGACGACGGACGCGGAGCCGCACGACGCCACCTACCGACGCGCGAAGGGTACTGCTACGCAAAACTTTTCCGGATCCAGCCTGACGCCTGGGGATATTCTAAGGTAAGGAATCTATCACTAACGTGTCTCTTTCAGATTCACACATTTAGACAACCAGGAGATGTGGTCTAGTGACTAAGTTGTATTGTATTGTATTGTAATTTGTAGAGCACGTTATCACCTACAGGTCTCTAAGCGCTTATGAGAGGAATCCCAGCCCTTGCAAGTGAGGTGCGGAACTTAATTAAATTACTCCCCGTCAGCATAAAGCACTGTTTTTAGCTTCTTCCTGAACGGAAGCAGAGTGTGTTCCTTACGTACATTCTCCAGCAAATTGTTCCAGATTTGAGGAATAGATGTTGAAAAGGCTCTTCCTCCTTTGGAGGTCAGTTTAAAGCGAGGGCAAACCAAGAGGTTGCCCTCCGAAGACCGCAACATCCTAGCTGGGGTATATTTGACTAAGCGCTCCTTAATGTACCTAGGGGCTTGGCCGTAGGCGGCTTTGTGTGCGATGCAGAGGCCCTTAAATTGTATTCTCTGCATAACCGGGAACCATTGCAACCGATGCAGGAGAGGGGTGGCATGGGTTCGCCTGGGTACTCTAAAAATTAATCTGGCGGCATCATTCATTGAAAATTCGGAGAGCAGGATTTTAACTAAAGAGAACTAAAAAATTGTGGGAATGTAATAAAAAAAGGGGCTTACCTGAAATGGCCAGCCGCCGCCTCTCCTCCGTCCTTGTCCTCTTCATTCTTCCTGTTTGGGCCGGCAGCAGCAAGCACCCAGGCACACAGGCTCCCCTTAGCCAATCACAGCGCTGCAATGCAGTGTTGTGATTGGTCTGAGCGCTGTGGTTCGGCGCTCAGACGGGAACAGGGAGCCTGTGCATGTTCCTCACCAGGCTGTGTAATGCAGCCTGGTGGGAACATGCAAAGTGCTCATGAACTGTTCGGTCGGCCCAAGAGGGCCGGCCAAACAGTTAATGCGCACTTAGGGAGTGCACACCACTCCTCCCCCTGTTCTGGCCAGCCCCGCCCCACCACTGACTGCAATAGGAAAAATAAAATGATAATAATGATACGTTATCATTTTATTTTTCCTTTTGAGCAGTGGGGCGATGCTCCTCCGCCTTAGCGGAGGAGCCGCCACTGGTTAGAATCCACACCTGAATAGTCTTTGAACCAAACGTTGGCCCAGGGATTCCTTAAGAGTTAGCATTAGCAATGACTCATTGGAGCAACATTTTATGACTAACTCATAGAGTTGCAGTCAATTGAAAAATGGTCAGTAATTTGATCCTACTTCTGTGCTTCAAAAAACTCATTTTGCTATTAAAGGTTAAGTCTCTAAAGCTTTTGAACCGTACTCTCCCTCCCACAATGCACACCCTTCCCAGGACCTTGTGCTAACTTTGTGAGGTTGCCAGTGAGGAAACAAATATCAGACGTATTACAGGTGAGCACATACGAGTCTTCAGCTGGAAGCAGCTACTACTTATCGCACTAATGAACTCTGCCCCACCTGCATCACATACTCTGAATGAAGAGGCTCCTCCCACACCTGTGAAATATTTTAACACGCATGCAAGGTAGAACTGGTCAGTACCAACAAGGTAGCAACAGAAATACCTTTCATATTTCCAGCAATTGGTCAGTAAATTATCTGCTTCTGAAAAATCTCCCAGGAGTGTTGTGTAAGAGGCGGGTGGAGGTACTGGCTGGAGCAGTGTGAGGTTTCTTTCTCCAGGTGTTGCTTTTATACCTCTGTCCTCATAGTAGTGCAGTGGATTCACATGCCATTCTTTCTTTTTTTGTTTTGTGTTTGAATATTTTTATAGGATTTTATCAGTTCAAACCATAAAAGGACATAATTGACAACAGATTCCAGAAAGGCTTACAGTGGTAAGACAGATATTATAGAGTAACCAGAGCTAGTTAGGAATTACCATACATCCCTTGCGATTGCGTCAGAGTCGTAATAGATGGGGGGAAGGGAGGAGGAAAAAGAGGGAAAAGGAAAAAAAGAGGGGGAGCTAGGAGCGAAGAAGAATACACAAAAACTGATGAACCAAATAGACATCGTTGAAAATGTCATCCTTCTTTGTTCCCGAACACCACCTTCAATGCACGTTACACTAAGAACACGGCTCTCTTTTTGAATTTTCACAACTCGTCTGATTTTTAGGTCGCTATATTATGTTCACACTACCCAAGCGCCTGTTACCTTTTGCCAGGGGATGTCATTAGATGTCTAGAGATTTACTGTTGGGTGCTATTTCCATATGTTGAGAACGGTGCCATTCATAAAAGAAACAAACCTGCACTGTGTTCCATCACTGAGCCGCGTGGCGCTCGCGCATGGAACAGGGAGCGCCATATTTTAAAGCTGCTCCGACAGGGCCTATCCAGGAACATAAATAATGTCTGCTCTGTCTTAGTGTTGCCAAAAATACAGTATCTAACAGCTCTTGAAATACAGGCTTCCTTCCACTTGCCATGACTTTTGACATTGTCCATGAATCTCTTTAGGACTCTGCTGATAGTTCAATTCTTTTTTAGAAACATGCTGCAAGCAGACAGCAGCCACATGATGGGCGAGAAATACTCTCCAGACCTGAAATGCTTTTTTTTTTTTTTTTAACACTGCACATCTACACGGGTCTTTCCAATGACGCTGTTCAGGCTGTATTTTTGTTAATGTTTGTTAATGGATAAATAGTTCCAGAAATTCAACAGCATGTCTGGATTTTGCGATGTATTTTATGATTTTGTGACATACCTATTTTAACGGATACTTGAGTTTTCTCACATTTCTCATGGGTATTCTTAGACTTCTACAACGGGATTCTACTTGTTTATAGAATATTGGACTGAAAAGCTTTAGTAGACTGCCATGTCTTCTTTATTTTACTTATTTACCTTTCCAGCACAACAGCTGCAAAGTGTCTCACCTCTACCACTTTCAAGCTTCTCACCGACTGCTTTCAGGCTGTGGATGCATGGACCAGCTTGAACCTCTGGTACAAAGAGAGGGCAGACCAAGATCACAGGACCACCGAGTCTGCCAAAACCCAAGGACCCCGCTTACTCTTTCGCTTTACCAAAGCTCAGACTCACCTTAACAATTTTTATGATAATTATATGTCCGAGCAAGAACCAACATCTTTAGTCTTCAGCATGCGTCTCAAATATAGAAACAATTCCATCCAGGTGAGATCACACTGCCCCATGTCCCGGAGAGGGAGGCCAGCGACTGAAGGTAGCCCCCTGATCAGCAACAAGGCTGGCTCTCCTGACCACGCACTGAGCAGGAACCCTACACATCTCCCCCTTTCACTCTCACACCTCAGCCAGTGACTGCATGCATGCTGGCACCCCCTCCCAGCACTCTAAACAGTGGGATGGGTGGACGTGGCTACCTGCACAATTTTATCTTCCAAAAGAAAATTATATTTGCAAGACCGGGGACACAAAGCATAGCGCTGTGAAGGTACAAGGCCAACCTACATCTTGCCTGTATCCACTGGTTGTTTGTGGACATATTCACAACGATGAGGTGGTGGATATGGGAAAAAAAACTTTTTTTTCTCATTCTTTTCAGATAATCTCATGTTGGTCTTTGACAGCACTCATTCTGGGAGGAAATGTTTCTGTTCAAGTACCACAACCAAAAATGTGTGCGACGTAGAAAGGCCACACTCCCTTTCTATAGCATCCCAAGTTGTCTGCTCCACCAGCTAAAAATGAGACTCCCTGTACCCCAACTTTGTCTCATCCACAAACCACAATAACAACCACTCCTTCACCTCGTGTTACAGTTCAAAGTACAATCATTCGGAATCTGTCCAGCTTCATCCTCTGGCACTGTGCTAAGACTGAATATATTTCAATTATGATACTGTTTACCATGAAATGAGATCTGCTACAAGGACACACTCCTTAACTAGGGAACAAAGGCTCATGGAAAGACAGAAAAATAAGACTGGGATGTTCATTGGATGTGCCTATTCCTCATTTAGGCCCACATTGTGCCGCCATGTCTGAGGCACTATAGTTTAAATAGTAATGGCATCCCATCGACAGAGGTGGTCAAAGGTTGGACTATATAGCAAGGGAGTCAGAGGATGTGTGAGGTGGGGTAGAAGGTTCAGGGCAGAAGGATGAGTGTAATGATGCAGTAATTCTGCTTTCTAAGCTGCTGTTTTGCATTCATACTCTCAGCCTGTCAAAGCACGACTTCACAGTAGGAGCTATAAGCCTTTGTCTGGGGGGATGACTACCTCTGGGTAACATGACCATCGAAGGATTCATGGCCTGGAGTTATATATCATGGTCCTTTTTGTGTTTATGGGGAGCGGGAACTGGCAGGCCAGGAGCCATGAATCCCACCCACAGTGTGGGGCAGGTAAATGTCTGCTCCAAAAATCTAGACCCAAGCCCAATAGCATGGACATTCCCGAAGGACTTAATATGCAGACACTTTAGAAGCACTTGTGCACTCGGAGTACTTTTTTTTTTTTTTTTAACATTCCCTTCCACCCCCACCCCCTCCCATTCCCATATCCAACACTACGGGGAAATCCCTCTTCCCAAACACTGCTTATCATCAATCTTGATAACATTTCAAACTTTTTTAACTAAGTGGTGTAAATACACTTGGGAGGTGGCGACCCCACGGCAGCTTCCCCTTTACTGCATCATGTGTTACCGTCTAATCATCTGTCATGCATGTGATTTAAGGTTTGTTGTGCTTGCAGGGACAATGTTCCGTAGTTACCAGTATCTTCTCACTCTGTCATGACGGCTGGTTATATAGAGCTCAGCTGGAGGAGAACAGGTGCACTGGCCCCCGAGTTGGAGACAAGAGGCGATCCCACAGGAGAGTTTGCGGTGCGGGTATTTTGGACTTTGCTAGAGTTTGGCAGAATTCTTGCACCGCTGTTGGTGTGTAAAAAATGTGAGACCTGCCATCTACATCCACTCTCATGCATGTAGGGTATAGCATCCCATATTTCAGTCCCAGGTTCCGGAAGGTAGCTTTCACTCCAGTATACTTACGACGGGAGTCCTGGACCATCATGGTGAAATCCGGATAAAGGGAAACCAATGAGCCCTGCCAGTTGAGAGGAC
This sequence comes from Calotriton arnoldi, assembly GCA_963921515.1. Classification (NCBI taxonomy): domain Eukaryota; kingdom Metazoa; phylum Chordata; class Amphibia; order Caudata; family Salamandridae; genus Calotriton; species Calotriton arnoldi. The sequence goes on from CAWUFW010000737.1 coordinate 2,847,960, forward strand.
TCTTCTCTCTTGCCAAACGCATGACCATGTCTCTGTTCCGGAAGTTAGGATTCAGGCAATTATGGAGCGCGTCGGGCATCCCAGATTTGGGTGGGGCCCCAGGGTGCATTGGGCTCTTTACACCAAAAATGTAGGAGAGAAGGATTCGCGGCCAAACAGGTCAATGAGTAGTTGTTCCACAAACCTGTCTAGGCGCCCTGTGTTGGTAGTCTCTGGTATACCAAGGATGCAAATGTTGTTGCGCCTACTTCTGGCTTCTAGGTCTTTGTTCTTCATGGCCACTGTCGTAAGGAACTTTTCCACGCATTCCAGTCTTTTGGTTGATTGAGCCAAGCCGTCTTCCAGATCGGAAATCCTGCCTTCTACTGTATCAAGGTGCCTCTCATGGCGGTCCAGTGTCAGACCCATTACATTCAGGCATTTATTCAAGGCATCAAATCGGGTGTCGAGAGCTTTGAATCCTGCCCTGAGCTCCGCCATGACAGCCTCCGATCCTGGCTGCGCCACTGTGTTTGTGTCCGGGGCTAAGCCTCCCTCCACCATGTCTGGGCCAGTAGGTTCTCCGGTGCTCTTGGATTTGTCGAAGGTTAATTTGCGTTGTTTTGGGTCAACGCAGACCATGACACACACGTCCAAATAAGCGCACTGTGTGGCTGGGTATAAGTGTAAAATGCGCCAATGGTAAGGGGAGCCATTGCGGGCCGCCCATGTGTTCTTGCGTCAGCGATGACCTGTGGACTTGGGCCTTGAAGTGCTTCGTTTTGTAAGCACCGGTGCGTTCTTGGCGCAAGCTTATTACTATCTGGCCAGTGGGCTATCCTCTGCTACACTTAAGTCCACCACTGTTTCTAGTCTTGTGCACCCAGTACATATATATCCGGAAGGGCGACAGCGCTTTCAGTCTGATGAAGGCCCTCGCGCGGAGTCAACAGGACCCGGCACAGTCTCTCCTGCCCTGCGGGTGACACCGGGGCCCCCGCATTATGGACCGGCTCCTTCTCCTCTAATCAGCCTGCTTTCGGACAGGGCCGCTCCCAGTGGGGTTCCGCCCAGCTTTTGCCAGCCTCGTGACCCCAGCGACTGGTCACACTCGCACCGGCTTTCACCCCCGAGGCAGATGCAAGAAGGGCCTACCTTCAGTGGCGGCAGGGCAGTCGCATTGCATTTCCTTTTTCTACTGCGGTCGTCCTTCTGGTTACACACATCTGCCGACTCCGGTCACACCCCGAGGGGCTCGGCTCAACACCGCCGGCGCTTTCCACTCATCGCCCCGAAGCGGCCACTGCGGGGTGGTGCAGACCTCCGTAGTCCGTCTGGGTTTCCTCGCTCTGGTGGGCGGTATCTTCCCCAGGCGTATCTGCGTACCCAGCTGCTAGGCCCCAGTCACCATCCGAAACTCAGGCAACAGCGGGTCGTATCACACCAGTCTCGCAATATCCTCGATCTCTGCTGGTGCCGTGGCCCCTGCTGCGCTTCCGCTGTACTTTTAATGCCGATTAATTGCCATGCACGCTTATTGTTAGTTCGGTGGAGCTCCAAGACTACGCCGTCATCTTGGTCGGTAGCTTTGCCACGCCCCTCCACTCGGAGTACTTTTGGACAGTTTGACAACTGCACATCTGTACAAATATTCAGTATCTTTCACTCTTGTGCTTTGGTATCTCATATTAATGGCTATGCCACTGAGGATCAGAAATAAAGGTCAAAACGAATTTGCCTTAGGTACAACTTTCCCTAACTTGCATAGCCAGGAGGTACGTGTTGCAGGAACTGGCACTATCCATATGAAGGCAGGATTATAGCTCTTAATGTTATAAGCCCTGCATCGAAGGCAAGTTGCGCAAATATGGCGGAGGTCTAAACTACGTGTGAATTTCATGCTGAAACTAGAGGTAGGCTGACAGAACTCCTCTGGCCTTTTTAATAGTCCTGCAGCGTTCCAGCTAATCCTTAACAATGTATCTGAACCTCTTCCACTGCCAGGATAGATCTAATAAAATACTGTCACTATTGCTGCCGGGTAAATAAGGGGAAAGAGGTATTAACATTGGGAAGCACAGTGACATCAGTATTCTAATTCACCCATGTATGTAACATGTTTGTCTATTAAAACTGTTATATTTAACACACAGGCTTCAACATCGAGTGTCAAAGGGATTTGCCGAAGATCAAGAATAAGATGTCATGTTTATTTCTGATCTTGATGTTGTAACGTACGGTATTGCCTTATTATGAACATGAAATCCCTCAAAAATATGAAAAAATAGCAAAAATTTACACAGAAAAAAAGAAAATTAAAAACACAACAACAATAATGGCTTGTATCCTAAAAATAGAAATGAAATAGTTGTGTCTTTAGCTGCTTACAACCTACAACCCTTTGCTATTGTGCCGCCCTACAAAGGACTGCCAAAACCTCCAACTAGATATATTGTGGCAATTAGTATAGATGGTCCTCTGTTGATGTAGGTTAGTTTCAGGTTTCTGACCCATTGGAAGCCTGTGATCTTCTTTTGACCTTAAACCTCATTTTAGCATGCTCAGGACGGCCCCCCTAATGTTCAGATTCTCCAATTTTACGCTTTGGGAGACAATGGGGTTATCTTCCAGATTTCTTCAGGTTAGTGTATATCACTAATTTTGCATATAGGAACCTCAAGCATCTGACAAGTGGGAATTTCTTTTGTGTGAATGTGCTATGCATGGGGGCATTTCTGCTAATCTTGTTTAGAGAGGAAAGACTGAAAGCAGCTGATGCTTCCAGCAGAGACCCCATATTCCCACCTTGCATCTGTGAAAACTAAAAGAGAGACTAGAGATTCCATAGTAAGATAAAAATGAATTAAACACACTTGCTTATGCGCATGGAAAACACAATTGTGTTTTTGTTAACTGATTTTGAGCTCAGAACACAAGGAGCACAACAGCATGTTGTGCCAATGAGAGTCCCCATCTGAATGCTTAAGGATAGAGGGCCCTATTTACGAGAAACTAACGCAGCGCTGTGCCGCAAGTCATTTTGCTGTGCCGGGCTGCGTTAGTTTCGAAGCACAGGGATGCAACATATTTACAATATGTTGCATCTCTGTGCAATTCCCTGCGCTGGCACACAAATTGCTGCCATGCGCCGGCAAAGGCCCCCTTGCACCATGGTGCAAGGATGCCTGCGACGTGGGGAGATTTGTTTGTGCAAGAAGGGGAACCTTCTTGCACAAAAACAATCAATTGAGGTGATTTCCTTTTCCAATGCATGCTGTAGAATGCAGCACACATTGAAAAAAGAAAAAAACAAGGAGAAAAGAAAACATTTCTCCTTGTTGTGCCTCTCTACGCCACTCCTGGGGTGGAGTAGCATTCTGACGCATTTCCAGGCTTATGATTGCTTGTAAATCTGGAAATGCATCAGTGGACATGGGTGTTGTGTGAGAACACCCACAGCAACACCCATGTCACGCCCCTAAAACGCAAAGTGTTGCGTGAAAAGGGGCAATATTTACAAGCACACGTAAAGCCACGCAGGGTGGCTTTACGTGTGCTTGTAAATATCACGCAGCAGGTTGCACCGCCGGTGCGTCACGGAACCTGATGCACCGGTGGCGCAAGGGGCTTGAAAATAAGCCCCAGAGTGTCTTTACATGGTGCAAAATATAATTAAAGGGCTACGAGTTCAAAGGACTCTTCTTGGCAGAGATACTGAATCAGTCATGGATAAAACAGTTTGAATAACCATGAAAGTAGTTCTTATGCATGTATTTCTTCTACACATAAATAAATACATTTTAGGTCGAGCACAAACTGTCTGGTCACAAAAGACCTTTTGTGGGCTTACCAAGAGCATTCAGGGGATCACAGGCAACCAATTGCTTACCAATGATTGGCTTTATTGTTATTCAGTGACTTTCCTTGTCCCAGCTTGTTCATCTTGAGTTTGTCCCTCCCCTGGAGCATTGTCTTTTTACTGACTCTCTACTTGTCTGTCTTCTTCTCTTCCATTGCTCACTTTTAGGAGACTGCCTTTATCTTTTTGCTTAAGCACTCCATGAGAGTGTATGTGTTTTCCAACTCTCTTGTTTGTATGGTTCTTCCCACCAATGCTTTTTGTTGCAATTTTCCTCTTGTGTGCTTCTCTCCCTGCCTCCCCCACGCTCCGTTATTCATTTTTGGTTGTGTGCTTCTCCCCCACGTTGCTCTACCTCATGTGTTGCTTTCTCCCTCCCCACCCACTCCCTGTTGCTTCCACCCCAACCACTCCTCTTATCTTTTTTTTTTACATTTAGCTTGTCGGTGGGGGGAGTGACTAGGCATCAAATTGCTGCAGACCCTTCCACTTTCAAAAACGTGCTTTCACGCTACTTTTTAATTTCATTTACTAATCCATCTTGGATCAGTAAATTAAGAAAATAGCACCCACGTCATTTTGTAGGCGCATGTGTGTAATGATGCCATCATGCATGCGCATGCTGTTTTTTTTCCTTTTGGTCATGCTGCACAGGATCTTGTTGATGCTGCACAACATCGCCAAAAGGTTATGGCAAAGCCAAAGTGAGATCAGTGCTTGTTTACAATGTGTATTCATGTGTCTGTGGTTTTTCAAGTCATGGTGACCTCCTGGTATGTAGCATTGTTGATAGTTAATACCCCTGTGCTGCACTAACTGCACTAGAAAGCCACATTAATTAGTCGCATTTCTCAGCAATTCAAATGAACTAATCTTAAACTAATGTACAATGGTGTAACTACCACAAAGGCTTTCTCTGTATCCCTGTGGGTGAAATATATTACAAATCTCATTTAATTTCCTTTGAGAACTGAAGTTGAGCTGTTTGAATTCTTACTCCTCATTTTGTTACAAATATTTATCGATTCATCGGGTTAATGAGCTAAGGATTGTTGGGACATATTGGTGACTGTATAATCAGACTGTGCAATACAATTTATTTATTATGTTTGGAAGATCTCTTGAAATCAACCCACTGGTCAACAGAATGAGCCACAGTAATTGAGTTAAAATTAAGATTCATATTTTCACTATAATAGAACTTTGAACTGTTAACTACTGATATTGAGTGACTTTGTGAAGAAGAGTTTACCTTAGAGAAAGGAATCGATAACTTAAGAACACGAAAGACAGTTGCATACATTTAAAAATTAATACGATGTCAAATAAAATAAGGGATTTAAGTTTAGGAACTTACATGAGGTGCACACACGCAGACATGTTAAGTATCTTTGACAGAGCTCTATTGCCATTCATGCCATCCCTGTGCTCTGCTGCCACCTAATGTTTGTATGTAGTTAACTATCCGAGGACGATCTCCCCAAGCTCTTCCCTAAGAAAGGCATCAAGTCTGTCTGTTCTCTTCTCCCCAAAAGACGCCACTAGCCCAGAGCCGGCCTTAGCTAAGATAGCGCCCTGGGCGTGGGCGGAGAGAAATTTGGCGCCTTTGCTGATGGTAGTGAATTAAATGAGGCAGCGGGGCTCCCTTTTGTGTTCACTGGGCAGTACCTGGATGAGCAGGGACTGGGCCCTGAACTCAAACATCCCCAGACCTCCCCCACTCACCTAATCACAATAGCATAGCTGCCTCACACAGATGATGGCTCTGTTCATGTGTGCCAGCAGGGGTCAGAGGGTGAAGGGAGGGCAAGGAATGGGGCTAAAGGGGTGTTAAAACCATCGCCCACCATATAAGAATGAAGGACTAAAACCACTTTAAACTGGCAACTCAGACAGAAACGAACAGGCAGGGTCAAGCACAAGGCTGGGGCAAGATGAGAAGGGCGCTGCTGTTGGCATAACCTTAATGCACACATCTCCGCGCCCCTCAGAATATTGGCGGCCTTGGCTCAGCTCGCCCATGCTAAAGGCCGGCCCTGCACAAACCCCATCAGTTTTGTGGCCAAACACGAGCTCTCATTTGTGATACAAGGCATGCTCTTACCAGCCAGTCATGTTGAAGTCCCTGAACAGCATCATCTTTCCAAGTTCTTTGCGCTGCACCCTCCTTGGAAACTCTAAGTGCGTGAACTCGTTCCCGAGCAAGTGCGGCTGCATATACGCCTAGCGTGAGGGAAAAAGGAACAACGTTAAAAAAATGAGTAACAATTATTTTCTCCTTATCATCTAATCACCTGTTCAAAGTGAACTGGAACGCTGATTGCTTAGATGAGCAAAAACTGTTACTAACAAGCAAGCAACTCACACTTATGACGGTACAGAACTGAGACTTGAAACAGAATGGGGGGGGGGGGGACATTGAGGAGCAACCACCACCAGGGTCCTTCACAAATACCAACAAGCTGCAGGTGGCACTACAGACTAGTTGCCCAATCGCATACCGCCAGTCAGGGCTAATCAAACTTTTGGCACACCTCCGGGAACATATTTGCTAAAAGCTGCCTTGATGAAAGCTTTCGCTGTCTCTAAAATCATCCAGCGACTATTGGCTCTTCAAGAAAGTAGGATTCCATATTTTAGTTGCGACAGAACATGGCTCAAAGCCTGGTCTGAACTGTCACTCCCTCCAATTACACGGTTTAACAATCTGATAGAAATGGTGAAAAATGTTGCGTTTGCAAAGCCATCGCTTTCAATATGGGTATCTTCCTCCCGTTCACCCCTACCGCAGAGATCAAAACGATAAAAAAAGAAATTAAAAAGAACTGTTCATGCCGCGGGTCCCATTGTACTCCCATGGGACCCAGCGCGGCCCTCCTGGGAAATACTGCTCTACTTCTGTGGGAGCCGCTGCTCAAGCTTCAACCCTATGGCAGCACAGTAGGGTGCAGGCTTCACTGAGGAAGCTTGCATGGTACCACGGTTCTATGTAGTTGAAGCTTGAAGGGCAGGTACAGAGGTAGTACCGGGGTACCCACCAACAAATATATATATAAAAACAAAACACAGGTGCTGTGTCTGTCAGGGGATGGGTGCATGGTGTGTTAACTACTCGCTAAGCACGGCCGAAGGCTCTGCAAAGCAAGGGTGTTGACTGCCTGTGGTAAGCTGGGGTGCAGGGCCTGGCTGGAGGCGACCCCCTGCCTCAAACAGCTAAAGTCTGTGCAGAATGGTAGGTTCAGTGCAGTGTCTGCCAGGAGACCAGGACTGGTGGCCATCCCCCAGCTGCACATGGTCAAAGGGGGCTGGTTGGCCACGGCCAGATTGGGGGCAGGGCAGGCCCTCCGGCTAACCTCTCACTGTGCATGGCCAAAGGCCATGCGCAGTGGGGGATTTGGCTGAATATGATTAAAAAAAAAAGAAATTAATTAAAAAAAGTAAAGGCTAAGGTGACATCATAGTTAGGTATGGGATTAATATCTTACCTAAATTTAAAACTCCTAGATATTCACTGACAAAAACAAAGGTCAAAGTGAGGTTATAATTAGGTGTTGAAATAAGATGAAAACATTTAATCCCCCCAAAAAATAACTGAAATTCATCAGCTATAGTTTACTGAACTAACTATAACATGCGACCCCACCATACACTGTTTATTACCTCACATATTACATCTCTCATGACTTGAATGAATGGGTTCGTAAAGTACACAGATGCTCATAAGAGTGCCCTGGTGCTGAAGACTAATGGTACAGAGAAAACAATTATGCCAAAGCAAATAACCAAATTTTAAGCTTTTTCCTAAAAATTGACTCAGAGATCACTAAACAAAGCTCAGGAGGAAGCTGATTCCATGCCTGGGTGGCCAAATAAGAGAAGGAGCGACCACCCCTTCTGATCTGCCTGACCCTTGGAACCACAGCAAGAGATGACTGAGAGGATTGCAGAACTCTTGCTGGAGAATAGTGTTGCAGTCTAGTTGTGAAATACTGAGGGCCAGCCACAAAAAGGCCCAGTGGGCCAAAACCAGTGATCTTTATAGAGTTCTCTTCTTTACAGGCAGCCAGAGCAATGATCGCAAATGTTTGCGCAGTTGGTGGATTTTGAGAGCCCAGCGTTAACATATGGTTGGCTTGGAGGTCATGAACTATCTTATTAAGTAGTAGAGTGCTTGGCCATAGGATTGCCATAGGATCATAAGAACTTTATTTAGTGTATAAGGAAATAATGTTCTGGTTCTTAACTAGTCATGTGTAGACGTTGCACTAGGCTGAGCAAAATTTCCATTATGTTAGCATTATGTTTTTCTATTGTTACTCAGATTTCCCGAACTTACGGTATTACACCACGTTGCATAATTACATGCCGTTGAAGGAAAAAACTAAAGCGAGTGCATGGGGCAACATGAGTGACCAAAACGCGAGTGGCTGCTCTTTGCGGTGCTTGTTTTTCTTGTGGTATTTTTTTGCGCTAAATGTGTCATTGCATCCAAAATGGACTCGAGATCATTATTTGCATTATATATATATATATGTAGCACCAAATTCTGGTTTAGCATTTTGCGTAAATACGCCTCAATTTACATACTTTTTCTTAGATTTCAAGTACTTATGCAATTGCAAATTACTTAAATTTCGCACACACCTTCTTTGAACATCTCATGAATCAGATGCAGACTGGCCAGAGTGTTTGTACCAGAGAGAGGGAAAAATTCTCACATTTCATGTTAGAGAAGGGGGTTTGATTGCTTAGGTACTGTGTCATTACACTTGTCACCTGCAGGTACTGCATTGCCCTATAAATGCATACAAAAAGTAAGGTTATTGACATACCATGAGTAGGCTAAGGAACAGTGGTTACAAGATAATATGATTTATTGTATGTGAGCTTGTAGTTAAAATCAGTGGTGGCTGCTAGCTGGGGAAATCGGTGAGGCCGCGCGGGGGCAGAAAAATAATAAATACAAATTTACCTGAAGGCTGACGTTTGCCACCTCACCACCTCTTCAGACAATGTTCACACAGGCTCCCAGAGTCCCCTGCGCCAATCCAGACACTGCTTTCATGCTGGTATTACACAGCAGGAGAGAAGCGTAGGGATTGGGCGGAGCGGGCTGGTTCCACACTCCAGCAGGGACTGGGAGCCTGTGCCTCTGAGCCTGCTGATATTTCCAAGCAATAGCCTGGAGATATCCAAGTGTGCATGTCGGTTTGGCCGCCCTAAGATGGCCGGCCAAACCTACATGCGCACTGGCAGTGCCTTGAGCCCACCACTCCTCCTGCTCCTCATGGCCCCGCCCTCAAGACTCGGCGGCTGCTCTGGAGTAAACTAAAATGGTAATAAAGCAGTTTTATTAACTGAAATATTATAATTTTTTTCTGCTGTTTCCAGCAGTGGGGCGATGCTCCTCAGCCATAACAGAGGAGCCGCCCCTACTTGAAATGAGGGAATGTCTCTCTAAGTTCAGGATACCCTATCTAATTTTAGGAGGAGCAGAACACAGCTGTCTGCTTTTCCTATCACTGCTTGCAATCTGCTAAGATATCGCAGGCTTGTGAATGATAAAATGGCCAGCGACAAGCTGCTGAAGAAGGCTGTTTTTGCAGAGTAAGACTTGCACTAAAATGTCTTTAAAGTGCATCTCCATGTAAGGAAACAAAATGACCACGTCAGAAGCCTTGCCCACTGGATAAATTAAAAGAGAGAAATAAAACAACATATATGTGCATTTTTTCAAGCGGGAGGCACCACGTTTTCCTCTACTCGGTACATGTTCGAACATGCGATGTGCCCTGTGTGGCAAATCATTAAACAATGAAGTTGAACTTTGTGTGCTTAATTTACAGTAAAGTTAGTCCTGTCAACAAAGACAGCCTCAAATGGACAAAAGGAAGATCGTATTGGTTGATGTACCAGCGGGATTCTCCCTCAGTCCTGCTGGCAAGGACCTTTTTAGGTCTGGTTTTTGACACTTCAGCTGCGATAGACAGAACTATGATTTACAATATTCATAGAATGGCCTTGCGCCCGCCTCTTTCAGCTATTAGCTTTTGTCACTAGCTTATTTCAGCCATATGCTTTAAACTTTGTCCATCGTGTCTTGGCTCAGCCCAGTGAAGTATTTCTCTTTCACATAATGCTATTGAATGTTTGAGGGTATCCTTCTGCCTCCAGTCGAGTGCTTGCATTGAACAGTGTGAGGGACTACTTTAAATCTATAGCCCTCTCCGGCTTCTCCTGCAGGCTCTCTTCGATGTGTGTACCACTAATGGGCGAACACCGCTTGGATTGGCTTGTGAAATCCAGAACTGTTGGCTTTGCCAATGCTGGTTACTCTTATCTGTAGAGTGTTTGCTTCACCCGGTGAGCATCCATTGCTCACATACTGAGTATGCAGCCAGGCTTCTACGAGTCTTACTCCGTGTGCAGCACCAGGAGAACTCACATGCCAGCAACAAATGCTGATTTTGCCTGTATGCTCAGGTTTGTTATGTCATACATTTTCGAAGCATGGTAAGTCGCTGGACTTTCCTTATTCACACTTTATGGAATTTCAACATTTCTTTTTGCAGGAGATAAAAGCCTCAAAAATTAGTTTGCCGGAGGAAAGTCCCCCAAATCCACTTTTTGAAAGAGATTTCTTATGCAAAACGAGAGAGACGTCGCCCAAAGGAGAATGTGAGTAAAGTTCAGAAACTTCACAATTTCAGGAAGTTAAAAAAGAAACATTAACCTTACCTAATCGTGTCCACAGGCTTACATTTCACAGACCTCTAATTTCACGAGATCAACCATATTTCCGTCATTCTAGTAAAGAATATTTGCAGAATGTGTGCAGGTGGTGTTGTATCATTCATCCCACTCGCTCTCCATCCATCACAGGGCACTCTGACTTACGCCCACGCCGCAGACACACACCTGCTGGGGAGCTTTATCTGCAGCTTTCCTCTCTTGGGAATGTTACCAGAGGCTAAACTGACCTGGACATGAAGTCTTGGCACCAGGCGCAGTGCTGGAAACGTAATGACACAGCCATGCTCATTAATGCGAGACTGACATCCAGCACGCGATGCACGGATCAGACGTCTCCGTCCGAGTAGCTCCTCACAAGCTCCACTGCAGAACCCTCCCCGCCGCAGGTTGAGATACTGACAAGATGTACATGAACCAGGGATTTCTCAATGCCATTGCAGAATGCAGCCGTGTTTGGAGATGTGTTCCAGAGACACCTCCTCTGGAGTCCTCTACCCTGCTCCGTGTGGGTATTCAGAGCCTCTGCGGAACGCACCGTGGGTGAGATTCGGCTTTATCTTCTGGGTACCAAGGGTCTCAGCTCATTGGATCAGGTGATGAAGAAAATGAAAAAGAATCGGTCCTCCCTATCCTGGCAAAGGCATTCACAGTGTGTCCTGCTCGTGGGAGCAGCAGAACATGCTGAGCCGTCTCTGGGTCCTGATGCCAGAGCTGTGAAATGACCGTGCCTGCTGCAAGAGGGTCACCACAAGCCTCCACTTGATACAGCTCGGAACAGAACCTGGCACCGCATCAAAAGCATCCCTTCTGTACCTCTCACTCACTCTTCTTCCGGAGCGATGGCGTCTCCTTTGTAAATTTACAAAGACAACGTGCCTTCTGCACTTATAAACTCAGAATCAGGAGCAACATACCTGTATCCACTGGGACTGCCCCACCCTGCTCCAGTTGGAAAGACCCAAAGACTCATCCCTTTAAAGAACGTAGAAACAGCCCCCTCCCCTCGCAGAGCACAGCCTATCGACTGTATCTTTGCCGTTGACCAGGAAGAGCGCTCCGATGCCTTTTGACTGGGTTCTTGCTGTACAACCAGCACACACGTGCATACACACATACATTGTGTACTAGCTTCCAGCTTTGTCTTACACTAAAAATGCAATCTGACCAATGAATTCCAAAATGCAGCTGGCGCCTCTGTTTCTCTTCTGCACCCAAACTTTAAACTTTCCAATGATCGGAGACGGGGCTTCAGAGTCTCAGGACTGAGGCTGCCCGAGGCCCACGCAGGGGGCCCCCCTAGAAGGGCGGCCACCTTAGTGCCACATGAAGGCACATAGCCAGCCGGGACAGTGTTTAGACCCTCTTGGGTCTGGCGCGTTTCGCGTCATTTCCGGTGCGCCAGGGGGCAGGGAGCCAGGTATATCTACCTGTCCCGCCCACCTGGCGATCCTTTTTCGCAGAGGTTGCACGCCGTTTCCCTCCCTACTGCTTACCCGGCGTGCCGGCTAGTAAGGTGGCTAGGGTTGGTAGGCTGTTGACGTGTTATTTTGTGTTGCAGGCAGAGTTACAGGGCGATCCTGAGGCTGAATGGTACATAGGGGTACCCTCTTCAGGAGCACAACAAGGGTGCAAATGCCAAATAGCTCCAGGAAGTCCTTACGGCAGGACCCTGGAGGAACGACGGCGCCCCGTTAGTCCTGCGGGCGGTTGTAAACCTGAGCAACCGGGGGCTTGTCTGGATATGCTCCGCCCCCTCAAGGGGCGTGAGTAAATGGGTGGACTGGCGGTCCACGTGATGTAAGGGGTAATCCCCCTAAATGGTGAGCACCGATTGGTTAGGGCCACGGTGCAATTTGGCTCATCAGGTGGGCAGGGCAGCTTAGGGGTGTCACTGCTGCCTGCCCTTGGATCGCCCGTAAGTTAACCCACCATGTTGGCATATAATTTATTATGCAAATAAACCTGCAGCAATAATTTCTCCAACAAACAATGTGTCTTGTGTGTTCTTTATTATGATCTTGCTGTGTTTGCAGGAGGGGTATGTTGCTGATATTGGCACTAATTTCACTCACCTATTAGTCCAGGGCTGGAAAAAAGAACCCCAAAAGGCGTAGCTTTACAACATGCACTTAGACCACTAACGGATGAAATGTATGGGATGGATGGCTGTTTCCTAGTGAGTTAGAGTAAAATAGATCAGGGATTAGTGTAAAATAGATCAGGGACAATAAGCAGGGTACCCTGTCGACAATGCCATTACATGCTCTGTTTTATGGCAGATAATTAGTGCAGGGACAACCTTTTTTAGGTCCTCTTTCGTGTACACGGGTTACGGCCTCAGTGGTTCTGCAAAAGCGAGCATACATGGTCTTGTGATGTGACTAAGTTATCTGATTGGTAACTGCACAACCAACATCTCATTTCAACGTACACGCTTCATCAAATTGTGTGACCTTGGGCAAATCGCTTCTCTACTGGAGCCTCCGTTTTCTTAGATGTCCAATGTGTTAATGCTTGAAAACAGATTATACTCCAGTTGTAAATACATACTGTAAACGGGTCACGTCACGCAGGACTAGGAATAATAGATTTAGTTAGAAAATCACAAAGCACTGTGTCGTGTATGTTCAAGATAGTGTTACGCTCTCTTGTGAAATTAATGTTGTCTCTGTAGACCCCGGGGAGCAGAGGCTCGGAGAAACCGACATCCCATACTGCTCTGCTTAATTTTAATTTTCACACCGCATGTTGCTTTTAGTAGATATCGTCCTCTCTCTGAACCTACCTCAGCATAGACAGAGAAGTAGTACTTACAAGTTACAAGTGAGTGAAGACAGACTTTTATTGCTTAACCCAATCCTTCACCTCCGCTCCGAGACTGCATGCACCAGCCTCTAAAGTATTCTCTCACGCTGGTTCTGTAGGTCTCTCCGCGAACAAACCTTAAACATAACTGAGACCCACCAGAACAACAGCGACCGGCACTGAGCGCCCTGTCAACACAGACAATCACAGTCCCTAAGGTAGATCGACAGTTCAGCGACTGTATGCGACCACAGAAAGGCCAAGCAAACCATTCCCCATAACAATGCTCGACACTGCATTCATAAAACAAGCTGCACAAATCCAAACTCTGACTCAGAGCTAAAGGAGGCCACCAAAAGAGTTCTTAAGTTGTACAGTCCACTATAGCATACTCTTGGGTGCGATTTAAACCCTTCAGCAGAAACTTACAATAAAGCTTGTTTTAGCAGATGGGCACGGAGCTCTCGAAAGGAAGAGCCCTAGTCTTGGTACTTAAGAATTTACGTTCTTAAGCTTGCTCTTTGATCATTTTCAGGACAATATAAGGGTGGCTGAGTACTGTTTATTGCCCAAGGAGATACAACTGTTTTTGGGTGTACATTAGGGTTGAGTCATTTAAGTGCAGGAACAAAGTGTAATTTGAATCATCCAATTTGATCACTTGTAAAGTACATACTACACACAGCTGACCGTCTGTGACCAGATGCAAAGAAGCACGTTTTATGTCAAATGTCCAATTAGCGGGGCGTGGCTTCGGAGTCGACCGTAATGGCCGCAACCCAGTAAGGCTCCGTAACTCTCCGGGCTCTCGCCCGTAATAAATCCGTTCAAGATCCGGAACTCATGTCGGAATAGGACATGAATATGTATTAGAAGCCCCGACGAAGACGATCCCGTGAAAAGCGGTGAACTGAAGGGGTGGAATCTGCCGTGCCGGGAGACGTGGCCTAGCAAGGAGGATAAGCCTCAGCCAAATTTTATGCTGGTGCCCGGCCAGCAACGCGGTAGACATCTGTAAGGGTCTGAAAGACCCAAAAAGTGCGGACCCTGCGACCGTTGATTGAAGGTCCGACAGGAAGGTGTGTAATGCGGCGCGGGAAGCTGTAACGTGCCAGGAAAGGAGAGATCGAGAGAGTGTCGCAGGAGGGCCGACTCGGAAGCACGGGCGGGCAGATGCACAGCAATATCAGCCGCCGCTGAAGTTAGAGACGCGAGAGCGGCGCAGCCCAGCTGGAAACAACCGGTGAGTGCGCGGGACGACGCAAAAAGCACCAACTAAGCACTGACCACGGCGCAACCATAGCGCAAGAGAAAGCATAGAAGACCGGCAATTAAGGAAGGGCATATCGCGCCAGCCAAGACGGGGCCGGAAAACAGAAGAAGCAGGGTGCGGCGGCCAGTAAACCTTGATCCGGGCCATAGCGCGGAAGAGTAGGCCAGTAGGATCCCCAAGATAAAATCATCTCCCTGTGAAGGCAGTGGTATCGTGCGGCCGCGAGAGCTACCAGATCTAACAGCTGCCTGCATGGTAATCCAAAAGTGTAGCAGGCAGGAAGAGTGTATTGAAGGAGAACCAGCTGGCATCCTGCAGTCGTAAAGAAGCAATTGCCTGCCGGAGTGCTGGAACAGGCCAGAGCAGTCACACTTGAGTCCAGGTGGGGCCCAGGCAATAGAGTTTCCCCCGTGGAGCCAGAGCAACACGCAAAAAAGAACCAGGAAACCACAGGGAGGTGTTCGGCCGCACTGATCCAAAACAGTGCTCCAGTTGGAATCACAAAATCAAAAGCAAAGCACAGGCCATCAAAGATAACGGAGGCGCCTGGGGATAGAAGCTCAGCCGATACCAGTACTGCACAAAAGGGCCGAGGACCCGGGAGCAAATAATAACCAATTGAGTCCCGCAGGATAACAGTTAACTGGCCAGAATGTCTGGGAATAAGGGAATAAAAGGGTCTCTCCAAACCAAACTGGACAAGTTCGCACTGCAGAAACGGAATGAACCAGACACCCTCGGCAAAGGGGGAGAAGAAACAGAGCAGCAACCGGAAAGTGGCGATCCGTCACTGAAAGATATTATGGATGCCATAATGGGAATACGGACATCCCTAGAAACAAGAATGGATTCCATCACAACTGAGGTAAAGCTGATGAGGGCAGACATGCAGAATATAAGCGAAAAGGTCAAAAACATGGAGGTGGGCACTTCAGAGCTAAGTGGAGAGACAAATCAGATGCATCGAGAAATCAAAGAACTTCAAGTGGCCAGCAAGAAAATGGAGAGATTACTAGATGATTATGAAGGCCGCTCACGTAGAAATAACATTAGGATACTTGGGGTCCCCGAGAAGGCAGAGGGGCCGGCGGCAGACCTTTTTGTCAAAACACTAATTCGCGACCATTTGAAACCAAAGACCCTCTCCACATTTTTCACAGTAGAAAGAGCGCACCGGATTCCCGGAGGTAGGCCAAGACCAGGGGCTCCCCCTAGGCCCCTTTTGGAGAGAATTCTGAATTTCAGGGATCGCAACATCATACTACAAACTGCACGCACGGCTACGCCGGTCAAGTTTGAAAATAGTGTGGTCACCTTCTACCCCGATTTCACAATCGCAGTTCAGCAAAAAAGGAGAACCTTTATGGAGAACCTTTATGGAGATTAAGAGGCAGTTGCGTGAGAAAGGTATCCAATACTCAATGCTATTTCCTGCGAAGCTTAGAGTTGAAGCGGAGGGAAGGTCCTGATTTTTTGAAACGCTGGAAGCAGCGGCAGACTGGCTGGAGGGATGGAGACCGGCGAGAGGTCACAATCCAAGAAAGGGAAAAGAACACTTCTCGAACACTAAACCTCTGCACAAGGTGGGCGAAATGATCCCTCATCAAAGGAGACCGAAGGGACTGGCGCACATGGCTGCGGGATGCCCGGACTCGACGCCGCAGCTGGACTGAACAGCACCAGAACGATAAGTGACTCTATCGAACTGTAATACTGTGTGATCGAGGCATGAGGATATGTTGATTGGTGGGGCGGGAACCGGGGGGTCCGGCCTGGGGCCTCCCCCTTACTTTACTTTTAGTTAGTTACTCACAGGGCGACAGGCACTCTGCATAGTTGGGGACATGGGCAGTTTTACGCCCAGAGTGCAGGGGAGCAGGGAGGGGGTGTTGTGGGGTACACACTTGTTATAAGATTTGTTTGCTACAGATTCAAATACAGTGGAGAGGGACAACAGGTGGGGAACAGGTTTAGTGGAACTAATCGACTATGGTCAGCACCCTTGGTTAAATAAAATCAGCGGGGGAAGAGGGCCGAAAGCCGCAAGTCGTGGGAAGTAAGAAATAGTGCCATGGACACCGCAGGTGAGAAACGATTCAGGCTCCTGTCCTGGAATGTAAACGGGCTGAGAGATAAACTCAAAAGAGGGATCATATTGCAGTTTATTAAACGACATGCCCCTGAAGTCGTGCTACTCCAGGAAACGCACCTCATAGGAAATATGTGCAAGGCCCTAGCTAGATGGGACTATCAATTGGTAGCACACGTCGGGTTTACCATGGGCTCACGGGGTGTGGGCATCATGAAGAAACTGTCTTTCACCATGACAATAGACCAGGTCAGCACCGATAGTTTGGGGCGATATGCGGCGGTGACTGGAAAATGGGAGGGCGACATGCTCACCATAATATCAATGTACTCAGCGCCAGGATTACAAGAGGCTGCATTTAGAGATCTAGGGAAGGGAATGTTAACGTTCCCCAGTGGGAAATTGGTAATAGGGGGAGACCTCAACTCAGTAATGTCGGGGAGATTAGATCGTCACCCACCAAGGGATATAGCTCCATCGAGGCTGCAGCTCCCACACTTCCTAGACGCAATGGGATTGGTAGATGCATGGAGAGTACATCACCCCACAGAGACACATTACACATTTCAATCTGGGGCCCACAACAGTCTCTCTCGTATTGACTATATCCTTACCCCGGCGGATCAAGAACAATACATTAAGGAGATCCGTCATTTAGCTCGGGGCATATCAGACCACTCCCCAATATTGGCGCAAGTGGCGATTGGGAAAGGTCACTGCACTAGAGTAGCTCCAATTCATCCCTGGCATCTCCGAAACCCTACGATTAAACTAAAGATTACTCAAGAAATAGAACATTACTTTAGTGAGAACGAAGGATCTGTTGACTCAGCCCAGGTCCTCTGGGAAGCCTTCAAAACAGTGATACGGGGGCATGCAATATCCCTGATAGCAGGGGATAAAAAGGAACAAAACGCAGTATTACTCCGGCTAGAAGAAGATATACTGAAATTAGAGGGGGAACTCACTACATCAGAAGACCGGGACAAGACACATTCTCAATCTAAAGAAAGAAGAGTATAGGAATGAGGCAAGAGACATGGCTAGAACATTAAATAGCCACAAGCTGGGACATATATATGAGCTAGGGGACAAACTTGGAAAATTGTTGGCCTAGCTAGACAGGAGAGAACTGGCGAGTAGGCTTGTCACAGAGCTACTAAAGGATTCTGGGGGATGTCTTACAGATACACAAGACATTGCGAACGAATTAGCTAAGTATTACGAACAGCTATATACATCCAGGACCACCAGGCAAGAAAATGATGTGAGGGAGCTGCTGGCTGAGATGCAACTACCGGCGCTATCAAAAGAGGATAGAACTCAGCTCGAGAGTGACCTAGCTCAAGACGAAATAGCTCAAGCCATACGTTCTCTCCAGACCGGGAAAGCGTTGGGCCCAAATGGCCTCCTAATCGAACTATACAAGTGGCGACCAGATAGAATAGCCCCCCACCTTAAGACAATGTATGAGGAGAGTCTTAAGACGGGACTCCTTCCACAAGACCAAAGAATAGCAACCTTGGTAGTGATACACAAGGACGGTAAACCCAAAAATAGATGCGCATCATATCGACCTATATCGCTGCTGAATGCAGAGGTCAAAATACTGGCCAAACTGCTGGCCACCAGGATTACCAGAGTTATTTCTGGACTGGTCCATCCAGACCAGTTGGGATTTATGCCGTCAAGAAATACTTCTTTAAACTTGCGAAGACTGCACAGAGTAATGGGAAGGGTGGACACCATACTAGAAGAGGCGATGGTGGTATCCTTAGACGCTACCATGGCGTTTGACACCATAGAATGGACTTACCTCTTTGCTGTCCTGGAGAAACTTGGGTTAGGTCCTAAATTTATCAGCTGGGTCCGACTCCTATATGCTGAACCCCCCGCACAAGTCGTAGTCCACAACAAAAAATCGGCGGTATTCCATCTTCACAGGGGGACGCGACAGGGCTGTCCCTTGTCCCCGCTTCTATTTGCGCTCACTTTAGAGCCCCTAACCCATTGGATCCGGAAAGACCCCATAATCCGGGGACTGCGTTGGACAGAGGACTGGGAGGATTGCATCTCACTTTATGCAGACGACATCCTGTTGTACTTAGCCTCTCCAGAGAGATCCCTGCATAGAGTTCTTAATATCTTTACTATTTCGGAACCTACTCCGGATACACTATTAACTGGTCAAAGTTGCTCATATTTATGTTGCGGGGTGGCCTGCCTGCCCTGCCTAAAGACTGCACGGTCACAATAGCCACAGAAGGATTTAAATACTTGGGATTGTTTATCACCAAAGATCCCAAATTGTATTACACATCCAACTTGTTGCCGCTGCTACAGCGACTGAGCCAAGACGTGGAGCATTGGAAGTCTCTACCATTGTCGCTACTAGGCAGAGCGGCATTCTTTAAAATGATGTCGCTGCCTCGCTTCCTGTATGTGCTTCAGAATTCACCTAACCCCGTCCCAGCATCATATTTTAGAATGATGGAAAGTGCACAAAGAACGTTGCTTTGGGGCAGTAGTCCTCCACAAATTTCATTCCCAAAGTTAGTAAAAGGCTGGTATGATGGGTGAATCGGGCTGCCAAATATCAAAAAATACTACTGGGCGGCACAACTCGCCGCCATTAACCACTGCATATACCGTCCCCAGAACGATCCGGGATTTGCTATGGATAGATGGCTCTTGCCCGGTAGCAATCACACACGGGCACTGTATTCCAGGCCCACGAAACTTCATTTAAGGCCCCACAAAGCATTCTGTTCAGGTGTGGCACTCGGTCCACAAGAGTATGGGATGGGCAAAGACCATAACACAGACCACCCCGCTGTGGGATACTGAACAGCTGGGCTCCCTCTGGAGAACGAAGGGTTTTGACAAATGGGATACCATCGGGATCTCTCGGGTGGGAGACCTTTGGGAAAAGGGGAAAGTAGTACCCTTCGCGACACTCCAACAGAATTATGAACTGGCGGAAACTGAGAGATTCCGATATCTGCAGGTACGACATGCTTTACAGTCAGCGATCCCTAATGGTGAGACCCCTCCCGAGGCCTCTCCTCTCGAGGACAGGCTTCTGGACGGATACATGCAGAGAAAAGCAATTTCCCTAACCTACTCAAAACTGATCAATTATTCACCTGACCCTCTTCCGCAGCTCCGAGAAAAATGGGAGACAGACTTGGAGGGGCTGGAAGAAGAGGATTGGCAGGAAGCGTTGGCATCCCCAAAGGAGGTAGCAATTTCCTCTAAGCTAAAATTGGTACAATTGAAAATATTGCATAGAAGATATGTCACAGGCCCAGCTATGGTGAAGATGGGATATAGAGACAACTCTAGTTGTAGAAGACAATGTGGACAGGAGGGCACGTTCTTCCACATAATATGGGATTGTCTATACGTTGGTAGATACTGGAATATGGTTGTCTCGTGCATGGGGGAGTTAATGGGAGAGAGAATAACATCTGACGCCAAACGATGTCTGTTAAACATATGGGAGCCTACAGATTTGAGGAGTAAAGAAAGAATATGGGTGACGCTGGGCCTGATTGTAGCTAAGAGAAACATAGCAAGAAAATGGGGGGCACAAGCAGTCCCGACGCTGAAGGAATGGATGAGCGATATGGACTGGTGCATGTTGAGGGAGAAAACGGTATATGAGTCAAGAGGTTGCCCCAAAAAGTGGATGCAAATATGGGGTAAATGGAACGAGTACAGGGGGAATATATGTGTACCACCCAGACTGCCGCCGCGACTCTCCTCAGACGAATTAGACCCTTAATTATGCAGAAGAACTCTAACCAAGCGAAGTGTTACTCAGTGAAATTAGCCTATGTGTTCCACGTCAATGATTACTGTGATGCTATGTTCAAAATAGTGGTGAAATCTGTACTGTTGATTTTTGTAAACAATAAAAAGAATTTTAAGAAAAAAATGTCCAATTAGGGAGTTTTACTCATTGCACCCTGATTCCCTGCACCTTACTGCAAAGAGTATACAGAAAAGTGATGGATGGAATGCTTGAATGAATTTCAGCCCCTGGTAAATACTTGGGGATAAATCCCAGCCCATCGTTAGTTTGCAATCCGTGCCACTTCAGTTTGGACCCAGCCATATCCAAATCAGTCTTGACCCTGCTCCAGTAGGAACAGGCCAGGTTCTCCCTGCCAGACCTGCTCTTCCCTGTGGGATTGCCAGTGGTTAGACAAATTGCAGATTTCCTCCTATCACCTTTTGTGTGTTTGATGTACTGCCCTTACTGGCAAGGGTATGCCCTGACGTGGGTCCTGTGCTCACTGTGCCACTGAAACAAATCCCGTGCTCACTGTGCCACTGAAACCAAGCTGCACCCGACTGACGAGACCCAATCAAGGTGAAACTGGCCTAGGGTTGCTTGTGTTCTGGGTCAGAGAGGCCCTGGCCTGACAGTTTCTCTTGACTGTTTCTATGGGAACAGAGTCAACGCTGATTTGCATATGGCTGGGTGCTACCTGAGGTGGCCCTACACCCTCCCATCACCTTTTGGGTGTTCCATGTTGTAACATGGCCACTGCCCGCCAACTCTCCCACTCACTGTCTTACTGCATCCTCAGTAATCTATTCAGTACCACGCAATGAAACATTAGTGCTCCGTGGCTTCTCAGCTAGGTTCAGGATATGAAAACACCATTACATGTATGGATGCCATTTAGAGGTCGCAGCTGTGACCCCTGGCTTGTCCCTTGAGACTGCTGGCACTGCATTTGTGACCCCTGGCCTCAGAGGAAGCAAAATCAGTGCCAGGAACACAAGGGCAGCTCAACCACATGGACATCGGTTGGGGCACCAATCTTCTTGTTTTTGGTCATTTTTTTAATTATACTAATAGTGAATAACTATATATTATTCACTATTAGTGTAATAAAAACTGGAGTACAATTAGCTGGAATATGACCCTCCCTGGCAGTTGAGTTGAGTAAAAGATGCTTTTAAATGTATGTTGCATGCGTGCAGGCGAGAGTGTGTTTATGTGAGAGACAGTGTGTGTATGTGTGATTGTGTGTGTATGTGTAAGCATGTTTTTGTGAGTGAACGTAAAGATCAAATGACGTGTGATGTCACATCTGCTACCCCAGCCTTTCGGTGAAATGACGTTCATGATTACATGCATACATGCATACATACAACCTATTGATTAGTGTATTCTGAGGTTCTAGGGAGTCGATCGTTATTGACAACTAGCCTCGTATGGCAATTTTTGCCACCTTTTACATGCGTAAAAATGAGACATTTGCACTAGGCTCACTCAAAATATTAGAATTCCTAATCTGTTCAAGGGCTGTTATTTTATTAAACCAGTTACACTGAATCAAGTTGGACCAGACAAAACGACATGAGTCTTTGCAATATTTTCTACCAGATTGTATGAAATAAAGGAAGGGCCTCAACGTGCTCTGTAGTTTGATTGGTGCATGAGGTAAAAGAGTATCAATTTAAATTTAAATAAAAATATAGTAACCAGGTGCCTACCTCAATCTCGTTTTGGCCAAAAGAGCAAGTATATAAGCACATAACATACTAAAAGAACTGGAGTGAAAACAGACACTCATTTCAGGTCATTTGATTGACATATCTGTAGAATCAATGACTGATTCTCAGGATGCAGAACTTGCGTCAAATTTCTGTACATAGAATTCAATAAGTAATACTAAAATACCAGAGAACTCCTTGAGGGTATTTCTACCCTTAGTTAAACTCACATATATTGCCTTCTGTCCTCCTACCACAAATACTGGGGACATTAACCAGGGGGATTGCAAGCGAGAGGAAGCAAATGGAAAAGAGTCAGACCTCTGTTGCATATGACTTAACTTTTTCATCATGTTCAGTACCACACTCCAAAGCATCAGGCCCCAGTGTTTCAGAGTAGACCTCCTTCCATGGACCAATGCTTTCCTGTCAATGTCCAGTAATTTCCACACTTCCTGTGCCTAGTGCAGTCACTTCTGTTAGTATTCTGACCTAAGAAGGCTAACCGCAATGGTCCATCTACTCGAGTGAATAAACAGGACTTCAACTTGTATGTACATCTCAGCCTAGCCTTGTATTGCACAGTAGCCTAGGACCCTCATGTATGTCAACCCTTCCTTATTTACTCAATTTGTGCTGTGATTTATGATATAAATGAGGCAAAAATAAAATATATACTCCACGTGTGCCTCTCTGGCCCACACTGCAAGGCGGGCCCCCTTTGTCATAGTTGCTTTAGGATTACAATAACTGCTCCTCCTCTTTTCATTCCCACAGTGAGGCCTGTTGTTTCAGCTCACAATAAGTAATCAAAAACTAGAACTGCTGCAGCTCGCAGAGCGTTGTGCCCCAGCTGTGCACGCCTTTGTGCTCACCCCCTTAGACTAAGGAAACTTGTTCTGCATGAACACCAGGGAGACTTTCCTCCAAGATGTAGACAATGTTCTTGATAACCTCATGATTGGAATTAGTCACAGAGAATAATGCCTTACTAACACTGTACTGCACTGGGTGTGTAAACTGAGGCATTGACCACAAAGCGATTCACTGAAAAACCTTCCTTACATGGCTGAAAAGCTGATTCCTCTTATTAGAAATGCCCTCCTTAAAAGCTGCACCTACGCCATTGGTATTCCTCATACACAAGAAAGGGCAAGGAAAACCTTTCAGATGTCTCCTCTCCTGCCTGTAAAACTCTGTTTCCCACTAGTTCAGATGAGACGTCAAGACTCCATTCGTACTATGATACTTTTGGAGGTAAAATATGTCACTTCACGGTGTACATAGGACTAGGAGCTCAGTCTGAAGCTACAACACCAGACCAGCATCATGTACCCCAGACTCCGTGTGCAGTACAGCGGCTCATCTTTAGGATGAGTGAGAGGGTCCAGCTGAGGCTAGATGGACTCAAGTGTATGATGTACTTGAACCTCATCTGAAGCTACAACACCATGATGCACATGAGACACCATCCGCAGATCCTATAACTGACACAACATTCCCTGTGAGGCTACACCAAACATGCAGCTCTTGTGATGTACAGAGTACTCCATGTGAGGCTAAGAATACTCCAAGATGGACGCAAGGCTCCATCTGAAGCTACAACACCCCAACATAAAAGTGTGCAACAGACTTCAAATGACGCGACATCACGCATCCCTCTGGATGTACCCAATGTGCATGCGAATGTACAAAGCCCAACCCTCATGATGTATACAAAGCTAAAACACTCCCCTCTCATGAGTCATTACATTTTATACAATATTTATTTGCAGCAACAGCAGAAAACATTTCTATCAGAAGTGTTGTACAAGACGACATTCTTTGTCGGTACACGGGGCATCACACAGATGTGGTGGTTTACACAGGCCAACATGGATGAAAGTTGTGTGGATTATAATCTACGTATGTCATCGACAACATATATGACCTTCAGGAGGCTACTCAAGACCTGGTTGTTCGACCAGTAGCAGCACCCCCCCCCCTTTTTTTCCCCAGCGCCTTGAGACCCTCGCGGGTAAGTAGTGCACTTTACAAATTCTGTGATTGATTGATTGATATGAACAACACAATACGTACTCAAAAAACATTATCGAACATCATCTACACACGCTTATTATCATATTTACACAGCATATTTGATAAGCAATGGAGAATGCTAAATGTTGTATGTATGTAGTAGCACATGAAATTCTGTGTGTGGCTCCAAAGCCGCATCCTCGCGAGGTACGAGACATTCGATCTGAGGCGGCAAAGTTCAACCTCCTTGATGCCCAGGGGGCTCCACTTGAAGCCACGACCTCTGATTTTCATGACATGTGAGGCACCACACGAAGACACAACAGCCCCCTGTCATGATGTATTACATGGACAAACTATGATGTTGAACTCTGCACGGACCATCACGACTGTGAAACAATGTACTTGACCGCTTCTTGCATGAGTACCCTTCCAAGGTGTACAGCGCAGGGACACCAACGATATGCAAGAGCAACATATAATAGAGAAATATGTGCTGCTACTGGTGCAGCAGCTGTGTTTCCAGTTCCAATAAGAATCACAATGTATACCTGCCCTTGTAGATCACCTTTCGAATGGACTTGAGGCTCAATGTTGGGTCAAGATGGTGAATGCCATTTATCAGAGAACAGATTAGGAAACTTCTCAAGATTCTGCTTCTCACATTTGTTGTATTAATGTCATCATTTGACGCTTTGTCATTTGGTTGTATGACGAAGACAAGACATGAATGAAATAACTGTATAGACAACTGACAGACAACAATGAACAAAGCTTGCATTTTTGGATTTCCATCTAGTGGTATGGAAAAGAAATGCAAGCACCAACATGAGAACAGAAATTATGCACACTAGATCTCATGCACCTTAATGTTTACATCTTGGATTCAGACACAAATTGCACGTGACATACATTATGGAAAAAAAATCTGTGACTGGCTCAGAAATGATTTTGGATCGACAATTCTTTTCTTACCAAGAACTGGAGCCTCTGGCGCTCCGTCTCCGGTGTGAACTCTGAAGACATTGGAATGATTTCTCCATTCCTGATGATGATGGCCCTACAACAATCAGAAGACAAAGACACAATGAATGAAGGCAGCAGAGCTCTTTAGTAAAGCGCAGATACACTCCAACATTAGCCAAAGGAGAATTAGCGGAACACGTGCAACTAGTAGAAGCGCTGCGCAGACCAGGTCAGACATAGAGGGCTTGGTACACGAGGTGCATAGATTACAGCTGTCAAAACACAAGCAGTGGCAAAGCAGAAATAGGGCACAGTGGCAAAACCAGGAATAATGAAAACACTACCCTGTTCAAATAGGACTTTTCAAAGGGGAGACAGTGGAACGCACTGATTAAAGCAGTGCTTAATTTGTAAAAAAAGAAGTGCCAAGGCCCTTGTCAGGAGGCCACTGCAGCTTGCACCACCCACTGCTCCCACTAGCTATGCCAGTGACAGTACTATCACTTCTAGCCATCACACTCATGCAAGAGTGGCAAGTCAGACTTTAAATATACATTAAAATGGCTAATCCATGCCGCCCAAGCTATTCTTATAGCTTTGGCTGCAGGTATTGGTGATTTTAATGTGCATTGAATTTTTTAAACAACAGCTGTTGTGCTCCTCAAAAAATTTGACAACCAGCGCCAGCATGTGGCAGGCTGTCATAAGAGCCAGTGTTGACAGTAAAATGCCGGTACTGAGCACCGGAAACCAGCGGTTCAAATTAAGCACTGGGTTAAAGCTGAAATAATGGAACGTGGTACAGTGGTTAAGGCGGAAATGGTCATGTGGTACACTGGTTAAAGAAGAAGCCCAACCTTGACACTGCAAAATCAGAGAACTTTCGACCTATCTCTCTCCTGCCCGGGGTCTCCAAGATCCTGGAGGCTTACATCAACTCCATGCTGACAGGTCATCTGGAGGAGAACAATATATTGGACCCCTCTCAGAATGGCTTTCGGCCGGGTCACAGTACAGAGTCAGCTCTCCTAGCTGTGACCGAGCATTTGAGGAGGGCTCTAGACGAAGGTCGCACATCGGCACTGATTTTGCTAGATCTCAGTGCCGTGTTTGACACCGTCTCCCACCAGATCCTGTTGCAGAGGTTGGAGGAGGTGGGCATCGTGGACTCTGCCCTGGAGTGGTTCGCCTCCTTTCTAGCGGAAAGGACCTTCCAGGTTGCAGTTTCCCCTTTTGCCTCCAAGATCCATACCATCAAATATGGGGTACCGCAGGGCTCAGCTTTGAGCCCAACACTGTTTAATTTATATGTTCAACCGTTAGCAGTGGTGGCCAAGAGCAGAGGGCTCACAGCAGTGTCATATGCGGACGACACACAGTTGGTAATGGCACTCTCGGATGACTCCGGGCAGGATGCATGTAAGTTTCGGAGAGATCTGGAGATCATCTCTGAGTGGATGACTGCCAACTGTCTCCAGCTCAATGCCAACAAGTCCGAGGTACTGCTGGTTGGGAGAGACTCTGAGCTGTGGAGCGAGCGCTGGTGGCCTGCCAACTTGGGCTGTGCACCCGTCCCCAAACAGGTGGTAAAAAATCTGGGTGTGTGGGTAGACTCTGCCCTCAGTTTTCAGACGCAAACAAAGAAAGTAGCAGGAACATGCTTTGGCATCCTACGGGGGCTCAAACCGTTGCTAGGGTTTTTAGACCCGTCTATTAGGCAGGTTATTGTCCAGGCTTCCATTCTGTCTAGACTGGATTATGCCAATTCGCTCTATTTGGGATCTAACAAGGCGGAAAATTGCAAGACTGCAAAGGGTCCAAAACGCTGCGGCGAGAACCTTACTGGGTCTGCCCAGGACATGCCCTACCACTAGTGCAGTTCGTCGGCTACATTGGCTGCCTGTGGCCAAACGCATAGAGTTTAAGGTCCTTTGCATGTCTTTCTTCTCCAGACATCCTGGCCAATTTTCTTACATTTTACATCCCATCCCGTCAACTCAGGTCAATGGGGCAGCAGTTGGCGGTTGTTCCGCGGGTGAGGAGGGTTCGTGCTGGTGGACGTTCCTTCTGTGTATTGGCAGCCAAACTCTGGAACGCGCTCCCCATCGGCATTCACAGCATGAAAAACTACTGGGCATTCCGTAAGGCAATCAAAACTCACCTCTTCCCTCCACTGTAGGATGCTTCTGTTGTCTATAGCTCTGCAGTTTTCTGCTATCAGCGCTGGGACGCCCCTTTGCCGGGGCAGCTGTGCGCTATACAAAACCGCGTAACATAACATAATGGATATGGCACACTGGCCAAAGCAAAAATAGAGAAATATCATTTCTGTAACTGGGCCGGACTGGGAACCAAAAGCAGACCGGGCAAATTCTGTGCTACCAATTCCCATACTGTACAAAGCAAGCGTGCAGCATGTGAGAAATACCACTGCAAAAGGGGGTTGTGAGAGTTTATCCCTGAATTTAAAAAAAGAGAAAATTGTGTAGTTTACAACACATTCATCATTGAGTTGCTCCCCATCTCCATTTCCCCAAATTCCTCCATCCTTCTGCTCTCTCTCATCCTCAGTCTGAGTCCCAACCTTTCTCTCCTCCTCGTTTTGACTTCCATCTTTTTCTGTTCTCCCTCCATCTCGTTTTCCTTGACCCCTCACTTTCTTCTTTTGCTGCCCTTTGTAACCCTCTTTCATCGCCCTTTCTCTCTTTCACTCCTCCTTGCTTGTTCTTCTTCTTTTCCCTTCCTTTATCTCACTACTTTCCATTTTCTCTATTCTTCCTCCTCCCTCCTAGATCGTCTTGCTCACCCAACCACCTCTCTTTATACCTTCTCATTTCTATCCCTGCCTCCTGGCTTCCCTTACCTAGCTCTCTCCATCCTCTTTAGTCTTTAAGACAATGTAACACACAAATGCGGTGAAAAATGGCTATAAATGCAGAACAGGAACTGAAAGGGTCCTTGCTTGTACATGCTTTTTTGTCTTATCCCTAATGTGTCTCTAAAAGATTGCTCATTTTAATTAGCTTTTATAGCACATCAAGCTTTGAACTGCTCCCAATAAAACAAGTAAATTGATTCACAAGCCAACTGGGTGATTTGCCCAAGATCAAGCAATTTGATCAAATGGAGAAGGTGGGATTCCATGGCACCTGAGGCTGATGTCTTTAACCTCGCCACTAGACCACACCTCTGCTTCTCACTCCCCTGTCTGATGTTTGTATGATGGAGTGGATGTGTCCACATCTGTGGGCACTTTGCTTCTGGGCTTCTTCAGGTACTTCTACTGTAGCACTCCTTTCAGACAGAGATCTTCATCACTATCTTCCTACACCACAGCTGCTGCACTAGTCCCTCCTAGCAACTAAAGACAGGCTCCTGCTGTGCTTTCTCCTTCATGGCTTCTGCAGCAGTCAATAACTTCATCTTCCTATGGCGCTTTCTCTCTCCAGGCACCAGCCCTCTCTCCATCAGGAACCCTGCTGTGCTCATTTTCACCTGTCTCTAGCAGCTGTCTCTCCCTCCTGGGTCATGCACCTCCACCTGCTGCCCTGTTACCCCTCTCTCCATGAACAGGGCCAGGTGTGCCCCCGCCCGCTTGGATCTCGCAGCATTCCTTTCATGTATGTAGCAGCAGGCCTCCCTTTATACTTCTGCAGACCTCTCGTAGCTATGTCCAGTTTCTCAGGTTCATGACTGACTGCCTGTTGGCGCTAGGAAGCCACACATGCGCTAGCGCTGAAAGAGAGCGGAACTGCACCTATATCTTTTTAAGTATGTCACAGTTCAGGCCTCTCCCCTTCACACAACGCAACAACTGGCCTTGCTGCTTGCGCTGCGTGAAACAGTCGTAAAGGTGACCCCTATTCTTTCTAAAAGATAATGTAAGGGTAATAGCAGTAAGTCTGAGCGGTGAACTCCGATCCGCTCGCGGAGTTTGCAGAGTTTTCCGCACTCTGCGTTACGCGGAGCTCGCGGAGTTCCCAAAAACTCTGCTTTGCTTCGCGTAGCGGAGTTTTTTTCCTCACTCGTATTCGTCAATGTCAAGTTGGCAAGCGCGAGCGAGGAAAATCCACCTCCTGGTGAGATTTTTCCTCGTTCGCGATCGTCAACATCAAGTCTCAACGTGGGCAGTCAGATTTCTCATTGCGAGTGGTCGCGTATGCTCACGACCGCTGGCGTTGAGAAACCGTCCGTTCGCATTGAGAAAGCTGCCGCTCGAGCAAAAATCTACTCGAGCGGCAGAAAGGAAGAATCGCCCGCTTGCGCTGTGCATGGTGCCGTTCGCGATGATTGCACAGTGCGGACAAGCACCTGGCACTGAAAATCACCGCAAACGGCATTTATCTAACACACTCAGCTGCTCGCGGAGGTCCGCGTAGCGTGGCGGAGTTTTTTTTTGCACGTGGTGGAGTTCCGCGAACTCCGCCCAGGCTTAATTAGCAGCTGATTTCTGTAGTGCGTCTTTTTAATGGACACTTATTTAAAATGTTTTCCACTAAATGCCGTTTAATTGCAACTACAAATATATTTGGAAAGCACTCGTTTTTCTTAAACAGTAAACTTTTTTAACATTTTGCAGAATCAATCTTATACTGTGTGTAATTGTAATTCAATTTTAAAATAGGGACCTCGTAGCACTATAAAAACGAGAGAGAGAGAGACCCACACTGCAAATTACCAGAGGCAACCCAGGTTTTATTACCGGATCAGTGAGGTAGGTGCTCATTTGTTGACTTTCCCCCTCTGGAGTCAAAAGCCATAATAAAAGATGGTTTTGTGGCTGCTTCATTGGAGATGAGGCAGGGGTGCTCAAGATCTTATGTTAGCTGCAGCAGTGGTCGAACTGGGGAAAAAAGTAGGGGAACTGTGGGCGGAGAATCAGAGGGTGGGAATAACCTGAAGTTGGGATCGGTGGGCTGAGTCAGAGGTGTGGCCAGAATGCGCAAAACATTCAAATTTTTTGTATTTGTTTGGCATTTCACTGACCAGTTAAAGCTTATTATGTTATTTAATTCAACCTATGGATACACATGATTATTCAAGGTTTCATATGAGTTATTGACATTAAAATACATTCACAAAGTGGGATGTGTTTTCAATCACAGAATGTCCCAAATACTCTTAAAAGTGGAAGCACAAGCCATTTGTCTACGAGACAAAACTTCCACTAGACAAAAGTCTGACCTCTCTCTAGGAAGAACATTAATTACCGGAGTTATCATGACATTTTTACTGTTGCTGACGCCCCCACCTAAAGTCAGCGCCCGGTGCGGTCAAATCAGTCGCACTGCCCTAGAGACGGCCCTTCTCAAGGGTCCTGTGACCTCAGTGACAGAGTCACTGTCACTCTAGTGTGTGCTGCTTCATAGCCTGTCTGCTAGACTGGAGGTGAACTTCAGTATGGATTGTGGTTGACAAGCCTTCAAGGTTAACCCACACTTGCCACTGCTTGGGTCCATCTACTGGTGCTAAGAAACCAGGGCTTCTAAGGCCTTGTGGGGCCTTCTAAGGTCTAGCATGGGAATGTGCTCCCTCGGGAGAGTGGTCTGGTGGGCTGGTCATGAAGGCTGAACTTGGTTCCCCGGTTCCAAATTCGGCAGCTCTGGCCATAGTGCCACATCCTCTCCCCCACTGAACACTATACTGCCCCATTGAAAGAAACTTGCACTGCCTTCAACTACAACCCAATTGTGCTCCACTATAAACATCTGGATGCGACTGGATTCAAATTACGCACTAGACAAGAGTAATATGCTGCCTAAAAAAAAAAAGTAACAACATCCTGGAAAAAGCTAACACTCATAGGGAATGCAAGAGTAAGTAAAGCATGTGAAATTGTAAGCAGGAACAACATGGTTACCTTAACGCTTTTACACCCATTAATCAGAAATCAGGGAGTATTTTTGCCTGAACAAATTAAGGGCAGGAAGGGACCGGTTTTAATGTCCATTGCTTTTTAAAAGACCACATCCATGAACACAGAGCCGCGCTACACATTTTGTTTTCCAATCCACTCATAAATCAGGCTTTGCAGTACCTCCAGGATTGGAGCACTTCCCCACCCGGGTAAAACAATGCTGTTCAAAGAAAGACAAGAAAATAAAAGTAGTGCTTCATCGCAAACTCTGTCAAGTGATAATGATGTGGTTGGGTGTGCATAAAATCAATCTGGCCACTTTGCGACCACTCTGTCTTGCTTTTTATGTAGTTATTTATTTATTTTTCATATTTTGAACCTTTTATCCCTGAGGTTGCACTTTGGAATAGAAAAATGTCCAAAGAAAAGACGACATTTCAAGCAAAAGTGTTTTTCTTTTTTGGATCAATTTCACAGGGGAACAAATAAAGGAAAGGAGGAAAGAGATGTTGAGATCCATTTATTGAAGTCGCGGTTTTCAGTAAGTGAGGAGGAGCTAGAAAGAAAGAGAGGGGATAAGAGGAAGAAAGAAAGGGGGGGGCATCTCCCAGCGCAGAGCAGAAGTGGACACTGTCCTTGTCTTCTCTGGGTAAGAAGGAAAAGACAGAGTCCTTTTCCTTCTCTGCCCATCCGTCTCTCCCCAAACGGCCACGAACGCCGAGCCTGATCTGTAGACCTGGGCTATTTCTGCCGTCAGGATGCATGTTTAAAATAAAAAATTAGGTGAACGGAATCTATTGGATTAAAGAAGTAGGGGCACACCGTGCCCTGCCGATCCCGCCCACTTCGACCACTGAGCTGCAGGCAGATTGAATTATGATGTGGTAGTGTCGGTAACTGCAGGATCTGGTACAGGGTGAGGCGCAAGTAGGTGTGAGACACACTCTCCAGTGTTCCAGGAGGTCAAAGGGGTGGAAATTGCTGCACATGCGCAGTACCAGTCGAGTACCTAGAACTAACATGTATTTAAAATAATGCAGCGGCTGATCGGGATAAATACTGACCACTGGTGCATAATGTGAAAGGCTTGCTTCACATATTTTCCAGGGACTAAATGCAATTGCATGCCTTCCAAACTGGCCTCTGTCCCGCCAACCTCCCGGGGGTTTGCCCGGTTGATTAAATGGCCAATCAGGCCCGGCTAACTAATGGCCTGTTATTGACAGCCAAGAACGCAAACACGCTGTGGCCGGATATTCTTTACGACAAAGGCCCATTTTTCATGGCAAAGACGCCTCTTGGTGAGTGAAATGTCAAAGTTCCAGGCAAAGGATTGACATTTACGGTGCACACTTGTAAAGCGTAGGCTTTTAAGGATGGCAGAATCTGCAGTTGTAACGTCAGAGCTTTACATGACTCACGTAAACCACCTTCCAGTTATTGATTGCTCATCTGTCATGTCACAATATTTCAATAGCTTCATGAAGAGGGAGTGGTAAGGATTGAGGGAGTTCTGTTAAGCACACATACAACCTAACCGCAGCCTCCACGAAATCTGCTCACATGGTCCTACCTACGCATCAGTCAACATTTGACACATCTGTTGCATCAGCTCCTATTTTCAAACACATATAATCCCTGGGCTGGGCCTGAAGTTGCAGACAGCTCTGTTTTTTTAATACAAGCATGATATTTATTTACTTATAGAGTTTTATATAGCTCAGATATGACCCAAAAGGGTATGAAAGCACTTTACAAATGATCAGGAACAAACATGACAATATAACACATGTTCATGAGGGATACAGGAAGTCCCAATGACAAGCTGGTGGAGGAGGACCTATCCAGAGCAGAGCTGAAAGTCTCTATATGAGAACATAGATAGGAAATACAAACATGGTTGGGGAATATAACTTTATAATCAGGAATGATGCAGGAAGCCACACGACCTACCTGGGGAGGTAGTCCCAACAAGGCAACGTCGATGAGTCAATATATTGAGGCGTAGAAGGAAGTAAAAAGCCAAGTGTGAAGAGGATGAATCAAAAGGTAAGCTAGGGGGAGTTCATATATATCTAGTTCAGACAGGTATTCATCAGTAGTACTTTCACTCGTTTTTGAAGGACACAGTTGAGGGATTCATTCTGGTTTCCAGAGGCAAGGAGTTCTAGATTCTCGGGGCAATACCTAAGAAGGCATGGATATATGTTTTCTTTCTATGAAATTTTCGAGGTTTCAACAAAAGGGTATTGGAACTCCTGGAGAATCTGCAACCGCCCGATAATTCCAGTTTTTGCACAAGGTACAGAGGGATGTTGTAGTGTAAGCCTTTGTGGGCCATGCAGGCAACTTTTTATTGAATCCTGGCCTCATATGGAAGCACAAAATAACGCTGCACATTTTAAGTCTTCCCTAAGACAGCAAATGTGCTCTCTCTTGTGAGACCGTTTGTTATCTTGCAGGAAGCTTTGAGGCCGCCTATTGCTTATCATCGGTTGACTTAATTGTCACTCTGATTTGCTTGCTTCTTATTGGTCAGCTTCCGTAGGCTGCCTTCCTTTTTGGGAGTTTGTCTCTCACCTGGAGCATGGATCCATTTCTTCTGTCCTTCCGCTGCACATTTTTACATGGGCTACATTTTTTTTTGTTTAACTACTGTATGCGAGTGTGTGTTTTTCTGCTGTCTCACTCATGTACTTCTCCCTACTCAGTGTACCCACCCAGTACCTTCAGCTCGACGACCCTCCGCTGTCCGTCTGCTTGCCCCAGCTCATCCCTCCCACCCTCTATTGTCCGGCCCTCTTTAAAGAGCTGGCGGGTTGTATCCTGGATTTGTGAAACATGGAACGGCTGGTTTAAAACCGCTCCTTATTTCATTGAATACTCTGCCCCAGGGCAGGTGTGTTTGTGCTTGCCCTTGGGGCACCACATTTATCATAGTAGGGTGCAATATCCTGGTCTGTGCCAGGCGCTCCTTTTAAAAGGGATAGTGTATCCTATGTATAATACGGGCCCAGAAGTTCTCTATAAGGAGAAAGCAGTACTCTTACATGAGTACTTATTGCTTCTCAAAGAATAGTTCAGATTACTGTCATGTGTGTCACTTTGAACGTCTCCCTCTTACAGGGGACCTGGAGGTGAGGCAATCAGGGTGTTCCTTTGGCTAGGGCCCAGGACTCTCGTGGATCTGCCCCACCGCTTAGTTTGTAAACAAGAAAGTTCCAGGGCCCATGATATTTTTCAAGAGGCATCACCTATCGTCACTACCAGTGCAACCAAATGCCAACACCACCTACTAACCATTGCACTCCTAGACAGAGCATTTGAGCTATAGCGGGTAAATGGCTTGGGCAGCTGGTATTATCTTTTATTTCAATCCCATATTGATTTGTTAAAAACTCTTCTTGTGTGCTCTTATAAACATTAACTGACAGTGCCACTATATGGTGGACTGTCATAAATAAATGCCAGTGTTAAAAATAAGTGCAGGTGCTGAACACCAGCAAACACCGGCACAAATTAAGCACTGATCTGGGCCCCTGTTTAAGCTGCTTGAAGGATTGGTGAGTGATGGAGTGAGCAGTTGATGAGCACAGGTTTCTGGTTGGTGAATATTGGGGTGATAAAGAGTGTAGCTATTTTGCATCCTCTCCCAGTAAGCTTTGTCGGCAGTGCAGAGTATCTTGTGTCCACCAGCAGCTAGCATAGGTTTGATTTGTGCAGGTTCAGGAGCATTCTGACAGCCTATATTGCAACTTTTGGAGCCTGTGGTGAGTTTGTTAGTAAGCTGAGCAGCTGACATTGCAATAGTCAACTTGGGTCATGACATGCACTCTCATGAGCTCTATGCAATATGTTTCAAGGAAGGGTAGGGTTTCCCAGAAAAAGGAGAGCTGCATGCTAGCCCCTCACATACTCTTGCAACTTTGCTCAGTAAGTATGTCAGTGGCAGTGTTCATGGAGCTCAAACATCATCAGTGTTCTGATGTGAAAATGTTCTTGAACCCTTGGTGAACCTTTGCACCAGTGAAGAAACTCTGAGCAGAATCTGGTGCCAGCAGTTTTTTGAGCATGGTGCACTCTCCGATTGGCTCAAGTGCTTGTCCAAGTTAAGGTCTGCTGGGTTAGAAACCCACCCATGGAGTTTGTGGGGTTTGCATCCTGCATCCACAATGCTACAATAAGGATTTCAGTTTAGGTTAGTTGGCGTCTTACCAAGTCCAATGCACTCCTGTTGGTTAGTGCCCAAAGAGATCTGTCAGGGAACATCAGATGACTGGATATTCCAACATTCCCAATATGGAGATGTGGCAGCTGCGTCATCTCAGCCATATGGACGTCTGAGGTCTGTGGGTCCTTGTGTGGTCCCAAAGTTCCTGGGCATCATAAACACTGAAAGAAGCCCATAGAAACGGGCTGTGGGTCTCCCTCACCTCCGGCTACCTTCTGTAATTGCTCCTTGTCTCCTGGTTGTTTCTCCTCACCTCTCCAGGTCCAAATGGCATTCACCTGCCTGAGAGTTTGTAGCTGACTATTAAAGCTACTTCACAGGTAGTCAGTTTCAGGTTTTCATTCACTTTTCTTTCCCATCATCATTGTCTCTTTCTTTGTTTCTTTCTGATTTTCCCAATCTTTTATGGTTTTTGTCATGTGATGTTTGATGTAATGTCCTTTTCCTGTTCTTTGATATATAAGGGCATCAGCCTGGCTCGATGGTGCATCACAAAAAAGCTGTTTCTTCAGCTGTTTCCTCGCTCCCGCCCCTTGATGATCCGGGCTCTTTGCTCCTGAAGAATTTCATTGTTGGATTCCTGATTACTTGTTTTATTTTGATCCTTTGAAGTCTTCATCCAGCAAGGACGCATTATTTATGCCTTTGGCTTTTTCCTACTGAGAAGGTGGCGGGTTCTCATGGACACATGCCCACCACATGTTCCATTGTATGGTGACATTGTGACATCCGAAAATGGTCAAAGTATTTGTGCAACACTTCAAACCCACCACAAAAGGTGTCCTCAACAGGATTAGAAAAACCAAGTCATTTTTAATACATAAAACAAGACCAAAATGACAAAAATTAAATGCGTAGAAACAGAGATATTAAAATTGAAAGATTTTAGTAAAAATAGCTCCAAAAGGTGTAAAGCGCCAACAGTGGATATCTGGTCGCGCCAGACCAGGACAAAGTCACAAGTACAGGCTGACAATGATGGAGCAAGGGCCAGGTGCAGGGACCCAGTTAGGCCTACTGAACAGAGTACCTTAAATCCTGGTTTGCGGAGCGTTGTGAGGATCTGTGTTGATGATGTGTCGCGCACCCGAAGCGATGCATTGGTTCCAAGGTGCGGCGAAGCTGTGGTGCGAGGTACTGCTGTGTCATTGTCGAAGATCCCGTCAGCGAGGGCTTGTGTTGCAAAGTTGAGGATGCGTCGCACAGTCGGGGTGATGCATCGGTTCCGAGGAGCTGCAAGGCTGCGATGCGCCATCTGTGGTCATCAAAGCTGCTGGTGATGAGAGATGTGAGGGCTTGCTTCGAGGATGCATTGTGCCACAGTTCTTCCGATGTGGGATGTGGGTCTTTGCGGCAGTGCCGATCCATGCAGCAGCGGCGATGCGTCGGTTCTGCTCGGGGTTGCACCACACAGTAGAGGAGCTGCGTTTGTTCCACTGGATCCACAGAGGCTAGTAGAGCACCTTAGGCACACTTCTAAGATTCCAGGATTGGGGTGGCACCACTTGGCAGGGTAGACGTACAGATGGCAGAGTCCAGGTGGAGGAGCAAGGTTGCTAGAGCCTTCTGTCCCAGATACTGACCTCAAGAGGCCAGCCAACTGGCCTTTAAAGCCGCTCTGAGGTTCTGGATGCAGGTCCAGTCTTTTTTACCCAGGCAGAAGGGCAGCAGACAGCAGATCAGCATATCAAGGCAGGAGTACAGAAGGCAGAAGTCCGGCAGCTCAGCTGTCCTTCTTCCTGGCAGAGTATCCACAGGTCCAGAACTACACTGAAGTGCTGGTGTCTAAGGTCCAGTATTTATACCCAGTTGTGCCTCTGAAGAGGGGGAGAAGCTTCTAGAGGTTTTCATTTGAAGACCCCACACATCCTGCCTTCCCCTGCCCTGGCTCCACACTAACTACAGGGGGTATGCAGCACTTTGTGTGGAGGAATGACATTGCCTATTCAAGTGCAAGTAGAACTAGGTCCAGCTCTGCCCTCTCATCCTGCCAGTGATGGCCCAGCCAGGCACACCTATGCTGTCTATTATGTGTGGCTGTCTAGGAGGAATACACAAATCCCAACTGTCAGCTACAGCCAGTCATTTGACCAGAAACAGGCTACAGGCACTAAACGGCTAAGGCAGAAAAATGTCAACTTTCTAAAAGTGGCATTTTCAAAATTGTAATTTAAAATCTGACTTCACCATAAATAAGGATTTTTCATTACAATTCCAGAGACATCAAACATGAACTGGTTACCTGTTTCCAATTGGAAATTACAACTTATTAAACGTAATAAGGTAACTCCAATATTAGTCTATAGGAGAGGTACTCCTTGCAGTAGGTTAAACTAATTTAAGCTTTTTTCACTACCAGGACGTATAAAACACAAAAGTACACGTCCTATTTTTTAAATACATTGCACCCCGCCCTCTGGACTGTTAAAGGCCCAACCTAGGAATGACGTATATATATTAAAAAGGAGGGTTTGGGCCTGGCAAAAGGGTTACTTTGACAGGTCGAAATGGCAGTTTAAACTGCACACACAGGCTACAATGACAGTTCTGAGACATGGTTAAAGGGCTACTTAAGTGGCTGGCACAATCAGTGCTGCAGATCCACTAGTAGTATTTAATTTACAGGCCCTAAGCGTATTTAGCACCACTTTACTAGGGACTTACAAGTGAATTAAATTTGCCAATTTGGGGTAAGACAATTCTACCATGTTCTAAGGACAGTGCACAAGCAGTTTAGCACTGGTTAGCAGTGGTAAAT
Organism: Calotriton arnoldi; assembly: GCA_963921515.1. Classification (NCBI taxonomy): domain Eukaryota; kingdom Metazoa; phylum Chordata; class Amphibia; order Caudata; family Salamandridae; genus Calotriton; species Calotriton arnoldi. The sequence continues at coordinate 2,886,063 of CAWUFW010000737.1, forward strand.
TTCACAATGCCTTAAGGCCAGCAAAAGCAAATTCAGCTAAAAGTGGAAGGTAAAGGCAAAACGTTTGGGGGTAACCCTGTAGTGGAGGCCAGGTCTAACAGTCACCCTTATCTTGGACAGTGGAAGATTCGGATATGGATTGGGGGTAAGCATCCAGACCAGAACAGATTGCGATGCCCAAAATATCCGCCTCATTCTGACATGGATACTGGTGTTGACCTGGCGACTGTTCTTCACCAACAAACACTTGAACTGGACCAGTTAAGCACCAAAAATGCTGCCCTTTGTTAAGCAATGCACACTGAATCTTGCAACCTTCCGGCCATCAACTCCTAAGTATTCAGAAGACCCTTCAAGGTTGAAGGTGTTATCAGACTACTAGGTGGTTTATTTTGCCTTTTGACCTAATCAATTTTCTTCTGATAGATCCAAGTGGGATATGTGATGGTTTCCTGACCAGTGCAGCACTGGCCTGGGTAACTCCTCTGGTTGTTGTCTAAGATCCTTGCCTGAACAATAATTCCAATTGTTAGACCTGGCATCCTTGGCGTGGGATTCCCCAGTATTTTTGCCTTTCCCTCCTGTGTTTTTGCTGTGTGTTGGACTTTGTTTTGCTGGTCTAGATGCTTTGGGCACTTTGCCACTGCTGTTCAGAGCCAAAGTGCAAGTGCTCCCTTTGTAAATTATTGTTATGGACTTGTGTTTCGATTATTGGCTTATTTGATTTACTAGTCAGTCCCTAGTACAGTGCACTGTGTGTGCCCAGGGCCTGTAAATCAAATGCTGCTAGTGGGCCTGCAGCACTGATTGTGCCACCCACATAAGCAGCCTGTAAATGTAACTCAGGCCTGCCATTGCAGAGCCTGTGTGCAGTCTAGTACTGCCATGTCGACTTGGCAAGTGCACCCACTTGCCAGGCCCTAACCTTCCCTTTTCTTACATGTAATTCACCCCTAAGGTAGGACCAAGGTACCCCTGTGGTCAGCGTGCAGTCTATGTGAAAGGTAGGAGATGCTCTGATGCGTGTGGCATGTCCTGATAGTGAAATACTGCCAATTTTGTATTTCACTATTGCAAGGCTATCTGTCCTCATTGGATAGAATGGGGAGTTTGCTCATAACATCTTCTAAGCATAACTGCCCATGGGAACAAAATAGGAAAATAAAGCTTGATATGCCTGAACTCAGCATGTTAAGATGCATCTTTTAGTGAAGGGGATTTTTACATTCTGGTTTGAAAATACCACTTTTAGAAAGTAGGTATTTTCTTGCCTAACCATCCAATGTGCCTCTGCTAGGTTGTGTATTGACTAGCTGGCTTTGGAGGGACAGGGGCTGGGGATGTGCATTCTGTTTAGACAGCCACTTTGGGGGTTGAGGTGTGTCCTGCCTTTCCAGGGTGAGTCAGGGCTGGGCTCAATAGACCTGGGCTGCATTCAGAGTAGGGGGAGGAGATTTCTTTCACACCTGAATAGGCCTGGTTTGCCAAAGACAATGCTGTCTCCACCTCCTGCCAGGAAGCTGCACCAGAGAGGACAGAACTGGTTTTAGCTGGGCACAGGGTTTCTCTGCCATCAGAGAACAAAGGATTTTGCTGTATAAATATTGGGGCCCAGACCCCAGAACTTTAGACTACTTCTGGAAATCAAGAGGAACCTCTGCCAAGGAGACGAGCTAGGAGAAACTGGAGGAGGAGTATTGCCCCTTTGCTGTGTGCTGTTTGGGGTTGGCCTGCAGTGGCTGTTTCTGCCAAGGAGAGGAACTGTGTGTGTATCCTACTTGCAAAGTGTCTCCAAGGGCTTGAAGTGGAGCTTGCCCCCTGTTCAAGAGGTCTCAGGACCAGCAAAGACCTCACCGGCCTTCTGAGCACCGTCTCTGGAACTACTGATTTTAGTCGCCGCAGAAAAGAAGGACAACCAACTCTGTCACCGAGTCCGTCGCAGGATCCCATGTCCTGAAGGCACTGCAGAGAGCACCACCTCACTTCGCAAACACAACCCTGGTCTCACCGACTTCGTCAACGAGCCACTGCTTGCACGCGTACTTTGGGCACCGCACTCCGCACCGCTATGCTACATTCTGCACAGACGTCACAGACTCCGCTGCTGCTCAACTGGTATATCGACCGGCTCCATCTCCTGCACCGCAGCCTGCCAGCACCGCATCGAGCACTGCCTCACCTTGCACCATAAGCCTTGGGCTCACCAACGCCATCTGGACGATCGTCACCGAGCCGCTGCCTGCACCGCATCGAGAGGGCACCGCACCCTGCACCGCTTCCATTTTGCAATGCAACCGCGACAGTTGCCCTGACCGGCTCGTACCAACGTGTCGGCCGCAATGAGAAAGGTACTGTTTTCGAGTCTGTCTTCGCTTTAGCTGACCCCGCACCGACGCGGTCAGCTGGAATTGTTAGACTCTGTCGTTTTCAGCATCGCGGTAGCCCCGGACGGAGCTACCGGCTCGGAAGAACTGTGTTTTTCAGCTATTTCTTCAAGAATATCTTGCAAAGTAAATATTTTTTCAGTATTGTATTGTGGATTTTTGTTGTTTTTGGTCTTGTTTGGTTTAGATGAAGTTTTACTTATTTTTCTAAACTGGTGTGGTGTCCATTTGTAGTGTTTTCACTGTGTTACTGTATGCATGCACAAATGCTTTACACACTGCCTCTGAGATAAGACTGTCTGCTCGTGCCAAGCTACCAAGGGGGTGAGCAGGGGTTATTTTAGAAGTGTATCCCCCTTACCCTGACTAGGAAGAAGGGTCCCTACTTGGACAACGGTGCAAACCATTGTCAACTAGAGACCCCCATTTCTAACACCAATTTTTTGGCAAACTTCAAGAAAATATTTGAGAAATCAGATCGTGAAGATTCCGCCAAGGGAGTTGTGTGTGAAATATCTCAGGGAAACTCTTATGTACTATCCTACTGTACTCAGTTTCGTGAGCGTGCTGCTTACACTTGGTTTGAACACACTCAGATGACCTAATTACAAAGAAGGTTAAAGCAAGAGGTAAAGAATGAGCTGGCAATAGTTCCTTGAGCCTCTTCGTTTGCTGAACTCCTGGATCAAGTTTTCCTGATAGAACACAGACATATGGAGAGGAGAATGGAAATGGAAAATTCAAAGGTTCTCTTCTACTCTTCTTCCCTGAGGCTTAAGATGGGCTGAGTCTACTATTGAGTCCACTGACTTTCACCTAAAGAACAAATGCAGGTCAGATCCTCTAGAGGCCCATTATCTGACAGTGAAAAAGATTGAAGACATTAAGGGGGGGTTCATGTCGCTATTGTGCAAGCCCAAGTCATTGCGTGTGAGACTGCCCAGTTTGACCTTCAAGACCTCTGGGAAACACCAGATCCTGTTCTTTATAAGGGAGAAAGTTGTGGGAGATTCTGCTATCCCTAAAGTTTTCACTTCCTTCAAAAGGTCCAGTTCGTGCTTGTTTGAATTCTTCAATTCCATTCCGATCAGTCCATTTCTGTTCCAGCTCTGTTAGATTCCGGTGCCTCTGGAATGTATATGGACTTGAATTGTGGTCAGGAAAGAAGTCTTCTCCTAATCATGAACAAACTATCAATGGTTCTCCTAGACATCAGGTCTTGTGACCTCCATTACTGTTACTCTCCTAGTTTCCTTAGGTAATCATAAAGAGATGGTTGCCTTCGATCTGATCATGTCTTCTAGTTATGTCATTGCTTTTGGGATACCTTGACTGGAACAATACAATACACTCAGATGTTGATTTTATCTTGGACTGGCCGGCTCCTAAGTCCATCACGGAGACCCTGAGTTTCTTGGGACTGGTTAAATTTTATAGACAGTTCAAAAAGAACTTTGCCAACGTGACTTGTATCAACCACTTTGAGAAAAAAGAATTTGACTGAAGGCTTTTTTGTACTCATATAGCTCATGAGGCTTATATCAATCTGAAGAAAGATTTCACCCAAGCTTTGATCCTCAGGCACCAAGATTGTCCAGAAAATTAATTATTGTTATTGATGCTTGAGATTTTGCTGTAGGAGTGGTTCTGCTTCAGCTCCAGGAGAAAGACAACTTAGAGCATCCCACTTTTTACCTTTTCCACGTCCTGAACTCATACAAGCAAACTTATTCAGTTCTTGAATGCAAGCTCTTGGCCCTCAAACATGCTTGAAAGGAGTGACGGCATCTTTTATTGGAATTAGTTGAACCTTTTGAGGCTCGGATGGATCATTGAAATCTCCAATTTCTGCAGAGCATGCACTGTAGAAACAGCAGATAAGCTGCTTCTTTTCACAGTATGATTTTTATAATACTCACATCCTGAGCATACAGATTATTCTTGCTGATGCCTTGGCTAGATGAGACATTGTGGGTGAGGATTCCGAGATTCCTGTCTTTTTTCTCCCTGATCAAGTTGTCTGTCTGGCAATATCTTTTTTGCAGCGTGTAAGAGATGTTCATGCCGAGATCTCTCCGGAAGACCCTGCAAAGTCAACTCCCAATGGTACTGCCAGATCTTCAAACTGAGGTTCTGGAAAGTGTCATGACACTGCAGTGGTAGGTCATCGCGGAGTTAAACCAACTTTGGAGTTGGCCTTGCATTCCTTTTGGTGGCCTACAGTTTGCCAGGATGTAGAATTATATGTACAATTCTGCCTGTCTGCGTTGAGTCCAAGGAAGCCAACAATAAAGCTTTTTTGGTATCTCCGGCCTTTCCCTGTTCCTCGTCATCCATGGCACATTATTTCCATTGACTTTATTGTGGACTTACCACATTCTGAAGTAAATTGTGTGATCATGGTTACTGGAGACCTCTTTTCCAAAATGGCTAATTTTTCCGTGTTTTGGAAGCTTCCATCTGCCAGTATGATGGCAAGGAGGTTTCTGGGTGACAGTCTGCCTTCATGGAATCCCTGACACCATAATTTCAGACAGGAGCTCGCAATACATTTTAAGATTTTGGCTTGCAAATTGTTCTTCCCCGGGAATCTATTAAGTTCTGGCCTGAGGTTACCATCCACAATCCAATGGACAGACAAAGAGTAAATTCAGAGTCTTGAACAGTATCTGAGGTGTTTTTGTGCTGTCTCTCAAAACATCTGGATGGAATACTTACTTTTGGCAAAATGTTCCTCTGTCCACTCCTCTTGTGCCTGCTAAAGAAGACTTTCTAGAGAGGATTTATTCTGATGCAAGTGATTGCCCGGAATGTAGAGGGGAAATGGATCTGTAGGTTTAAATCTCTGTGCAGCTGACTTAGCTTTTCATCCTTAGTAACGTTGATAAAATAAATAGCAATGAATTGTCTCATAATAACATCCATTATTTATAGTCGCTTGGCTGACCAGCTGTGCTAAAAGCTACACTCAAAATATTAAAGCTGTGGACAGGAAAAGCCCAAACCTACTGTATTTGTAAATGCCTGTTTTTTTTGGGGGGAGTGGTGAGAGTAGGGGAGCACAGTACTGTTACCTTTAGAAAAAGGTTCCAAGAGAATGTGTGGATTCGAGGAGCACTGGGCCATTTTTTTCATTGAAAAGATCCCCACTGAAAGGGAGGAATTTCATAGATGGAAGAACGGACAGCTACTGTATTATTTCTGAATTGGGAGAGAAGACATTTTTTGCTGAGGGAAGGAGGAAGCAAAGTACTCAACCTTTCTAAATTCACCTTATAAAGAAGCGTCAAGTGCAGGGGACACTCTTCCATGTCTCTGTACTGATCAGTTTAAGTGCTGATACATTACATGTTTGATTTAGGAGACAAAGAAAATAGGAAAATCAATTCGAGGCTGCCTGGTTGACTACAGATTGGCAAATGTCATTCAGTTTTTATTCTTTGTGTGAAGTGTGTGTTGTAGGAAAGTAGGATCTGCTTCTTATGGTTACCCCCACTTTTTGCTAAATGTGATACTGTTTTTTACTAGTCTGACTGGGATCCTGCTAATCAGGACCCCAGTCTATCTGCTTTCTCCCTAAACTGTTATGTCATGTACTTAGGTACATTCCAGATTGGATACTGGGGTACCCTTGTCAGTCCCTAGTATATGGTACCCATGTACCCAGGGCATAGGTACCCCAGAGGCCTCCCATGGGCTGAAGCTTGTATTATGCCACCCATGAGAGGCCACGCTAAATGGAACTTCAGGTCTGCCATTGCAGCCTGTGTAAGTTGGTGCATGCACCACTTACTTAAGATATAGGTTTACTATATCTAAGGGTCACTACACTTAAAACCTATAAGTCACCCCGATAGCAGGCCTTAACAATCCTGAAGGCAGGGTGCTTGGTTCTAAGTTAGAGGGTGCCACTGCATGAGCAGGACACCCCTGCAGCCTACGGAGTCCATTCTCCCGGGGTGTTAGTGCAGCAGCCATTTACGACATTTACTCCACAAGACGGGCCCTAAATTCATCTCCACAAAGATTTCACGTACCTTCCCAAACGGATCCTCAGATCAGCCTCTATGAATATGCTGACTATCCCTAGATTCAAGCGTAAGAGAATGGGTGGTTCTAGTTTCTCTGTACTCGGCCCAAAACTATGGAATTCCCTACCGATTGACATCAGACTAACGTCTGAGTTCATTAGTTTCAGAAAAAAACTGAAAACTTGGCTGTTCACCCAAGCCTACTGTTAGAGTTTACTTCAGGATGGTTCTCCTATCTCCGATAGCGCCAAGAGACCTTTCGGTGAACGAGTGCTTAATAAATCCCCCAAACATAAACATATAAAGTGGCATTATGAGACCGCGTGATGACCAACTCTAAAACGGCTGAAAGCAACCCTATCGTGTTTGGTGTAAAACATTGTGGAATCATACATCCACACCGGTAACCGGTGTGGAAGGTATGATTCCACCCCTCAGAAGCGAGCTTCGTTGGGTCCCCGGTGTTCCCGGTACCAGACTTCTAGTCCCGGGCAGCACAAAATGGTTGCTGCCGACCAGAGACACATTTCTGCCCTCCTGCTGCTGAGCCAAGCTTGAGCAGGGGAAGGCAGAACAATAGACATCCTGTCACAGGGAGGTGTGACCACCTCCCAGACAGGATTTAGTGTATTAGGGCTGGGTGGGTGCGCTTGCCAGCGACCGAAAGTCTGCATGAGGGGCACATTTGGTGTCCCTGTGCATAGTCCAGTTCAAACAATTCCTGGGAGCCGTTGGCTCCTGCTCTGGTGTGAAACTGGACAAAGGACATGGGAGTAACCTCCCCACTGTCCAGACCCTCCCCTGGGAGGGTCCCCTGAATCTGTCCAACCCTCTCCCGTGGGTACAAAAGGGCTTACCTGACCGTCTGGACACTCTGGACTTTGCTGGACTTAATTTGGGCCCGACTTCATCTCCCTCTCAGTCTGAAGCATCATCTGTGCCCGTGCACCATACAGGCTCCGTGCAGGACCTATTGAGCATCAAGGACAACTGAAGATATCTCCCTTGGAGTGAAGGAGTCACTCCCCTGCATCCGCAGGCAACACATCATGATTGACCGGTCTGCTGCTCCTGAGCTCCTACGGACTCCGAAGGCTCCAGCAACACAAGAGGTGGGTTCCTACGTCCCTCGAGGTCCGAGCTGCACTCTTACCAAGTTTGAGGCCAGAATCCCTCGTGGGGGCTGCAATACCCGTACCCCTGTGTACCGCGTTCATTTGCAAGTGCATATGCTTGTTGGCATTTTCCGAGCAAGTGCATTGGGCACCGAGTAGCCCCAACCTCTAGCACCATTTCTTACTAAGAACCCCGGTCTCCTTGCACCAAGTGCTTTGTGGTCTGCTGTTTGGTGAAATCGCTCGAGGTCCTCTTGAGACTTCTGTGCCTCCGGCCAGTGGGTCCATTTGCCGGTCAACTTTGCTTTTCTTGGTCTCCCCAGGTTGCTCCAGGCCTGCCCTGACTCCCCTGTGTTTGGTGAGTCTCCTGGACCTTGCTGGCCCAAACCGTAACCATCCTTGACCTTCTGCGTGGGTTGCCGTTGCCAAGGCTTGTTGGTGCTCCAGCCGGACACCGACCCCTCAGTACTCGGCATCCTTCGGGGGACAGCTCGTATCCGGCTCCTGGTTGTCCTCGACGTCTCCTGGTCCCCGTGGCGGCAGAGTCAAGAACCCCATCAACGCACCTGAAGCACCCGACATCGGTGGGCATTCGTCTACTGAGCCCCTGGTCACTCCTGAGTGACCCAGACTCTGTCTCCTCTGCTTTCAGGTACTTTGGATTCCAACGGACACTTTTCTTCCTTCTAGCAGCGGCTCTTCTTCGAAGTCCTCCATTGGGTTTGATAGCGGTTTCCGACGCCACTTCAGACCTATGCACCCAGCTTCCCTGGGATAGGTAACTCTGGTACTTTGGTATCCACCGGTGGGGTGGCTCTCCAACCTCGTAACTTCCACAGGGTTTCTTCGAAGTCCACTGGGAAGGGTCCTTAAACTCTAAAACTTCAAGCGCGACTTTCCCATAGAATTGTACGGAGCACGCGGTCGTGTTCCGACACTGCACCTGTCCTCCGTGGGGTCCCTACTTACTCACCTTGGGTGGTTCCTTGGGGTCCCAGCGATTCTACATCCTCTAGACACTGTTGTGACTCGAGTCGTGGTTCTTATACCACTATTTTAGTATATGGTTTGGTCCCCCCCTAGGGCCCACTGTGTATTAGTGCTATTTACTGTCATTTCTGTGCTTAAGTATTGTGTGCTTTGTGATTATTTCCGTGTAGGAGATACTGTGTCGTACTAGGTAGTGTTATATTAATAAATACATATTTTTATAACTACTGTGTAGTTCTCCTTTCATTTAACCGATACAATAAGGTTGCATTCTGGTAAAACAAGCTGCTTAACATTCCTTCAAGACTAAGCCGGAAGGCTGCTCTCCACAGCTACCACTTGGATAGCTTTCTAAGGTTATCTTTGACCTCTTAAATCACCATAAGGGTTGTTTGGACTGGTGCAAGGTGCCCACTTTAACTAGTGGACAGCATATACCAGGCCAACTACTCACATGTGTCAATAAATTACCAAACTGTCAAATCTTCATCTAATTTTGTAGAAAGACAATATTTAAACTGTAAATCCATTTGAGTTAGAATATATAGTTAACTGGACTGATGTCGACAGAATAACATGTTGTAAACTAAAAATAGCCACATATGTCCATAATTCATTAGCCCGTGTGATTTATTTCACTGTTCTTTATCTTTTTTCAGAAAAATGTTTGTTGCATTTAGAACATGTCAACATGAAGGGCAACACTTAATTTGTGGAAACACTTAGTACAAACATACATAGACCACAGTTGTGTTTACATAAATAACATGTACAAACGTACTAACATATTTTTACCATGACATATTTGACTAGTCCTTTACTGACACATAAAACACTTGGAGGAAGGGTTTTATGTGTCAGTAAAGGACACATGTTGACATGTTCTAAATGCAACAAACATTTTTCTGAAAAAAGATAAAGAAAAGTGAAATAAATCACAAGGGCTAATAAATTATGGACATTGGTTCTGTTACTTTTGAAAATATTGAGAAATACGGAAGCTAGATATTTTGTTAGTATATACATTTGGTGTATAAGGCAGAACTGCCAGCTTCGGTGCCTTTGTGAATACTGGAAGCCTCCTAGCTCTGGTGTGTTGGTGTATACAAGTAGCCCCTCAGCTCTGGTGAATAAGGCAGCACCCTCGTGCTTTGGCGCCTTGGTGTACAGGTATACTCCAGCTCTGGTGCCTTGGTAATACAGGCAGACACTAACTCTGGTGACTTTGTGTATAAGGGAGCCCCCGCCCCTGTTCTGGTGCCTTTATGTACAGTGGCAGTACCCTAGCTCTGGTGTATACAAGTAGCCCCTCAGCTCTGGTACCTTGGTGAATAAGGCAGCACCCTCAAGCTTTGGCGCCTTGGTGTACAGGTATACTCCAGCTCTGGTGCCTTGGTAATACAGGCAGACACTAACTCTGGTGACTTTGTGTATAAGGGAGCCCCCGCCCCTGTTCTGGTGCCTTTATGTACAGTGGCAGTACCCTAGCTCTGGTGTATACAAGTAGCCCCTCAGCTCTGGTACCTTGGTGAATAAGGCAGCACCCTCAAGCTTTGGCGCCTTGGTGTACAGGTATACTCCAGCTCTTGTGCCTTGGTAATACAGGCAGTCACTAACTCTGGTGACTTTGTGTATAAGGGAGCCCCCCGCCCCGGTTCTGGTGCCTTTATGTACAGTGGCAGTACCCTAGCTCTGGTGTATACAAGTAGCCTCTCAGCTCTGGTACCTTGGTGAATAAGGCAGCCCCCTCAAGCTTTGGCGCCTTGGTGTACAGGTATACTCCAGCTCTGGTGCCTTGGTAATGGAGGCTGTCACTAACTCTGGTGCCTTTGTGTATAAGGGAGCCCCCGCCCCTGTTCTGGTGCCTTTATGTACAGTGGCAGTACCCTAGCTCTGGTGTATACAAGTAGCCCCTCAGCTCTGGTACCTTGGTGAATAAGGCAGCCCCCTCAAGCTTTGGCGCCTTGGTGTACAGGTATACTCCAGCTCTGGTGCCTTGGTAATGGAGGCAGTCACTAACTCTGGTGCCTTTGTGTATAAGGGAGCCCCCCGCACCTGTTCTGGTGCCTTTATGTACAGTCGCAGTACCCTAGCTCTGGTGTATACAAGTAGCCCCTCAGCTCTGGTACCTTGGTGAATAAGGCAGCACCCTCAAGCTTTGGCGCCTTGGTGTACAGGTATACTCCAGCTCTTGTGCCTTGGTAATACAGGCAGTCACTAACTCTGGTGACTTTGTGTATAAGGGAGCCCCCTCCCGGTTCTGGTGCCTTTATGTACAGTGGCAGTACCCTAGCTCTGGTGTATACAAGTAGCCCCTCAGCTCTGGTACCTTGGTGAATAAGGCAGCCCCCTCAAGCTTTGGCGCCTTGGTGTACAGGTATACTCCAGCTCTGGTGCCTTGGTAATGGAGGCTGTCACTAACTCTGGTGCCTTTGTGTATAAGGGAGCCCCCCGCCCCTGTTCTGGTGCCTTTATGTACAGTGGCAGTACCCTAGCTCTGGTGTATACAAGTAGCCCCTCAGCTCTGGTACCTTGGTGAATAAGGCAGCCCCTCAAGCTTTGGCGCCTTGGTGTACAGGTATACTCCAGCTCTGGTGCCTTGGTAATGGAGGCAGTCACTAACTCTGGTGCCTTTGTGTATAAGGGAGCCCCCCGCCCCTGTTCTGGTGCCTTTATGTACAGTCGCAGTACCCTAGCTCTGGTGTATAGAAGTAGCCCCTCAGCTCTGGTACCTTAGTGAATAAGGCAGCACCCTCAAGCTTTGGCGCCTTGGTGTACAGGTATACTCCAGCTCTGGTGCCTTGGTAATACAGGCAGTCACTAACTCTGGTGCCTTTGTGTATAAGGGAGCCCCCCGCCCCTGTTCTGGTGCCTTTATGTACAGTGGCAGTACCCTAGCTCTGGTGTATACAAGTAGCCCCTCAGCTCTGGTACCTTGGTGAATAAGGCAGCCCCCTCAAGCTTTGGCGCCTTGGTGTACAGGTATACTCCAGCTCTGGTGCCTTGGTAATACAGGCAGTCACTAACTCTGGTGACTTTGTGTATAAGGGAGCCCCCGCCCCTGTTCTGGTGCCTTTATGTACAGTGGCAGTACCCTAGCTCTGGTGTATACAAGTAGCACCTCAGCTCTGGTACCTTGGTGAATAAGGCAGCACCCTCAAGCTTTGGCACCTTGGTGTACAGGTATACTCCAGCTCTTGTGCCTTGGTAATACAGGTAGTCACTCTGGTGCCTTTGTGTATAAGGGAGCCCCCCGCCCCTGTTCTGGTGCCTTTATGTACAGTGGCAGTACCCTAGCTCTGGTGTATACAAGTAGCCCATCAGCTCTGGTACCTTGGTGAATAAGGCAGCCCCCTCAAGCTTTGGCACCTTGGTGTACAGGTATACTCCAGCTCTTGTGCCTTGGTAATGGAGGCAGTCACAAACTCTGGTGCCTTTGTGTATAAGGGAGCCCCCCGCCCCTGTTCTGGTGCCTTTATGTACAGTGGCAGTACCCTAGCTCTGGTGTATACAAGTAGCCCCTCAGCTCTGGTACCTTGGTGAATAAGGCAGCACCCTCAAGCTTTGGCGCCTTGGTGTACAGGTATACTCCAGCTCTTGTGCCTTGGTAATACAGGCAGTCCCTAACTCTGGTGACTTTGTGTATAAGGGAGCCCCCCGCCCCTGTTCTGGTGCCTTTATGTACAGTGGCAGTACCCTAGCTTTGGTGTATACAAGTAGCCCCTCAGCTCTGGTACCTTGGTGAATAAGGCAGCACCCTCAAGCTTTGGCGCCTTGGTGTACAGGTATACTCCAGCTCTGGTGCCTTGGTAATACAGGAAGTCCCTAACTCTGGTGACTTTGTGTATAAGGGAGCCCCCCGCCCCTGTTCTGGTGCCTTTATGTACAGTGGCAGTACCCTAGCTCTGGTGTATACAAGTAGCCCCTCAGCTCTGGTACCTTGGTGAATAAGGCAGCACCCTCAAGCTTTGGCACCTTGGTGTACAGGTATACTCCAGCTCTGGTGCCTTGGTAATGGAGGCAGTCACTAACTCTGGTGCCTTTGTGTTTAAGGGAGCCCCCCGCCCCTGTTCTGGTGCCTTTATGTACAGTGGCAGTACCCTAGCTCTGGTGTATACAAGTAGCCCCTCAGCTCTGGTACCTTGGTGAATAAGGCAGCACCCTCAAGCTTTGCACCTTGGTGTACAGGTATACTCCAGCTCTGGTGCCTTGGTAATGGAGGCAGTCACTAACTCTGGTGCCTTTGTGTATAAGGGAGCCCCCCGCCCCTGTTCTGGTGCGTTTATGTACAGTGGCAGTACCCTAGCTCTGGTGTATACAAGTAGCCCCTCAGCTCTGGTACCTTGGTGAACAAGGCAGCACCCTCAAGCTTTGGCGCCTTGGTGTACAGGTATACTCCAGCTCTGGTGCCTTGGTAATGGAGGCAGTCACTAACTCTGGTGCCTTTGTGTATAAGGGAGCCCCCCGCCCCTGTTCTGGTGCCTTTATGTACAGTGGCAGTACCCTAGCTCTGGTGTATACAAGTAGCCCCTCAGCTCTGGTACCTTGGTGAATAAGGCAGCACCCTCAAGCTTTGGCGCCTTGGTGTACAGGTATACTCCAGCTTTGGTGCCTTGGTAATACAGGCAGTCACTAACTCTGGTGCCTTTGTGTATAAAGGAGCCCCCGCCCCTGTTCTGGTGCCTTTATGTACAGTGACAGTACCCTAGCTCTGGTGTATACAAGTAGCCCCTCAGCTCTGGTACCTTGGTGAATAAGGCAGCACCCTCAAGCTTTGGCGCCTTGGTGTACAGGTATACTCCAGCTCTGGTGCCTTGGTAATACAGGCAGTCACTAACTCTGGTGACTTTGTGTATAAGGGAGCCCCCCGCCCCTGTTCTGGTGCCTTTATGTACAGTGGCAGTACCCTAGCTCTGGTGTATACAAGTAGCCCCTCAGCTCTGGTACCTTGGTGAATAAGGCAGCATCCTCAAGCTTTGGCGCCTTGGTGTACAGGTATACTCCAGCTCTGGTGCCTTGGTAATGGAGGCAGTCCCTAACTCTGGTGACTTTGTGTATAAGGGAGCCCCCCGCCCCTGTTCTGGTGCCTTTATGTACAGTGGCAGTACCCTAGCTCTGGTGTATACAAGTAGCCCCTCAGCTCTGGTACCTTGGTGAATAAGGCAGCACCCTCAAGCTTTGGCACCTTGGTGTACAGGTATACTCCAGCTCTGGTACCTTGGTAATACAGGCAGTCACTAACTCTGGTGCCTTTGTGTACAGTGGCAGTACCCTAGCTCTGGTGTATACAAGTAGCCCCTCAGGTCTGGTACCGTGGTGAATAAGGCAGCACCCTCAAGCTTTGGCACCTTGGTGTACAGGTATACTCCAGCTCTTGTGCCTTGGTAATGGAGGCAGTCACTAACTCTGGTGCCTTTGTGTATAAGGGAGCCCCCCGCCCCTGTTCTGGTGCCTTTATGTACAGTGGCAGTACCCTAGCTCTGGTGTATACAAGTAGCCCCTCAGCTCTGGTACCTTGGTGAATAAGGCAGCACCCTCAAGCTTTGGTGCCTTGGTGTACAGGTATACTCCAGCTCTGGTGCCTTGGTAATACAGGCAGTCCCTAACTCTGGTGACTTTGTGTATAAGGGAGCCCCCCGCCCCTGTTCTGGTGCCTTTATGTACAGTGGCAGTACCCTAGCTCTGGTGTATACAAGTAGCCCCTCAGCTCTGGTACCTTGGTGAATAAGGCAGCCCCCTCAAGCTTTGGCGCCTTGGTGTACAGGTATACTCCAGCTCTGGTGCCTTGGTAATGGAGGCAGTCACTAACTCTGGTGCCTTTGTGTATAAGGGAGCCCCCCGCCCCTGTTCTGGTGCCTTTATGTACAGTGGCAGTACCCTAGCTCTGGTGTATACAAGTAGCCCCTCAGCTCTGGTACCTTGGTGAATAAGGCAGCACCCTCAAGCTTTGGCACCTTGGTGTACAGGTATACTCCAGCTCTGGTGCCTTGGTAATACAGGCAGTCCCTAACTCTGGTGACTTTGTGTATAAGGGAGCCCCCGCCCCTGTTCTGGTGCCTTTATGTACAGTGGCAGTACCCTAGCTCTGGTGTATACAAGTAGCCCCTCAGCTCTGGTACCTTGGTGAATAAGGCAGCACCCTCAAGCTTTGGCGCCTTGGTGTACAGGTATACCCCAGCTCTGGTGCCTTGGTAATACAGGAAGTCCCTAACTCTGGTGACTTTGTGTATAAGGGAGCCCCCACCACCAGTTCTGGTGCCTTTATGTACAGTGGCAGTACCCTAGCTCTGGTGTATACAAGTAGCCCCTCAGCTCTGGTACCTTGGTGAATAAGGCAGCCCCCTCAAGCTTTGGCACCTTGGTGTACAGGTATACTCCAGCTCTGGTACCTTGGTAATACAGGCAGTCACTAACTCTGGTGCCTTTGTGTATAATGGAGCCCCCCGCCCCTGTTCTGGTGCCTTTATGTACAGTGGCAGTACCCTAGCTCTGGTGTATATAAGTAGCCCCTCAGCTCTGGTACCTTGGTGAATAAGGCAGCACCCTCAAGCTTTGGCGCCTTGGTGTACAGGTATACTCCAGCTCTGGTGCCTTGGTAATGGAGGCAGTCACTAACTCTGGTGCCTTTGTGTATAAGGGAGTCCCCCGCCCCTGTTCTGGTGCCTTTATGTACAGTGGCAGTACCCTAGCTCTGGTGTATACAAGTAGCCCCTCAGCTCTGGTACCTTGGTGAATAAGGCAGCCCCCTCAAGCTTTGGCACCTTGGTGTACAGGTATACTCCAGCTCTGGTACCTTGGTAATACAGGCAGTCACTAACTCTGGTGCCTTTGTGTACAGTGGCAGTACCCTAGCTCTGGTGTATACAAGTAGTCCCTCAGCTCTGGTACCTTGGTGAATAAGGCAGCACCCTCAAGCTTTGGCGCCTTGTTGTACAGGTATACTCCAGCTCTGGTGCCTTGGTAATACAGGCAGACACTAACTCTGGTGACTTTGTGTATAAGGGAGCCCCCCGCCCCTGTTCTGGTGCCTTTATGTACAGTGGCAGTACCCTAGCTCTGGTGTATACAAGTAGCCCCTCAGCTCTGGTACCTTGGTGAATAAGGCAGCACCCTCAAGCTTTGGCGCCTTGGTGTACAGGTATACTCCAGCTCTTGTGCCTTGGTAATACAGGCAGTCACTAACTCTGGTGACTTTGTGTATAAGGGAGCCCCCCGCCCCGGTTCTGGTGCCTTTATGTACAGTGGCAGTACCCTAGCTCTGGTGTATACAAGTAGCCCCTCAGCTCTGGTACCTTGGTGAATAAGGCAGCCCCCTCAAGCTTTGGCGCCTTGGTGTACAGGTATACTCCAGCTCTGGTGCCTTGGTAATGGAGGCTGTCACTAACTCTGGTGCCTTTGTGTATAAGGGAGCCCCCCGCCCCTGTTCTGGTGCCTTTATGTACAGTGGCAGTACCCTAGCTCTGGTGTATACAAGTAGCCCCTCAGCTCTGGTACCTTGGTGAATAAGGCAGCCCCCTCAAGCTTTGGCGCCTTGGTGTACAGGTATACTCCAGCTCTGGTGCCTTGGTAATGGAGGCAGTCACTAACTCTGGTGCCTTTGTGTATAAGGGAGCCCCCCGCCCCTGTTCTGGTGCCTTTATGTACAGTGGCAGTACCCTAGCTCTGGTGTATACAAGTAGCCCCTCAGCTCTGGTACCTTGGTGAATAAGGCAGCACCCTCAAGCTTTGGTGCCTTGGTGTACAGGTATACTCCAGCTCTGGTGCCTTGGTAATACAGGCAGTCCCTAACTCTGGTGAATTTGTGTATAAGGGAGCCCCCCGCCCCTGTTCTGGTGCCTTTATGTACAGTGGCAGTAGCCTAGCTCTGGTGTATACAAGTAGCCCCTCAGCTCTGGTACCTTGGTGAATAAGGCAGCCCCCTCAAGCTTTGGCGCCTTGGTGTACAGGTATACTCCAGCTCTGGTGCCTTGGTAATGGAGGCAGTCACTAACTCTGGTGCCTTTGTGTATAAGGGAGCCCCCGCCCCTGTTCTGGTGCCTTTATGTACAGTGGCAGTACCCTAGCTCTGGTGTATACAAGTAGCCCCTCAGCTCTGGTACCTTGGTGAATAAGGCAGCACCCTCAAGCTTTGGCACCTTGGTGTACAGGTATACTCCAGCTCTGGTGCCTTGGTAATACAGGCAGTCCCTAACTCTGGTGACTTTGTGTATAAGGGAGCCCCCCGCCCTGTTCTGGTGCCTTTATGTACAGTGGCAGTACCCTAGCTCTGGTGTATACAAGTAGCCCCTCAGCTCTGGTACCTTGGTGAATAAGGCAGCACCCTCAAGCTTTGGCGCCTTGGTGTACAGGTATACCCCAGCTCTGGTGCCTTGGTAATACAGGAAGTCCCTAACTCTGGTGACTTTGTGTATAAGGGAGCCCCCACCACCAGTTCTGGTGCCTTTATGTACAGTGGCAGTACCCTAGCTCTGGTGTATACAAGTAGCCCCTCGCTCTGGTACCTTGGTGAATAAGGCAGCCCCCTCAAGCTTTGGCACCTTGGTGTACAGGTATACTCCAGCTCTGGTACCTTGGTAATACAGGCAGTCACTAACTCTGGTGCCTTTGTGTATAATGGAGCCCCCCGCCCCTGTTCTGGTGCCTTTATGTACAGTGGCAGTACCCTAGCTCTGGTGTATATAAGTAGCCCCTCAGCTCTGGTACCTTGGTGAATAAGGCAGCACCCTCAAGCTTTGGCGCCTTGGTGTACAGGTATACTCCAGCTCTGGTGCCTTGGTAATGGAGGCAGTCACTAACTCTGGTGCCTTTGTGTTCTGGTGCCTTTATGTACAGTCGCAGTACCCTAGCTCTGGTGTATACAAGTAGCCCCTCAGCTCTGGTACCTTGGTGAATAAGGCAGCACCCTCAAGCTTTGGCTCCTTGGTGTACAGGTATACTCCAGCTCTGGTGCCTTGGTAATACAGGCAGTCACTAACTCTGGTGCCTTTGTGTATAAGGGAGCCCCCGCCCCTGTTCTGGTGCCTTTATGTACAGTGGCAGTACCCTAGCTCTGGTGTATACAAGTAGCCCCTCAGCTCTGGTACCTTGGTGAATAAGGCAGCCCCCTCAAGCTTTGGCGCCTTGGTGTACAGGTATACTCCAGCTCTGGTGCCTTGGTAATGGAGGCAGTCACTAACTCTGGTGACTTTGTGTATAAGGGAGCCCCCCGCCCCTGTTCTGGTGCCTTTATGTACAGTGGCAGTACCCTAGCTCTGGTGTATACAAGTAGCCCCTCAGCTCTGGTACCTTGGTGAATAAGGCAGCACCCTCAAGCTTTGGCACCTTGGTGTACAGGTATACTCCAGCTCTTGTGCCTTGGTAATACAGGTAGTCACTCTGGTGCCTTTGTGTATAAGGGAGCCCCCCACCCCTGTTCTGGTGCCTTTATGTACAGTGGCAGTACCCTAGCTCTGGTGTATACAAGTAGCCCCTCAGCTCTGGTACCTTGGTGAATAAGGCAGCCCCCTCAAGCTTTGGCGCCTTGGTGTACAGGTATACTCCAGCTCTGGTGCCTTGGTAATGGAGGCAGTCACTAACTCTGGTGACTTTGTGTATAAGGGAGCCCCCTGCCCCTGTTCTGGTGCCTTTATGTACAGTGGCAGTACCCTAGCTCTGGTGTATACAAGTAGCCCCTCAGCTCTGGTACCTTGGTGAATAAGGTAGCCCCCTCAAGCTTTGGCGCCTTGGTGTAAAGGTATACTCCAGCTCTGGTGCCTTGGTAATACAGGCAGTCTCTAACTCAGGTGCCTTTGTGTATAAGGGAGCCCCCCGCCCCTGTTCTGGTGCCCTTATGTACAGTGGCAGTACCCTAGCTCTGGTGTATACAAGTAGCCCCTCAGCTCTGGTACCTTGGTGAATAAGGCAGCACCCTCAAGCTTTGGCGCCTTGGTGTACATGTATACTCCAGCTCTGGTGCCTTGGTAATGGAGGCAGTCACTAACTCTGGTGCCTTTGTGTATAAGGGAGCCCCCCGCCCCTGTTCTGGTGCCTTTATGTACAGTGGCAGTACCCTAGCTCTGGTGTATACAAGTAGCCCCTCAGCTCTGGTACCTTGGTGAATAAGGCAGCACCCTCAAGCTTTGGCGCCTTGGTGTACAGGTATACTCCAGCTCTGGTGCCTTGGTAATACAGGCAGACACTAACTCTGGTGACTTTGTGTATAAGGGAGCCCCCCGCCCCTGTTCTGGTGCCTTTATGTACAGTGGCAGTACCCTAGCTCTGGTGTATACAAGTAGCCCCTCAGCTCTGGTACCTTGGTGAATAAGGCAGCACCCTCAAGCTTTGGCGCCTTGGTGTACAAGTATACTCCAGCTCTGGTGCCTTGGTAATACAGGCAGTCACTAACTCTGGTGACTTTGTGTATAAGGGAGCCCCCCGCCCCTGTTCTGGTGCCTTTATGTACAGTGGCAGTACCCTAGCTCTGGTGTATACAAGTAGCCCCTCAGCTCTGGTACCTTGGTGAATAAGGCAGCCCCCTCAAGCTTTGGCGCCTTGGTGTACAGGTATACTCCAGCTCTGGTGCCTTGGTAATACAGGCAGTCACTAACTCTGGTGCCTTGGTGTATAAGGGAGCCCCCCGCCCCTGTTCTGGTGCCTTTATGTACAGTGGCAGTACCCTAGCTCTGGTGTATACAAGTAGCCCCTCAGCTCTGGTACCTTGGTGAATAAGGCAGCCTCCTCAAGCTTTGGCGCCTTGGTGTACAGGTATACTCCAGCTCTGGTGCCTTGGTAATACAGGCAGTCACTAACTCTGGTGACTTTGTGTATAAGGGAGCCCCCCCACCACCAGTTTTGGTGCCCTTATGTACAGTGGCAGTACCCTAGCTCTGGTGTATACAAGTAGCCCCTCAGCTCTGGTACCTTGGTGAATAAGGCAGCACCCTCAAGCTTTGTCACCTTGGTGTACAGGTATACTCCAGCTCTTGTGCCTTGGTAATGGAGGCAGTCACTAACTCTGGTGCCTTTGTGTATAAGGGAGCCCCCCGGCCCTGTTCTGGTGCGTTTATGTACAGTGGCAGTACCCTAGCTCTGGTGTATACAAGTAGCCCCTCAGCTCTGGTACCTTGGTGAACAAGGCAGCACCCTCAAGCTTTGGCGCCTTGGTGTACAGGTATACTCCAGCTCTGGTGCCTTGGTAATGGAGGCAGTCACTAACTCTGGTGCCTTTGTGTATAAGGGAGCCCCCCGCCCCTGTTCTGGTGCCTTTATGTACAGTGGCAGTACCCTAGCTCTGGTGTATACAAGTAGCCCCTCAGCTCTGGTACCTTGGTGAATAAGGCAGCACCCTCAAGCTTTGGCGCCTTGGTGTACAGGTATACTCCAGCTTTGGTGCCTTGGTAATACAGGCAGTCACTAACTCTGGTGCCTTTGTGTATAAAGGAGCCCCCGCCCCTGTTCTGGTGCCTTTATGTACAGTGACAGTACCCTAGCTCTGGTGTATACAAGTAGCCCCTCAGCTCTGGTACCTTGGTGAATAAGGCAGCACCCTCAAGCTTTGGCGCCTTGGTGTACAGGTATACTCCAGCTCTGGTGCCTTGGTAATACAGGCAGTCACTAACTCTGGTGACTTTGTGTATAAGGGAGCCCCCAGCCCCTGTTCTGGTGCCTTTATGTACAGTGGCAGTACCCTAGCTCTGGTGTATACAAGTAGCCCCTCAGCTCTGGTACCTTGGTGAATAAGGCAGCATCCTCAAGCTTTGGCGCCTTGGTGTACAGGTATACTCCAGCTCTGGTGCCTTGGTAATGGAGGCAGTCCCTAACTCTGGTGACTTTGTGTATAAGGGAGCCCCCGCCCCTGTTCTGGTGCCTTTATGTACAGTGGCAGTACCCTAGCTCTGGTGTATACAAGTAGCCCCTCAGCTCTGGTACCTTGGTGAATAAGGCAGCACCCTCAAGCTTTGGCACCTTGGTGTACAGGTATACTCCAGCTCTGGTACCTTGGTAATACAGGCAGTCACTAACTCTGGTGCCTTTGTGTACAGTGGCAGTACCCTAGCTCTGGTGTATACAAGTAGCCCCTCAGGTCTGGTACCGTGGTGAATAAGGCAGCACCCTCAAGCTTTGGCACCTTGGTGTACAGGTATACTCCAGCTCTTGTGCCTTGGTAATGGAGGCAGTCACTAACTCTGGTGCCTTTGTGTATAAGGGAGCCCCCCACCCCTGTTCTGGTGCCTTTATGTACAGTGGCAGTACCCTAGCTCTGGTGTATACAAGTAGCCCCTCAGCTCTGGTACCTTGGTGAATAAGGCAGCACCCTCAAGCTTTGGTGCCTTGGTGTACAGGTATACTCCAGCTCTGGTGCCTTGGTAATACAGGCAGTCCCTAACTCTGGTGACTTTGTGTATAAGGGAGCCCCCCGCCCCTGTTCTGGTGCCTTTATGTACAGTGGCAGTACCCTAGCTCTGGTGTATACAAGTAGCCCCTCAGCTCTGGTACCTTGGTGAATAAGGCAGCCCCCTCAAGCTTTGGCGCCTTGGTGTACAGGTATACTCCAGCTCTGGTGCCTTGGTAATGGAGGCAGTCACTAACTCTGGTGCCTTTGTGTATAAGGGAGCCCCCGCCCCTGTTCTGGTGCCTTTATGTACAGTGGCAGTACCCTAGCTCTGGTGTATACAAGTAGCCCCTCAGCTCTGGTACCTTGGTGAATAAGGCAGCACCCTCAAGCTTTGGCACCTTGGTGTACAGGTATACTCCAGCTCTGGTGCCTTGGTAATACAGGCAGTCCCTAACTCTGGTGACTTTGTGTATAAGGGAGCCCCCGCCCCTGTTCTGGTGCCTTTATGTACAGTGGCAGTACCCTAGCTCTGGTGTATACAAGTAGCCCCTCAGCTCTGGTACCTTGGTGAATAAGGCAGCACCCTCAAGCTTTGGCGCCTTGGTGTACAGGTATACTCCAGCTCTGGTGCCTTGGTAATACAGGAAGTCCCTAACTCTGGTGACTTTGTGTATAAGGGAGCCCCCACCACCAGTTCTGGTGCCTTTATGTACAGTGGCAGTACCCTAGCTCTGGTGTATACAAGTAGCCCCTCAGCTCTGGTACCTTGGTGAATAAGGCAGCCCCCTCAAGCTTTGGCACCTTGGTGTACAGGTATACTCCAGCTCTGGTACCTTGGTAATACAGGCAGTCACTAACTCTGGTGCCTTTGTGTATAATGGAGCCCCCCGCCCCTGTTCTGGTGCCTTTATGTACAGTGGCAGTACCCTAGCTCTGGTGTATATAAGTAGCCCCTCAGCTCTGGTATCTTGGTGAATAAGGCAGCACCCTCAAGCTTTGGCGCCTTGGTGTACAGGTATACTCCAGCTCTGGTGCCTTGGTAATGGAGGCAGTCACTAACTCTTGTGCCTTTGTGTATAAGGGAGTCCCCCGCCCCTGTTCTGGTGCCTTTATGTACAGTGGCAGTACCCTAGCTCTGGTGTATACAAGTAGCCCCTCAGCTCTGGTACCTTGGTGAATAAGGCAGCCCCCTCAAGCTTTGGCACCTTGGTGTACAGGTATACTCCAGCTCTGGTACCTTGGTAATACAGGCAGTCACTAACTCTGGTGCCTTTGTGTACAGTGGCAGTACCCTAGCTCTGGTGTATACAAGTAGTCCCTCAGCTCTGGTACCTTGGTGAATAAGGCAGCACCCTCAAGCTTTGGCGCCTTGGTGTACAGGTATACTCCAGCTCTTGTGCCTTGGTAATACAGGCAGTCTCTAACTCAGGTGCCTTTGTGTATAAGGGAGCCCCCCGCCCCTGTTCTGGTGCCCTTATGTACAGTGGCAGTACCCTAGCTCTGGTGTATACAAGTAGCCCCTCAGCTCTGGTATCTTGGTGAATAAGGCAGCACCCTCAAGCTTTGGCGCCTTGGTGTACAGGTATACTCCAGCTCTGGTGCCTTGGTAATGGAGGCAGTCACTAACTCTGGTGCCTTTGTGTATAAGGGAGCCCCCCGCCCCTGTTCTGGTGCCTTTATGTACAGTGGCAGTACCCTAGCTCTGGTGTATACAAGTAGCCCCTCAGCTCTGGTACCTTGGTGAATAAGGTAGCACCCTCAAGCTTTGGCGCCTTGGTGTACAGGTATACTCCAGCTCTGGTGCCTTGGTAATGGAGGCAGTCACTAACTCTGGTGCCTTTGTGTATAAGGAGCCCCCCGCCCCTGTTCTGGTGCCTTTATGTACAGTGGCAGTACCCTAGCTCTGGTGTATACAAGTAGCCCCTCAGCTCTGGTACCTTGGTGAATAAGGCAGCCCCCTCAAGCTTTGGCGCCTTGGTGTACAGGTATACTCCAGCTCTGGTGCCTTGGTAATGGAGGCAGTCACTAACCCTGGTGCCTTTGTGTATAAGGGAGCCCCCCGCCCCTGTTCTGGTGCCTTTATGTACAGTGGCAGTACCCTAGCTCTGGTGTATACAAGTAGCCCCTCAGCTCTGGTACCTTGGTGAATAAGGCAGCACCCTCAAGCTTTGGCGCCTTGGTGTACAGGTATACTCCAGCTCTGGTGCCTTGGTAATGGATGCAGTCACTAACTCTGGTGCCTTTGTGTATAAGGGAGCCCCCCGCCCCTGTTCTGGTGCCTTTATGTACAGTGGCAGTACCCTAGCTCTGGTGTATACAAGTAGCCCCTCAGCTCTGGTACCTTGGTGAATAAGGCAGCACCCTCAAGCTTTGACGCCTTGGTGTACAGGTATACTCCAGCTCTGGTGCCTTGGTAATACAGGCAGTCACTAACTCTGGTGCCTTTGTGTATAAGGGAGCCCCCCGCCCCTGTTCTGGTGCCTTTATGTACAGTGGCAGTACCCTAGCTCTGGTGTATACAAGTAGCCCCTCAGCTCTGGTACCTTGGTGAATAAGGCAGCACCCTCAAGCTTTGGCGCCTTGGTGTACAGGTATACTCCAGCTCTGGTGCCTTAGTAATACAGGCAGTCACTAACTCTGGTGCCTTTGTGTATAAGGGAGCTCCAAACCACCAGTTCTGGTGCCTTTATGTACAGTGGCAGTACCCTAGCTCTGGTATATACAAGTAGCCCCTCAGCTCTGGTACCTTGGTGAATAAGGCAGCACCCTCAAGCTTTGGCGCCTTCGTGTACAGGTATACTCCAGCTCTGGTGCCTTGGTAATACAGGCAGTCCCTAACTCTGGTGATTTTGTGTATAAGGGAGCCCCCCACCACCAGTTCTGGTGCCTTTATGTACAGTGGCAGTACCCTAGCTCTGGTGTATACAAGTAGCCCCTCAGCTCTGGTACCTTGGTGAATAAGGCAGCACCCTCAAGCTTTGGCACCTTGGTGTACAGGTATACTCCAGCTCTGGTGCCTTGGTAATACAGGCAGTCCCTAACTCTGGTGCCTTTGTGTATAAGGGAGCCCCAAACCACCAGTTCTGGTGCCTTTATGTACAGTGGCAGTACCCTAGCTCTGGTATATACAAGTAGCCCCTCAGCTCTGGTACCTTGGTGAATAAGGCAGCACCCTCAAGCTTTGGCACCTTGGTGTACAGGTATACTCCAGCTCTTGTGCCTTGGTAATACAGGTAGTCACTAACTCTGGTGACTTTGTGTATAAGGGAGCCCCCGCCCCTGTTCTGGTGCCTTTATGTACAGTGGCAGTACCCTAGCTCTGGTGTATACAAGTAGCCCCTCAGCTCTGGTACCTTGGTGAATAAGGCAGCCCCCTCAAGCTTTGGCGCCTTGGTGTACAGGTATACTCCAGCTCTGGTGCCTTAGTAATGGAGGCAGTCACTAACTCTGGTGCCTTTGTGTATAAGGGAGCCCCCCGCCCCTGTTCTGGTGCCTTTATGTACAGTGGCAGTACCCTAGCTCTGGTGTATACAAGTACCCCTCAGCTCTGGTACCTTGGTGAATAAGGCAGCACCCTCAAGCTTTGGCGCCTTGGTGTACAGGTATACTCCAGCTCTTGTGCCATGGTAATACAGGTAGTCACTAACTCTGGTGCCTTTGTGTATAAGGGAGCCCCCCCCCCTGTTCTGGTGCCTTTATGTACAGTGGCAGTACCCTAGCTCTGGTGTATACAAGTAGCCCCTCAGCTCTGGTACCTTGGTGAATAAGGCAGCACCCTCAAGCTTTGGCGCCTTGGTGTACAGGTGTACTCCAGCTTTGGTGCCTTGGTAATACAGGCAGTCACTAACTCTGGTGCCTTTGTGTATAAGGGAGCCCCCGCCCCTGTTCTGGTGCCTTTATGTACAGTGACAGTACCCTAGCTCTGGTGTATACAAGTAGCCCCTCAGCTCTGGTACCTTGGTGAATAAGGCAGCACCCTCAAGCTTTGGCGCCTTGGTGTACAGGTATACTCCAGCTCTGGTGCCTTGGTAATACAGGCAGTCACTAACTCTGGTGACTTTGTGTATAAGGGAGCCCCCCGCCCCTGTTCTGGTGCCTTTATGTACAGTGGCAGTACCCTAGCTCTGGTGTATACAAGTAGCCCCTCAGCTCTGGTACCTTGGTGAATAAGGCAGCATCCTCAAGCTTTGGCGCCTTGGTGTACAGGTATACTCCAGCTCTGGTGCCTTGGTAATGGAGGCAGTCCCTAACTCTGGTGACTTTGTGTATAAGGGAGCCCCCCGCCCCTGTTCTGGTGCCTTTATGTACAGTGGCAGTACCCTAGCTCTGGTGTATACAAGTAGCCCCTCAGCTCTGGTACCTTCGTGAATAAGGCAGCACCCTCAAGCTTTGGCACCTTGGTGTACAGGTATACTCCAGCTCTGGTACCTTGGTAATACAGGCAGTCACTAACTCTGGTGCCTTTGTGTACAGTGGCAGTACCCTAGCTCTGGTGTATACAAGTAGCCCCTCAGGTCTGGTACCTTGGTGAATAAGGCAGCACCCTCAAGCTTTGGCACCTTGGTGTACAGGTATACTCCAGCTCTTGTGCCTTGGTAATGGAGGCAGTCACTAACTCTGGTACCTTTGTGTATAAGGGAGCCCCCCGCCCCTGTTCTGGTGCCTTTATGTACATTGGCAGTACCCTAGCTCTGGTGTATACAAGTAGCCCCTCAGCTCTGGTACCTTGGTGAATAAGGCAGCACCCTCAAGCTTTGGTGCCTTGGTGTACAGGTATACTCCAGCTCTGGTGCCTTGGTAATACAGGCAGGCCCTAACAATGGTGACTTTGTGTATAAGGGAGCCCCCCGCCCCTGTTCTGGTGCCTTTATGTACAGTGGCAGTACCCTAGCTCTGGTGTATACAAGTAGCCCCTCAGCTCTGGTACCTTGGTGAATAAGGCAGCCCCCTCAAGCTTTGGCGCCTTGGTGTACAGGTATACTCCAGCTCTGGTGCCTTGGTAATGGAGGCAGTCACTAACTCTGGTGCCTTTGTGTATAAGGGAGCCCCCGCCCCTGTTCTGGTGCCTTTATGTACAGTGGCAGTACCCTAGCTCTGGTGTATACAAGTAGCCCCTCAGCTCTGGTACCTTGGTGAATAAGGCAGCACCCTCAAGCTTTGGCACCTTGGTGTACAGGTATTCTCCAGCTCTGGTGCCTTGGTAATACAGGCAGTCCCTAACTCTGGTGACTTTGTGTATAAGGGAGCCCCCGCCCCTGTTCTGGTGCCTTTATGTACAGTGGCAGTACCCTAGCTCTAGTGTATACAAGTAGCCCCTCAGCTCTGGTACCTTGGTGAATAAGGCAGCACCCTCAAGCTTTGGCGCCTTGGTGTACAGGTATACTCCAGCTCTGGTGCCTTGGTAATACAGGAAGTCCCTAACTCTGGTGACTTTGTGTATAAGGGAGCCCCCACCACCAGTTCTGGTGCCTTTATGTACAGTGGCAGTACCCTAGCTCTGGTGTATACAAGTAGCCCCTCAGCTCTGGTACCTTGGTGAATAAGGCAGCCCCCTCAAGCTTTGGCACCTTGGTGTACAGGTATACTCCAGCTCTGGTACCTTGGTAATACAAGCAGTCACTAACTCTGGTGCCTTTGTGTATAATGGAGCCCCCCGCCCCTGTTCTGGTATCTTTATGTACAGTGGCAGTACCCTAGCTCTGGTGTATATAAGTAGCCCCTCAGCTCTGGTACCTTGGTGAATAAGGCAGCACCCTCAAGCTTTGGCGCCTTGGTGTACAGGTATACTCCAGCTCTGGTGCCTTGGTAATGGAGGCAGTCACTAACTCTGGTGCCTTTGTGTATAAGGGAGTCCCCCGCCCCTGTTCTGGTGCCTTTATGTACAGTGGCAGTACCCTAGCTCTGGTGTATACAAGTAGCCCCTCAGCTCTGGTACCTTGGTGAATAAGGCAGCCCCCTCAAGCTTTGGCACCTTGGTGTACAGGTATACTCCAGCTCTGGTACCTTGGTAATACAGGCAGTCACTAACTCTGGTGCCTTTGTGTACAGTGGCAGTACCCTAGCTCTGGTGTATACAAGTAGTCCCTCAGCTCTGGTACCTTGGTGAATAAGGCAGCACCCTCAAGCTTTGGCGCCTTGGTGTACAGGTATACTCCAGCTCTTGTGCCTTGGTAATACAGGCAGTCACTAACTCTGGTGCCTTTGTGTATAAGGGAGCCCCCTGCCCCTGTTCTGGTGCCTTTATGTACAGTGGCAATACCCTAGCTCTGGTGTATACAAGTAGCTCTCAGCTCTGGTACCTTGGTGAATAAGGCAGCACCCTCAAGCTTTGGCACCTTGGTGTACAGGTATACTCCAGCTCTGGTGCCTTGGTAATGGAGGCAGTCACTAACTCTGGTGCCTTTGTGTATAAGGGAGCCCCCCGCCCCTGTTCTGGTGCCTTTAATGTACAGTGGCAGTACCCTAGCTCTGGTGTATACAAGTAGCCCCTCAGCTCTGGTACCTTGGTGAATAAGGCAGCACCCTCAAGCTTTGGCACCTTGGTGTACAGGTATACTCCAGCTCTGGTGCCTTGGTAATGGAGGCAGTCACTAACTCTGGTGCCTTTGTGTATAAGGGAGCCCCCCGCCCCTGTTCTGGTGCGTTTATGTACAGTGGCAGTACCCTAGCTCTGGTGTATACAAGTAGCCCCTCAGCTCTGGTACCTTGGTGAATAAGGCAGCCCCCTCAAGCTTTGGCACCTTGGTGTACAGGTATACTCCAGCTCTGGTGCCTTGGTAATGGAGGCAGTCACTAACTCTGGTGCCTTTGTGAATAAGGGAGCCCCCACCACCAGTTTTGGTGCGTTTATGTACAGTGGCAGTACCCTAGCTCTGGTGTATACAAGGAGCCCCTCAGCTCTGGTACCTTGGTGAATAAGGCAGCCCCCTCAAGCTTTGGCGCCTTGGTGTACAGGTATACTCCAGCTCTGGTGCCTTGGTAATACAGGCAGTCACTAACTCTGGTGCCTTTGTGTATAAGGGAGCCCCCCGCCCCTGTTCTGGTGCCTTTATGTACAGTGGCAGTACCCTAGCTCTGGTGTATACAAGTAGCCCCTCAGCTCTGGTACCTTGGTGAATAAGGTAGCACCCTCAAGCTTTGGCGCCTTGGTGTACAGGTATACTCCAGCTCTGGTGCCTTGGTAATGGAGGCAGTCACTAACTCTGGTGCCTTTGTGTATAAGGGAGCCCCCGCCCCTGTTCTGGTGCCTTTATGTACAGTGGCAGTACCCTAGCTCTGGTGTATACAAGTAGCCCCACAGCTCTGGTACCTTGGTGAATAAGGCAGCCCCCCAAGCTTTGGCACCTTGGTGTACAGGTATACTCCAGCTCTGGTGCCTTGGTAATGGAGGCAGTCACTAACTCTGGTGCCTTTGTGAATAAGGGAGCCCCCCACCACCAGTTTTGGTGCCTTTATGTACAGTGGCAGTACCCTAGCTCTGGTGTATACAAGGAGCCCCTCAGCTCTGGTACCTTGGTGAATAAGGCAGCCCCCTCAAGCTTTGGCGCCTTGGTGTACAGGTATACTCCAGCTCTGGTGCCTTGGTAATACAGGCAGTCACTAACTCTGGTGCCTTTGTGTATAAGGGAGCCCCCCGCCCCTGTTCTGGTGCCTTTATGTACAGTGGCAGTACCCTAGCTCTGGTGTATACAAGTAGCCCCTCAGCTCTGGTACCTTGGTGAATAAGGCAGCACCCTCAAGCTTGGGCGCCTTCGTGTACAGGTATACTCCAGCTCTGGTGCCTTGGTAATACAGGCAGTCCCTAACTCTGGTGACTTTGTGTATAAGGGAGCCCCCCGCCCCTGTTCTGGTGCCTTTATGTACAGTGGCAGTACCCTAGCTCTGGTGTATACAAGTAGCCCCTCAGCTCTGGTACCTTTGTGAATAAGGCAGCACCCTCAAGCTTTGGTGCCTTGGTGTACAGGTATACTCCAGCTCTGGTGCCTTGGTAATGGAGGCAGTCACTAACTCTGGTGCCTTTGTGTATAAGGGAGCCCCCCGCCCCTGTTCTGGTGCCTTTATGTACAGTGGCAGTACCCAAGCTCTGGTGTATACAAGTAGCCCCTCAGCTCTGGTACCTTGATGAATAAGGCAGCACCCTCAAGCTTTGGCGCCTTGGTGTACAGGTATACTCCAGCTCTGGTGCCTTGGTAATGGAGGCAGTCACTAACTCTGGTGCCTTTGTGTATAAGGAGCCCCCCGCCCCTATTCTGGTGCCTTTATGTACAGTGGCAGTACCCTAGCTCTGGTGTATACAAGTAGCCCCTCAGCTCTGGTACCTTGGTGAATAAGGCAGCACCCTCAAGCTTTGGCGCCTTGGTGTACAGGTATACTCCAGCTCTGGTGCCTTGGTAATGGAGGCAGTCACTAACCCTGGTGCCTTTGTGTATAAGGGAGCCCCCCGCCCCTGTTCTGGTGCCTTTTTGTACAGTGGCAGTACCCTAGCTCTGGTGTATACAAGTAGCCCCTCAGCTCTGGTACCTTGGTGAATAAGGCAGCACCCTCAAGCTTTGGCGCCTTGGTGTACAGGTATACTCCAGCTCTGGTGCCTTGGTAATGGAGACAGTCACTGACTCTGGTGCCTTTGTGTATAAGGGAGCCCCCCGCCCCTGTTCTGGTGCCTTTATGTACAGTGGCAGTACCCTAGCTCTGGTGTATACAAGTAGCCCCTCAGCTCTGGTACCTTGGTGAATAAGGCAGCACCCTCAAGCTTTGACGCCTTGGTGTACAGGTATACTCCAGCTCTGGTGCCTTGGTAATACAGGCAGTCACTAACTCTGGTGCCTTTGTGTATAAGGGAGCCCCCCGCCCCTGTTCTGGTGCCTTTATGTACAGTGGCAGTACCCTAGCTCTGGTGTATACAAGTAGCCCCTCAGCTCTGGTACCTTGGTGAATAAGGCAGCACCCTCAAGCTTTGGCGCCTTGGTGTACAGGTATACTCCAGCTCTGGTGCCTTGGTAATACAGGCAGTCACTAACTCTGGTGACTTTGTGTATAAGGGAGCCCCCGCCCCTGTTCTGGTGCCTTTATGTACAGTGGCAGTACCCTAGCTCTGGTGTATACAAGTAGCCCCTCAGCTCTGGTACCTTGGTGAATAAGGCAGCATCCTCAAGCTTTGGCGCCTTGGTGTACAGGTATACTCCAGCTCTGGTGCCTTGGTAATGGAGGCAGTCCCTAACTCTGGTGACTTTGTGTATAAGGGAGCCCCCCGCCCCTGTTCTGGTGCCTTTATGTACAGTGGCAGTACCCTAGCTCTGGTGTATACAAGTAGCCCCTCAGCTCTGGTACCTTGGTGAATAAGGCAGCACCCTCAAGCTTTGGCACCTTGGTGTACAGGTATACTCCAGCTCTGGTACCTTGGTAATACAGGCAGTCACTAACTCTGGTGCCTTTGTGTACAGTGGCAGTACCCTAGCTCTGGTGTATACAAGTAGTCCCTCAGCTCTGGTACCTTGGTGAATAAGGCAGCACCCTCAAGCTTTGGCACCTTGGTGTACAGGTATACTCCAGCTCTGGTGCCTTGGTAATACAGGCAGTCCCTAACTCTGGTGACTTTGTGTATAAGGGAGCCCCCCGCCCCTGTTCTGGTGCCTTTATGTACAGCGGCAGTACCCTAGCTCTGGTGTATACAAGTAGCCCCTTAGCTCTGGTACCTTGGTGAATAAGGCAGCACCCTCAAGGTTTGGCGCCTTGGTGTACAGGTATACTCCAGCTCTGGTGCCTTGGTAATACAGGTAGTCCCTAACTCTGGTGACTTTGTGTATAAGGGAGCCCCCCACCACCAGTTCTGGTGCCTTTATGTACAGTGGCAGTACTCTAGCTCTGGTGTATACAAGTAGCCCCTCAGCTCTGGTACCTTGGTGAATAAGGCAGCACCCTCAAGCTTTGGCACCTTGGTGTACAGGTATACTCCAGCTCTGGTGCCTTGGTAATACAGGCAGTCACTAACTCTGGTGCCTTTGTGTATAAGGGAGCCCCCGCCCCTGTTCTGGTGCCTTTATGTACAGTGGCAGTACCCTAGCTCTGGTGTATACAAGTAGCCCCTCAGCTCTGTTACCTTGGTGAATAAGGCAGCACCCTCAAGCTTTGGCACCTTGGTGTACAGGTATACTTCAGCTCTTGTGCCTTGGTAATACAGGTAGTCACTCTGGTGCCTTTGTGTATAAGGGAGCCCCCGCTCCTGTTCTGGTGCCTTTATGTACAGTGGCAGTACCCTAGCTCTGGTGTATACAAGTAGCCCCTCAGCTCTGGTACCTTGGTGAATAAGGCAGCCCCCTCAAGCTTTGGCGCCTTGGTGTACAGGTATACTCCAGCTCTGGTGCCTTGGTAATGGAGGCAGTCACTAACTCTGGTGCCTTTGTGTATAAGGGAGCCCCCCGCCCCTGTTCTGGTGCCTTTATGTACAGTGACAGTACCCTAGCTCTGGTGTATACAAGTAGCCCCTCAGCTCTGGTACCTTGGTGAATAAGGCAGCACCCTCAAGCTTTGGCGCCTTGGTGTACAGGTATACTCCAGCTCTGGTGCATTGGTAATGGAGGCAGTCACTAACTCTGGTGCCTTTGTGTATAAGGGAGCCCCCACCCCTGTTCTGGTGCCTTTATGTACAGTGGCAGTACCCTAGCTCTGGTGTATACAAGTAGCCCCTCAGGTCTGGTACCTTGGTGAATAAGGCAGCACCCTCAAGCTTTGGCACCTTGGTGTACAGGTATACTCCAGCTCTTGTGCCTTGGTAATACAGGTAGTCACTCTGGTGCCTTTGTGTATAAGGGAGCCCCCGCCCCTGTTCTGGTGCCTTTATGTACAGTGGCAGTACCCTAGCTCTGGTGTATACAAGTAGCCCCTCAGCTCTGGTACCTTGGTGAATAAGGCAGCCCCCTCAAGCTTTGGCACCTTGGTGTACAGGTATACTCCAGCTCTGGTGCCTTGGTAATGGAGGCAGTCACTAACTCTGGTGCCTTTGTGTATAAGGGAGCCCCCCGCCCCTGTTCTGGTGCCTTTATGTACAGTGGCAGTACCCTAGCTCTGGTGTATACAAGTAGCCCCTCAGCTCTGGTACCTTGGTGAATAAGGCAGCACCCTCAAGCTTTGGTGCCTTGGTGTACAGGTATACTCCAGCTCTGGTGCCTTGGTAATACAGGCAGTCCCTAACTCTGGTGACTTTGTGTATAAGGGAGCCCCCCGCCCCTGTTCTGGTGCCTTTATGTACAGTGGCAGTACCCTAGCTCTGGTGTATACAAGTAGCCCCTCAGCTCTGGTACCTTGGTGAATAAGGCAGCACCCTCAAGCTTTGACGCCTTGGTGTACAGGTATACTCCAGCTCTGGTGCCTTGGTAATACAGGCAGTCACTAACTCTGGTGCCTTTGTGTATAAGGGAGCCCCCCGCCCCTGTTCTGGTGCCTTTATGTACAGTGGCAGTACCCTAGCTCTGGTGTATACAAGTAGCCCCTCAGCTCCGGTACCTTGGTGAATAAGGCAGCACCCTCAAGCTTTGGCGCCTTGGTGTACAGGTATACTCCAGCTCTGGTGCCTTGGTAATACAGGCAGTCCCTAACTCTGGTGATTTTGTGTATAAGGGAGCCCCCACCACCAGTTCTGGTGCCTTTATGTACAGTGGCAGTACCCTAGCTCTGGTGTATACAAGTAGCCCCTCAGCTCTGGTACCTTGGTGAATAAGGCAGCCCCCTCAAGCTTTGGCGCCTTGGTGTACAGGTATACTCCAGCTCTGGTGCCTTGGTAATGGAGGCAGTCACTAACTCTGGTTCCTTTGTGTATAAGGGAGCCCCCCGCCCCTGTTCTGGTGCCTTTATGTACAGTGGCAGTACCCTAGCTCTGGTGTATACAAGTAGCCCCTCAGCTCTGGTACCTTTGTGAATAAGGCAGCACCCTCAAGCTTTGGTGCCTTGGTGTACAGGTATACTCCAGCTCTGGTGCCTTGGTAATGGAGGCAGTCACTAACTCTGGTGCCTTTGTGTATAAGGGAGCCCCCCGCCCCTGTTCTGGTGCCTTTATGTACAGTGGCAGTACCCAAGCTCTGGTGTATACAAGTAGCCCCTCAGCTCTGGTACCTTGATGAATAAGGCAGCACCCTCAAGCTTTGGCGCCTTGGTGTACAGGTATACTCCAGCTCTGGTGCCTTGGTAATGGAGGCAGTCACTAACTCTGGTGCCTTTGTGTATAAGGGAGCCCCCCGCCCCTATTCTGGTGCCTTTATGTACAGTGGCAGTACCCTAGCTCTGGTGTATACAAGTAGCCCCTCAGCTCTGGTACCTTGGTGAATAAGGCAGCACCCTCAAGCTTTGGCGCCTTGGTGTACAGGTATACTCCAGCTCTGGTGCCTTGGTAATGGAGGCAGTCACTAACCCTGGTGCCTTTGTGTATAAGGGAGCCCCCCGCCCCTGTTCTGGTGCCTTTATGTACAGTGGCAGTACCCTAGCTCTGGTGTATACAAGTAGCCCCTCAGCTCTGGTACCTTGGTGAATAAGGCAGCACCCTCAAGCTTTGGCGCCTTGGTGTACAGGTATACTCCAGCTCTGGTGCCTTGGTAATGGAGGCAGTCACTGACTCTGGTGCCTTTGTGTATAAGGGAGCCCCCCGCCCCTGTTCTGGTGCCTTTATGTACAGTGGCAGTACCCTAGCTCTGGTGTATACAAGTAGCCCCTCAGCTCTGGTACCTTGGTGAATAAGGCAGCACCCTCAAGCTTTGACGCCTTGGTGTACAGGTATACTCCAGCTCTGGTGCCTTGGTAATACAGGCAGTCACTAACTCTGGTGCCTTTGTGTATAAGGGAGCCCCCGCCCCTGTTCTGGTGCCTTTATGTACAGTGGCAGTACCCTAGCTCTGGTGTATACAAGTAGCCCCTCAGCTCTGGTACCTTGGTGAATAAGGCAGCACCCTCAAGCTTTGGCGCCTTGGTGTACAGGTATACTCCAGCTCTGGTGCCTTGGTAATACAGGCAGTCACTAACTCTGGTGACTTTGTGTATAAGGGAGCCCCCCGCCCCTGTTCTGGTGCCTTTATGTACAGTGGCAGTACCCTAGCTCTGGTGTATACAAGTAGCCCCTCAGCTCTGGTACCTTGGTGAATAAGGCAGCATCCTCAAGCTTTGGCGCCTTGGTGTACAGGTATACTCCAGCTCTGGTGCCTTGGTAATGGAGGCAGTCCCTAACTCTGGTGACTTTGTGTATAAGGGAGCCCCCCGCCCCTGTTCTGGTGCCTTTATGTACAGTGGCAGTACCCTAGCTCTGGTGTATACAAGTAGCCCCTCAGCTCTGGTACCTTGGTGAATAAGGCAGCACCCTCAAGCTTTGGCACCTTGGTGTACAGGTATACTCCAGCTCTGGTACCTTGGTAATACAGGCAGTCACTAACTCTGGTGCCTTTGTGTACAGTGGCAGTACCCTAGCTCTGGTGTATACAAGTAGTCCCTCAGCTCTGGTACCTTGGTGAATAAGGCAGCACCCTCAAGCTTTGGCACCTTGGTGTACAGGTATACTCCAGCTCTGGTGCCTTGGTAATACAGGCAGTCCCTAACTCTGGTGACTTTGTGTATAAGGGAGCCCCCGCCCCTGTTCTGGTGCCTTTATGTACAGCGGCAGTACCCTAGCTCTGGTGTATACAAGTAGCCCCTCAGCTCTGGTACCTTGGTGAATAAGGCAGCACCCTCAAGGTTTGGCGCCTTGGTGTACAGGTATACTCCAGCTCTGGTGCCTTGGTAATACAGGTAGTCCCTAACTCTGGTGACTTTGTGTATAAGGGAGCCCCCCACCACCTGTTCTGGTGCCTTTATGTACAGTGGCAGTACTCTAGCTCTGGTGTATACAAGTAGCCCCTCAGCTCTGGTACCTTGGTGAATAAGGCAGCACCCTCAAGCTTTGGCACCTTGGTGTACAGGTATACTCCAGCTCTGGTGCCTTGGTAATACAGGCAGTCACTAACTCTGGTGCCTTTGTGTATAAGGGAGCCCCCCGCCCCTGTTCTGGTGCCTTTATGTACAGTGGCAGTACCCTAGCTCTGGTGTATACAAGTAGCCCCTCAGCTCTGTTACCTTGGTGAATAAGGCAGCACCCTCAAGCTTTGGCACCTTGGTGTACAGGTATACTTCAGCTCTTGTGCCTTGGTAATACAGGTAGTCACTAACTCTGGTGCCTTTGTGTATAAGGGAGCCCCCGCTCCTGTTCTGGTGCCTTTATGTACAGTGGCAGTACCCTAGCTCTGGTGTATACAAGTAGCCCCTCAGCTCTGGTACCTTGGTGAATAAGGCAGCCCCCTCAAGCTTTGGCGCCTTGGTGTACAGGTATACTCCAGCTCTGGTGCCTTGGTAATGGAGGCAGTCACTAACTCTGGTGCCTTTGTGTATAAGGAGCCCCCCGCCCCTGTTCTGGTGCCTTTATGTACAGTGACAGTACCCTAGCTCTGGTGTATACAAGTAGCCCCTCAGCTCTGGTACCTTGGTGAATAAGGCAGCACCCTCAAGCTTTGGCGCCTTGGTGTACAGGTATACTCCAGCTCTGGTGCCTTGGTAATGCAGGCAGTCACTAACTCTGGTGCCTTTGTGTATAAGGGAGCCCCCACCCCTGTTCTGGTGCCTTTATGTACAGTGGCAGTACCCTAGCTCTGGTGTATACAAGTAGCCCCTCAGCTCTGGTACCTTGGTGAATAAGGCAGCACCCTCAAGCTTTGGCACCTTGGTGTACAGGTATACTCCAGCTCTTGTGCCTTGGTAATACAGGTAGTCACTAACTCTGGTGCCTTTGTGTATAAGGGAGCCCCCCCCCCTGTTCTGGTGCCTTTATGTACAGTGGCAGTACCCTAGCTCTGGTGTATACAAGTAGCCCCTCAGCTCTGGTACCTTGGTGAATAAGGCAGCCCCCTCAAGCTTTGGCACCTTGGTGTACAGGTATACTCCAGCTCTGGTGCCTTGGTAATGGAGGCAGTCACTAACTCTGGTGCCTTTGTGTATAAGGGAGCCCCCCGCCCCTGTTCTGGTGCCTTTATGTACAGTGGCAGTACCCTAGCTCTGGTGTATACAAGTAGCCCCTCAGCTCTGGTACCTTGGTGAATAAGGCAGCACCCTCAAGCTTTGGCGCCTTGGTGTACAGGTATACTCCAGCTCTGGTGCCTTGGTAATACAGGCAGTCCCTAACTCTGGTGACTTTGTGTATAAGGGAGCCCCCCGCCCCTGTTCTGGTGCCTTTATGTACAGTGGCAGTACCCTAGCTCTGGTGTATACAAGTAGCCCCTCAGCTCTGGTACCTTGGTGAATAAGGCAGCACCCTCAAGCTTTGGCGCCTTGGTGTACAGGTATACTCCAGCTCTGGTGCCTTGGTAATGCAGGCAGTCACTAACTCTGGTGCCTTTGTGTATAAGGGAGCCCCCCGCCCCTGTTCTGGTGCCTTTATGTACAGTGGCAGTACCCTAGCTCTGGTGTATACAAGTAGCCCCTCAGCTCCGGTACCTTGGTGAATAAGGCAGCACCCTCAAGCTTTGGCGCCTTGGTGTACAGGTATACTCCAGCTCTGGTGCCTTGGTAATACAGGCAGTCACTAACTCTGGTGCTTTTGTGTATAAGGGAGCCCCCCACCACCAGTTCTGGTGCCTTTATGTACAGTGGCAGTACCCTAGCTCTGGTGTATACAAGTAGCCCCTCAGCTCTGGTACCTTGGTGAATAAGGCAGCCCCCTCAAGCTTTGGCGCCTTGGTGTACAGGTATACTCCAGCTCTGGTGCCTTGGTAATGGAGGCAGTCACTAACTCTGGTGCCTTTGTGTATAAGGGAGCCCCCGCCCCTGTTCTGGTGCCTTTATGTACAGTGGCAGTACCCTAGCTCTGGTGTATACAAGTAGCCCCTCAGCTCTGGTACCTTGGTGAATAAGGCAGCACCCTCAAGCTTTGGCACCTTGGTGTACAGGTATACTCCAGCTCTGGTGCCTTGGTAATACAGGCAGTCCCTAACTCTGGTGACTTTGTGTATAAGGGAGCCCCCGCCCCTGTTCTGGTGCCTTTATGTACAGTGGCAGTACCCTAGCTCTGGTGTATACAAGTAGCCCCTCAGCTCTGGTACCTTGGTGAATAAGGCAGCACCCTCAAGCTTTGGCGCCTTGGTGTACAGGTATACTCCAGCTCTGGTGCCTTGGTAATACAGGCAGTCCCTAACTCTGGTGACTTTGTGTATAAGGGAGCCCCCACCACCAGTTCTGGTGCCTTTATGTACAGTGGCAGTACCCTAGCTCTGGTGTATACAAGTAGCCCCTCAGCTCTGGTACCTTGGTGAATAAGGCAGCACCCTCAAGCTTTGGTACCTTGGTGTACAGGTATACTCCAGCTCTGGTGCCTTGGTAATACAGGCAGTCACTAACTCTGGTGCCTTTGTGTATAATGGAGCCCCCCGCCCCTGTTCTGGTGCCTTTATGTACAGTGGCAGTACCCTAGCTCTGGTGTATACAAGTAGCCCCTCAGCTCTGGTACCTTGGTGAATAAGGCAGCACCCTCAAGCTTTGGCACCTTGGTGTACAGGTATACTCCAGCTCTGGTACCTTGGTAATACAGGCAGTCACTAACTCTGGTGCCTTTGTGTATAATGGAGCCCCCGCCCCTGTTCTGGTGCCTTTATGTACAGTGGCAGTACCCTAGCTCTGGTGTATACAAGTAGCCCCTCAGCTCTGGTACCTTGGTGAATAAGGCAGCACCCTCAAGCTTTGGCGCCTTGGTGTACAGGTATACTCCAGCTCTGGTGCCTTGGTAATGGAGGCAGTCACTAACTCTGGTGCCTTTGTGTATAAGGGAGTCCCCCGCCCCTGTTCTGGTGCCTTTATGTACAGTGGCAGTACCCTAGCTCTGGTGTATACAAGTAGCCCCTCAGCTCTGGTACCTTGGTGAATAAGGCAGCCCCCTCAAGCTTTGGCACCTTGGTGTACAGGTATACTCCAGCTCTGGTGCCTTGGTAATACAGGCAGTCACTAACTCTGGTGCCTTTGTGTACAGTGGCAGTACCCTAGCTCTGGTGTATACAAGTAGCCCCTCAGCTCTGGTACCTTGGTGAATAAGGCAGCACCCTCAAGCTTTGGCGCCTTGGTGTACAGGTATAATCCAGCTCTTGTGCCTTGGTAATACAGGCAGTCACTAACTCTGGTGCCTTTGTGTATAAGGGAGCCCCCCGCCCCTGTTCTGGTGCCTTTATGTACAGTGGCAGTACCCTAGCTCTGGTGTATACAAGTAGCCCCTCAGCTCTGGTACCTTGGTGAATAAGGCAGCACCCTCAAGCTTTGGCACCTTGGTGTACAGGTATACTCCAGCTCTGGTGCCTTGGTAATGGAGGCAGTCACTAACTCTGGTGCCTTTGTGTATAAGGGAGCCCCCCGCCCCTGTTCTGGTGCCTTTATGTACAGTGGCAGTACCCTAGCTCTGGTGTATACAAGTAGCCCCTCAGCTCTGGTACCTTGGTGAATAAGGCAGCACCCTCAAGCTTTGGCGCCTTGGTGTACAGGTATACTCCAGCTCTGGTGCCTTGGTAATGGAGGCAGTCACTAACTCTGGTGCCTTTGTGTATAAGGGAGCCCCCCGCCCCTGTTCTGGTGCCTTTATGTACAGTGGCAGTACCCTAGCTCTGGTGTATACAAGTAGCCCCTCAGCTCTGGTACCTTGGTGAATAAGGCAGCACCCTCAAGCTTTGGCGCCTTGGTGTACAGGTATACTCCAGCTCTGGTGCCTTGGTAATGGAGGCAGTCACTAACTCTGGTGCCTTTGTGTATAAGGGAGCCCCCGCCCCTGTTCTGGTGCCTTTATGTACAGTGGCAGTACCCTAGCTCTGGTGTATACAAGTAGCCCCTCAGCTCTGGTACCTTGGTGAATAAGGCAGCACCCTCAAGCTTTGGCGCCTTGGTGTACAGGTATACTCCAGCTCTGGTGCCTTGGTAATACAGGCAGTCACTAACTCTGGTGCCTTTGTGTATAAGGGAGCCCCCTGCCCCTGTTCTGGTGCCTTTATGTACAGTGGCAGTACCCTAGCTCTGGTGTATACAAGTAGCCCCTCAGCTCTGGTACCTTGGTGAATAAGGCAGCACCCTCAAGCTTTGGCGCCTTGGTGTACAGGTATACTCCAGCTCTGGTGCCTTGGTAATACAGGCAGTCCCTAACTCTGGTGATTTTGTGTATAAGGGAGCCCCCCACCACCAGTTCTGGTGCCTTTATGTACAGTGGCAGTACCCTAGCTCTGGTGTATACAAGTAGCCCCTCAGCTCTGGTACCTTGGTGAATAAGGCAGCCCCCTCAAGCTTTGGCGCCTTGGTGTACAGGTATACTCCAGCTCTGGTGACTTGGTAATGGAGGCAGTCACTAACTCTGGTGCCTTTGTGTATAAGGGAGCCCCCCGCCCCTGTTCTGGTGCCTTTAATGTACAGTGGCAGTACCCTAGCTCTGGTGTATACAAGTAGCCCCTCAGCTCTGGTACCTTGGTGAATAAGGCAGCACCCTCAAGCTTTGGCGCCTTGGTGTACAGGTATACTCCAGCTCTGGTGCCTTGGTAATACAGGCAGTCACTAACTCTGGTGCCTTTGTGTATAAGGGAGCCCCCCGCCCCTGTTCTGGTGCCTTTATGTACAGTGGCAGTACCCTAGCTCTGGTGTATACAAGTAGCCCCTCAGCTCTGGTACCTTGGTGAATAAGGTAGCCCCCTCAAGCTTTGGCGCCTTGGTGTACAGGTATACTCCAGCTCTGGTGCCTTGGTAATGGAGGCAGTCACTAACTCTGGTGCCTTTGTGTATAAGGGAGCCCCCGCCCCTGTTCTGGTGCCTTTATGTACAGTGGCAGTACCCTAGCTCTGGTGTATACAAGTAGCCCCTCAGCTCTGGTACCTTGGTGAATAAGGCAGCACCCTCAAGCTTTGGCACCTTGGTGTACAGGTATACTCCAGCTCTGGTGCCTTGGTAATACAGGCAGTCCCTAACTCTGGTGACTTTGTGTATAAGGGAGCCCCCCGCCCCTGTTCTGGTGCCTTTATGTACAGTGGCAGTACCCTAGCTCTGGTGTATACAAGTAGCCCCTCAGCTCTGGTACCTTGGTGAATAAGGCAGCACCCTCAAGCTTTGGCGCCTTGGTGTACAGGTATACTCCAGCTCTGGTGCCTTGGTAATACAGGAAGTCCCTAACTCTGGTGACTTTGTGTATAAGGGAGCCCCCACCACCAGTTCTGGTGCCTTTATGTACAGTGGCAGTACCCTAGCTCTGGTGTATACAAGTAGCCCCTCAGCTCTGGTACCTTGGTGAATAAGGCAGCCCCCTCAAGCTTTGGCACCTTGGTGTACAGGTATACTCCAGCTCTGGTACCTTGGTAATACAGGCAGTCACTAACTCTGGTGCCTTTGTGTATAATGGAGCCCCCCGCCCCTGTTCTGGTGCCTTTATGTACAGTGGCAGTACCCTAGCTCTGGTGTATATAAGTAGCCCCTCAGCTCTGGTATCTTGGTGAATAAGGCAGCACCCTCAAGCTTTGGCGCCTTGGTGTACAGGTATACTCCAGCTCTGGTGCCTTGGTAATGGAGGCAGTCACTAACTCTTGTGCCTTTGTGTATAAGGGAGTCCCCCGCCCCTGTTCTGGTGCCTTTATGTACAGTGGCAGTACCCTAGCTCTGGTGTATACAAGTAGCCCCTCAGCTCTGGTACCTTGGTGAATAAGGCAGCCCCCTCAAGCTTTGGCACCTTGGTGTACAGGTATACTCCAGCTCTGGTACCTTGGTAATACAGGCAGTCACTAACTCTGGTGCCTTTGTGTACAGTGGCAGTACCCTAGCTCTGGTGTATACAAGTAGTCCCTCAGCTCTGGTACCTTGGTGAATAAGGCAGCACCCTCAAGCTTTGGCGCCTTGGTGTACAGGTATACTCCAGCTCTTGTGCCTTGGTAATACAGGCAGTCACTAACTCTGGTGCCTTTGTGTATAAGGGAGCCCCCCGCCCCTGTTCTGGTGCCTTTATGTACAGTGGCAATACCCTAGCTCTGGTGTATACAAGTAGCCCCTCAGCTCTGGTACCTTGGTGAATAAGGCAGCACCCTCAAGCTTTGGCACCTTGGTGTACAGGTATACTCCAGCTCTGGTGCCTTGGTAATGGAGGCAGTCACTAACTCTGGTGCCTTTGTGTATAAGGGAGCCCCCCGCCCCTGTTCTGGTGCCTTTAATGTACAGTGGTAGTACCCTAGCTCTGGTGTATACAAGTAGCCCCTCAGCTCTGGTACCTTGGTGAATAAGGCAGCCCCCTCAAGCTTTGGCGCCTTGGTGTACAGGTATACTCCAGCTCTGGTGCCTTGGTAATACAGGCAGTCACTAACTCTGGTGCCTTTGTGTATAAGGGAGCCCCCCGCCCCTGTTCTGGTGCCTTTATGTACAGTGGCAGTACCCTAGCTCTGGTGTATACAAGTAGCCCCTCAGCTCTGGTACCTTGGTGAATAAGGTAGCACCCTCAAGCTTTGGCGCCTTGGTGTACAGGTATACTCCAGCTCTGGTGCCTTGGTAATGGAGGCAGTCACTAACTCTGGTGCCTTTGTGTATAAGGGAGCCCCCCGCCCCTGTTCTGGTGCCTTTATGTACAGTGGCAGTACCCTAGCTCTGGTGTATACAAGTAGCCCCTCAGCTCTGGTACCTTGGTGAATAAGGCAGCCCCCTCAAGCTTTGGCGCCTTGGTGTACAGGTATACTCCAGCTCTGGTGCCTTGGTAATGGAGGCAGTCACTAACCCTGGTGCCTTTGTGTATAAGGGAGCCCCCCGCCCCTGTTCTGGTGCCTTTATGTACAGTGGCAGTACCCTAGCTCTGGTGTATACAAGTAGCCCCTCAGCTCTGGTACCTTGGTGAATAAGGCAGCACCCTCAAGCTTTGGCGCCTTGGTGTACAGGTATACTCCAGCTCTGGTGCC
The DNA here is from genome assembly GCA_963921515.1 of Calotriton arnoldi. Taxonomy (NCBI): domain Eukaryota; kingdom Metazoa; phylum Chordata; class Amphibia; order Caudata; family Salamandridae; genus Calotriton; species Calotriton arnoldi. The sequence goes on from CAWUFW010000737.1 coordinate 2,927,835, forward strand.
TTGGTAATGGATGCAGTCACTAACTCTGGTGCCTTTGTGTATAAGGGAGCCCCCCGCCCCTGTTCTGGTGCCTTTATGTACAGTGGCAGTACCCTAGCTCTGGTGTATACAAGTAGCCCCTCAGCTCTGGTACCTTGGTGAATAAGGCAGCACCCTCAAGCTTTGGCGCCTTGGTGTACAGGTATACTCCAGCTCTGGTGCCTTGGTAATACAGGCAGTCACTAACTCTGGTGCCTTTGTGTATAAGGGAGCCCCCCGCCCCTGTTCTGGTGCCTTTATGTACAGTGGCAGTACCCTAGCTCTGGTGTATACAAGTAGCCCCTCAGCTCTGGTACCTTGGTGAATAAGGCAGCACCCTCAAGCTTTGGCGCCTTGGTGTACAGGTATACTCCAGCTCTGGTGCCTTGGTAATACAGGCAGTCACTAACTCTGGTGCCTTTGTGTATAAGGGAGCTCCAAACCACCAGTTCTGGTGCCTTTATGTACAGTGGCAGTACCCTAGCTCTGGTATATACAAGTAGCCCCTCAGCTCTGGTACCTTGGTGAATAAGGCAGCACCCTCAAGCTTTGGCGCCTTCGTGTACAGGTATACTCCAGCTCTGGTGCCTTGGTAATACAGGCAGTCCCTAACTCTGGTGATTTTGTGTATAAGGGAGCCCCCCACCACCAGTTCTGGTGCCTTTATGTACAGTGGCAGTACCCTAGCTCTGGTGTATACAAGTAGCCCCTCAGCTCTGGTACCTTGGTGAATAAGGCAGCACCCTCAAGCTTTGGCACCTTGGTGTACAGGTATACTCCAGCTCTGGTGCCTTGGTAATACAGGCAGTCCCTAACTCTGGTGCCTTTGTGTATAAGGGAGCCCCCAAACCACCAGTTCTGGTGCCTTTATGTACAGTGGCAGTACCCTAGCTCTGGTATATACAAGTAGCCCCTCAGCTCTGGTACCTTGGTGAATAAGGCAGCACCCTCAAGCTTTGGCACCTTGGTGTACAGGTATACTCCAGCTCTTGTGCCTTGGTAATACAGGTAGTCACTAACTCTGGTGACTTTGTGTATAAGGGAGCCCCCCGCCCCTGTTCTGGTGCCTTTATGTACAGTGGCAGTACCCTAGCTCTGGTGTATACAAGTAGCCCCTCAGCTCTGGTACCTTGGTGAATAAGGCAGCCCCCTCAAGCTTTGGCGCCTTGGTGTACAGGTATACTCCAGCTCTGGTGCCTTAGTAATGGAGGCAGTCACTAACTCTGGTGCCTTTGTGTATAAGGGAGCCCCCCGCCCCTGTTCTGGTGCCTTTATGTACAGTGGCAGTACCCTAGCTCTGGTGTATACAAGTAGCCCCTCAGCTCTGGTACCTTGGTGAATAAGGCAGCACCCTCAAGCTTTGGCGCCTTGGTGTACAGGTATACTCCAGCTCTTGTGCCATGGTAATACAGGTAGTCACTAACTCTGGTGCCTTTGTGTATAAGGGAGCCCCCCCCTGTTCTGGTGCCTTTATGTACAGTGGCAGTACCCTAGCTCTGGTGTATACAAGTAGCCCCTCAGCTCTGGTACCTTGGTGAATAAGGCAGCACCCTCAAGCTTTGGCGCCTTGGTGTACAGGTGTACTCCAGCTTTGGTGCCTTGGTAATACAGGCAGTCACTAACTCTGGTGCCTTTGTGTATAAGGGAGCCCCCCGCCCCTGTTCTGGTGCCTTTATGTACAGTGACAGTACCCTAGCTCTGGTGTATACAAGTAGCCCCTCAGCTCTGGTACCTTGGTGAATAAGGCAGCACCCTCAAGCTTTGGCGCCTTGGTGTACAGGTATACTCCAGCTCTGGTGCCTTGGTAATACAGGCAGTCACTAACTCTGGTGACTTTGTGTATAAGGGAGCCCCCCGCCCCTGTTCTGGTGCCTTTATGTACAGTGGCAGTACCCTAGCTCTGGTGTATACAAGTAGCCCCTCAGCTCTGGTACCTTGGTGAATAAGGCAGCATCCTCAAGCTTTGGCGCCTTGGTGTACAGGTATACTCCAGCTCTGGTGCCTTGGTAATGGAGGCAGTCCCTAACTCTGGTGACTTTGTGTATAAGGGAGCCCCCCGCCCCTGTTCTGGTGCCTTTATGTACAGTGGCAGTACCCTAGCTCTGGTGTATACAAGTAGCCCCTCAGCTCTGGTACCTTCGTGAATAAGGCAGCACCCTCAAGCTTTGGCACCTTGGTGTACAGGTATACTCCAGCTCTGGTACCTTGGTAATACAGGCAGTCACTAACTCTGGTGCCTTTGTGTACAGTGGCAGTACCCTAGCTCTGGTGTATACAAGTAGCCCCTCAGGTCTGGTACCTTGGTGAATAAGGCAGCACCCTCAAGCTTTGGCACCTTGGTGTACAGGTATACTCCAGCTCTTGTGCCTTGGTAATGGAGGCAGTCACTAACTCTGGTACCTTTGTGTATAAGGGAGCCCCCCGCCCCTGTTCTGGTGCCTTTATGTACATTGGCAGTACCCTAGCTCTGGTGTATACAAGTAGCCCCTCAGCTCTGGTACCTTGGTGAATAAGGCAGCACCCTCAAGCTTTGGTGCCTTGGTGTACAGGTATACTCCAGCTCTGGTGCCTTGGTAATACAGGCAGGCCCTAACAATGGTGACTTTGTGTATAAGGGAGCCCCCCGCCCCTGTTCTGGTGCCTTTATGTACAGTGGCAGTACCCTAGCTCTGGTGTATACAAGTAGCCCCTCAGCTCTGGTACCTTGGTGAATAAGGCAGCCCCCTCAAGCTTTGGCGCCTTGGTGTACAGGTATACTCCAGCTCTGGTGCCTTGGTAATGGAGGCAGTCACTAACTCTGGTGCCTTTGTGTATAAGGGAGCCCCCGCCCCTGTTCTGGTGCCTTTATGTACAGTGGCAGTACCCTAGCTCTGGTGTATACAAGTAGCCCCTCAGCTCTGGTACCTTGGTGAATAAGGCAGCACCCTCAAGCTTTGGCACCTTGGTGTACAGGTATTCTCCAGCTCTGGTGCCTTGGTAATACAGGCAGTCCCTAACTCTGGTGACTTTGTGTATAAGGGAGCCCCCCGCCCCTGTTCTGGTGCCTTTATGTACAGTGGCAGTACCCTAGCTCTAGTGTATACAAGTAGCCCCTCAGCTCTGGTACCTTGGTGAATAAGGCAGCACCCTCAAGCTTTGGCGCCTTGGTGTACAGGTATACTCCAGCTCTGGTGCCTTGGTAATACAGGAAGTCCCTAACTCTGGTGACTTTGTGTATAAGGGAGCCCCCACCACCAGTTCTGGTGCCTTTATGTACAGTGGCAGTACCCTAGCTCTGGTGTATACAAGTAGCCCCTCAGCTCTGGTACCTTGGTGAATAAGGCAGCCCCCTCAAGCTTTGGCACCTTGGTGTACAGGTATACTCCAGCTCTGGTACCTTGGTAATACAAGCAGTCACTAACTCTGGTGCCTTTGTGTATAATGGAGCCCCCCGCCCCTGTTCTGGTATCTTTATGTACAGTGGCAGTACCCTAGCTCTGGTGTATATAAGTAGCCCCTCAGCTCTGGTACCTTGGTGAATAAGGCAGCACCCTCAAGCTTTGGCGCCTTGGTGTACAGGTATACTCCAGCTCTGGTGCCTTGGTAATGGAGGCAGTCACTAACTCTGGTGCCTTTGTGTATAAGGAGTCCCCCGCCCCTGTTCTGGTGCCTTTATGTACAGTGGCAGTACCCTAGCTCTGGTGTATACAAGTAGCCCCTCAGCTCTGGTACCTTGGTGAATAAGGCAGCCCCCTCAAGCTTTGGCACCTTGGTGTACAGGTATACTCCAGCTCTGGTACCTTGGTAATACAGGCAGTCACTAACTCTGGTGCCTTTGTGTACAGTGGCAGTACCCTAGCTCTGGTGTATACAAGTAGTCCCTCAGCTCTGGTACCTTGGTGAATAAGGCAGCACCCTCAAGCTTTGGCGCCTTGGTGTACAGGTATACTCCAGCTCTTGTGCCTTGGTAATACAGGCAGTCACTAACTCTGGTGCCTTTGTGTATAAGGGAGCCCCCTGCCCCTGTTCTGGTGCCTTTATGTACAGTGGCAATACCCTAGCTCTGGTGTATACAAGTAGCTCTCAGCTCTGGTACCTTGGTGAATAAGGCAGCACCCTCAAGCTTTGGCACCTTGGTGTACAGGTATACTCCAGCTCTGGTGCCTTGGTAATGGAGGCAGTCACTAACTCTGGTGCCTTTGTGTATAAGGGAGCCCCCCGCCCCTGTTCTGGTGCCTTTAATGTACAGTGGCAGTACCCTAGCTCTGGTGTATACAAGTAGCCCCTCAGCTCTGGTACCTTGGTGAATAAGGCAGCACCCTCAAGCTTTGGCACCTTGGTGTACAGGTATACTCCAGCTCTGGTGCCTTGGTAATGGAGGCAGTCACTAACTCTGGTGCCTTTGTGTATAAGGGAGCCCCCCGCCCCTGTTCTGGTGCGTTTATGTACAGTGGCAGTACCCTAGCTCTGGTGTATACAAGTAGCCCCTCAGCTCTGGTACCTTGGTGAATAAGGCAGCCCCCTCAAGCTTTGGCACCTTGGTGTACAGGTATACTCCAGCTCTGGTGCCTTGGTAATGGAGGCAGTCACTAACTCTGGTGCCTTTGTGAATAAGGGAGCCCCCACCACCAGTTTTGGTGCCTTTATGTACAGTGGCAGTACCCTAGCTCTGGTGTATACAAGGAGCCCCTCAGCTCTGGTACCTTGGTGAATAAGGCAGCCCCCTCAAGCTTTGGCGCCTTGGTGTACAGGTATACTCCAGCTCTGGTGCCTTGGTAATACAGGCAGTCACTAACTCTGGTGCCTTTGTGTATAAGGGAGCCCCCCGCCCCTGTTCTGGTGCCTTTATGTACAGTGGCAGTACCCTAGCTCTGGTGTATACAAGTAGCCCCTCAGCTCTGGTACCTTGGTGAATAAGGTAGCACCCTCAAGCTTTGGCGCCTTGGTGTACAGGTATACTCCAGCTCTGGTGCCTTGGTAATGGAGGCAGTCACTAACTCTGGTGCCTTTGTGTATAAGGGAGCCCCCCGCCCCTGTTCTGGTGCCTTTATGTACAGTGGCAGTACCCTAGCTCTGGTGTATACAAGTAGCCCCACAGCTCTGGTACCTTGGTGAATAAGGCAGCACCCTCAAGCTTTGGCACCTTGGTGTACAGGTATACTCCAGCTCTGGTGCCTTGGTAATGGAGGCAGTCACTAACTCTGGTGCCTTTGTGAATAAGGGAGCCCCCACCACCAGTTTTGGTGCCTTTATGTACAGTGGCAGTACCCTAGCTCTGGTGTATACAAGGAGCCCCTCAGCTCTGGTACCTTGGTGAATAAGGCAGCCCCCTCAAGCTTTGGCGCCTTGGTGTACAGGTATACTCCAGCTCTGGTGCCTTGGTAATACAGGCAGTCACTAACTCTGGTGCCTTTGTGTATAAGGGAGCCCCCCGCCCCTGTTCTGGTGCCTTTATGTACAGTGGCAGTACCCTAGCTCTGGTGTATACAAGTAGCCCCTCAGCTCTGGTACCTTGGTGAATAAGGCAGCACCCTCAAGCTTGGGCGCCTTCGTGTACAGGTATACTCCAGCTCTGGTGCCTTGGTAATACAGGCAGTCCCTAACTCTGGTGACTTTGTGTATAAGGGAGCCCCCCGCCCCTGTTCTGGTGCCTTTATGTACAGTGGCAGTACCCTAGCTCTGGTGTATACAAGTAGCCCCTCAGCTCTGGTACCTTTGTGAATAAGGCAGCACCCTCAAGCTTTGGTGCCTTGGTGTACAGGTATACTCCAGCTCTGGTGCCTTGGTAATGGAGGCAGTCACTAACTCTGGTGCCTTTGTGTATAAGGGAGCCCCCCGCCCCTGTTCTGGTGCCTTTATGTACAGTGGCAGTACCCAAGCTCTGGTGTATACAAGTAGCCCCTCAGCTCTGGTACCTTGATGAATAAGGCAGCACCCTCAAGCTTTGGCGCCTTGGTGTACAGGTATACTCCAGCTCTGGTGCCTTGGTAATGGAGGCAGTCACTAACTCTGGTGCCTTTGTGTATAAGGGAGCCCCCCGCCCCTATTCTGGTGCCTTTATGTACAGTGGCAGTACCCTAGCTCTGGTGTATACAAGTAGCCCCTCAGCTCTGGTACCTTGGTGAATAAGGCAGCACCCTCAAGCTTTGGCGCCTTGGTGTACAGGTATACTCCAGCTCTGGTGCCTTGGTAATGGAGGCAGTCACTAACCCTGGTGCCTTTGTGTATAAAGGAGCCCCCCGCCCCTGTTCTGGTGCCTTTTTGTACAGTGGCAGTACCCTAGCTCTGGTGTATACAAGTAGCCCCTCAGCTCTGGTACCTTGGTGAATAAGGCAGCACCCTCAAGCTTTGGCGCCTTGGTGTACAGGTATACTCCAGCTCTGGTGCCTTGGTAATGGAGGCAGTCACTGACTCTGGTGCCTTTGTGTATAAGGGAGCCCCCGCCCCTGTTCTGGTGCCTTTATGTACAGTGGCAGTACCCTAGCTCTGGTGTATACAAGTAGCCCCTCAGCTCTGGTACCTTGGTGAATAAGGCAGCACCCTCAAGCTTTGACGCCTTGGTGTACAGGTATACTCCAGCTCTGGTGCCTTGGTAATACAGGCAGTCACTAACTCTGGTGCCTTTGTGTATAAGGGAGCCCCCGCCCCTGTTCTGGTGCCTTTATGTACAGTGGCAGTACCCTAGCTCTGGTGTATACAAGTAGCCCCTCAGCTCTGGTACCTTGGTGAATAAGGCAGCACCCTCAAGCTTTGGCGCCTTGGTGTACAGGTATACTCCAGCTCTGGTGCCTTGGTAATACAGGCAGTCACTAACTCTGGTGACTTTGTGTATAAGGGAGCCCCCCGCCCCTGTTCTGGTGCCTTTATGTACAGTGGCAGTACCCTAGCTCTGGTGTATACAAGTAGCCCCTCAGCTCTGGTACCTTGGTGAATAAGGCAGCATCCTCAAGCTTTGGCGCCTTGGTGTACAGGTATACTCCAGCTCTGGTGCCTTGGTAATGGAGGCAGTCCCTAACTCTGGTGACTTTGTGTATAAGGGAGCCCCCCGCCCCTGTTCTGGTGCCTTTATGTACAGTGGCAGTACCCTAGCTCTGGTGTATACAAGTAGCCCCTCAGCTCTGGTACCTTGGTGAATAAGGCAGCACCCTCAAGCTTTGGCACCTTGGTGTACAGGTATACTCCAGCTCTGGTACCTTGGTAATACAGGCAGTCACTAACTCTGGTGCCTTTGTGTACAGTGGCAGTACCCTAGCTCTGGTGTATACAAGTAGTCCCTCAGCTCTGGTACCTTGGTGAATAAGGCAGCACCCTCAAGCTTTGGCACCTTGGTGTACAGGTATACTCCAGCTCTGGTGCCTTGGTAATACAGGCAGTGCCTAACTCTGGTGACTTTGTGTATAAGGGAGCCCCCCGCCCCTGTTCTGGTGCCTTTATGTACAGCGGCAGTACCCTAGCTCTGGTGTATACAAGTAGCCCCTTAGCTCTGGTACCTTGGTGAATAAGGCAGCACCCTCAAGGTTTGGCGCCTTGGTGTACAGGTATACTCCAGCTCTGGTGCCTTGGTAATACAGGTAGTCCCTAACTCTGGTGACTTTGTGTATAAGGGAGCCCCCCACCACCAGTTCTGGTGCCTTTATGTACAGTGGCAGTACTCTAGCTCTGGTGTATACAAGTAGCCCCTCAGCTCTGGTACCTTGGTGAATAAGGCAGCACCCTCAAGCTTTGGCACCTTGGTGTACAGGTATACTCCAGCTCTGGTGCCTTGGTAATACAGGCAGTCACTAACTCTGGTGCCTTTGTGTATAAGGGAGCCCCCCGCCCCTGTTCTGGTGCCTTTATGTACAGTGGCAGTACCCTAGCTCTGGTGTATACAAGTAGCCCCTCAGCTCTGTTACCTTGGTGAATAAGGCAGCACCCTCAAGCTTTGGCACCTTGGTGTACAGGTATACTTCAGCTCTTGTGCCTTGGTAATACAGGTAGTCACTCTGGTGCCTTTGTGTATAAGGGAGCCCCCGCTCCTGTTCTGGTGCCTTTATGTACAGTGGCAGTACCCTAGCTCTGGTGTATACAAGTAGCCCCTCAGCTCTGGTACCTTGGTGAATAAGGCAGCCCCCTCAAGCTTTGGCGCCTTGGTGTACAGGTATACTCCAGCTCTGGTGCCTTGGTAATGGAGGCAGTCACTAACTCTGGTGCCTTTGTGTATAAGGGAGCCCCCCGCCCCTGTTCTGGTGCCTTTATGTACAGTGACAGTACCCTAGCTCTGGTGTATACAAGTAGCCCCTCAGCTCTGGTACCTTGGTGAATAAGGCAGCACCCTCAAGCTTTGGCGCCTTGGTGTACAGGTATACTCCAGCTCTGGTGCATTGGTAATGGAGGCAGTCACTAACTCTGGTGCCTTTGTGTATAAGGGAGCCCCCACCCCTGTTCTGGTGCCTTTATGTACAGTGGCAGTACCCTAGCTCTGGTGTATACAAGTAGCCCCTCAGGTCTGGTACCTTGGTGAATTAGGCAGCACCCTCAAGCTTTGGCACCTTGGTGTACAGGTATACTCCAGCTCTTGTGCCTTGGTAATACAGGTAGTCACTCTGGTGCCTTTGTGTATAAGGGAGCCCCCGCCCCTGTTCTGGTGCCTTTATGTACAGTGGCAGTACCCTAGCTCTGGTGTATACAAGTAGCCCCTCAGCTCTGGTACCTTGGTGAATAAGGCAGCCCCCTCAAGCTTTGGCACCTTGGTGTACAGGTATACTCCAGCTCTGGTGCCTTGGTAATGGAGGCAGTCACTAACTCTGGTGCCTTTGTGTATAAGGGAGCCCCCCGCCCCTGTTCTGGTGCCTTTATGTACAGTGGCAGTACCCTAGCTCTGGTGTATACAAGTAGCCCCTCAGCTCTGGTACCTTGGTGAATAAGGCAGCACCCTCAAGCTTTGGTGCCTTGGTGTACAGGTATACTCCAGCTCTGGTGCCTTGGTAATACAGGCAGTCCCTAACTCTGGTGACTTTGTGTATAAGGGAGCCCCCGCCCCTGTTCTGGTGCCTTTATGTACAGTGGCAGTACCCTAGCTCTGGTGTATACAAGTAGCCCCTCAGCTCTGGTACCTTGGTGAATAAGGCAGCACCCTCAAGCTTTGACGCCTTGGTGTACAGGTATACTCCAGCTCTGGTGCCTTGGTAATACAGGCAGTCACTAACTCTGGTGCCTTTGTGTATAAGGGAGCCCCCCGCCCCTGTTCTGGTGCCTTTATGTACAGTGGCAGTACCCTAGCTCTGGTGTATACAAGTAGCCCCTCAGCTCCGGTACCTTGGTGAATAAGGCAGCACCCTCAAGCTTTGGCGCCTTCGTGTACAGGTATACTCCGGCTCTGGTGCCTTGGTAATACAGGCAGTCCCTAACTCTGGTGATTTTGTGTATAAGGGAGCCCCCACCACCAGTTCTGGTGCCTTTATGTACAGTGGCAGTACCCTAGCTCTGGTGTATACAAGTAGCCCCTCAGCTCTGGTACCTTGGTGAATAAGGCAGCCCCCTCAAGCTTTGGCGCCTTGGTGTACAGGTATACTCCAGCTCTGGTGCCTTGGTAATGGAGGCAGTCACTAACTCTGGTTCCTTTGTGTATAAGGGAGCCCCCCGCCCCTGTTCTGGTGCCTTTATGTACAGTGGCAGTACCCTAGCTCTGGTGTATACAAGTAGCCCCTCAGCTCTGGTACCTTTGTGAATAAGGCAGCACCCTCAAGCTTTGGTGCCTTGGTGTACAGGTATACTCCAGCTCTGGTGCCTTGGTAATGGAGGCAGTCACTAACTCTGGTGCCTTTGTGTATAAGGGAGCCCCCCGCCCCTGTTCTGGTGCCTTTATGTACAGTGGCAGTACCCAAGCTCTGGTGTATACAAGTAGCCCCTCAGCTCTGGTACCTTGATGAATAAGGCAGCACCCTCAAGCTTTGGCGCCTTGGTGTACAGGTATACTCCAGCTCTGGTGCCTTGGTAATGGAGGCAGTCACTAACTCTGGTGCCTTTGTGTATAAGGGAGCCCCCCGCCCCTATTCTGGTGCCTTTATGTACAGTGGCAGTACCCTAGCTCTGGTGTATACAAGTAGCCCCTCAGCTCTGGTACCTTGGTGAATAAGGCAGCACCCTCAAGCTTTGGCGCCTTGGTGTACAGGTATACTCCAGCTCTGGTGCCTTGGTAATGGAGGCAGTCACTAACCCTGGTGCCTTTGTGTATAAGGGAGCCCCCCGCCCCTGTTCTGGTGCCTTTTGTACAGTGGCAGTACCCTAGCTCTGGTGTATACAAGTAGCCCCTCAGCTCTGGTACCTTGGTGAATAAGGCAGCACCCTCAAGCTTTGGCGCCTTGGTGTACAGGTATACTCCAGCTCTGGTGCCTTGGTAATGGAGGCAGTCACTGACTCTGGTGCCTTTGTGTATAAGGGAGCCCCCGCCCCTGTTCTGGTGCCTTTATGTACAGTGGCAGTACCCTAGCTCTGGTGTATACAAGTAGCCCCTCAGCTCTGGTACCTTGGTGAATAAGGCAGCACCCTCAAGCTTTGACGCCTTGGTGTACAGGTATACTCCAGCTCTGGTGCCTTGGTAATACAGGCAGTCACTAACTCTGGTGCCTTTGTGTATAAGGGAGCCCCCACCCCTGTTCTGGTGCCTTTATGTACAGTGGCAGTACCCTAGCTCTGGTGTATACAAGTAGCCCCTCAGCTCTGGTACCTTGGTGAATAAGGCAGCACCCTCAAGCTTTGGCGCCTTGGTGTACAGGTATACTCCAGCTCTGGTGCCTTGGTAATACAGGCAGTCACTAACTCTGGTGACTTTGTGTATAAGGGAGCCCCCCGCCCCTGTTCTGGTGCCTTTATGTACAGTGGCAGTACCCTAGCTCTGGTGTATACAAGTAGCCCCTCAGCTCTGGTACCTTGGTGAATAAGGCAGCATCCTCAAGCTTTGGCGCCTTGGTGTACAGGTATACTCCAGCTCTGGTGCCTTGGTAATGGAGGCAGTCCCTAACTCTGGTGACTTTGTGTATAAGGGAGCCCCCCGCCCCTGTTCTGGTGCCTTTATGTACAGTGGCAGTACCCTAGCTCTGGTGTATACAAGTAGCCCCTCAGCTCTGGTACCTTGGTGAATAAGGCAGCACCCTCAAGCTTTGGCACCTTGGTGTACAGGTATACTCCAGCTCTGGTACCTTGGTAATACAGGCAGTCACTAACTCTGGTGCCTTTGTGTACAGTGGCAGTACCCTAGCTCTGGTGTATACAAGTAGTCCCTCAGCTCTGGTACCTTGGTGAATAAGGCAGCACCCTCAAGCTTTGGCACCTTGGTGTACAGGTATACTCCAGCTCTGGTGCCTTGGTAATACAGGCAGTCCCTAACTCTGGTGACTTTGTGTATAAGGGAGCCCCCCGCCCCTGTTCTGGTGCCTTTATGTACAGCGGCAGTACCCTAGCTCTGGTGTATACAAGTAGCCCCTTAGCTCTGGTACCTTGGTGAATAAGGCAGCACCCTCAAGGTTTGGCGCCTTGGTGTACAGGTATACTCCAGCTCTGGTGCCTTGGTAATACAGGTAGTCCCTAACTCTGGTGACTTTGTGTATAAGGGAGCCCCCCACCACCAGTTCTGGTGCCTTTATGTACAGTGGCAGTACTCTAGCTCTGGTGTATACAAGTAGCCCCTCAGCTCTGGTACCTTGGTGAATAAGGCAGCACCCTCAAGCTTTGGCACCTTGGTGTACAGGTATACTCCAGCTCTGGTGCCTTGGTAATACAGGCAGTCACTAACTCTGGTGCCTTTGTGTATAAGGGAGCCCCCGCCCCTGTTCTGGTGCCTTTATGTACAGTGGCAGTACCCTAGCTCTGGTGTATACAAGTAGCCCCTCAGCTCTGTTACCTTGGTGAATAAGGCAGCACCCTCAAGCTTTGGCACCTTGGTGTACAGGTATACTTCAGCTCTTGTGCCTTGGTAATACAGGTAGTCACTCTGGTGCCTTTGTGTATAAGGGAGCCCCCGCTCCTGTTCTGGTGCCTTTATGTACAGTGGCAGTACCCTAGCTCTGGTGTATACAAGTAGCCCCTCAGCTCTGGTACCTTGGTGAATAAGGCAGCCCCCGCAAGCTTTGGCGCCTTGGTGTACAGGTATACTCCAGCTCTGGTGCCTTGGTAATGGAGGCAGTCACTAACTCTGGTGCCTTTGTGTATAAGGGAGCCCCCACCCCTGTTCTGGTGCCTTTATGTACAGTGGCAGTACCCTAGCTCTGGTGTATACAAGTAGCCCCTCAGGTCTGGTACCTTGGTGAATTAGGCAGCACCCTCAAGCTTTGGCACCTTGGTGTACAGGTATACTCCAGCTCTTGTGCCTTGGTAATACAGGTAGTCACTCTGGTGCCTTTGTGTATAAGGGAGCCCCCGCCCCTGTTCTGGTGCCTTTATGTACAGTGGCAGTACCCTAGCTCTGGTGTATACAAGTAGCCCCTCAGCTCTGGTACCTTGGTGAATAAGGCAGCCCCCTCAAGCTTTGGCACCTTGGTGTACAGGTATACTCCAGCTCTGGTGCCTTGGTAATGGAGGCAGTCACTAACTCTGGTGCCTTTGTGTATAAGGGAGCCCCCCGCCCCTGTTCTGGTGCCTTTATGTACAGTGGCAGTACCCTAGCTCTGGTGTATACAAGTAGCCCCTCAGCTCTGATACCTTGGTGAATAAGGCAGCACCCTCAAGCTTTGGTGCCTTGGTGTACAGGTATACTCCAGCTCTGGTGCCTTGGTAATACAGGCAGTCCCTAACTCTGGTGACTTTGTGTATAAGGGAGCCCCCCGCCCCTGTTCTGGTGCCTTTATGTACAGTGGCAGTACCCTAGCTCTGGTGTATACAAGTAGCCCCTCAGCTCTGGTACCTTGGTGAATAAGGCAGCACCCTCAAGCTTTGACGCCTTGGTGTACAGGTATACTCCAGCTCTGGTGCCTTGGTAATACAGGCAGTCACTAACTCTGGTGCCTTTGTGTATAAGGGAGCCCCCGCCCCTGTTCTGGTGCCTTTATGTACAGTGGCAGTACCCTAGCTCTGGTGTATACAAGTAGCCCCTCAGCTCCGGTACCTTGGTGAATAAGGCAGCACCCTCAAGCTTTGGCGCCTTCGTGTACAGGTATACTCCGGCTCTGGTGCCTTGGTAATACAGGCAGTCCCTAACTCTGGTGATTTTGTGTATAAGGGAGCCCCCACCACCAGTTCTGGTGCCTTTATGTACAGTGGCAGTACCCTAGCTCTGGTGTATACAAGTAGCCCCTCAGCTCTGGTACCTTGGTGAATAAGGCAGCCCCCTCAAGCTTTGGCGCCTTGGTGTACAGGTATACTCCAGCTCTGGTGCCTTGGTAATGGAGGCAGTCACTAACTCTGGTTCCTTTGTGTATAAGGGAGCCCCCCGCCCCTGTTCTGGTGCCTTTATGTACAGTGGCAGTACCCTAGCTCTGGTGTATACAAGTAGCCCCTCAGCTCTGGTACCTTGGTGAATAAGGCAGCACCCTCAAGCTTTGGCACCTTGGTGTACAGGTATACTCCAGCTCTGGTGCCTTGGTAATACAGGCAGTCCCTAACTCTGGTGACTTTGTGTATAAGGGAGCCCCCGCCCCTGTTCTGGTGCCTTTATGTACAGTGGCAGTACCCTAGCTCTGGTGTATACAAGTAGCCCCTCAGCTCTGGTACCTTGGTGAATAAGGCAGCACCCTCAAGCTTTGGCGCCTTGGTGTACAGGTATACTCCAGCTCTGGTGCCTTGGTAATACAGGCAGTCCCTAACTCTGGTGATTTTGTGTATAAGGGAGCCCCCCACCACCAGTTCTGGTGCCTTTATGTACAGTGGCAGTACCCTAGCTCTGGTGTATACAAGTAGCCCCTCAGCTCTGGTACCTTGGTGAATAAGGCAGCACCCTCAAGCTTTGGTACCTTGGTGTACAGGTATACTCCAGCTCTGGTGCCTTGGTATTACAGGCAGTCACTAACTCTGGTGCCTTTGTGTATAATGGAGCCCCCCGCCCCTGTTCTGGTGCCTTTATGTACAGTGGCAGTACCCTAGCTCTGGTGTATACAAGTAGCCCCTCAGCTCTGGTACCTTGGTGAATAAGGCAGCCCCCTCAAGCTTTGGCACCTTGGTGTACAGGTATACTCCAGCTCTGGTACCTTGGTAATACAGGCAGTCACTAACTCTGGTGCCTTTGTGTATAATGGAGCCCCCCGCCCCTGTTCTGGTGCCTTTATGTACAGTGGCAGTACCCTAGCTCTGGTGTATACAAGTAGCCCCTCAGCTCTGGTACCTTGGTGAATAAGGCAGCACCCTCAAGCTTTGGCGCCTTGGTGTACAGGTATACTCCAGCTCTGGTGCCTTGGAAATGGAGGCAGTCACTAACTCTGGTGCCTTTGTGTATAAGGGAGTCCCCCGCCCTGTTCTGGTGCCTTTATGTACAGTGGCAGTACCCTAGCTCTGGTGTATACAAGTAGCCCCTCAGCTCTGGTACCTTGGTGAATAAGGCAGCCCCCTCAAGCTTTGGCACCTTGGTGTACAGGTATACTCCAGCTCTGGTACCTTGGTAATACAGGCAGTCACTAACTCTGGTGCCTTTGTGTACAGTGGCAGTACCCTAGCTCTGGTGTATACAAGTAGTCCCTCAGCTCTGGTACCTTGGTGAATAAGGCAGCACCCTCAAGCTTTGGCGCCTTGGTGTACAGGTATAATCCAGCTCTTGTGCCTTGGTAATACAGGCAGTCACTAACTCTGGTGCCTTTGTGTATAAGGGAGCCCCCCGCCCCTGTTCTGGTGCCTTTATGTACAGTGGCAGTACCCTAGCTCTGGTGTATACAAGTAGCCCCTCAGCTCTGGTACCTTGGTGAATAAGGCAGCACCCTCAAGCTTTGGCACCTTGGTGTACAGGTATACTCCAGCTCTGGTGCCTTGGTAATGGAGGCAGTCACTAACTCTTGTGCCTTTGTGTATAAGGGAGCCCCCCGCCCCTGTTCTGGTGCCTTTATGTACAGTGGCAGTACCCTAGCTCTGGTGTATACAAGTAGCCCCTCAGCTCTGGTACCTTGGTGAATAAGGCAGCACCCTCAAGCTTTGGCGCCTTGGTGTACAGGTATACTCCAGCTCTGGTGCCTTGGTAATGGAGGCAGTCACTAACCCTGGTGCCTTTGTGTATAAGGGAGCCCCCCGCCCCTGTTCTGGTGCCTTTATGTACAGTGGCAGTACCCTAGCTCTGGTGTATACAAGTAGCCCCTCAGCTCTGGTACCTTGGTGAATAAGGCAGCACCCTCAAGCTTTGGCGCCTTGGTGTACAGGTATACTCCAGCTCTGGTGCCTTGGTAATGGAGGCAGTCACTAACTCTGGTGCCTTTGTGTATAAGGGAGCCCCCCGCCCCTGTTCTGGTGCCTTTATGTACAGTGGCAGTACCCTAGCTCTGGTGTATACAAGTAGCCCCTCAGCTCTGGTACCTTGGTGAATAAGGCAGCACCCTCAAGCTTTGACGCCTTGGTGTACCGGTATACTCCAGCTCTGGTGCCTTGGTAATACAGGCAGTCACTAACTCTGGTGCCTTTGTGTATAAGGGAGCCCCCTGCCCCTGTTCTGGTGCCTTTATGTACAGTGGCAGTACCCTAGCTCTGGTGTATACAAGTAGCCCCTCAGCTCTGGTACCTTGGTGAATAAGGCAGCACCCTCAAGCTTTGGCGCCTTCGTGTACAGGTATACTCCAGCTCTGGTGCCTTGGTAATACAGGCAGTCCCTAACTCTGGTGATTTTGTGTATAAGGGAGCCCCCCACCACCAGTTCTGGTGCCTTTATGTACAGTGGCAGTACCCTAGCTCTGGTGTATACAAGTAGCCCCTCAGCTCTGGTACCTTGGTGAATAAGGCAGCCCCCTCAAGCTTTGGCGCCTTGGTGTACAGGTATACTCCAGCTCTGGTGACTTGGTAATGGAGGCAGTCACTAACTCTGGTGCCTTTGTGTATAAGGGAGCCCCCCGCCCCTGTTCTGGTGCCTTTAATGTACAGTGGTAGTACCCTAGCTCTGGTGTATACAAGTAGCCCCTCAGCTCTGGTACCTTGGTGAATAAGGCAGCCCCCTCAAGCTTTGGCGCCTTGGTGTACAGGTATACTCCAGCTCTGGTGCCTTGGTAATACAGGCAGTCACTAACTCTGGTGCCTTTGTGTATAAGGGAGCCCCCCGCCCCTGTTCTGGTGCCTTTATGTACAGTGGCAGTACCCTAGCTCTGGTGTATACAAGTAGCCCCTCAGCTCTGGTACCTTGGTGAATAAGGTAGCACCCTCAAGTTTGGCGCCTTGGTGTACAGGTATACTCCAGCTCTGGTGCCTTGGTAATGGAGGCAGTCACTAACTCTGGTGCCTTTGTGTATAAGGGAGCCCCCCGCCCCTGTTCTGGTGCCTTTATGTACAGTGGCAGTACCCTAGCTCTGGTGTATACAAGTAGCCCCTCAGCTCTGGTACCTTGGTGAATAAGGCAGCCCCTCAAGCTTTGGCACCTTGGTGTACAGGTATACTCCAGCTCTGGTGCCTTGGTAATGGAGGCAGTCACTAACTCTGGTGCCTTTGTGAATAAGGGAGCCCCCCACCACCAGTTTTGGTGCCTTTATGTACAGTGGCAGTACCCTAGCTCTGGTGTATACAAGGAGCCCCTCAGCTCTGGTACCTTGGTGAATAAGGCAGCCCCCTCAAGCTTTGGCGCCTTGGTGTACAGGTATACTCCAGCTCTGGTGCCTTGGTAATACAGGCAGTCACTAACTCTGGTGCCTTTGTGTATAAGGGAGCCCCCGCCCCTGTTCTGGTGCCTTTATGTACAGTGGCAGTACCCTAGCTCTGGTGTATACAAGTAGCCCCTCAGCTCTGGTACCTTGGTGAATAAGGCAGCACCCTCAAGCTTGGGCGCCTTCGTGTACAGGTATACTCCAGCTCTGGTGCCTTGGTAATACAGGCAGTCCCTAACTCTGGTGACTTTGTGTATAAGGGAGCCCCCCGCCCCTGTTCTGGTGCCTTTATGTACAGTGGCAGTACCCTAGCTCTGGTGTATAGAAGTAGCCCCTCAGCTCTGGTACCTTTGTGAATAAGGCAGCACCCTCAAGCTTTGGTGCCTTGGTGTACAGGTATACTCCAGCTCTGGTGCCTTGGTAATGGAGGCAGTCACTAACTCTGGTGCCTTTGTGTATAAGGGAGCCCCCCGCCCCTGTTCTGGTGCTTTTATGTACAGTGGCAGTACCCAAGCTCTGGTGTATACAAGTAGCCCCTCAGCTCTGGTACCTTGATGAATAAGGCAGCACCCTCAAGCTTTGGCGCGTTGGTGTACAGGTATACTCCAGCTCTGGAGTCTTGGTAATACAGGCAGTCACTAACTCTGGTGCCTTTGTGTATAAGGGAGCCCCCCGCCCCTGTTCTGGTGCCTTTATGTACAGTGGCAGTACCCTAGCTCTGGTGTATACATGTAGCCCCTCAGCTCTGGTACCTTGGTGAATAAGGCAGCCCCCTCAAGCTTTGGCGCCTTGGTGTACAGGTATACTCCAGCTCTGGTGCCTTGGTAATGGAGGCAGTCACTAACTCTGGTGCCTTTGTGTATAAGGGAGCCCCCCGCCCCTGTTCTGGTGCCTTTATGTACAGTGGCAGTACCCTAGCTCTGGTGTATACAAGTAGCCCCTCAGCTCTGGTACCTTGGTGAATAAGGCAGCCCCTCAAGCGTTGGCACCTTGGTGTACAGGTATACTCCAGCTCTGGTGCCTTGGTAATACAGGCAGTCACTAACTCTGGTGCCTTTGTGTATAAGGGAGCCCCCGCCCCTGTTCTGGTGCCTTTATGTACAGTGGCAGTACCCTAGCTCTGGTGTATACAAGTAGCCCCTCAGCTCTGGTACCTTGGTGAATAAGGCAGCCCCCTCAAGCTTTGGCGCCTTGGTGTACAGGTATACTCCAGCTCTGGTGCCTTGGTAATACAGGCAGTCCCTAACTCTGGTGCCTTTGTGTATAAAGGAGACCCCACCTCCCCAGTTCTGGTGCCTTTATGTACAGTGGCAGTACCCTAGCTCTGGTGTGTTGGTTTACACATGAAGCCACCCAGCTGAGGGACCTTGGTGTACAGGTATCACACAGCACCGGTGTCTAGGTGTATGCTGGCAGACCCTAAGCTCTGGTGCCTTGGTGTCAACAGGTAGCCTAGGTGTGTCCTGGTAGTCTCACAAGCTTTGTTGCTTTTGTGTAAACCAGAAAGTCTGACAAAACACATTTGGAATCACCGTTGACTGTATGTTGGGAAAGGATCTTTATTTCTAGACCTAGTTGTACCACACCAATCCAAACAAATTACATGTTATGAAGATAGATTTCTGGCAGCAGAAAAGGACACGTACTGTGCTGTTTGGCTATTCCCAAGGATACACTGTCTCAAGAAAATGTACCATAATTGCAATAGCTTTTGCACTCCGAGAGCAGAGCAATCAAAAAAATGGTAATACGCAGGCAGTGTTCTATAATGTTTTGTATCTGTTGACTGAGTTAGGTGTGGTAAATGGGCCCCCTATATTCACATTGTTAAATACTAAACAACATCAACACTTAAAGCAACTTTGCTTAGAGGTGCATTAACATTTTTGAGTGTAAAGTGACAGACGTTTGAGATTCTTCATTCGCATAACTCAGATTATAATTTTATAAATCCAATACACAGTTTCTTCAAATGTTGGATTGCATAAGAGCTTACACCATGCCTTACAATTTGCTTTTCATCTACTTCAGAAAGATTGAAAATGCTGTGCATAGAAACCAACCCTCACTGCAAAGATGGTAAATATCTTCATAGGGAGAGAGTGGATGCAAAATGTATCTTGTCATCAATTTTAACGTGAAAAAGCAATGCATAAACACATCTCACTATAGGAAAGATGAGCAGCTTGTGGGAAAACAGGAAACACCAGTTGGCATAATATTACCCCCGTAGACATCAGGGAAAACCGAGCTCCCTCGAGCATGAGTATAAAGTTAACTCGACTTTACCCCAAAATATATGGAGCACGGCTTTATGGGCAGGGTATGTCTGAAATCCTTGGTACTAACAGGACACCTCGAGATCAAGCCTGCGCTCTATACTGGCGAGTAATACATCATGGCCGCATTTGTGTTGTTATCACCGCTTCCTCTTGGCTGCCTCTGCCCTGAGCTGCATCAAGGACCGTGGGACATACAGGGGCGTAGCTTAATGAACAAGCATTGAAAATGCAATAGGTCTTGCCTTTGATTAAGTTAAAGCCATTTGCTTTGCTAATGGTATTGTATTCTTCTAATTTTGATACATAAAACAACTCAGCACGGAGACAGTGACTTGTGCAGGATCACACAGTTTGTTACAACTGGTAAGCGGGGCTCTGAGAACATAGCCGCTAGGGCACATTCCATGCCAGGGCATGTTGTAGCCTCTCCTCTGCAGCGCCCTTTCTTCACGAACAGCAGCCAGGAGTCGGTGCCCTTCCGTGCCCGTGTATCGCCCAAGTACTAAAGCGTGTGCCACTTAGAGAAGCATTTTCTGTTGTATTTCCAAGCAGGACGCCAAAACCACATCCTATTTTGTTTCCTCTAGTTCGACTTGTTAGTGTTTGCTGCTCCAGCTCTCAGTATCCTGGTGAGCACAGGAAGAGGGGGTTCCCAGGAGCTGCAGAACAAGATTGGGCTCCCGAGCCTGGGGGCAGGGATGAGTTGGCACAGGGAAGCAGATCCGTTCTTGTGAAATCCAAAATGTGTGTAAATGTAGAACAGATGCACGGGCGAGGAGCGTATGGGAAAACAAACGCCAGGCCCGCCGCCGAGGGGGCCTTCGCAAGATAGCTCTGTTCTCCACAAACATGACTCTTAAGTTTATGTATTTCCTTAGCAGTTTTATAAAGCGCTGCGTGTCGCCTTTCATTCGCTTCAGTGCGTCAAGTGATTTGACTGAATATTTGAGGGGATGCTAGGTGAGACCCTGCTTGGTGCTCGTCTTTTTTCCCCCACGCATTTTTTAAAAAAATCACAATTCTTTGTTAAAAAAAATTCAAAAGCAAATAAACATTGAATAACTTTCACAAATAAGTCCAAAAACAGAAAAAAACTTAATGTTTATGAATAAGATATGCAATAAAGTAAACGATGGAGAAGAGGGCGAAAGGGAAAAAAAAACATCAAAGAGCAAAAAACAAAATGTAGTATCATAATCACGGTCTAAACGTGCCACCCCTCCCCCACTCTCCCCATTCCGCTCGGGGTTCAGTGGAAGACAAGTCTGAACAGTTAGGGCTGTAGCATTTCCGGAAGCGCTGAGAGTCAGTTCCGGTCCTCGCGCCAGGGTTCAGAGGCTGCCAGAGAGCCTGTGGCCCCCGGGCTCTCAGTGACCGCCCTTACTGTGTGCTCGAAGTGCCGAAGGGGGATCAGCTGTGCACACACAAAGTGCTGAGTCCTGCTCGGTGCTCGGAGAGGGGACGGCGTCTGCAGGGAGTTTGGCCGCTGCTGAAGAACGCTTTGGGCGGAGAACTTTAAACGCGAGTCCCGTGCTGGACGCCACGGCGAAAGGGACATTAATATCACTAACTTTTAAAGCGCTTTCACCAAAGCGCTATACAAAGCTACAAAATAATTGAGTGGCACACGAGTTATGTGATGACGTAAAAAACAAATACAACAATAAGCACTGGTCAAGCCAATAGGTCTTGAGTCCGTGGTGCGTGTAGGCATACATACATTAAGGTACCACGCATCCCTGCACTTGTAGATCCATACATCCAACCACTGACTCATTCAGTGCAAGTTAAATAAAACAAGCTCTCGACATTGCGCAAAGGCAACCGCTTGTTTACATTTGCATCGCGCTTTCACTTTAAGTGAAAGCGCGATGCAAAAATAAACAAGCTGTCGTCATTGCGGAAAGGCTTTCTCCTTAATGAAAAAACAAAGTGCCTACAACGACTAATGAAGGAGAGAGTGTCACGCCGCCAGTAAAAGATCCAGTCCACCTGGGCGGGGAAAAAAGTGGACAGGGTGGTAACCAGGAGGGACTAAAAAGCCTCCAGGACAATCATGACACCCGGTTTAGCATAATTGGTGACGCAAAATGACGCGCACCAATGGAAAATACACGCGGAGCAGAAAGCGAGCTTCTGAATTCGTATTGATTCCAAGAAGCCCTCGCAGAGCGAGCAGCGCATGCGCGCTGCTACGCCAGGCGAGACCTAAAAACGTTAGGGGGGTGTAAACCTGAGATTTCCCAACTAACAACATGGTGGACCCAACTGAAAAGAGTAGCGACGGGCTGAGGTCATTGAACGGGAATAACGGAGAAACTTAGAGGCATTAATTGTAAGTTATTTAGTAATGCAAGGACATTCTTGGTCACAATAATATAGTCTTAAGCCACAACACAAGTTAGCATAGAACTCAAAGTGTCTACTAAATATTTGCAAACTGCAGTATACTATAACGAAAGTTTTTTAGCATGTGCTTAAAAAGCACGATGGAACACTTATATTTGGAAACAAACAGCTTTTACGTGAAAAATGAATTTTATTGATTCTTTTCCACGGATCTGTGTATAAGCATTCAACTAGTCTGCTAACATTCTATGTTAGCTTAAGTGTCCTTGGGAAGCATTCTGTGGATCAGTTTATCTTTGCCATGATACACCTTTAGGCCAGATAAACCCTGATTCACAAAATTGGACCAAAATCATAAAATGTGGAACCTTATGAAAAATAAAGCATCATTTGTGGCTAGGAGCAAAATAAAATGAGACCTTAAACTGAAACGTGTTGATCATTTAAAATGCTCCACTTTGAAGCTCTGCTGTCCGAGTTCAGTTCATCTGCCATATCTGTTTCACAAGTAATAAGCATCAAATGATTTAAGCGCTCATCTGTCATTGTGGATCTAAGGTAATTCAATACCAGTTTTAGTCGGCTAAAACTACTCTAGTTGCTGGCAACAGTAACTGGTACAAGCAGTGCCAATTTGTAAGCCAAAGCAAGATGTGGGTAAATGTTAGCTTTGCTAGATAGGAGCTGTGCTGCTTCATAGAGAGTAGTTTTCCCTGATTTAGTAATGTCTCTACTCATCATTTTGGCTTCTGTCTCCAAAATATCCAAATCAGATTCCTTTATATCTTCAAATGCAAACCAGTTCTGTGAAGCTCAATTTTAATGACATTGAGTGTTTTAAGTTTCATCCTACACCAAGGTCACTGTGTCACATGACAAAAGGACAAAAAGTTAAAATTAATAAATAACACTTGTACTTTAAAAGGAGTGATTCTCTTTTTTATTATTGTCTCTTGATTATGCAATTTATTCTGATGCCAGGGCCGGGTTTAGCAATGATGGCCCCCAGTGCGACACTCATTTTGAGCACCACCTTCCCCCCAGTGACCTCTTTCTCCACAGATTTCCTCACTGCCACCATCCAACATTGCCATCCATCTCTCCATAGCCCCTTTCGCAAACGCAATTCAATTGTTTCATAGAGCTATTGATACCAGTGTAGGGTGTCAGAGCACTTTACATCACCCACAAACTATGCAGAGACAATGAATCATACATGTGAAAATCAGTCTATAGGAAATGTTACATAAATCAAAGAGGATAACAAGGTGTAGGAATCACATGTCATCCATACTAGTAGGTAGCATATTTTAAGAGTGTTTGGTCTTAAGAAACACAATCTTAAAACGTGTCACAGTGGTTGAGGTTGGCTTTACTAACAAGAATGTATTACTATTCAAACCAACCCTTATTTTTAGCAATATTAGGGTAATGAAAGACTGGAGAAAAAAAAATAGTGTTCTAACCTATACCATGCAGTTTGCATGCCACTCTTCTTTGATGACACTACATAGCTCACTGTTCTATATTAAGATTGTAATTTATAAACAGCAAGTAATAAAAGGATCTCTGTGACAAAAACAGAAACCCACTGAGCTATCCACATAAATACAGTCCTGTCATCTGAATGGTACATGTTCTTTGTAGAAGGCACATTAACCCTCTGTAGTACAGTAAAAACTGTCACTAGACAAAATTCCAATCTCTATCCAGCAGGAACATAACATTTCATTACCAGCGTGAAGCGTTATCTTGACATTTTTATTGTTGCCTGAATCCTGCTGGAACACACAAGGATCTACAGGTGGATCCCGACAGACACAAGAAGAACAGTCACCCAGGCCCTCGTCAGTAGCAGACTTGACTATGGGAACGCCCTCTACGCGGGAGCCCCGGCCAAGCTCATCAAGCGACTGCAACGCATACAAAACGCCTCCGCACGCCTGATCCTCGACGTACCACGCCACAGCCACATCACCCCCCACCTGAGGAACCTGCACTGGCTCCCCGTCGACAGGAGGATCACCTTCAAACTCCTCATCCACGCACACAAGGCACTCCACAAAACTGGCCCAGCCTACCTCAACAGACGACTCTTCTTCTACGTCCCCAACCGCCAGCTCCGCTCCGCCGACCTCTCCCTCGCCACCGTCCCTCGCATTCGAAGAACAACCACCGGCGGCAGATCCTTCTCACACCTCGCCGCCAAGACCTGGAACACCCTTCCACTAAGCCTACGACAGACCCAAGACCTGCTGACCTTCAGGAGACTACTCAAGACCTGGCTGTTCGACCAGTAGCAGCACCCCCCCCCCTTCCCTCTCCCCAGCGCCTTGAGACCCTCGCGGGTAAGTAGTGCGCTCTACAAATTCTGTGATTGATTGATTGATTGAAGGAACTCTGCAGCAGGTGCTTTTAATCCACTTCCTAACACAGTGCCCCCAACTCAGCACTTCCGAACTCAGCGCTAGGTGCTCACTGCCCTCAAAGCTTGTCCGACGCCCAGCTGTTGGTCACCCAAAATGACATGCTCAAGTTTTACACGTTCCCAGAATCATGTAAGAAATCACTTTTTATTGTCTGACTTTCTTACAGTTCTGGTGATAACTGACAGCTGCTTGAAAGCTCAGGCTAATACATATGTACATGAAACTCCCACATCAGAGTTTCCGAACAAGTCGAGTACATATACATGGCAGGTGCGCATGCGGCCTAAGGTAGACAAAACTGTAAACAATACACACCTGAAGCGTGCCAGTGTCCCCCACCTGCCTGGTCCCCCTGCCTTCTCAAGAGCACAGCGCAGCACAACGAGAACCGAGTAGAATTCCAATTGTAGAGAAAATCAGTGGCATGGAGAGACAGCTGCTCAAGCACTGGGCCCCGAATGCGGCGCCTGACAAAGGCGCGCAGGGATGAGCGTTAGTTAGTTCATCGAGGGGACACCCCGGCAGCACAGTGGAGTGAGTGACAGGCAGAAAGGCGCGCAGGGATGAGCGTTAGTTAGTTCATCGAGGGGACACCCCGGCAGCACAGTGGAGTGAGTGACAGGCAGAAAGGCGCGCAGGGATGAGCGTTAGTTAGTTCATCGAGGGGACACCCCGGCAGCACAGTGGAGTGAGTGACAGGCAGAGAGAGGCCCATTGCTCTGACGCGATTGTGTCAATTTTATTCAGATGCGCGCTTGAGCTCAGGGCCCTGCCTGTGCTCTCAGCAATTCCTCCTCTTCCTGGGACCAGTAATCCTAATAAAATAAACACGATTACTGGCAGCAGAACCGACTATGCTGCCTCATACCGACAGAGCAGTTATTTTGGGGGGTGTTTCACCCAATACACTTCCCCTGAAGCTACGCCCCTGGGGACATAATAACACTTCATGATTTATGCCATAGTAGCAGCAAATATATGAGGAAATGCAATCATATTTTAAGATGCTTCCCTTAGATTTCTGTCACCGAAAGGGCAAGTTATGATGTGGTGTTGTAGCAGAAGGGATGAAAGGGATACGGAATAATCAGTTTGGACAAAGACAAGCCCGAAAAACAGAGACCACCGTGCGGGAAGGCGGCCACTCTCCAGCAGAGGAAGAAGAGAGGAAGGGGGAGAGGAAAGCAAAGGGTGGAAAAGAGAGAGAGGGGGAGGGAGGGATGGTAAGAGAAGGACAGAAATAGAGAGGAGGAGGGTTGAAAGGAAGACGGCAGATTAATGAAGGCGTAAAGGAGCACACGGATAGAGTGAGATGAATTAGAGCGAGCCAGAAATAAAGAGGGAGACGTGGGATCTGGGATGGAGATGGAGTGGATGAAGGAGAGCACCAGTGCACTAGTTCTAATCCTGACCCCTCGATCAGGGGGTGGAGGTGCATTAAAATACCATGAAGCTCTGACAGTCGCGGATGGGGACCTGCCTGGCCCTCTGACCTATCCGAGAGCGGACAGCTTGAGTCCTTATCACGACTGACTCTACCATAATGTGAATGGCCAACTAAAACATGTCTATCAGTACCGCCACTCTTGTGGCTCAGACAGGGACTCAGGAGTGGCCTAAAACATCCATCCATAACTCAACCCATACAGTGATCTTTTGGCATTACGTGAAAATCTCGAATCCATTACCAAGAAAAGTTACCAGGAAAAACAACCGAGAAAATCAGAACCTGAATTTGGTAGAAAGCAGGGTGCATGGAGATCTTGGCAGTCCTCCCACTCCCAAAAAAGGAACATATTGCATTGGTAAACTTGGACGTCCATGATCGAGGCCTAAATGCTGTAATAGACTTGGGAAAATGCACCAATATTTTCAACAGATGTGGGGAAGGAAATAACTTTCATTGAAAAATATTTTTCAAAGATAGCACGAACAGAAATAAAAGATTCTGTAACATTTTTTTTTAAATCTCCTGTCCCTTCGTAGGTATTTTCTCTGCAGAGCGGAGACTCTGCACTCGAAAAGTTAAGAAAAACAGAAATGGGTGTGAATTCCATACCTTTCAATAGTCCAGTTCTGAAACCTGGAGGGATCTTAAGCATACAACTGTGAATTTTGTGACTCAGGACTCCTGAAAATGGCGCCGCTGACACCCGTACCCTGTTTGTAGCCCTGCCCTTGCCCCCAGGCTAAGTTCTGCTAGTCAGGGCCTGCTTCCAGTGCTGCTCGGCACAGCTTGCCTGCCTCGTCAGTCCACACCCTGTGTGACTCATCTCCTCCCAATGCCCCCACTGCCTTCCTCTTCAGCATCTTCCAGTAACCATGGCAATGTGCATCCTGCTCATGTACCGTATCCTGCTCCAGGATGTCTCCTCCAGGTGCATCCTAAAGCATGTAGTGATCTGTGGGAGGCAGGGCGGTGGCTTAGTAGTACACTTAGTAGAGTCAGGTCAAATCAGAAGACGTCAGCCTACTTTGCAACGGTTGATATTATCGGATTTTGCGGACTACGAAGGGTGAATTACAAACGTTTCCATCTCTACAGTCAAAGCAAGGTAATCTGACATCAGGCAGTACCTCGGAGACATGGTGGCCATCTGTCCCTATTATTAGCCACCTGGGGAGCTTTCATATTACAGAAGACACGTTTGATGCATGTGAGGTGTCTTCTATAACAATGATTGTGTGTTGGTCCACAGTTAGCATCCGTGCAATTTAAAGTGAGTGTTTCCTGCTTTGTATGGTGATGTGGTTCATGCAGCGACGTCATATTCCAGATGAAGAAGCATTAGCACAAAGACCCTGGGAATGCACTAACTAAGCTGTCGCCGGGTGGTGCCCAGTTAGTGCGCCATCTCAAGAGCCTTTTGGGAGGGAGCTAGTAGGTCCTGGGAACTGGACTCTACCATGGACCTTGTTCATTTAACCCTCCAAAGCTAGGCCGCTGTTGATTTAGAGAGACATTGATGGTGCATCAGGTGCCACTCTGTCAATGACTCAGCAGGCGCCCCTTGCTCCCTGACCTTATAAAGGGTTCCCTGAACACCGCCACGTGGATAGGTCCGGCCTTTGACTGCACCAATCAGTGCTAGGCCTTCGGTGCCCTCTCCAAGGGTCAGAGAGCTACTGTAGTAAAACATGAAGAAGCGAGTTAACTGCTGCACTGTGATTCTCACCCCCTTTTCTTCAGTCCATCAGGGTTCTCCAAAGTCGGTCCTGGAGGGCCGGATCCATGCCAGATTTTTAGCATATCCCCATTTAGATAAATGTAGCTATCTTAAAGATCTGGCATGGATCCGGCCCTTTACGACCGACTTTGGAGAACCCTGGCCGATATCTTAACTACGAGAGTTTGAGTATGTTTTCTGCATTGGGAGGCCCTGTCACTTGCACGCAACGATGGTGAAGGTGAGCACCGCTGCATACTAGGGCTCTACCCCTGATGCTGATACAGCCCCCAAACAAGCAAGGTGTAAACTAAATGTGTAAGGACCACTAGTTGATTCGTCTTAAATAAAGTCAGAGTCCACGATTATCATCAGCATGGATAATTTGTGTACTGCAGGGCCAGCTCTAGGGCGGTGCTATCGGTGCGACCGCACCGGGCGTTGACTTGGGGTGGGAGCGTCATTTTTGAAAAAGTATATTTTCAGTTTAAAAGCACCTGCGGCCACGTTCCTGGCCTCCAGCAATTTTCAGACATCAATTAAAATGTCAAGATAACTCCGGTGATTAATCGTCTTCCTGGAAAGAGACCGGAGGTTTGTCTAGTGGAGGTTTTGACTCATCCTAAGGTAGTGCAGAGGGTTAAAATGCCTGCTGCTCGGAACGTGTACCATGCGGATAACAAAATGCATACAATGTAAATAGGTCAGTGGGTTACTGCTTCTTTAAGAGCTCCTTTTGTTACTTGTCGTTTATTAGTCAAAATCCTAATATAGACATTGAGCTATTAAGTGTCAGCAAAGAGCTACTGCAAGGTACATGTTAGAGCTATATGTTTTTTTGCCCAGTCTTTCATCATCCTAATTTTGTGAAAAGGGTTCATTTGGGTAGAAAACAATTCTTATTATGAAAGAGAACCCCTAACAATGATGTTACGTTTTAAATTCTGAATTTGTGATTTTCCAGAATAAGGACTCAAACTATATTGCCTACCAGTATCGATGACATGTCACTCCTACACTACACCTTGTAGTCCTGTCTGATGTAACATTTCCTATACACTGATTTACACACATATGATTGTCTCTTTGCAATGGGTGTGTGGTGTAAAGTGCTCTGACACCTTCCACTGGTATGAGTGGTGCTATAAAACTAAATGAATCTGAGACAGTGGTTATGGAGACTTGAGAGGCACTGTTAAAGGGTGCTAGTGAGGGACTCCGTAGCAGAGGTGGTCACTGGGGGGCCGCCAACAGACATTGCCGCACAGGGCGCCACCAGCGCTAAAGCCGGCCCTGGTGTACCGAATAGCCTTTGTGGACATGTCCCTCTGAGAGTGAATGCATCTGGCAAACTATACTATTTAAGGTTTTCTGAGCAAGCGAAGAGAATCAACTATTCTGCACAATTCCTTGCAAAAACAGTCACACTGCTTTATTGGTGGAAGTGATTTTGTGCCGACAGTATACACATCAGTGCACAGCAACGGTTTCCCAAAGGAAAACCTGGAATGAGATTCGTTTTTATGAACCATTAAAGACTTGATGGAAGCGACTTATGAACAACCCAGCACCGCGAATATTTGTATTTGGTTTGTTAAATAAACACTGACAAATATTTCCCTTTTCTTTGACATCAGTTTAAAAACGATATGAGAAATTGGTCATTTATTCTCAATCCTACCCCGTTTATATCACTTTGGATGTAAGATTTTTCCTCGCTTTGTATATATTATTTATTTAGTGGTGCTCTAGAGTGCCGAACATCACCTTTCAGTTAATTCAGCGCGCTAAGATGCAAGGCAGAGACGTGGATGTTACAATTCAATCCATTTGTGGGAAGTCACCCAAGACCACGGCTCTTCGAGTCTGAGCCCAGTTCTGCCTGGAGATCAGCTGAGGCGAGTAGAGAGTTTGGGGGCTGCTGCTTCCTGAACTGTATCACATACTCTGCGCTCTACAACTTCTGGCCCTGGACCCAGGTGCCGCTCTTCACAAGTTCCCAGGTGGCTCATGCTCTGATGCCTGTTTCTACAGGTAATTCACTGATGGAAAAACTCCCTTTCCTGAACACTCATTCAATGACTCATACCATCCGTACAGAATAGTTTCTATTGTAAAAGTTAAACCTTTCTTGCCATATAACATGTAAATGTTGCCGCTAAACACCAAACACTGTAAAATGTAAAAAAAAGTCTAATTTATTACACATTCATTCTCTTCAGAGTTACAAAATAGGCTTATACGAGATAAGAAAAAACTTTTAATTTTTCATTTTAAAAAAACCCAATAGAATGTTTAGATATCAAAGTACATCAATTCCATTTTGATCTAAATCACTTCTTGTTCTAAGCAGCAATAGCAATAAATGACTTCACATTCATGAATAGTTAAAACCAACAATAAAAATTACACAAATATTCAATATTGAATCTTGAATATTTGTGTAATTTTTATTTTTATTGCGCCTAAGCCAGGTTTCTTTTTTAGTTTTGAGTGTCTGTTTATGGGAAGCGGATAATTTGCCCAAGTAAGGAGAGCTCCGTGTTGATGCCAGTTACGGCAGAGTTGTACAGAGGAATGACTTGAATTGACTCAGAACTACAGAGACCTCCCTGGTTTCCAAGGTGGAGGGAGACATTAGTAGGTTTCAGAGGCCAGTTGAAAAGCACTGGGGCCGGCTGCCCCTCACTGCCAGACTCTTGTTTTTCCATCGAGTACAAAACACGATCTAGGCACAAAGAAATGTGGCCCTGGTTCTCTGGTTTGGTTTTTGGCTGTAAGTGGATTTGGTTATCATTGGCTACATTTGGAATGTCACCTGATACTGTTCTATGTTATGTTATGTTATTATAACTTCTAGAGCGCACGATTACCCGGAGATGTCTTGGCGCTGACCTACAGGTTGCACATAGGATGCTGAGTAGTGGGTATGAGAAGGGTGACCATTAGGATACACTGTAAAACACTGTGCAAGAGGGTCACTCCAACTCATCCAATTCAATTTAGTTGGTCATCAATAGACAGAAAATATTGATCCCACTGCAGGGTAGTATATGGCATACCAAGGCTCTCCCTGAACCTTCCCATAAGTACGCAGTGATCTACTGTTTCACATGTAGCTGAAAGGAGGAGGAGAATCAGGGCTCCTGTCTTGTCTCCATCCAAGTTGAAGAGCAGCTCTTCTCTGCTCATGGCCAGAGCATTTACAGTAACCCTCGTAGATCTAAAGCCCGTTTGGTGGCCACGAAAAAGACGATTTAGTTACGCGTGTGCTTTTATGTTGACTTGCAGCTTCCCTTCTGAACTTTTTCTGAGGTAAAATAGGTTGAGATAGTTCAGTAAATATAAAAAATGTAAGCACAGGAAGGAATCGCTTCTAGCATGATGTTAGGCAGGGTCCCAGAGGCAAGTTCGAAGTTTGGGGTTTGGCAGCTGGTTTTGCTGTCTCCTCATTCACAAAGCATTTGAAGGTGGGTAAAAAAGCGCTACAGCAGAGATGGGATGCTGGGAAGGAAATCTGGGCTGTTGATGACAGAGTCATTGATTTTGTTGATTTTGGACTAAATAAACTCCAGAAGGTCTTTGAAGTGTTCCTGGATTCACACATGTATTGTTTGTTAGTACTGATGGAGCAGGGTTTTTGCGAAATAAAACCTGCACGAATTGAACCCTCAGTAACATTTACTAACCGTGTGCAGTGAAAAAACGAATGTGGAAAAGAGTCTAACATGAGGGAAAATGCTACTGCGCAAGCGCGTACTAAAGCACTGAAGTAGGCCGCAAATGCTTTTTGACAAATTTAAAAATTAAAAGACTAATGCTGCTTTTGTGCACATCATTAACGTTTGCTAGAAAAATAATATTAACGTGGGTTGCGCATGGATACTTGCAACATGGGGTGGATGCGTAATGAAAACCATTATAAGTGATTAATAATGCCTGTGTTTGTTTTTCATAGAAGCATGGTTTTCTGTTCTGCGGGAAAACACGGGGTTATTGAGAATAAATAAAATCTGCAAAATAACACTGAGCAAGACGGTGGCAGTGGAAGACAAGTGTCCTTCGCCAGTCCTGTATGCCTGTCAAGAGACAGCTGATAGAAACAAAACTTTCCTTGAGTGAAAGAGCATTTCCTCTTCGTGCGGCATGAACGGATAAATGTGACACATAATTTGCTACATGACTAGGATGGAGGAAACGAATGTTATGACAGAGGCTCGAATTTGTATTTCCTGGGGTGGAAGTAGATATGATGAATAAATGAACAATAATGAAGATGAGCTAAGGGACATTACGAGAGTGGTGTGACAGTACACCCCCTTCCTTAACCAATAATGTGTAGAGAAATCCTCTGTTCTGACACAAGTGTGGGTTGGACATTTGGGTTTTAGGGTATAATTGAGGTTCCTGGTGGGAGGGGTTTTAGGAGTTTTTTGCAGGAGTTTTGCGGGAGTTTGTTGGTGGTTAGTTGGTGTCTTGCTTTCCTACCTGCGTGAGGAGAGGCCTTCTTTGCTGTCTCCTATTCTTGAGCTGGCTGTTCCTGTCTGCTGATTCCTGACTTAGTCTTTGCCTCTTCAAATCTTCTTGAGGGGCCTTACTGCTCTCATGGCCAGAGAGCAGATTTCCTATTCAATTTGGGTTAGTATAGACAGAAAACTGAATTTGCATATTCATTCGCAAATGTATTTTGTCTCTGAACCTTTTGTCTCTTCGCCTTTCCACTCCTTTTTGCATTGTTATGCTGAGATGTATTTTTATCACTATTTCCCTGATATTGTTGCTCTGTGAATGATCTATGATTTGGTCTGTGTTTTGGTATTGATGAGCATTTATTTCACATTATTTTAGATAAACATTATAAATATTACAAATGTGTCTGTCTGTGTTTTCCTAGTTTATGATTATTTTAGAAACAAGTATTGGTTTGCCAAACCCTGTCAACTATATAACGATCGTTTCGCCACAATTGGTATAATAGAAATGAAGACGCAAATTGGATTTTGGTAATTTGTTTAGTAATTCACTAATCTCAGCGTGAAGGGGCTTATGGGTAATGAAATTGAGCCTAGTCTGTGGAAAACTGTTAGTCCCAGATCGCTGGATCAGTACCCGTGGGTTGTACAGCACCTGGTAAATATTGCATATCTTATTTGATTTGGGGTCTTGCAGACTCATTTTGTGCTTTAGACTTTCTTGGTTCTCTTGATAGATTTGCTGTAGTTTATTCAGCATATCTTGCATCGAGTCCTGCCTTCTTGGGTCACCAACTTACGTCAGTGGTGTTCTAGATTGCAGATGGTGTGTTTCATCTCTGCCAGCTTCCGGCTTTGATACCTGATTTGGTCTTTCTTGTCCTGGGTGGGATTAGTATGGGGAGTGTGGTAGAGATGTTGCGACAAGGGTTATCCAGCAATGCTTGGGTTGAAATCATGGAGTGCATTTACTGCTCTGTAGTTTGCCACAAACTCATTCGTGCTAACTATTCTAAAGTGCCCGATACAGAGAGTTGGAAACTTCCTCCTGATGAGAGGTGTAGGGAAGTGAAAAAGGTCTGAACGAATGAGGCAGATAATGCAGTTGTAAAAAGAGACCTGTAATTGTACTGTCAAATTAAAGGAATCTATATTGAATGTAAGTGCAAGTCTGAGTGTGTGGCCAGCTGTGTGTGTTAAACACATCATAATCACAGCAGTGACAGTGAGCCATTACATGTTCTTTTTCTGATTAAATTCTGTAATGCTTCAATATATGCAAAATACAAACGGACACATGCTCCACATGTGATTAATGTAATGCCACTTTACCAGAGGCAACAGAAAGAAAAATGATTTTGGCAGAAACGAAACTAAAAGTTTCCCTTATGATAAGTATGCTTTATGGAATAAATACATGAATTATCACTCTTCCATACCGTTGGTAAACAAGCCCTTTACCAATTCTCCGATTCTGCTTGGACTAGGCCAGCTGAACATGTTAGTGTTCGGGATGTGACCCGAGTCCACACTGATGACGACAGAATTAGACACAGAGCCTTGGTCTTCAAATTTGTCGCTGCAGCTTTGCACTCATCACCACCACCTCCTGTTTCCCCAGATATGTCTCCACATCTATTGTGGTCTTCAAACACTATTCAGGTTTTTCCCAATAGTGTTTAAAGCATGCAGCATCTTCCACCAGCAGGTCTTACAGGGCATGGTCACTAGGTTGATCTCCTAATGATGGTTTCTTCACCCTGCTCTGGGGCTGAAAGAAATCTCTCATCTCTCCTCAGGTAATTTTCTGACATACTACCACAAATAATCTCTGCTCTGCCTTGAAACAAAAAATGTCTCAGCCTGGAACCAAGGCAAGGAAAAATGCAGCACCGCACTCTGCAGCACTCCCCTCCTCCTCAGCTCTTCTCCACCAGGTTGTGCCAGGTGACAGACAGCACAGCGGTACCAGCGTTCTACCACCCGCATACTCGTTCCAAAGGAGACTCCCCCACATTGTAAATCCTGTCCATGGCCAGCACGTCGAGCTGCCCTGCGCCTCCATTTCACTAAATGCAGTGAGTTCCCAAGGCCCCAACCGTGAAGCGGCCATCATCTCCGTGGCTCTGCGTCTGCCTGAGGGATTCTCTTGCCACCTCTATCATAAAGGCTTTGAAGGCATCTGCAGGATCAGAAGCTCCTCAAACAGTCCTGCCACCAGATGGGCGTCACTTGTAAGACTCATCATCCCCAAGTGACCTGCGTAGATGGACGAGCACAGCTGGACAGAGGAGCTTAGAGGAAAGTGGCCATTCCTTATACCATCAGGAACCAACTGGTATTGGTCAGATGCATTTTGTGATACCTGATGGCCTGTCAGAGACTTCTTCCGATAGCCAGAACTACCTCAGAAAATCCAGATCACTGTTTAGGTGACTTCCCATCATTTTGCTCAAAAGGAAGACATTTTGGGTCAATTTGAGAACAAATTTTAATACCTGTCTAAATGGCATTTCTCCCTTCATCCTTTCATCCTATCCATTATTCTTTAATGTTTCACCAATCCCCTGCAGCTAATGTTAACACTTTTGTTAAGCAGAAGAGTTTTCTAATAATTCTCTTTACTTTTCACTCCAAAATAGTGTAATACAGTTCAACAACCTCGCATAGCCAAACTCCTCATTGATTGATTGGTCTCACCCACAGTGCCTGAAGCTAAAGCTCCCATTTTCAAGATTGATGCATATCTCGTTCCTGCCTCGCGTTGCTAGGGTAACACAAAGAAAGAGGCAGAGTACATGCAAGAAACAAAAGAGTTATAGTTTGAAAAAGCATACAGGATGTGAAAAGGCCTATCTGAAAGAATCATTGCAAAGAAAGACTACAATTCATAGGTTAACGCACACTATACATTACATATAGACAGCATTGGTATATACAAGCAAGAGCATGATCAATAACTCATTTAAATCAATGCAAATATAATGACTGTGTTGCTTACCTGCTGTCTCCAGCGTTGGCCACATACAATTTCCCGAACAAATAAACCACAGAAAGGGCAGTGCAGCCACCAGATATACTATACTTGGTTCTTTCTCTTTCGATTTGTAAATCCTAGCAAAATAAAGGCAGAAATGAAAGTTGTTACAGACAACATTTGGTAATAAATGTGCTCATGATACTATAAGGAAGCAGGAACCATGTTATGACTTACACAAAAAAGCAGAACAGATCCGTTGTCGACAGAGTTTATTGTTGCTATTTTGCAAACCGCTGAACATTACTAGGAAATACGTCATAAGTATATGTAAATAAGGCTAAAAAAAAGCACTATGTCCTCTGCATCCACTGCCCTTCTTGTCCTTTTAGGAAACTTCAGACTTGAAAATACCATCTCCCCACCCGAGGACACACACATACAACTCACACACAACACACACATGTTGGGTCGCACCGTTGGTCTAGTGTGGCCTTTATTTCTAAGCATGGGAACATCCTTAAATTCACGCGCCCCTCTGCCACTGTGGTTCAGGTGTTTGGACTGACTGACCATCCACGTATGTTTCAGCCAAACCTAAGCTAAACTATTGGTGAGGAAGGACCCACTTTTAAATCCACCATGGGGGAACAGATGAGCGGACCCTGAAGGATCGGTAATGTGGCTTAGTTATTGTTGGGATGGAAAAGTCCTCAGAATGGTTATGGCCGTGCACCCCTGCCCTGAGTGCCCAACTGTACTGTCATCTGGATCCCTAATGCTGACTTTTATTGTGGCAGGCAAACACGGATCACTTGTGTGCGCCATGACATAGGCCTGTCTCGCAGATTGCGGTCTTGTTTTATTGAGAAGGGGCACCGAAAGCACTACCCTAATAGTGGTGTAAGGTTACTGCCTTCACCAAGAGTTAAGCAGCATGAATGCATTGAGGGCAGCATGCCGTGTAGTGATCAGTAGGAGTTAACAGGTCCTTTTTAACATGTGTTGCTGGAGTGAGACCTACAGGCTCACTCATCTTTTTAAAGTTCCGCTGCTGTGTGCTCAACTCACCCTTGGCCTCAGTTATATGTAAAGTGCTACGCAGCGCATGAGTAGTGACTCTGCGCTGGATGGCACAATACAGAAAGGGTACAGTACTGAGCAGTGCACGCAGAGAGACGTGCACAGAGAATACGTGTGTTGAACCGATGTGTGCCTGGGGTGCCACAATACATGGAGGCAACCGTACTGGACAGTGTGTATGCTGTGTATGTACACTGAGTGCAAGTGTGTCTGCAGTGGTACATTATATGGATTTCACTGGGTTGCATTTTGGAAAACCCAGGCCTGAATTGTGAAGACATGAGGAGTAGAGGAATCCCCCCAGACAGATTTGTGGATTGTTGCATTCCTGTGAGCTGGGTGGGGCACACTGGAGAAGGGAGAGAGAGACTTTCCCTGTACACTTCAAAAGGATACTCTTTGACTCAGTGAGAGATTACAAGGAAGGGGCCTGGACACATCCCGGGAAGGAGATGGGGCTGACAAGGCAATCATAAAGAGTAGGGCAGGGAGCCTGGGATGAACCTGTTGATGCATATATCACTGTGGCCAACATTCAGGATTGAACACTAGTCACTCCCATGGCTTGTGTTGTGGGACTATCAGCTTCAGAGTCTCTCCTGCTGTGACAGACAGCCTTTCAAGAGGAAGAGAGAGAGCAAAAGTTTACACTTCAAAAGAAGCAGAAACCCAACATAAAACGTCAAAGACCCAGACCCTAAATCACATTTGATGTCTGGAAATGGGAAGCGGAGATTGAGAGCCCAAAACGTTGTCACCTGCCAAGCAGCCATACAGGCTGTATGAAGAGGGGAAGCTCTGCAAGACTTGTGTCTGTGATCAGAACTGGAGGCCAAGGCATGCTTGTCTCCCAGCTAGGGGAGGGGGAATCACTCAGGGAAACCAAGACCACCTGTTCTGAAGCCTGGAGCACCAGTGCCTGCCTGCTTGCCAAGACAAGTGTTCCCTGTGAGGTATAGGAGAGCACTGGAGGGAGTGAAGTCCAGTGGAGAGCCCTGTCGAGAGGACTCCTGGTGCGAGGAGACAGCCTCTGCACCGAGCAGGTCGTTGCACGTTTGCAGATTCACTTCGGTGACCCCTGTATGCCAGAAGAGGGCTGCTAGGAAGATAGCCATGAGCTGAGTGCCGTTCGGGGAGAGTGAAGCTTATACTGCATCGCTGTGGCAACCCTGTATGCCAGGGAGGCTGCCATGGAAGTTATTGCTGCCAACAAGTGGCAAGACCTTGCGGACCTTAGCGGCGACCCCATATACCAGAAGGGGCTGCCGTGGAATAGACTGCCGTGCTGTCGAGACCGATGCCTTGCTTGAAGGTGCTGCAGTAACCCCATATGGCAAGAGGGGCTGCCAGTACCTAGTGAGCTCTGAAGTTCGGGCCACCATCCAAGAACTGATGCTGTGAGCAGTGGGTGAACTAAGCATCGAGGAGTTTCCCCAGACCTGCCCCGTGGACTAAGGAGGATGCAGTGAGTGCATCGCCATATCACTGGAACCAGATTAGGAGTGCCAGGATCAACCCCTGGGGGGCGCTGAACTTACCCTGCAGAAGGAAGTAGCAGAGCACTTCTGATAGCTGTGGGAGTCGGCAGCATAAGCCTAAGCTGCTGTGCTTCCCGCATGCAGACTGACTCGACTGAGCAGTACTGCAGCATTTAGAATGTTGCGGTGTGGGATGCTTCCTCGCTGCTGGATCAGGTAAGACTTGTTAAGGGCCTAACGGGCTCCGGGGAGCTCGCTGCTTAAGGTGCTGTGGCACCAAAGACACTTTTGACTACTTTCTAAGAGTCGGAGTGTACTTTGAGTAAGGCCTTCTAGGGAGCATTCCCTGGATGCAGCCACCAGTGAATGGGGAATAACCTTTACCACAAACGAGTAGCGGGTGGGATATTGCTATGTGCTCTTTGAGTTATAAGTTGTGTTTACTAACCTGTATTTACTCCCCTAACCTCCACCCTCCGTGGGAGCCTTTGACCGCTCGTCCACAGCTACCACTCGGAGTCAAGTGCAGAAAGGGTACTTGGCCCAGTTGCTCAGAATCTATAGTAGGCTTGGCCCCGGGACATCAGGAGTAAAAGGCCTCAGCCACCACGGTTGGGCCCAATAACCCCTGCGTGCCACATGCCCCTCTGAACGGCGTTCTGACAGTTATCCTATAGTGATTCTGTGAGGGGGCAAGTAAGGAATGAAGGAATGAAATAATGAATGCATGAATATTTTGCAGCACACTAAGCAGTGAAACTCTACCTCAGGAAGTGGTGCTGTGGATCAAAAGGTAATTGTTCACGTTCTACACCCCATGTAGACCAGCTACGGTCTCCTGCATGGTGGTTCGGGGCCCTCTGCTGCTGCCAACACACCAAAACTGTGTTGCTTACATTTTCAGAGACTCGTATGTATTTTAACAATGGTGAAGTATCACAAATCCTTGTGGAACACAACTGGTGATGGCCAGTGTTCCAATTTAGCTTTTCAAACCATCAGGTCAAATTGCGATCAGACATTATGTCATTGAGAATTGGTGTGCTATGATGCTCCTGCCTAAAGGGCTTGTTGAGGAGTATTATGCTTATGGATATTTTCACTTATCCCGTTGTTTCGACTTCTGGGTCACCATAATTGGGCACACGAATAGTGTTGGTTAGTTGCCTTCCTGATTATGCCTTCTAAATACAGCTTCTATTCTACTTATGAAGGGATTGGAAAAGAGAATTTGCCCTATGCCACAAGGCTCCCGATTCATATATATGAATACATTTTAGCACACCAACACCTTCAATGAGTCCTTTATATTAACTTAGACTGTCCATGTCCTCCAAATCAAGTTCACTTGGGTTGAATGCATGGTATTGGGACCTCTTCTGTGAAGAAACTGATGATGGTGTCCATGACCATTTCACACATAAAGAAAATGGCATCTGCGCCAGTAAATCATACTTAAAGACCACACTTAGTGGGATGGACTTACACATCAGGAAACATTGCAGGTGGCCAAAGATGCAGGTTGACTTTATCATGGCCTAGTTTGGTCCCTGTGTACCCCAGACACAAATATCTCCCTCCAGGGCAGTGGGACGGAACATCCATGGAAACATCCACAAGGTGGTGTGGTCTTAACCTTGTTTTTTTTTTACTACTTTGCTTCCACTGCCATTACATTCATTAACACCCAGGGGCCGTATTATACATTGTGCTCCGGGGGCACATCGGGTACAATGGTATTACAGAAGGGGCCGCAGACGCAGGTGCGCCCCCTTCTGTAATACTGATAGCACTGGGACACATGTAAACCCAGCGCTATCATGAAAGGGGGTTTCCCTATTTACATGGGGGCGTGGTCCCATGCAAATGAGGGAATCTCTTTGCCTCTGTGCCAGTGCCTAAAAGGATTCTGGCACAACTGCAAATATGCCCTTAGGAAGTGCACACACAGTGTACCACAACAAGGTGGCGCACTGTCAGTGTGCTTCCTGAAGGCAGCTCACTTGGGTGGCTGAAGGGGGTCCGATGGACCCCCAGACATCCATTTGCTATTGGGGGCAGTCACTTACTGCACCATCTGCAGAGGAAACTCTCTCCCATGTTTAATGTGCCGGCGGCATGCTGCCTGCACTGTGAAACATGGAGCAGCTTTGAAACAGCCTCTGCGTATTTCACTGAATGCACTGACCCCAGGGCAGCACGAGTTTGTGGCTGCCCTGAAGGCAGCGCATTCAATATATTAGGGTGCACTGTCCCTGTTTGCACCCAACACACCTGTTTAAAGGTGTGCTGGGCACAAAGAGGGATAGTGCACTCTTTCCCTAATATGGCCCCAGTATTGATGAGTGTGGTGATTGACACTACCCAATGTTCACTCTGTATGTGCGGTGAGAGTTGGTCTCTTCAGGCCCCTTCAGTCTTGGAGAACACCAAGGTTTCTTCTGGTTCCTCTTCTCCATCAGTCAGGGAGGAGGAGGATACTGGAGTCCCATCATATGTGAGGGCACACGTGTGTCCCATCTTTCTACCTTCCCAATGCACAGTCATCCATGCAATTTCAACGCTCAGTTCTGCAAATTGGATTAATTTACAACCGACTTAGCATTGGCACGCTTGTTTAGGGAAGAACACTTGCCGGAGCATCTGACTGCCATGGTCACTGGTCTTTGCCACAGAGGGCACCTCTGTCAAATAGTTGTTCCACTTGGAGCTGAACATGGGCTAGTTGGCTTTTTCATAGGTTAAAATTTTGACCTTCTTTGCACCACGTCACCCCACTGCCATTCCCATCAGGGCAGCTTCTATGTGCTAGGAATGCAACAGTTTATAAGACCTTCCCAGGCCTAGGATCATCTCCAGTAACATGCCAGGCTCATGCATGATAAAGCATCACAGTTTTATCCAGCTCATATCATGCCTTTTGGGGTCACAAAGGTGAAGCTGTTGCCAACCTCCAAAGTTGCTCATGAGACCATTCAAGTTCCTCACTTTCTCCATGCTATCATTGGCACATGAGAAAGCACTCATAGCTAGAGTCATACTGCAACCCAAATTAGGAATTCTGGGTAGACACAGATGCATCATAGTCATCTATGTCAGGTGGCCTCAGAGAGATCTTCTCATTCGCTATGGCAGAGGAAGCTGCAGCAGAGGGGAGTTTAGCGCAGTCTGTGTGGCTGCAATCTTGGCAGCCATGGCTGCATCCACAGAGACAAAGGAGAATGTAGATGATTTCATCCTTCATTTATCACCAGTGTTATGTTTTAAATATTTCCATCCCGGGGCTCACAGCACATACGCATCATCTTGCCGGCACAGAAAAGCCTAAAGTGGTGTTCTGTCTTGGAGTGGTCACTCAAGCAAGGGGACTTCCTTTTATTCACCTGTCCGGAAGCACAGTGTTATGCATGCATGCATGTCTGAGTCCACCCTCCAGCGATTGTTATGTACCAAACATGTGGTACATAACTGTAGCTTCCCATTGTTTAGGCTGACCGCCATTCAGCAAGGCCCCAGCTGGACTTAGCCGTCCCCAGAGAATGCCTGACCTGGAGAAGAGGAAGTCCACCCTGTTGCTTGGGCGTACTCTCATTTAACCGCTGACCCTTGAAAATCTATAGACATGAGGGTAGAAAGAGAATTTTTGCTTATGGCTAAGATTTAGAACTATGATGTACACTAAAGACACAAAATATATGTCTTTCCCTATCTCCTCCCCTCTCATTTCCTACATATGAAACAGTGATAAAGTTGGTAATAAAAGAGAGAAAGCAGAAGCATTAGCCTGCTTCATTCAGACCAACACTGCTGTAGAAAGAGAAGAGCTTGCAGAAAACAAGTTAGGAAGCCCATGTGGCTGCCCTTCAGATTCCATCAAGGTGTACACACATGAATTGAAATGAAATGAATGAAGTGAAATTAAATGAAACGAAAAAACATTTATAAAGCGCAATAGCTACCCTGAGGCATCCCAGCGCTGAGAACGGACGCAGACAGACAGAGGAGGCCCATGATTAAGTGCAATTTTGGAAAAACCAGGTTTTTATGACTTTACGGAAGGGCAGCAGATTAGGCTCCCCCCGTATATGGGGGGGTGGGGAGCGTTCCATAGTCTGGCGGAGTTATAAGAAAAGGAGCGTCCGCCACATCTAGCTCTCTTTATTTTTGGGAGCATGGCAAGAGAGAGGGACGCCGAGCGGAGGTTTCTGCTAGGTTGGTATGGGGTGATCATAGATCGGCTGATTGCTGGTCCATTCCCCCAAAAGGACCTATGTGCGATACACATAGCCTTAAATGTTATTCTCTCCCTGACAGGCAACCAGTGAAGACTCTTCAGTGCAGGTTTTGCGTATTGCCGATAAGGGATCTGGAGGAGCAGGCGAGCTGCACAGTTGTGGAGGATCTGGAGCTTGTAGGTAGTGGATTGGGGAGCTCCTAAATAAAGGGCGTTCCCATAGTCTAGGCGAGATAGAATAAGAGCCTGGACCATAATTCTTCTTGCCTGGAATGGGAGGAGAGGGAGTATTTTACGTAACATCCTCAACAGGCCATAACAAGTGGCCGATAGTTTTGCCGCCTGGTAATCAAAACTCAGGGAGCGGTCCAGCCAAATGCCTAGGCTTTTGATCTGGTTTTTGGGTTCTGGAGCAGGGCCAAGACAGTTGGGCCAGAGCAGCTCGGAATTGAAAGATGCGAACCAAATTAAATGGGTGCAGGTTTTAATGAATGAGAGATCCACGTTTTCTCTATGAAGATATCTACATATGTAGCATGTAGAAACAATTCATGTGTTAAAATACATTTAATCCTGCCTGCCTGGGAATTCTCTCCTTGGATGATAGAACCTACACCACAGCATTTACTCTGGTAGCCAAAAAACCTCAGCGCTCCTGTTACATCTGAGAGGTGGCACTGGATGAAAGAACCAAGGCGGGGAGACCATCTTGGAATGTAGTTTCTGAATGAACAAGAAATTAGTCCAAAGTACAATCTTACTCTTATAAACACACTGGATAGGGCACCAAAGCTTAAGGCACAGCAGCTAACATAATCTTTGGTCTTAGATTCTGATAACTTGAAAGGCATTTGCCAAGATAACTGATTCAGTTTTAATACAATTGGTTCAAACAACGGGTTGGCCAATGTGGCTGAAGCAATAGTGAAATCCCACTAAAGTTGCAATAAGAAACTAGTGCCTACAATGAAACACTTGAATGGTTCATATGACAATTAAAAAGAATTCTTGTGAGCATTTCCAAAAGCTGGAACTCCAATAAGTTCTACAAGAATCTTCTTCAACATCTGTGTGCAGGATCACATTAAAGGAGAGAACAGGAGCAAAGACACAGGAGCAAGTTTGCGTTCCAACTTTAAAGCGCCCACTGACACCAACCATGCAGACTTAGTCCTGTGTTATCACATGAGGTGATTCTTAACCACCTGCAAAACGTGAAGTTGTCATCAC
The DNA here is from genome assembly GCA_963921515.1 of Calotriton arnoldi. Taxonomy (NCBI): domain Eukaryota; kingdom Metazoa; phylum Chordata; class Amphibia; order Caudata; family Salamandridae; genus Calotriton; species Calotriton arnoldi. The sequence goes on from CAWUFW010000737.1 coordinate 2,970,266, forward strand.
ACAGGTTCAAGTTGTCCTACAAAACGAAATGGCTCCTGAATCCCAATCAAAGATGTTACTGTCACCTAAAGAGTGTACGTATCTCATTGAACTTATAAAGATGAACGACTGATTCAGCCTGGCCCTGTTCAGTTTGGTCTCCTCACTAGTGACCCTCGCCAGAAAGAATGTTATCAAGGTCACGCGCTTTCTAAGCACATTGCCACATTGTTCGACTGCTATTTGGAGCCCTTTTGGGTGGTTAGGTGAACGCATTATAATGTCTGAATTATTCCGAATCACTCACACGATGGGGAGTAACAACTTTTGAGCAAGATGCGTGCCCGGAGAGACAGAATGCTGATGTGGACCTTTGCCTCGTCAATGAACGTGTACACGTCACTCTCCCACGTCAGCGCCGGCGATGGCGGTATGTGTCTCCAGAACAGAGAGGAGGCTTCTGAGCCGGGTTTGTTTCGAGCCCCTCTAGGACGGGACTGGCATTACACAGTAGGCCTTGGTCTGCAGTTCTGTAGCCTACTTCCAACTGGAGGACCGATGTAGCTTAAAAACGCTTAACGCATGTTTTCTGAGAGGAACCACAGGTATGCGGCAGTGGCATAACCCACAATGATGCCCGGCCCCGACTCCCCGCAGAATGGGAGGAGGGGTCCCTGATTCTTCCATATATCACAGATATTCATTGGCTATGGGCTGAAGGGGCCCTGGAAGTGTTAGGGGTCCCCATTCGAGCTAGCCGCAGGGGCTGCGGTGGCCTCCGTTTTGCAGCAGGCTTGCAGACGCCACCACTTCTAGAGCTCTGTGAAGGCACCAATGGGCGCGAGGCATAGGGACAAGCGAGCCGAACTCTTCGAATGGGAGAAGGCCCTGACGGGTCATTGTCGCACGTGACCCAGATACACCAGAAGTCTTGGAAGCAAAGTACCTGGACTCCAGCATGAGTGACTTTAAAGGACAATGAACTATTGATGGACTAATAGGATCTTGCATAGCAAGAGTCCGCATGTAATGAGCGGAGAAGCCTCAGATACCACCAAGGAGGCACAGGACCGAGCACTGCTATGGGCAGGAGCCAGTGATTTCAAGATGGAATCAGGTGTACATTTGAATGGATGCGATCTAGGATCAGTTTGAAAACATATTTAGGCTGGATCTCCACTGCTATGGCCTTAGGAAATCAGAAAAAAACCGTATTTCACCTGAAAAGCATGAATGATAATGACAGAGAGGGTTTACCAATTACTAGCTCCATCCTTCACCCGTAGGAGCTCCCCACCTCCCCCGTCCAGGGGGGTAGTCAGTAAACATGTTTTGCTTTTTATGGTGCCTTGCATGAGTATGGCACAAGAATAACAAAAATTATTGTTGCACAGAGGCCACCAGCGCTAAAGCCGGCCCCGCCTCACAATCAGTGCTTAAGTGCCTTGCGGGGATGACAACTGCCGCCCCTTGATGCTGTGGCCTCAAAATCTCACAAGCCACGGTGCAGCAGCATATTAATCAAGGCGTTATATTCACCTGACTACTAAAGGAATGTTTTACCTTATATTAAGCAACCCCCACGGAAGATATGCAAGCAAGCTCAGCGATAAACCACATAGCAATCATTTTACTTACGTTGGTATTGGTGCACACTGAGACAATGGACAGCTATAGATTTAAAGGAAAAATCAAAGGCATTCGAGCTCCAGAAACAACTACATAGCTTAATGAGACCCTCTAGTGGCTAGTAGGCGGAACTGCAGGCAGTTTTTTGGATAAAGTACATCATGGATACTCACAAACTTTTTCTCGGGGGCCAAAATTGCAGTCTCGCTTGTGGCCGAGGGCCGCACATATGGGCCTTCGTGATGGGGGCGGTGGGAGGGGAGGGGTCATTGGGGGCGGGGCTACAGGGGTACAAGAATCGCCCCCTTTTCAAAACATTACTAGAGAACGCTGTATTTCGAAATGTGATATATGTATGTATGTATCCCGAATAAATACTGTCAATATTTTTTTTTTTACTGGGATCTGTGTGTTTCTGACCATAGTTTTCCATCTTTGCCTTGTTTTGACAAACACCCAGTTGCCTGCTCTTAGGCCCTCAGTTGCGCAGACACTTTGACACACCCTTCATTTGTCTCTCAATAGACACAACTCAAACCCCTATGCCTCTTATACAACCCTGCCAAGTATCACGCATCAGGCGTGACGCTAACGCATTTCCGTGCTGGTGTCCGCATCACCGCACTAAATGCATTAGTCACGCATAATTAGGGACCCCCCACCACCCGCCCCCAGGCATGGTGTGACAAGGAGCAGCAACAACGAGCTCACTGTGATATGGAAAGCGTGCATGTGGCTGACTGTGTCAGGAACTTATGGTGAACTGGAGCGCAGCGCAGCCTGGTAAACAATATTTAACAGTTCACACAAAATGTCTTATGCAGCTCATAGTCATTGTTTTTATCAAGGCACGCTTCACTACTGCATGCGGGGTAAGTGGCCTCCTTAGGCTGTAAGGCAGAGGCCATTCGGGAGGCGGGCGGCAGGTTAGATTTTCCTCCGGCCACCCCTGCTGCGTGTCTCAGCAGCTGTAGTGAATATGACCCCCGGCAGCACCGATTCAATGGCCGACTGAGGTAGCGAGTCGCGCTGCAACAGTTGAAGTTACAGTCAGTGGAGTGTAATATCTGACCTGATCACGTGACATCTTGTGGAAGGCCCCCAAACACTTCGATCACTCGTGCCTGTAAAAGACCAGTAAAGAGTTGTGCCATCACGAGCCCGCCCTTCAAAGTGGCGCCATGAGGATTGTGCCGACCGTTGTGTAGTACACCAGGCTCACAGGAGGTGGTCCATAAGAGGATTTACTGCTGCTGCGGAGGACGACACAGAACGGGTCAAGAGAGAACCCTTTAACTTTGCTGTGTCTCTCCTTGCCCGAAGAAATTTTTTCAGTTTTACAGTAAGCTCTTTTATTTAGGGGGATCGGTGCTGTGGAGGTCTCTCTGGCTGGCACAGATGGCAGCCGGGTGAACAGCACGCAAAAATGATGTGCCACAACCGGCCAGTCAGGTAGAATAAAGCACTTCTAAGCGAAAACAGGTGCTGCTTGGCAGGCTCCAGCGACGTCTGTTCAGGCACACTCTTTAACTGCCGCCAGGCCTGCTGTTGGAACTTGTGCCCCCTTGGCCCCCGTGCCCAGCCAACCGAAGAGTTCAGGCCCAAGACGGAATCAAACGGTGAAGCGCTCAGAATGGAGCATACACTCCCAGCGCCTGTTTACCAGCAGCAGTCAGGTGAGTCATTCATGCATTCTCGGTCTACCTACTCTGTACTGTCAAGTTGATCTCTGCAGCATTTGATTAATACTAGATCGCAATGTCAGTTAGTGCACATCATTCATTTCAGACTGAGCCTAGCAGTTTATTTCTTCACACACAGTACGAATTGTATTTATGTTGTAACTGCGATAAATTGTCAGTCAATCTCCAGCGCAGAATAGCTGTAACCAGAGAGGAACAGAAGTTTGTCCTTCTTGGCTCAGTAGTGGCTAGTTACTTCTATATTATAGTGCTACGAGGGCCCAGCCTGCGACTGTAGGTACATTAATTTTCACATTGTTTTAAAATTGTATTACACACAGTATATGCTAGCCTACCACAACATTTGCCGACATAGTTCATTATAAAGCAAGTGTAAACTTTCATTTCAGGGGTTTTGCTCCAGTTGCAAGATATTATTAGAACTTCTTGTGGATAAGTTCTGATATTTATCTCTTTCCGTGCACCTCATTACATGGTTTTTACTCATCAGAAAGTGTCACTCTAAATGTCACACAGTTAGCAGTTAAATGTCATTCACAAGTCCACTAATACCTTCCATTTCTAGTGCTTCGCAGCAGTTTTAAAATCTTCTTAGACTTTCTCGTTGCTCAAATGGGTGTAATTTCTAATATATATATATATATATGTTTCCCTCGTCTTCATTGCTTGCTTTTGCTCGCGAAAAAGTGTCACTCACAGTCGGTGAAATGTCACTCATAATTACACTAAAATTATGAAAATGTCACACATAGCAATCTGAAACCTTGGCAGCTATGCTTATAGTCGCTCCGAAAAACCTTTAATGGCCCTGTTGAGAGTTTACTGTACCAAACCCCAAGATCATCCAGCAAAACTCAGAAGCGTACATGCAAAGTGCATTGATAGAGATAGGTTTCCTGTCCTCTGTCCAGTCCGCTGTACACACCTAAGCTCATGAAACTTACCACATGCATGTAACCCCAGGCAATAAAACCATCAGTGACAGCAGGCTGCCATATTCCTAATGGACCTAGACAGTACATTAAAAAATGGTCCCATGCTGCAATGTGCATGCATGGGCCCACACAATACATGCATTCATGTACTCCGGCTGTAATGCACATATACAATGGCATAATGACCGGCATGATGGGCAAGAGACCTGCTGTCTTCTCACGCTGACTTCTCCTAGTCAATGAGCTTGCCCAACAAAGCAGCAGTGGTATTGTAGTGTCATCAGTAAAATGACTATCTCAGGTAGGTGCATGTAATTTCATAATAATGCATGTATCAGGCAGCACGTCTACTACTAATCTTTCATGAGCCCCAAGTCATTCAATGACTCTGCTCATAGGGTCCGCTGTGATCCTAGGCTTTCACTCTGACCCTGCGCTCTAACTCTGACCCTATATTATGACTGTTTCATGCTTGCCATATTCCTGTACTTTACCCCCTCATCCTACTTCTACCCACCACTTTGACCTTAATAATTCACTTTTTTACTGACCCGTCCCGCAGCCTGGAACTCTGTCACAACTTTACTCTTCTCCTATTGTTTTACCCTCAATGTACACAACTCATTATACCTTTCCCCCTACCCTTCTTTCCTTATCTCATAAATGTCTCTCCCCTTGCTTTCTATTACTATCATCTCAATCTACTCCCAGTACCTCTTTGCTCTGCTCATAAGCTTCCTCTGTCTGACCCTCCAACCTCATTATTCCACCCCTCTTCACTCTGCTTATACTCATTACCTGGCCCTTCTATTTCACTATGCTCATAGCCTGTCATTTTGCACCTACTTTGGCCCCAACGTCTTAAACTGCATTCCTGCTCTCCCTCCATCACACTCTACCCCCTATCTGGTCACACCGTTTTGGCACCACACTTGTCTACTTTATTCAACATTATTTCTCTCACTCTCCTCATACCCTATCAAACTGCCTACCCTCTCATTGTGCCCTAACGCCTCATCCTACGCCTAACCTCTCATTGCATGCTAACGCACCACTCCACGCCTACCCTCTCATTGTAAAAGAAACATTTGATGGACGGAATGCTGGACAATGCAAACATTCACCCCCAGTCACAAGGATCTGGGTTTAATCCATCATTCTTTTGCTCACCACACCACCCCAGTTTGGCCCAGCCATATGCAAATCAGTCTTGACCCTGTTCCTTGTGGGAACAGTCCAGCCCGAACTGCCAAGCCAGGTCCTCCCTGGAACAGAAACAAGCATCCTGGGACCGGTTTCAGGGCATCACCCTTCTTCAGCCAGGCTAGCTTGAATCCAGTGGTGTAGTGAGCACGGGACCCACGTCTGGGCATACCCTTCCCACTTAGGGGCGACAAATGCAAAAGAAACAATTGATGGACGGAATGCTGGACAATGCAAACATTCACCCCCAGTCACAAGGATCTGGGTTTAACCCATCATTCTTTTGCTCACCACACCACCCCAGTTTGGCCCAGCAATATGCAAATCAGTCTTGACCCTGTTCCTTGTGGGAACAGTCCAGCCCGAACTGCCAAGCCAGGTCCTCCCTGGAACAGAAACAAGCATCCTGGGACCGGTTTCAGGGCATCACCCTTCTTCAGCCAGGCTAGCTTGAATCCAGTGGTGTAGTGAGCACGGGACCCACGTCTGGGCATACCCTTCCCACTTAGGGCGACAAATGCAAAAGAAACAATTGATGGATGGAATGCTGGACAATGCAAACATTCACCCCCAGTCACAAGGATCTGGGTTTAATCCATCATTCTTTTGCTCACAACACCACCCCAGTTTGGCCCAGCCATATGCAAATCAGTCTTGACCCTGTTCCTTGTGGGAACAGTCCAGCTCAACTGCCAAGCCAGGTCCTCCCTGGAACAGAAACAAGCATCCTGGGACCGGTTTCAGGGCATCACCCTTCTTCAGCCAGGCTAGCTTGAATCCAGTGGTGTAGTGAGCACGGGACCCACGTCTGGGCATACCCTTCCCACTTAGGGCGACAAATGCAAAAGAAACAATTGATGGACGGAATGCTGGACAATGCAAACATTCACCCCCAGTCACAAGGATCTGGGTTTAATCCATCATTCTTTTGCTCACCACACCACCCCAGTTTGGCCCAGCCATATGCAAATCAGTCTTGACCCTGTTCCTTGTGGGAACAGTCCAGCCCGAACTGCCAAGCCAGGTCCTCCCTGGAACAGAAACAAGCATCCTGGGACCGGCTTCAGGGCATCACCCTTCTTCAGCCAGGCTAGCTTGAATCCAGTGGTGTAGTGAGCACGGGACCAACGTCTGGGCATACTCCTTCCCACTTAGGGCGACAAATGCAAAAGAAACAATTGATGGACGGAATGCTGGACAATGCAAACATTCACCCCCAGTCACAAGGATCTGGGTTTAATCCATCATTCTTTTGCTCACCACACCACCCCAGTTTGGCCCAGCCATATGCAAATCAGTCTTGACCCTGTTCCTTGTGGGAACAGTCCAGCCCGAACTGCGAAAGCCAGGTCCTCCCTGGAACAGAAACAAGCATCCTGGGACCGGTTTCACGCCACTGGAGTCAAGCTATCCTGGCTGATGAGGGCTGAAAGCCCGAAACTGGTCTTAGGATGCTTGATTCCGGTCCAGGGAAGACATGGCTTGGCAGTTCGGTCTGGACTGTTCCCATGAGGCACAGGGTCAAGACTGATTTGCATATGGCTATGTCTGAACTGGGGTGGCATGGTGAAGCAAAATAACGATGGATTAAACCCAGATCTGTGACTGGGGGTGAATGTTTGCCAATGTGCAACATTCCGTCCATCATCTTGTGTGTTTTGCATTTCGCCCTAAGTGGGAAGGGTATGCCCAGACGTGGGTCCCGTGCTCACTACACCACTGGAGTCAAGCTATCCTGGCTGATGAGGGCTGAAAGCCCGAAACCGGTCTTAGGATGCTTGATTCCGGTCCAGGGAAGACATGGCTTGGCAGTTCGGTCTGGACTGTTCCCATGAGGCACAGGGTCAAGACTGATTTGCATATGGCTATGTCTGAACTGGGGTGGCGTGGTGAAGCAAAATAACGATGGATTAAACCCAGATCTGTGACTGGGGGTGAATGTTTGCCAATGTGCAACATTCCGTCCATCATCTTGTGTGTTTTGCATTTCGCCCTAAGTGGGAAGGGTATGCCCAGACGTGGGTCCCGTGCTCACTACGCCACTGGAGTCAAGCTATCCTGGCTGATGAGGGCTGAAAGCCCGAAACCGGTCTTAGGATGCTTGATTCCGGTCCAGGGAAGACATGGCTTGGCAGTTCGGTCTGGACTGTTCCCATGAGGCACAGGGTCAAGACTGATTTGCATATGGCTATGTCTGAACTGGGGTGGCGTGAGTGAAGCAAAATAACGATGGATTAAACCCAGATCTGTGACTGGGGGTGAATGTTTGCCAATGTGCAACATTCCGTCCATCATCTTGTGTGTTTTGCATTTCGCCCTAAGTGGGAAGGGTATGCCCAGACGTGGGTCCCGTGCTCACTACGCCACTGGAGTCAAGCTATCCTGGCTGATGAGGGCTGAAAGCCCGAAACCGGTCTTAGGATGCTTGATTCCGGTCCAGGGAAGACATGGCTTGGCAGTTCGGTCTGGACTGTTCCCATGAGGCACAGGGTCAAGACTGATTTGCATATGGCTATGTCTGAACTGGGGTGGCGTGGTGAAGCAAAATAACGATGGATTAAACCCAGATCTGTGACTGGGGGTGAATGTTTGCCAATGTGCAACATTCCATCCATCATCTTGTGTGTTTTGCATTTCGCCCTAAGTGGGAAGGGTATGCCCAGACGTGGGTCCCGTGCTCACTACGCCACTGGAGTCAAGCTATCCTGGCTGATGAGGGCTGAAAGCCCGAAACCGGTCTTAGGATGCTTGATTCCGGTCCAGGGAAGACATGGCTTGGCAGTTCGGTCTGGACTGTTCCCATGAGGCACAGGGTCAAGACTGATTTGCATATGGCTATGTCTGAACTGGGGTGGCGTGGTGAAGCAAAATAACGATGGATTAAACCCAGATCTGTGACTGGGGGTGAATGTTTGCCAATGTGCAACATTCCGTCCATCATCTTGTGTGTTTTGCATTTCGCCCTAAGTGGGAAGGGTATGCCCAGACGTGGGTCCCGTGCTCACTACGCCACTGGAGTCAAGCTATCCTGGCTGATGAGGGCTGAAAGCCCGAAACCGGTCTTAGGATGCTTGATTCCGGTCCAGGGAAGACATGGCTTGGCAGTTCGGTCTGGACTGTTCCCATGAGGCACAGGGTCAAGAATGATTTGCATATGGCTATGTCTGAACTGGGGTGGCGTGGTGAAGCAAAATAACGATGGATTAAACCCAGATCTGTGACTGGGGGTGAATGTTTGCCAATGTGCAACATTCCGTCCATCATCTTGTGTGTTTTGCATTTCGCCCTAAGTGGGAAGGGTATGCCCAGACGTGGGTCCCGTGCTCACTACGCCACTGGAGTCAAGCTATCCTGGCTGATGAGGGCTGAAAGCCCGAAACCGGTCTTAGGATGCTTGATTCCGGTCCAGGGAAGACATGGCTTGGCAGTTCGGTCTGGACTGTTCCCATGAGGCACAGGGTCAAGACTGATTTGCATATGGCTATGTCTGAACTGGGGTGGCGTGGTGAAGCAAAATAACGATGGATTAAACCCAGATCTGTGACTGGGGGTGAATGTTTACCAATGTGCAACATTCCGTCCATCATCTTGTGTGTTTTGCATTTCGCCCTAAGTGGGAAGGGTATGCCCAGACGTGGGTCCCGTGCTCACTACACCACTGGAGTCAAGCTATCCTGGCTGATGAGGGCTGAAAGCCCGAAACCAGTCTTAGGATGCTTGATTCCGGTCCAGGGAAGACATGGCTTGGCAGTTCGGTCTGGACTGTTCCCATGAGGCACAGGGTCAAGACTGATTTGCATATGGCTATGTCTGAACTGGGGTGGCGTGGTGAAGCAAAATAACGATGGATTAAACCCAGATCTGTGACTGGGGGTGAATGTTTGCCAATGTGCAACATTCCGTCCATCATCTTGTGTGTTTTGCATTTCGCCCTAAGTGGGAAGGGTATGCCCAGACGTGGGTCCCGTGCTCACTACGCCACTGGAGTCAAGCTATCCTGGCTGATGAGGGCTGAAAGCCCGAAACCGGTCTTAGGATGCTTGATTCCGGTCCAGGGAAGACATGGCTTGGCAGTTCGGTCTGGACTGTTCCCATGAGGCACAGGGTCAAGACTGATTTGCATATGGCTATGTCTGAACTGGGGTGGCGTGGTGAAGCAAAATAACGATGGATTAAACCCAGATCTGTGACTGGGGGTGAATGTTTGCCAATGTGCAACATTCCGTCCATCATCTTGTGTGTTTTGCATTTCGCCCTAAGTGGGAAGGGTATGCCCAGACGTGGGTCCCGTGCTCACTACGCCACTGGAGTCAAGCTATCCTGGCTGATGAGGGCTGAAAGCCCGAAACCGGTCTTAGGATGCTTGATTCCGGTCCAGGGAAGACATTGCTTGGCAGTTCGGTCTGGACTGTTCCCATGAGGCACAGGGTCAAGACTGATTTGCATATGGCTATGTCTGAACTGGGGTGGCGTGGTGAAGCAAAATAACGATGGATTAAACCCAGATCTGTGACTGGGGGTGAATGTTTGCCAATGTGCAACATTCCGTCCATCATCTTGTGTGTTTTGCATTTTACCCTCTCATTGTGCCATACTGCGTCACTCAGCGCCTACCCACTCATTGTGCCTGTACATCTTCGCACTACTGAAGGTTTACTCTACTGATAAGCCAGTCCCTTTGTCCTTCCTGCCGTTCTGCTTTACACCTTCACTTCACTGCTTCCCTTCACTCTGCTGCTAGCTCATAGTTGTTGCTTCCAATATTGGGTAGTACCCCTCACTATTTCCTTGCCTATGTCCCTGACTTAGCACTCACCTTTCATATATATCGCTCAATATAGTCCTTACGTGTAAAGCAGCCCACTCTTCCTGTCCTTACTCTGCTCCTGCCCCCTCACACTCCCCATAACCTGCAATACCTTTACTCTGCGCTCATATGTCACATTGCTCCTACTCCCTCGCTCTCTTCTGTTAACCCCTAACCTTTACATAGCTCCTCACTGCGCTTCTCATTCTGCTTTTATGCTTTACTCATATGGAGTTTGCCAGTCCCTCTGTTTTTCCTTTCTCTGCCCCTTCCCCTTACCTCTACCGTTTCATTCTGCCTCTCCCCATTCATCCCTATGTACACACTGTGCCCCTGTGCCCCTGTCCCCTCAGCTCTGACTCTACCTAATGCGTGCCAAAACCAATAACTATTTGCTGTTCAATTCTGCAGCATAAAAGACCTGATGCTACATCTGTGCCACGACTCACATGGGTAGCGTTGGATTACTATAAATTAATACACTTTCTTAAGTAATGCACAAAGCAAGCTGAATTGCCTGTAATAAATGTAAGAAATATTGTCCGCAACACAGGCACATAAATCCTGTGATTAAATAAATAAATAAAATAAAACACATGCACAGTTTAATAAAGTGAGGAAGCTGGAATTTATACATAATTATCCTGCAAGGCTGCTTCCCAGTGGCAGCTCGCCGAGGGAGTGGTGCGGGGCGGTGGGGCGGGGGAGGAGGGTAGTGGATTCAGACTTACGACGGAAAGAACTCCCTCTGAGTTCTGTCCGTCGTATGTCCGAGTTCACTACCCCCCCAGCCTGCCCCTCCCCCCACCGCCCGCACCACTTCCTTGGCGAGCCACCACTGCTGCTTGAGAGGCATATAACTTTGTGTATAAACTGCATCTCCCCCAATTCCATCTGTAAACTTTCCGTAGCACCACTGTTGTGAACCGAGAGCCTGTAGCATGCCATGTACCTAAAGTGAAGCCACGCCATAAAACAAAAGGCTAGGCTCAGCCCATGGATTCACATGAGGACATTGCTGTATCCTTATTTTATTTATTCTGTTTACACCACGTGCCTGCTCTGAGACCATGAGGAAGGAAAGTCCGGGCTCAGCTGACACCCTAACCCGGGGCCTTAAAAACATAAATTTGACTACAGAGACAGCTCTGTTTTAGCGGCACCAATTGAGAGATTAAAGAGGCCACACTGTCTATGAGCTTCACTTACAGGCAGCACAGCCAATGCACTCTTTGGCAGGGTGAGCAAGTGACACCAGAGAGGCAGATGAGGGCGGGGGGCTACGGGTGAGCATGCGAGACACTGGTTGTCATCGCATGCCCCTTTCATGCTTTTCCCGGCAAATGCGGTCCTAAGGAATTAGAACAGGCCGAAATGGTGCAGATTCCATGCCTGCTGATTTCCACGGGGGCCGCATGGAATGGCCTGGCAGGCCACAAGTGGCCCGCAGGCCGTACTTTGAGTACCGCCGAAGTACATCTAACGGGACAGATTCACAGTTATTTGCTTACCTAAATTCAACTTAGGTAAGAGCGCAAATTCACTTTTTCTGTTCGCAAAATGTAAACTGTTAAATGTGTTTACTCATGCACAATATTACATCAGGACGGTGCTGGAATAAATCTGGTTCCGGGTACTAGGGTGGGGAATCCGATGCCATGGAAAGTTGACGATCACCCAAAGACTGTATCATGATGATCTGTACAACCCAGGCTCGCGACGGCCATTGGGCTGAAAGGGCTTCAGCTCCATCCCGCCCCCCCTGTCGTGTGTGTCAGCCCGGGCTGAGACAGTTTTCCGGGCTGGCGACTGTCTTATTACAGCCGCACCGAGTACTTCACAGGTCTTTAAATACCATTTACTTGTTAACGAGGCTTTGTTGTGTTTTCACGCCTTCTTAGAGCCCCTGCATCTCCACTCTGCCTGTTGCTGGAAGAATTTGCCTGCCCCCGAAATTTATATTAGCCCCCCCCCCCCGAAATTTGGCTCTAGTTGCGCCTCTGATACAACCAACACATGATCAGACGGGACGAGCCGAATAGACACTGCTAGGAAAACAATTCAGGCAACCTACGTACCCGTAGTTGACAAACACAGAGACTGTCCTATCCAATGATTACAAACATTTATGTAACCGTTTGGCTCTGACTTTGAATGCTATTACACGTAAACCCCAGTAAAGCAGAGAACCCACCTAAGCTAACTGAAAACACACGTTGGCTGATCATGCAAGAACATTTTTGAACGGATCAAAAATGCTGTGTTCAACACATATTGCAAAAAAGTCTAAGATCCATTTATGTAAAGAAAAAGAAAAAAGAACTGTAGCAAAGCACTAAACTGTATGAAAAAATGCTGGTTTAATCAGAGTGCCTTCTCTCAAAATGCCACCAATACTTGCATAGGTAGATTTGAATTTTATTCTGTATCATGCCCCCCACAATACCACCTCTAAAAACATTCCACTACTGCCCTTTTGTTTTGTGGATTGTCTACAGGAGTAAGTATTGTGGATATGTGCAACGGCTCATGTAATGTTTCTTCATCTGGAGGTTAACTCCACTCCCTTGCACCCCGAAACATAGAGGGGTATCTTTAATTCAATTTGCACACTTACTCCAGCACTCTTTGGTACTAAAATTAGCAGGCAATTGGGGTGCCAAACTCTAGAGGAGGTTTGTCAATACCATAAAGGTATGACTGTAAGGGTTTACCAATGGCCTGTACACTACAGATCAGAACAGTTATCGGGTGTAATGCAGCACTACAGGTCGTTCCAAAATACATGTGCTCCACTCCCTGGGTTAACCATTCTAGAAAACCCAAATAACACCAAGGAAATAGCACAATTGCGGGAGAAGCACTCTGTGATTAGTAAGGTAACTCCCGCACTGTACATATCTCCCATCCACTTTAAGAACTTGATTGAGTCATAACTAGTGCAGCAGTCACCTTAATTCTTTCAATGGAGCTGTGTTATGACGTTTTGTTCACCCTTTTGTCACTGTGCTTCAGGCTCTGACCTGCCGCCATCCTGGGGCTCAAAGACCTGAAGGTGTTGGTAGAGCGGGCAAACTTCTCCTCTGCATTCATCCAGTCTCTGCACACCCATGGGGGAATGTGGGGCCTCTAGCCTTCTCCAGGGCCTTCTGTTGGTCTCTGCAGACACACAGCAGGTAGAGGATTTCTCTGCTTTTGAGAAATGGCTCTGACTGAGTCACTGCCTGCACAGCACCTGCTCCCTGATGGTACCGGCAGGGATCGGGGGAGGCACAGATGGTGGCTTCATTGAGTATAGGCTTCAGCACACCAGCACAAGTTCCCATACTGCTCCTCAGTGAAAGAGGCAGGGAAGTGGTTTGGAAAATGTGGAATACTTACTACAACATAGGAGATTTTTTAGGGAGGAGTAAGGAGCTGTTTGGGTGGGGTAAGGAAGGGTTTAGGGAGGGACATGATAATACACACATCCACCCACAAGAGAGTAGCCCTTTGCTATTCACAAACAACACCTCTAAAGGTATTACTCTCCAAAAGGCTGGAAAACAGTAGTAAATGTACTCCAGCCCAGCCCTTGAGTAAGTCTACAACAACATCTGGCCGCTCACAGGTACTGCAAAACACTCTCGTAGAAAATAATGGAGGCAGTTACTTAAAATAAAACCCCATACAAATTAATATTTTATATGTGTGTGTATACACACACACACACACACACACACATATATATACCCACATAGAAATTCCACTGTTATAGTTAGTTCAGCTAACTATAACTCACGCCCCCGCAATGCACTGCTCATGACGTCACATATTACATAATTCATGGGATGGTCAGTGACATCACTGATGACATCACTGATGACATCTGAAATATCACTGATGACATCATCCAGTGACTGTGTGTTTCTGTAATTTTTAAATATGTTTTACATATATTCTTAGGTGTATTGAAGAATGAGTGGGTGTATAAGTGTCTGGATGGGGGATTTTACAGGTGTGTGACTGATTGTATAAGTGAGTGATTAAACGTGTCTTACTGAATGCATGGGTTAGTGACTAAACTGTGTGAATGTGTGTATCAGTCTGTCTGTTGTTGTGTAAGCTGCTACATAGGTTGGTCAGTAGCTATATGAGTGTTTATATGGGTTATTGATTGTTTGCCTGAGTATTTGTATGGGAGACTGTGTGTGTGTGTGTGTGGGTGGGTTGGAGGTGTGTGACTATGTGCATTGATGTGTGAGTGGTTGATTCACTGGGTGTATGGGTTCAAGAGTGCATGTGGAAACAGCTGTATGGGTGGGTGAGTGTGTGTATGGGTGTGTTGGTGAGTGAATGAATGTCTCAGTGGTACATGTGTGAGTAACTACATATGTAAAAGGCAGTATATGTGAGTGATGCTATATATAAATGAGTATATGTGAGAGTGAGTGATTGTGAGAGTGGCTGTATGGATGAGTGTGTACTTGTATCAGTGATTATATAAGAGAGTAATTATGCGTTAGTATCTGTATGAATTAGGGAGGTGGTGTGTGTATAACTGTATAGGTGAGTAAATGGGAGTGTGATTGATTCTTTGCATGAGTGACTAGGTGTGTGAGTAACTCCATGGATGAGTGGCGGTGTGTGAGTGTCTGAATAGGTGTATGAGTACATATCATAGTGTTGTATTGATGAGTAACTGCATATATAAGAGAATGTATGGGTGCATGAGTGGATGTGTGTGTAGACCTAGGAATGAAAGAGTGCGTATGTAGTAACTGGTATTGGTGTCTCGATGGTTTCGAAAATGGTAGTCTGTATTTTACAGTGGGTGTATTAAAGGTTATATTAGACTGAGGAGGTGCATCAGATTTTCCCGTGGATGATGTCATCAGTGATGTCATTTCAGATGTCATCAGTGATGTCACTGACCATGCCATGAATGATGTAATATGTGACGTCATGAGCAGTGCATTGCGGGGGCGCGAGTTATAGTAAGCTGAACTACCTATAACAGTGGAATTTCTATGGTTTTGTACGAGTGAAATGTCCAGCTAACTATAACGCCCCTGAAACCTATGGTTTTTTCAGTGAATTTCAAAGGCTTTTTAAATGCTCATTTCTAACTATAACGTCTGTAAAACCTATGGTTTTTTCAGTGAATTTCAATGGTTTTTTAAATGCTAATTTCTAACTATAACGTCCCTGAAACCTATGGTTTTTCAGTGAATTTCAAAGGTTTTTTAAATGCTAATTTCTAACTACAATGTCCCTAAAACCTATATTGTTTTTAACTAAATTTAAAAAGACGTGCATACTTTTTGTAGTGAAAAACTAACTGTAACAGTAGTCTGTTATAAGTTATAATTTAACAATGTTTAACACTTAATTAGCACTAATTAACATATAAGTGTGGCAAAAGTGTGACGGAGCAGCTATGATACCTGACTTCGAACAACAGCGTTCACAGTTCGATTCCCGGCTCCAGCGGCACGTTAGCCCACCACTATGTCACTGTGGGCAACACCTTGCTTAATCTTTCCGACGCCCCCGAGCGCCGGCACACCTTTCCACGGTTAGCTGTACGCTTTACAAATGCTCGCATTTTTTTAATTTAAAACCATAGTGATGAGAAATATTATTATGTTTTTTTTTTCTTCTATTCTGATAGATCTTTTTTTAATGTCTTCTATTTAGAATTACGGCAATCAATAAATGTATTTACTCATGAGAATGGAAATGACACGGTTTTCCGGGTAACAGTTTTTAAGCTCTCCAACATATGTACATATTAAGGACCTTATACGTGTTAGGTTCGAAATCGAAACTTTTTCCGCTTCACATTTTGTAACTTTTCCCAACACGTGCACAAGTGAAACAGTTAAAACGTGAGCACGTGTCAACTGCAAAACGTGACATCTAAATGGGCGGAGTCGCATCTTGCTTCCATAGACTACTGAATAACCAAAAAGTATATAAACCACACCCGTTGATAGATTAGTTTCGTTTTGCGAGTTATTTACGCGTCTCCATTCAGTGATGCAGGTGCTCTTTTCTACAGTCGGATTCTTCTTTGCGGCCACAAAACATAATCCTGAGTTGTAAGTTGTTTGTTTATGCAATACTAGATATTTATAATACGTAGCTATTTGTCAATCTTTAAACACTTGTATTTAGAAAAAAGTGTTATTGGTTGTTTTTGCCATTTATATGTAACGTCAGCAGCTTGTTTTCAGAAACAGACAGAATACAGCAAACATTGTTCCTGTTCTGGCTCCTTTGAGCTCATATAGTGTGACTTTGTATATTATAATATTGACACTGTACTTGACCTCAGAAGTGTTGGTGACCCGTCGGCGCGAAGACTAAAGATTTATATGTAACGTCAGCAGCTTCTAGTTTGTAGTCTATTTCCCCCTTGACATCATATAGTGTGAGTATGTATATTATAATAACCACACATTATGATCTCAGAGGAGTTTGTAACCCGTTGGCACGAAGATGAAAGATTTCGAAGTCCCGGAGAAAAGAAGCTCTCAACATACTCATCGCTGGAAAGAATTTAGTTATTGATCTTGTTTTGTATTGATGACTTTATTTTCCTTTTTGTGTGCCATCAGTGACACTGTGTATATTGTAAGAGTGTGATATTTCCACACAACAGGAATTGGAGATTTCTCGCCGCCAGGAGTAAACCATCTGAAATACAGTTTACTGACCTTTATAACTTACTTGATCAGATATTTTTACAGTGGCAATATTTTTGGAAATTGCAGTTTAAAAAAATCGTTTCCATAGATACTTTCTTACTGAATACCTTTGATAAACCCTACATTTCTGAATGTTTTTTACTATTTCTATTTTTGTCTGTTGCGGTTCCTATTCACCTTCTCCCTATAGAATATATACGACCAGTAGTGTATATTATTATACTACTAGCCTATATATTCTTAAAGGAGTACGTGATCTAAGCACTACGACCGAACTTTCCCAAATTCTACAATAATAGAAATTATAAAAAATGATAAAGCGTACATTTCTATGTAATATAAAGTGATTTGTGTTTAACTGTTTTTTACTTGTTATTGTTCTTGTGACCTGAGATGATGTAGTGCGGGAGTGTTTCTTGTAGCACTTCTTTTCTACTTTATCTAAAAGTAACTCATGCCCTCTTATATTATCAAGAATATGGGGCAACACTTTTACAAACTATAGCAGAAAAAAAAGGGAGGGTGTGCCCACGCTTATGGGATATTTTATGAATTGCGTTTATATTTGTCACCCCTTTGATATATACAGCTTCAGTTTCCGAACAAAGTATATTTGTAATTGCTTAATAAAAACTATTTCAAACCTAGACTGACATTTTTGCTGCGCAACCACAGCTCCCCGTTAGAAAAGTAAACACCACATTATAACTAAACAGTGCTCCTGGGAAGTATCCCACCCGCAAACTTAATAAAAAGAAGACCGCAACACACTTTGTTATTTTCCCGCTGTGATTTGTACACCCCACGCCAATTATATAAATGGCCTTTAAAATATATAAAAAACTATTTTTACCTTCACAATCCCTCTCCACCACCTTGTGACCACTGTACAGAGTTAATAGTGTTCCTACCCTCCCCGCTACTACTTTCTTTTCCCGTACTCCATTGAAGTGCATCACAAAATGGTTCACAACCAATAATGAGCAAACTTGTACTAGGAACAGTTTAGCCAATAAAATGTCCATGGTGTTCCACAGAGGGGGAGGGAATAGCTGGCAACACTTGTACTTTAAATGGTTCGCAGCCAATGAACATTAAGCTTGGGAAGGTCCTGCTTGGAACACATCAGCCAATCAGATGTCCCTGCTACTCCGTCCGCGGACGGGGAGGAAATGGCTGGCAGCACTTCTACTTTCAATGGTTCGCAGCCAATGAACATTGAGCTCGTTGTTGGAACACCTCAGCCAATTAAATGTTAATTTTGTTCCAGACACACGAACAGAACACGCCCTCCCACATAATATAAATTTTCGTGTAAGAAAGTGACACTGTCCGTGATAAAAGTGAACACCGCATTATAAATAAACATTACTGCGCATTATATTAAAGGAAGGCTGCAATACGGCGCATTGTTATTTTCCCAACGGGATTTCCAGAGCCTACGCAACCTTGCCGCAATACCGCGCACCGTTGTTCTGCGGACGTGATTTCCACATCTGCGGACGTGATTTCCACGACCTACGCAACATTCAAACTCCCTGCCTCTG
The DNA here is from genome assembly GCA_963921515.1 of Calotriton arnoldi. NCBI lineage: Eukaryota > Metazoa > Chordata > Amphibia > Caudata > Salamandridae > Calotriton > Calotriton arnoldi. The sequence goes on from CAWUFW010000737.1 coordinate 2,988,761, forward strand.
CACCGTACAGACTGCTTAAACCAAGACCACAGTGTTCCTACTATACCCTCTTATACAATTTTTCTATTTTGTTTCGCCCTACGCCTTTCAAGTCGGTCACAAAATGGCTGCCAACACTTCCTAGTTTCAACAGTTCGCAACCAATGAGCCGCACGCTCGTGCTCGTAACGCCTCAGCCAATCAGATGTCAGAATTCTCAAATATCGATATCTGTAAATTTTGATATTTCTCTAAAACTACTGAATCGACTTACCCTATTTAAACAAAAGCGTGCTTTCTGGACCAAGACCTTTCTCCCTGCCAAATTTGGCGTAATTACGTTTAGCAGTTTGACCTGTAGCCTTGTCTAAAATTTCCTATGGAAATTGCATGGAGAAAACATGTTTTGGGACCCCCTATTTTCTCAGCCCCCTTCACGAATCACCCCCAAACTTTCAGGATAGGAGCTCACCTGAAAAGAGGAACTTTTTGGAAAATTTCGTAAAGATTCGGCAAACGACGCCAAAGTTATAAGCACATCAAAAAATGATTTTCCTATGGAAACTAGGTTCTAACTATAACTAACTACTGGCGACCGCCAGTAGGATATATATATATTCTCCCCCAGCTATGCTTGTTTACACATGGGCTGGTGGGAGGAGCTGGTTTTACAAAATGAGTATGCCGTTACCGTTAACACAAAGGTCAAGAAGTGGCTAAGATTTCTATTAATGAAGCAAAACAATTTGTAGATGAATTGAATATAAACAGCCTCAACCTACATTTTACAGCCTCCATTAGTTCTACCACTGTAAATTTCTTAGATGTACAAATTTACATCAAAGATGGTCACATGGAAACAAAGTTGCATAGAAAATCGACTGCAGGTAACGCGGTACTACATGCGGTAGTGCCCATCCCCAGCATCTGATATATAGCATACCTTATGGGGAGAAGCTTCGCATCAAACGTATCTGCAGTCGGGAGGACGAATTCAAACTAGCACAACAGGCAAGTGAGGAGAGGTTTCTTGCTAGAGGCTACACACACAAATGCATTGATAACGCGATTAATAAGATTAATTCAGTGTCCAGGGAGAGTCTGGTTAATAAATCTCTCAAGAGTACTGACACGGACATTGAAGAGGCCTCTACATTTAGATTTATTCTCGAATATAATAGACAGGAAAAGGCCATTAGAAACATTATAAAAAGGAATTGGCCCATTATTCGAGATGATCCAGTAATTGGTCACCTGCTCCCAATAAACCCTGCCATCACATACAGTAGGGCACCATCTATGAAAGATGTTCAAGTACGTAATGACCCGTTTACTCCATCAGGGGGTACATGGCTAACCCAAAGGAAAGGTTTCTTTCCATGTAAAACATGCAAAGCGTGCCAACATGGTACTAAAAAGACTACCTACAGTACCCCATTTAGTGAACAGGAAAGGGAAATTAACAAAGCCCTTACCTGTAAGTCTGACCATGTGGTTTATGTGCTGGAGTGTCCCTGTGCCCTACGATATGTAGGTAGCACAATACTACAAGGGCACTAGAGGATACTCCAGCACATCAGGGCAATTAAGAACAAAGACACAGCATATCCCGTGGCTCGACACTTTGATGAAGCGCACAATGCTAATCCTAAATACCTTAAATACTATTTATTGGATGCCATCCCCCCCAACAAAAGAGGAGGAGACAGGGAGAAAATGTTAAGGCAATTGGAAACCCGCTACATAATTGATCTCGACACCAAGGCCCCTGGGGGTCTTAATGTAACAGAAGAACTTTACACTTGCCTCTAAATGTGATAGGAGTATTGAGTGACAAAACCTTAACATATACTTGGAAGCCTTTTTACATTTAACATTTAATAATTATTAGATTTAATCTCAGAAACTATCTTGATGGGTATATTAAAACCATCAGGATTCAAACAGCCGCTAACTTTTATTATATTTCTTGCACACACACTTTTACATGGTTTTATTAAGGAGTTTTTATTGGGTATATATTAATTAGAGGTTTTTTGTAATTATGTTATTTATTTTGCACAAAATTGAGGTCCGAGCAATAGTAAAACTGTAAAGTATTATAAATCGCATTGGACGAAAGATGAACTAGGCATTCGCATTTTATCTAGCGAGCCACAATAGCACTTTGAAGTATATGTCAACATAATTTTGACAAATTTTCTTAAGTACTGTATTATGCATTAGCACTTTAAATATCCATGGAATGGGTATTAAAACCTGAATGGTATACAATTCATTTATGCCACAGGTTAAAATTCCGGATGGCATTTAACAAAATAACAAATTGTTTTTGTATATATTTTGCGGTACTTTGCACAACTTCTGCTCGGGCACTTGTCACTTTAAATTTAAAAAAAAGAATCTGCACCTACTCTGTGCGTGCGGGGGAAGGTTGGGGTTTCAAGGATATATATATACCTGTTTGCTTGCGGAGTAGCGTCTCTAAAGATCTGGGGAACCTCGAGTGATGTTTTGCGCGGCAACCTCAAGCCGCGGGAGATGCACCACCCGCTGGGAATGTGATAGCGGGGCTGCATGGTTGCCATCAGACAGCCTGTACGCAGCGCGAGTAAGCTCACCAATTGAAACTGATCACTACGCCTGTAGCCCACCGGAGGGTTTGAAAAATATAGACATGGCACAAAGAACTAAGTTCAAGTTACGGACTCCACCGAAGGGGAATAATTGAACTGCAACTACCAGCATGCTACTCACCAGGGAGCGCATGCGTATTGGATAAAGATGGCTGTAGTTTCTCCGTCACTTGATGTTTTGCCGTCCCATGAAGAAGAAGCAGGAGCTTCGAAACGCGTCGGGACTTTTCTTTGAACAGGTGAAATGCGCAGTTTCCTGTAATAAAGAGGTTGGAAACCTGTTTGCTTGCGGAGTAGCGTCTCTAAAGATCTGGGGAACCTCGAGTGATGTTTTGCGCGGCAACCTCAAGCCGCGGGAGATGCACCACCCGCTGGGAATGTGATAGCGGGGCTGCATGGTTGCCATCAGACAGCCTGTACGCAGCGCGAGTAAGCTCACCAATTGAAACTGATCACTACGCCTGTAGCCCACCGGAGGGTTTGAAAAATATAGACATGGCACAAAGAACTAAGTTCAAGTTACGGACTCCACCGAAGGGGAATAATTGAACTGCAACTACCAGCATGCTACTCACCAGGGAGCGCATGCGTATTGGATAAAGATGGCTGCAGTTTCTCCGTCACTTGATGTTTTGCCGTCCCATGAAGAAGAAGCAGGAGCTTCGAAACGCGTCGGGACTTTTCTTTGAACAGGTGTAATGCGCAGTTTCCTGTAATAAAGAGGTTGGAAACCTGTTTGCTTGCGGAGTAGCGTCTCTAAAGATCTGGGGAACCTCGAGTGATGTTTTCCTCGGCAACCTCAAGCCGCGGGAGATGCACCACCCGCTGGGAATGTGATAGTGGGGCTGCATGGTTGCCATCAGACAGCCTGTACGCAGCGCGAGTAAGCTCACCAATTGAAACTGATCACTACGCCTGTAGCCCACCGGAGGGTTTGAAAAATATAGACATGGCACAAAGAACTAAGTTCAAGTTACGGACTCCACCGAAGGGGAATAATTGAACTGCAACTACCAGCATGCTACTCACCAGGGAGCGCATGCGTATTGGATAAAGATGGCTGCAGTTTCTCCGTCACTTGATGTTTTGCCGTCCCATGAAGAAGAAGCAGGAGCTTCGAAACGCGTCGGGACTTTTCTTTGAACAGGTGTAATGCGCAGTTTCCTGTAATAAAGAGGTTGGAAACCTGTTTGCTTGCGGAGTAGCGTCTCTAAAGATCTGGGGAACCTCGAGTGATGTTTTGCGCGGCAACCTCAAGCCGCGGGAGATGCACCACCCGCTGGGAATGTGATAGCGGGGCTGCATGGTTGCCATCAGACAGCCTGTACGCAGCGCGAGTAAGCTCACCAATTGAAACTGATCACTACGCCTGTAGCCCACCGGAGGGTTTGAAAAATATAGACATGGCACAAAGAACTAAGTTCAAGTTACGGACTCCACCGAAGGGGAATAATTGAACTGCAACTACCAGCATGCTACTCACCAGGGAGCGCATGCGTATTGGATAAAGATGGCTGCAGTTTCTCCGTCACTTGATGTTTTGCCGTCCCATGAAGAAGAAGCAGGAGCTTCGAAACGCTTCGGGACTTTTCTTTGAACAGGTGTAATGCGCAGTTTCCTGTAATAAAGAGGTTGGAAACCTGTTTGCTTGCGGAGTAGTGTCTCTAAAGATCTGGGGAACCTCGAGTGATGTTTTCCTCGGCAACCTCAAGCCGCGGGAGATGCACCACCCGCTGGGAATGTGATAGCGGGGCTGCATGGTTGCCATCAGACAGCCTGTACGCAGCGCGAGTAAGCTCACCAAATGAAACTGATCACTACGCCTGTAGCCCACCGGAGGGTTTGAAAAATATAGACATGGCACAAAGAACTAAGTTCAAGTTACGGACTCCACCGAAGGGGAATAATTGAACTGCAACTACCAGCATGCTACTCACCAGGGAGCGCATGCGTATTGGATAAAGATGGCTGCAGTTTCTCCGTCACTTGATGTTTTGCCGTCCCATGAAGAAGAAGCAGGAGCTTCGAAACGCGTCGGGACTTTTCTTTGAACAGGTGTAATGCGCAGTTTCCTGTAATAAAGAGGTTGGAAACCTGTTTGCTTGCGGAGTAGCGTCTCTAAAGATCTGGGGAACCTCGAGTGATATATATATATATATATATATATATATTACACAGATTTGGATGGTATTTTACAAGTCCAAAGCTGTAATACGGTGCCTGGAGTGGTAAAAGGCTTCTGTCATTTTTCAGCTCGCCATGGATGACACTAGCTAATCTTATGCTTAAAGACTTTGCTGCAAAACATGATAAAAGGCTTTGTCGCTTTCTAGCTCGGCATGGATGGCACTGTGCTAACCCTATGCTTAAAAACTCTGCTAGAAAAACAGATATTTGAGGTGAGCATATTAAGAGTGTTGGTAGTGTTGTAGGGTGCTCTATATAAAGGAGCTGCTCTCCACCTAAATTTAGGAACTACCCAGAGTTCCCTGCTTCCATTTTTGCACACTTTATATGGCATCTAAGCCTGAAAGAAGGGTATTGTCTTGATCTATCTATCTATCTATCTATCTATCTATCTATCTATCTATCTATCTATCTATCTATCTATCTATCTTTAGTGTTACAATATTATATTACATTACAAATTAAACTTGGCATTTCAGCATGAAATTATTTTAAAAAATTATCAAATGAGCTAAATGGTACTGAGGGTAGGGATTTGTTTTTACATGTCATTAAAACATGTTACATTTCATTAAAAAGTATAAAATAATGTAATATATTTAATAATTTAATAGATTTTAATTATTTAAATATTGAATAAATATGTATTTGATGGTTCTAGGTTGCTGCTAATTATTTTAAATTAATTTCCAATTTTATTTTACATTAAAATAGGGTTCACATATTTTTAATGCATGAATACAATTTCCCTTTACTTTGCCACAGTGAGATGTCTGTCCCAGTGGCAGAGAGCTCTGTCTATATTGAAAAGTTACTAACAATAACTTTACACTTGTAAATTTACTCTTAGTTGTCTCCACTCCTTGATTTCAGTCTACACCTAGGTGTAAATCTACACTCTGAAATGGCCGAAATCCATCGCATTCGCAGAGCCAGAATGGGAGGAAGAGCCTTCTCCTACATTGCGGCAAAGACCTGGAACGAACTCCCCATCAGCATCAGGCCAACCCCCACACTGCAAGCATTCAGGAAGAGCCTCAAGACCTGGCTCTTCGGCTGAATCGGAGCTGCCCGAATTCCCCCCTCCCCCCAGCACCTTGAGACCCTCACGGGTGAGTAGTGTGCTTTACAAATCCCTGATTGATTGATTGATTGATTGAACAGCACAAACTTGTAGGTACACCTTAGGACAACAATAAGTTTACAAATGAGTAAATCTACATGTGTAAATATACATTTGTGAATGCAGCACCATATCTTTGTCTCTTGCAGCGGATTTAGCAGCCTGCATGAATGGGAACATATAAGGGAAGACCATTGGTGGCAGGTTGAGGAGAAGCAGAAACTCCACTGAGGGCAATAAAACTTCACAACCCCATGATATTCCAGAAACTATGTTTTAGTGGGTTCAGTCATAAGAATAAAAGCGCATTCAGATCTCAGCTCCGTTTGCAACATTCAGATGTGCGAGACACACCCGAGACATGGTGAACACAGAGCAACACATACCTACACGCAGAAACACCCACGTTGCCACATACCTGCCCTCCCCCCAACCTCGACAGTGCAGCTTCCTTCTTGACACAGACTAACACAGACACAGGTGGCTATTGAGGACACGGATGACCTGACAAAAATAAAACGTGTTCAAACTCCCAGAGTGGAAAACTCAAAAGATACAATCCAGTGGCTCACCAATAATGGGACACACAGGGCTGGAAAATGTAGTCGAAATCATCAACTCCCAAAGATCACAGGATAAGACTCCAGTTTCCAAAATAATAAAAAATATTTAGCAATTCAATCCATTTAAAACAGTATCACAACCACATTACTGACATGTTTAGTGGAGTTGTTGCAATGTGCTGAAGAAGGTTGCAATGAACAACCATTATAAAAAAAATTATCTTACAAGCCCTTGTCAATTACCAAGGACAGAAATAAGTCCTGTGCTTATTTTGGAGGCTGGAAGGTCTGATAATTTACTGATGTTTGTTTAAATTTCAGTCAAAGTCTAGGGCACTACAGGTAAAAAATAACACTTAGGGCTTTGCATGGTAATGACACTATTACCATTCCAAGGCATAAATGGTGTAATTTTCATTGTGGCTCCTAATTCTTGCTGTAACCCCCCTCTCTTCTTCTCCACTAGGGTTAGCACGTTCTGTGCTCATTCCCCGATCTCGCTAGTAGTCCATAGGGCCAGGATGTGTTCTTGGATAAGGTGGGAGTGCACCGTCTTCACTACCCCTGAAGGTGTCTTGCTTCATGCTGGCACATGAAACCTAACAGGTATTGCGGCCTTATCAGAAGGTCCACACACAGGTAAGAGTTTGCATTTATAACGCTGGCCTCAATGTCAGAGTGTAGGATCTCGCTGCAACTCAAGAGCTTCAAGTAATGTCTCTCGTCTATAACACATGGTCTGCTGGCGAAAGAGCTCATTTCTCTTTGACAAAGTTCTTCTTTTCGTGCATGCACTTGCTGAGTGTCAATCGCCACATGAAAAACTTCTACTTTCTCTTCTGTTTTTAAGCTTCAAAGAAGACAGGCCACTCATATATCAGATAATGATCTGACAGCTTCACAGCCATGTTTATTATTTCACGTTCAAGATGTGCCTTTTTTCTTTTCCTCACTACATTCACCACCTCTCTGGCCCACCTGCGAGGTTAAACCAATGAATGTGGCAAAAGAGGTTTTGGGAGCCACTGCTTATGACACTGCACCTTTGAGCAACTTTAATGAAATTTAATAAAAGAAATAGTAGTTGTTTAAAGTATAACTGACCTACACAGTTGGCCTTTTAAACAAAAACAGTCTTTCAAACATGTGGCCTGATCTATCAAAGGCTTTTTTGCCCATTCTTTTTGTATGCAATTATACATAAGGGTCATGATTCTAAATTCACCAACAAGGCTCTCATTCTGACTGTCTTGCAAAATCCGAAATCAGGCGCAAACTCTCAGTGCTCCTATCCCAGTACGGACCGGTGCAATCAGTTCACACTCACCTGCAGTATTTCACCACACACATCTTACGAGGCAATACCAGGAGCTAGCACGAGTCTGAGTTTTGCAATTCTGAATAAGGTAAAATGTAAGTTGTTCCTGCATCACCGCCCATCTTGTCCTGCGGAACTCAGAATGTGGAGGTAAAACCTCACCGGCGAAGGCCCCCTGCAGTTCTGGGTACTCCTTAGGCAGCTTTAAAGCAGCAAATACCATAGCCCTCAAAGGAGGGCTTTTGTGTTCTATTTTTTATTCTCAACAACGTTCTGCGCGGTAATCAGTGTTAAAGCCTAATTGTTTCTTCTAACACTCATTCAAATGAAATTAATTTACGTCTCATGAAATATGTCTTCTTGTAACATGATATGGTGTTTTATACTCTGAATTCCCCTTCCACTTGGCATCTTTGCCACACAGTTGCAATCTTCTTTTTTGAATTATGCTACACATTTCAACTCATTGTGTCCCAGTTCTTCAGTTATTTCTGCAGTTGCATCTCTTCCATCAACCGGGCATTGTTTATGAGATCTTGTTCTACGCTGGCACTTTTGATTCTTTCTCAGTCATTGGACAATGGCTCTTTCCTGTCATTGTATGATTTTAGTTTTCATATGGATCTTTTCTTTTCAAGGAAGTTGGTCAGCATAGAGCTCAAGGATTAATGCTCTTATAATGGTTTTCTATGTAAACCCTTAGCATATTGTACTTCCTTTGTAGTAACTTGGCAGAAGAGATTCATTGGCCCACCTTTATTTCTATTACAAAGGGATGTCATGAACACCCTTGGTCCTTCTTCAAACTAACATTTCCTCTCAAGGTTTGAAGGCCTTCCTCTGTGACTGAACTTAAAATACAATGAGACAGGCAAAGCATCAGAGGAGAACATGTATGTTTAAAGCTTAAGGCACAGATGCATTCACTAGAAAATGAACGGGTAAACAACCATTGTGCATTTGCTGTGTTCTGTTAGGAAATCTATACATTTCTGTACGTGTTTGAAGGTTCTATGTGGTGGATCTCTGTACTCTACCGCCGCCCACGCCACTACAAACAAGAATGTACAGCACCTTGTCAACATGGACCCAGCCCTCATTTATCACAAACCCCACCATGCTTCCATGTTTAGACTACAAAGGGGGCATTAAGCAGGGCAAGCATTTGTAAACCAAAGCTTTCACTTCCTAACATTTCTTCAAGCGGATCCTGATTTAGGGAGAATGTTTTAAACCATCCCGAATGCCTAATGGTGATTGGAGAAACCATGATCCGCGCAGCTCAGCTGGCTCATCAACCACACGTCAAGACAAATAGGACTGTCTGCCCCCTCCAACAGTGAAGAAAATTCCTGCCCTGAAACAATATTTTGTAAATTTGGCAATGACCTCAAAGGTTAAAATAGTTAATATAAAGGAAACCCAGGGCTGTTTTAATGAACTTTGTTCCAGTAGCATTCAATGGTGACCATGTTTAGACTGGATGTGGACGTGGAGCCCTGACCACCCAAGTGAATCCAAAATTGGTTATGGTAGAAGAGGGGACCCACAGTTTCTCTCTCTCTCGATTCCTTCACAGAGGATCTGAGCTTGATGTTCATGCCGTTAAACAAAACAATGGTGGTTCGCTTATTCCAGAGCACGTGAAATCCAAAAACAACACTTTCCCTCTGGATGAATCCCAGGTTCCCCGCCTTGAGGTCATGACCACGGTTTCATTAGGAGATATTTAGATTATGATGGTATTCATCTTAATCTCCAGAGTGGGTGTGTATTCTGTCTGAAATGATGAAATGTGAGCTAGGTATTCAAGAGAAGGCAAGATCAGCCACTGGAGGAGGATGCGAGGGTCCATGAGCTGTGGGTCAACACTATGAGCAATTGAGGCTGTTGCTGCTGTTGGTTCCTAAAAACACAGAAAGCTTACTGAGCATGGGCAGTAAAATGTCCTGTCCATCTTTTTTGAGCAGGCCCAACTAATGTGGGATGACACTTGCTTCTTGATCTATCAGGAAGAAAGAGGGAGAACGGTGAGTAAAAACTGTCATGACTTTGGAGCCTGGAACTTGAATAGCCACAGGTGGGAAAGTCAGTACCACTCATAGGTGGCCCTGCTTGTAGGCTTTGCAGGTGGATAGCAGTAGGATGTGATACATGCACATAAAACACTTGTACAAACTGGACCAACACCAAGCACTGAACCTGCACCATCATCACCTTTGGAACCTGCAGCGTAAGATTTGTTGCATGTGTACAGTTCAAAGTGGGACCAAACACGCCTGTTTTTGAATAAGCAAACTCAGTAAAATAGGGGCTTCTGCCTCCTATATCAATGCTCCAGGTAAGACGTGACCCAAGGATCCTAGTTTTTTCCTAATATGTTCCCGCTGAGCTAAGAGTGAAAACTACCATTTCTTTACACCTTCGCATTCTTATTTTTATCTCCAAGCAATAGAGCATGAAGTGTTACAGGTTGCTGTGCCACCGTTCACATGTATATTTACGCAAAAGGTTTTCTTTACTTTGGGGTAAATGAATACTTCAACTTTGCTGTACTTCTAGGCTTGCTGGCCTCTGAACAAGTACACAGCGATATATATATTTCCCAGCCTTGAGAAAGACTCAGGCAGTCCAGCCCCGGTGGGTGGAAAAACATGTTCCCTGATGCTGTTCCATACGATGAAGCTGATGACGCACCACTATGTTTAAAGATGTAGCAAAGATTTGATAAAGATTTATGCACAACTACGGGACTATAGAGTCGATCTAACTCAAAAAAGGAGAACAGGGATCTTCAGGTAGAAAACAGGACCTTCTAGAGATGCTCACACTCTGTGAGACAGAGGAGGGGAACTCCAATCATACCTCGAGCATACATAAGAGCAATAGTTGTATATAGCAGAGACATTAAGGTCTAGAATCAATGGAAACAATTTTATGAGCACCATCCTGGTTCTATGTGATAATGCTAATACACCATCTGTATCATAAGAATGCAGAAACATGTGTACCTGTTTTAAAACATTAAACAACAGTGAATTGGGACGCATACTGACTTGTAATGGCAGTCCAGCCTACCGGAAGATGAATTTACGATGTGTGAAATCTGGGTCCGCACACAGGTGTAATATTCTCAACACTTACAGGGGCGCACCGCGCTCCAGCACCACATAAGAAACAAGAGTAAAGGATGCTGTCATTTCTCCAGAATGTCTCCTTTTGAAAGGTATGTGAGTAAGCAGACCAATGAACGAAGCTAATCTGTTTGCCACTGTATTTATAGTATACCTTCCTGCATATCCTATGTAGGATAGGACATTATTAGATGACTAAAGGACAAGAAATATGGAGTACGCAAGAGAAGTGACTGAAAAGGTCAGGAAAACGCACAACCAAAGGTGATGACGGCTGAAAGTACAGAAACCAAAAAACACCAGCTACAGAGGCAGAGAGCCTGCAAGCTGATGAATACTGACAAGCTAAAATACTGACAAGCTAAAATACTGACAAGCTAAAACACTGACAAGCTAAAATACTGACAATGGTTGGAAATCGCCACATCGAAAGAGTTCCAGATGAAATTTGAAATATTTTGGGCTTCTGTTTTTTTGGTCTGGCCAAACTATATGAAAATGTTTGGTCCCTCAACCAATTTTTTGGGTTACGCCAACACCTATTAATTCCCAATTTGTACACCTCTAGTTCAGTTCCTAAGAAGTAAATAGGACTGAAGTGAATAGACTACCCTGGATTTTCGCACTGTGTCAGTTCGGGGGGGGAGGGGAAGAGCTCGATTTTTGATTCCCTGGGAATGTTTTATGCCTGACTAACATACTTTTTTCTAAGAGACTGGGAGGTTATTTTAGAATGCAATAAAAAGAAAACAAGTTGTGAAGACTGTTCACACCCAGAAACATCTCTTGCCTCCATCTTTTGAACCCCTCCCAGCCCTAAGGCAAGCTTTACATACTGTATTTTTTAGAAAGGAGTTTTAGAAAGTGTGGAAATCATGGTCTTCTTTTGCACGGTTTGATACAAAAGTTCTGATACAATGTTAGACAGTGATTGTTAGAAAAGAGAAGAAATGGCAGTGGTTATAAAAGAAGTCAGCACCTCCGTCACAGTCTTACCCCAATGTTTCTCGCAATATGAAATTTCTAGGTGTGCTCTATGTAGAACACTGTGCCATATATCAGTGTCCGTCCTATATACAGGAAAGAATTCTCTTTCCCATATACAATACAAGCAAATACAAGCAAATATGAATTACAGAGCACAACCACTTATATGTCTAATATCTGACTTAGTAGTCAGTACGGTTTTAATAAACCCAAATGCAAATACTTTTTTTTTTTTATATGTCTAATATCTGACTTAGTAGTCAGTACGGTTTTAATAAACCCAAATGCAAATACAGTAGAAGTAAAATTAATAGAAAAAACAAATGTCAGTGACGATTAAGTAAACAAATAAAAAGTCCATAGGAGTCTTGATGTAGATGACTCGAAGTGCAAGTTGAAAGAGCAGACAGCCGACACGTGTTTCGTCGTGTTGATACGACTTTTTCAAGGCTTGCGAATATTTCTACAACAGTGGCTCGAAAAGTTCTTCTGAAAAACCTTGTGGAGTTTTATAGGAATCTCGAGTGAACTGTTATGCTAAAAATAGGGATTCAATAATAGTCAAAATATCGTGTGTTCCACATTAGAAATGGTGTAATCAAACGCCAAAACGTCCGCTGTGGTTCAGGACGACATCTGGTTTGGTGTAGAAATATGCATATACGTATTTGAATTTATGAGTAAATTGAAGACTCGTAATTAGTATTCCAATGGTCCCATCATTCGATAGTGAAAGCCCCGATCATCTTCGTCAAACTCTGCGCGTCGCGTCCTCAGGAAGTGGCGTCCAATGTTAGACAGTGCTGGATTGAAGGGAGATCCAGCCGGATCCCAGATCTGACAGCTATTATTCAGCTGGATCACAGGAGCAGGCCGTGCAGGTAAGAGCTGTGGGGATTTCGACAGACGACGACGAGGGAAAATTAATTAGTTATTTAATTTTCCCTCTTGGTCGTCTGCCGAATCCCTCCCCCAACCAGGCCCCACCTTCTCACCGCTCTTACCTTCACGGGCCGCTCCTGCTGGATCGGGGATCTGTATGGCCCTAGTGAAATATGCTGAAATTGTTCCCGTGTAAATTGCCAACACCAGGACAAAACCCAGCAGAGCCTGCACGCTGTTTCCTTACTGTTCAGAGCGGCAACATGCAGGCGGTAAATGGGCTTTCTTAGTTTAGACTGCAGCTGTGCCCAAACACAAAGGGCCATCAGCCCTCCTTTTATTCGTGTCTGGTCCTGGCTGGGAGTTATCTAGAGCCTAACACCTAGATGCCAAGGCAATGGAGAGGAAGCAAAGGCACACAGCTTGTTATCATTTCACAAGTACTTAAGAGAAACTATGATTTGGAAACAATCTCTTGACTATGTTCAATCCCTGCATATAACAGATATGCATGAAGTGTAAGAATGTTAGATATATTGGTTTGTATGAGTATTTACATGAGTAACAATTTACATAGCTTTTGCTGTTTTTAATATAATTCTTTTATAACACATGGTATTCTGTAATCCCTGTATAAATGCCAGTGTCTAATTTCTTTCTAATTGGGGATGTGTGACACATGTAGTTACCGATTGTAAAGAAAAGACATCAGAACTTGACTTTCATAAGTTTTTACAGGCGAGTTCTGACTTCACAATGCCTGCTGCTTTTCTTTCTTCTGCTCTATTTTTTTTAGCTTCCAATGAGAAGCACAGAGACAATGTTTGCACTCCTTAGATAGCTAGAATCTTTCTGTAAGTATCTACACATTCTGAGCTGTTGCAGCTTTTGTTTTTAAACTGACCTCTATTGAACTGACTCTAATATATGTTTGCAACAAACTAACAGTTGTTTAATGTTTTCATTTTGCACTATAGGTTTTATTTTTATTCTTCATGTTTGCAAATGTACTCGCTCTTTCATATGAAAGAGCTATACACCAAGTTTTTAAGTGATTTGTGTGAAAGGTGATGGTGTGACAAACAAAGTTATTTTACCATTATTATTATTCCCTGAGATTTACTGGGCACACAAAGCTCTCAGAAGCAGGTGCCTTAACCAGATAAGATATTTTAAAATGTAGCCTTTGCAACCAATTAAGCCAGAACAGATTTACTGTCACGTTTCTGCTTCTGGACTATTTCTTTGTGGCAGACTTTAAAAAAAATCTATATATAAGTTTACTGTGAGACTGCTTTTCATGACTCTAACCATTTTTTCTTGCCACACGTTTATGGGTTCCCAGAGTAAAGTTTTTCAATTACAGCACTGATTGTCAGCCAAATATGTTATTGTGCAGTTGGCTGGTGTGGGTACGAGTGACCTCAATTCAGATTATGGACATCACCCAGCATCAGCAAGAGCACCCCTAAATGGGTGAAATCATAATCGAAAGACCACCCTCATTTCTAAAAAAAGAAAGAAACAAAAAAAACCTAATAGTTCAGCACATAGCTATTAAAAGCAATTCTTATATTATACGGCTAAAGGACAAAAAAGGAAAGAAGTTCACACTGTAACTTAAACTGTTGCAAAGGCCACTGAAATATGGAAATGCAACCATATGTTTTTATTTAGAAGCACTCATCAATCAAGCAGTGTGTTAATATATTTGCGTTTTTGCTCACACACATCTGTCTACTGCCTTGCATTCACGCAATGGATACTGTGCCTTTAAACCAATGTGTCCACATTGGTCTGTTCTTTCTCTCAATGGGAATGATGCGCCTTTAAATCTATGTGCACAGATCGACAGTGAAGCTTCCTGCGATGGGCAGACATGCTGAGGTTTTGCAGCTCTGCACCCATTAAGCCAGTGGTGATAAAACGGTGGCCCTTCCCTCTGAGACAGACTTTACCAAAAGTACAATAATTGCTCACAGGCTTGAGTGTCACCACAGCATCTTTACAAACCTGCCAAGTCGGCTTATCCCCTTTAGCTGTGTAGCATCTCAATTCTTGTGTTCTTGTTTTGATTATATTGCAGTTTTTCTGTACCGGGAGCTGATGTAAGCACTTCACTTCCAGTCTTTACTCTTCTGGACTTTTTAATTAAGACAATAAGCACATAGTTGATGTTTTCTGTTCTCTTGCAACAATAGTGTCTGGTCTTCACCTGATTTTAGCCACTAATCCGACAGGTCTGAGGCAAGAACCAAGGGCCAGATGTACAAAGCTGTTTTGTGGTCGTAAACACTGCGATTATGGGTTGCAACCGCAAAAATGCTTTTTGCAATGCACTAAACCCATTTTAGAAGTGTACAACTTTTTTCAGACTCCTAAAATGGGTTTACAAATGGATAAAGAATTGCTATTTGGAGGGGGCATGTTGTAGGCGTGTTTTTCAAATAGTGATTCCTCTCCCTATATACCATTGGTTTAGGACCAAAATAGCAGTAACCATTTAAAAATGATCGTCCCTCAAATTGGGCAGATAACCCATTCACAAAAGGAAAGAGGTTCTTCTTGGGATCCCTTCCATTTTGTGAACGTAAAAAAAAAGTTTGTTGTGGAGTAGGCAGTGGGCTACTATTTCTGCAATACCTTACGGAGAAAAGGTAAGAGCACGTCGTAATTGCAGTCAGGAACACAATTTTGAAAGAAATGTAGATAAGATCAAGAGTGACTTTAGGGAAAGAGGCTATGATAAAAACTGCCTCAAAGGAGCTGAGGAGAAAATCAAGAGATTAGACAGGAGAGACACTCTTGTTCCTAGGACACATAAAGGTGATAGGGTACATCAGACCCAGGTGGCATTTATAACAATTAATTCGAGGGAATTCAAGATCACATCCTTTATAAACTGCAATACGACCTTTGTAGTTTATCTAATTATCAAATTAAATGTGCATAAGAGAAGATATATGTTGGCAGTAGTACACTGAGTTTAAAAATATATATACGGGAACATGTAAGAAGCATTAGAAATAGGGATGAAAGAAATCCTGTTGCGCAACATATACACATGACCCATCCTGACAAGACAAAAATTGCTTTTCATGCTTTGGACCCTGTCAAGGGTAGTGATAGGGGTGGAGATAAGATCAATCATCTTAGACAGACGGAGGCACAGTGGATTTGTCGCCTCAGGGCTGTGTCCTTTGGCCTGAATGTTAATAACGAATTTCATCATTTTCTCTGAGATGACTGTGTACCATTAATTAATAGTGATTGGGATCCCTCTCTTCTTCAATGTCTATTCACCTTGGACATATTGGGAGTCTTGTATATATTTATATACAAAAGGTTTATCATTAGGAGTTTTGTATCAAGTAAGAGTCCTGTGGACTTTGTCGTGATAACAGACTTAGTGACACTCTTAGATGATGTTCCATTCAGACTGATAATATTCTGTTGTTTCGACACTTTAGGGAGTCTCTCATTATGATATGCTGTTATCTTTGAATAAGCTCCTATTTAAAGATGAAATCCGAATATAGTTAAATAACAGTGAGGTACTCTGTTAAAGCTCAGTTCTTTTGAACACTGTATTTCTTAAGACCGTTTATTGCACCATTTACACATGATGCTTTCCTTCTCTTTTTATTCATAATTTTTTTTGATTAGTGGCACGGTGTATGTTTTTCGTTTAAGACATATATGTGGTTCCTTACTTATTTGATAACGAGTGATTTCTATGTAATATGGGCATCAATATAACAAGTCGTCTTCATAAATAGTGTTATACACTTTTTTGCGCTGCACTATTTTTGATTAAAAATAATTGCTCCTAATATTGTATTTGTGGAACATGCAGACTTGGTACCATTCCAGTATGACGCCTGCACTCTTGAATAACATAGCGTTTGCTCTTTTGACGATCATTACTTGTATTATCTCTTGTCATACATTTGAGGTCTAAAGTACAATTGCACAAACTGGGTTTGCTATATGTATTTACCCGGTATTAGTTTATGTGGTGCTTGCATTTTGGCTAATACAGTGCACGTTGTTTTTTTTCGGCGAGTATTACCGTTTTTTTCGATCATTAAATATATAGTTCTTTTTGTTGTCCATCTATAAATGATTAAAATTGACATCATTAGATTATAACTTGTTGTACGTGCAACTCTTTACTCAAACGATCAATGGCAATGTTCGGCAGTTTGCCAATTAGTTTTATCTATTTCTTGTCATTTCAAGATGGCGCGCCGCAAACACATTAGGATCACGTGATATGAGCCGAAATCATGTGTGAGGCTCACAATCCTTCACAGGTGTTTTCATTCCTTGTGAATGTATATATAGCGAAGACCCAGGGTGCTCGGCTCTTTCAACTGTTTGAACCGGACTCCAACACAATACGTTTGGGAGATACATATCCCGTGAGTACGAGTATATGAGTTTTGTCTTTGGTCCAATAATTGGTTTTTCATTTAGGCGGATATATGTTTTATATTTTTATTCAATATTCTTCACTGTATTATATTTGAGCAATTTTGGCTCGTTATTATAATATTTATTCTTTCATTTTGGGACGTTGTGGCTGCATTGGATTATTCTTGACATTTAATAACAGTTTGAGACACCATTTCACATAGCTGCAAACTCACAACCTCGCTCCCCAACCGTTCGTCAAGGGGTGGGATCACGTCTATGACCATCTAGACGAACGGCACTGTCCTGATTCAGGCTAATAACGAGAACCTAGAGGCTTTCGACTCCCTCTTCCCCGCACTCCGTTCCACTCTTCCTCACTTGCCTCGATCATTCCCGACCCAGCTCCCACCTACAGATAATCGGCCCCAACAGGGAAAACAAACTATCCCTGCCCCTCCCCACACCTCCTCCTCCCGCCCATCACGAGTCATCCCCAATTCCAGCGCCTCTACAAAGAGTACTCTCCAACTCTCAAAGGAACGGCAAACTCAACCCCCTAATTTGATCCACCATCCGCAACTCCTTGAACCCGCTCGGCCGCCATCGACCCCTAATCACACTAGTACTCACCCAGATCTCAGAAGGTCGACTTCACACCATGACCCAATGCACCCCCCTCCCAGGGTACCAGAAGGGGACAACATGTTATACACCAGTAGTAATAGGCATCTAACCATAAACACGACCTACACCACACGGGTCGACCCTCCCCATGATGCCCTCACTCCTGCCCATGACACCATGGCGCAGCGTCTCACTTCACTAGAAAACCAGCTAGAAGCAATTTCCCGGGGTCTGAGCGAAATCCTCACCAACCTCGACAAGGCCCAAAGGCCCCAACAATACCCTCCTAGGGTACCCCCTCCATTCAAATCCAACCACCACCAGCACCCCACTAGGCCCGTAGCAACCCCCGAGACACAGATACAGAGACCTCAAGAACGGACACAGAGAACTTGTCACAAAAAACCCTAAGAAACACAGTCAGCGTCACTAGGGCTCAGAATCGCTCAAACACCGGCATGGAGCCCTTCTCCTCAAGACCTACTAGGACCAAAGCTGCAATGTCTGACAAAGAAGCGGCCGATCTAGCCTCGTCATACGACGCACCCCCCTTTGACTCCCCTAAATCTAAGATCCAAGTGATCACGGGTTTCGGAAGAGACCCTACGTGCACAAAACTCCCTAGAGTGCCTTTCCTCACCTCCGTTCCTAGGGCGCCCAAAGAAAAGAATCCTAGCAAAAAAGAGCTCTCCACAAACTGCATGCTCATCAACTGCAGATCGGCATCCATGCATGCAACCGAACTAGCAGAAGCTATTCTCTCGCAGGACGTTGACATTGCGTTCATCACGGAGACCTGGCTCAATGAGCTCTCCTCACCATGTTTAGACATGCTTGTGCCCCCAGGTTTTTCCATTATTAACAAAAACAGAAAAGACCAACGAGGGGGTGGGGTAGCTATCATCCACAAAGACAACATCGCCATCTTGGAAATAGACTCATACAAGTACAACACCTTTGAATGTCTTACCGCCAACATAAAGACCAAAGATAATGGAACACTAATCTGTCACCTTCTCTATCACCCACCAGGCAACACCTCGGCATTTGGGGAACAATTATCTGACCTGATTGCTCACTGCGCTCTCGGAGACTCCAACAACCTAATTCTTGGTGATCTTAACCTGCGATGGAATGAAACACATAACCCGCTAATTCAAACGCTATCCAATCTCCTCTGTGACAATAATCTAACCCAACACTGCACAGAGGAGACACATTACAAAGGAGCTACATTAGATGCCATCATCGCCCAACGAGACGCAATCTTGATCGATCACGTACTCCCAGTGGAATGGTCGGACCACCACATGATCCTATTTCATATCAACCAACAAATTCTCTCTCAATCACCTATGCAAGACCCCCCCAAATGGGTCAGAAACCTCTCCCAGATTCCCATGGAAGTCTTCAAAGAAAGGATAAGCTCGCTCCTTCCGTGCACCAACGACCACCTTTCCACTACCCAACTCACCACGCGGTACAACTCTAACTTGGTGACTATGCTTGATCAACTCGCTCCTCGAAAGTTGAAAAAAAGCCGAACCATTCCGTCCAGGTCTTGGTTCAACACCGACACTAATTTCGAAAGGAGAAAACTAAGAGCCAAAGAAAGAAGCTGGAGGAAGAACCCTACCTCCTCCCTCCGCGAACAACTCAAAACTACTCGCAAGAAATACAACAACCACATCAAAAACAAGAAATCCACGTTTTTCCGCTCTGCGCTGGACAGCGCAAAAAATCGACCCAAAGAACTCTATAGCATCATCAGGCAACAAACGTCCAAGCCCGCGACCTCCTCAATACAGGCGTCCAAAGAACTCTGTGACAACTTCGCCAACTTCTTTAACAACAAGATTACTAAGATTGAACACTCACTGGACTCCGTCAACACTCGACCCACTAAGAGCACCACGCCCGGGGCGGTCGTTATCGCTCCCTGCCCCTCCTCCAAACCCTGGCTAAGCTTCCGCCCCATTCAAGAACATGAGATAATCACGCTGATCTCCACCTCCAAACCCTCCTCTCATATCCTTGACCCCATTCCGCCCCTACTAACCAAAAAGCTGAAGCACTCCCTAGCACCGCTGTGGTGCATGATAATTAACAGCTCCATGAAAAATGGAGACGTTCCAGACTGCCTTAAAGTAGGACAAGTCACACCCCTGCTGAAAAAACCCGGCCTTGACTCATCGGATTTGAATAACTTTAGACCTGTATCTAACCTTCCCTTTCTGTCCAAAATCCTAGAAAAGTGCGTACTCCAACAGCTAACCCAACACCTTGATAACATCAACCTCCTTGACTCCCACCAATCTGGCTTCAGAAAAGGCTGTAGCACAGAAACCGCGATCCTCAACATCATCGACGATATCCACAATTCACTAGACTCTGACCAATGCTGCCTCCTCATTCTCCTTGACGTATCGGCAGCATTTGACACAGTAGACCACAAACTCCTCATTAGGGATCTCCAAGAAAGAGTCGGTCTTGGTGAGGCGGTCCTCCAATGGTTTTCCTCCTTCCTGCACAATCGCACCCAAAAAATAAAAATCTAAAACTTTGCCTCTGACTCTCACCCTGTCAACAAGGGAGTCCCTCAAGGCTCAGTGCTTTCCCCGCAACTCTTTAACATCTATATGGAACCTCTCACCAAACTACTCAAAGCAGCCAATATCCGTTTTCATCTGTACGCAGACGATACTCAGATTTATCTGGAAACCACCTCCCTCAGTAACATTCAAAGACTCAATGACGTACTGAGAGATGTCCAACACTGGCTGTCTTCAAATCACCTTAAACTATACCCCGACAAAACTGAGATACTTCTCATTTCGAACAAGGAGGAGAACCCTCAAATTGTTGAATGGCTAAAGGCCGTGGATGCGCTCAATGGGAATCTCACCCTAGCTGACTCTGCCAAATCACTAGGTATCACTCTAGACCCGAAACTAAGCATGACCAGACACATCAAGAATTCGGCCAAGAGCGCCTTCCTCAACCTTAAATTACTGAACAAAATAAAACCTTTCATTCCGCCCAGTGACCTCAAACAGGCCACTCAAACTCTGGTGCTGTCAAGACTGGACTATGGGAACGCAGTCCTCTCAGGAATTGCAAAGTCACACCTAGCCCCCTCAAAACTACTCTGAATGCGGCAGCCAGAATGGTCACCGGAATCAAGAAATTCGACCACATCTCCCCTGCACTCAGAGAACTTAAATGGCTCCCAGTTGAAATGCGGATCAGCTTCAGAACAGCCTGCCTCACTCATAAAGCCCTACATACCGGCAAACCCGAATACCTGGCGGCCAAACTCAAAAAAGCCGGTCAGTCCAGGAACCTCAGAAGCTCAAACTCCCTCCTACTCATCCCACCTAAAACTCGAAAACTAAAAACTGCGGCTCGTTCCTTTGCCAGAAGAGCACCCAAAATCTGGAACTCCATTCCCCCTCACATCAGAACCATTCCCTCTTTTGTTAAATTCAAAAGCCAACTCAAAATCCTGTTCCTCAACCGCTCCCTAGGGAGTCGATAGGAGCATTCGGAGCGAGATACCAGACACCCCGCACTGCTCCAACACCATGTCCTCGAGACTACGATACAGATGTCCCATGACTACGAAGCAGACTACGAAGCAGACCCATCAACAAGCGTCCTGCAAGTTTATTGTATTCGTTCTTTTGTCTTGTTTGTTGTCAATCTCTGCAATGTATCTTCTGTAAAGCGCTCCGATACCCTCGGGTCAGGCCAGCGCTATATAAAACTTCTAAAATAAAATAAAATAAATAAAAATTTCAATATGGCGCTCATCTTTCCGAGTAAAAGAGCGTTATTCTCACTTTTCAATTTGAATATTTTTCACTTCGAATGTATACAATACGTAAAACCGCTATATATTGACCACGTTTACTTGTTTTTGGAACTAATTATTCCCATTTGTAAATTAGAGGTGCTCTTCTATGAGCTACTACCTTGCAACCATCCCTTTTTTGACATTTCAAAATGGCGCTTCTTTGAACATGTCGGAGTCACGTGATGGATATCGAGCTAAATAGCGATAATATGCATTTGTAGGCACCACTATCTTCTTTTCGAGTGTTTAATAAGTGTGCTGTTTGGACTGCTATCTTATAGTCATACATTCTCTTGAAACTTTTGAATGAGATATTTCAGGCATTTTGGTGCGACGTGTTGTATACTGACTTTAAACTTATAGTCAATTACTTTTTGCAGGTTTTGTCACTTCTGGGGAGATACATATCGTGCACCTTTTGGGTGCTTGGCTCTTTCTTGACGCTACAGAAGGACAACCTGTAAGTTTATTGACGTATGTTCTGTTTTTGTCTAGGTCTGTGTAATAACGTTGCTTACAACGCATTACTCTTATTTAGATAATTTTTTTAATTTATTTATTTCTGTCCTATTCCTTAATTACATGTTTCTCAAAGCTCGTAACATCACTGTGGGATACTACATTGGGTATATACATACTCTCTAACGCGATTTTGATTAAATTTTGGTGCATCGCCACTATACTAATTTTTTCACACTTGAAGAGGGTATATAACCCTAGTGGACTAAGTCTGGCACTGCATATTACTGATATTGGCGATGCATGGTTTGCTTAATTGAATAACAGATAAAAATAAGAGTAATCTATATAGTTTCTTATAAAAACATAGGATAAGATAGGCAGTGCACACTATTGATATGGGCAATGCGTGTATTGGCAAATTTAATTGCAGGCAACTACAAGAACTATACATACTTTTTAAAAGCAGGACATGGGTGTTTTTTCGAACCAATGATCTAGTGCTCTTTAAATATTGTAGAGCAGAGACTACATCTATGCACTGTGCTTTTGCAATTGATGTCCTCAAAGTAGAATCATATAAACTAGATCAACGGTAATAAACTAACTCAACAGATATTGGCAATGACACACCTGTTGATGTGTATATGAAGTTGAGTTGAGATCGAATGTTGTATATAGTAATGTTATTGAAGGAACATCTGTGGTTTATTTTCCCACAGATACATATGTTTTATCATCACTTCGACTGCTTATAACAAGATCCATATTTCAAGGGATATATGACATATATTTCTTACTTGTCAAGGTATGTCAGAACAATTGAATGATATTATTAGATAATGTTGATTTTCTAGGTTTTTTTCTGTTTGTATTGCACAAACTCTGGTATTTTTTCTTTGGTTTGGTATTTTGATTTTCTCTGGGTCATTATTTCTAAGATAGAACTTAGGTCCATTTATACAAAATATTGACCAGTTATTGGGCAATAAGGTTGTTAATTTCTCAATGCTTTATTGAACTTTGCAATATATTGGTATAATAGTGATCTTGTTTTTTCACTCCCTCTAATGTGCATAAATGTATATTAGCTTATCTTGCTTTTCTATTGTCAAAAATTTTCTATGGAATGGCTTCCCAAAAGCTTCTTAAAGAAAAAAACAGACCATTGTTATTATATTGAATAAATATGTACCACATATATATGATACAAGACATGTCATGTCTGGTTCATATGTGTTTTTTGTTCTTACTTTTATAAATTGTAAATAGTTTTTTGTTTGTATATATTTTAGCCCTGAAGAAGTCCCATGAGGGACAAAACGCGTCGGCAGTCTTGTCCAGTGTGTGCTGTGTTTTTAAAGAAATTTTCTATGGATTAAAAAGAATAAAAGAAATAGTTTTCTGCAATAAAACAAAAACGACCACTGTTCTCTCTTTTGGGAAGACATTACTTTAATTCTTTGTGTCTAATCATGGACAATAATTGCCTTTGTTAATTATTTACTTGTTGTTTTGAGTGCAGGGCCATTTGTGCTTAATCTGTTTTGGATGGTGGTAACCATCCTTTTGGGACGCATGAGGGTCAAGTCCCAGGTCCTTTGCACCTATTTCTGATGATAATATTACAATTATGACGTGTCATAACGACTGGTGCTGGTTTTTGCTGCTCTGACCTTCTTTTGTATTTTGTGTAAATTTGGGCTTTCCAGCACAGTCTAGACCTTGACATTTATCACTGTTTTACAATGGACTTCTATGATAACAGGGAGGAATTGATTGGTGACTTGTTTGGCAAACGTGATAACAGTGTGGCACAGACTACACTAAAACCACCTAAAAATGAGGGTTTGAAGAATAAATGTATACGTTTGGAAAGATTGAAGAAACAAGAACTCGCCAAATGGTAGGATGGTGCGACTCTTAAAAAATATTTAGAAAGTAAGAGAATCCCACGTGGCATTCGTATCCTTATTTTTCCTAATTATGAGGGCCTAGACCCAGACCATTTAGAAGAATGGGAGGAAGGCTTATATGTTGCCTCTTATAAGATGATGGACATTTTAATAAGGAACTCAGAGCGGAAAGTAAAAAAGATTAGAGAGGACATAGTTACATTGGAAAAAAATATTAATGAGACAAACTTGACAGATGTAATACAAAAAAATCATGTCATTTTGAAAAAGGAGTTAGCTAATTACCAGATTTATCTCAAAGAGAAAAAACAACAGAAAATACAGAGAGATCAGGGTGACTACGAGAGGGGACGTATATTTACTTTCGCTAGGAAGTATGATGACATCACTAGTAAATCTATGCCAGTCCCCTCCAGCGAAGTGAGAGACTCTAGTATATCCTCCAGTAGCACTTCAATTTCATCTGTAGAAAGTGATCCAGGTGAAGGCCCTAGTACAGCCATCACCAATTCTAACCCACCTTCAGTTTTTTTACGGGAGGTACAACGCTATCGCCTAGGCAACAAAAAGAAACATTTCAGCGACGAACAAGGAGGGGTGGCAAAAAATACACGGGCAGGCACAAAAGGGAGAATGTACAAAGCAAAAAATAGTTGAGAATGTGAGCCACCATGTGGACAGCAGCAATGATGTGACTGACACTAATACATTGAATGTTGTAAACTTGTCTTCTAAGGTTTTGAATGATCATGAAATCTCAGTTCTTTGCACAGGGCTAAATTTTTGTCTCACAGAAACACCGAACTTTGAGAATGTACACATAGATCTGTTCAAATTCGTGCATAAGTTAAAGTAATTGGATTGAGAATATTCTTTTTTACATCAGATACATTGATGATGCTTTTCTTATCTGGAAGGGCAGCAGTGAAGATCTAGATCAATATTTCAATTATCTAAACAACAACACCTTTAATGTCAAACTAACGATGGACAGCTCTAAATCTGAAATTACGTACTTGGGTCTCAGATTATATGCAGTTGGTGACATCATACATAGTGACATCTTCAGAAAGTCCACATCGTGTAACAGTGTGCTTCACGCCACTAGTTGCCATTCGAAATCTACTATTTCTGCAATACCTTACGGAGAAATGGTAAGAGCACATCGTAATTGCAGTCAGGAACACAATTTTGAAAGAAATGTAGATAAGATCAAGAGGGACTTTAGGGAAAGAGGCTATGATAAAAACTGCCTCAAAAGAGCTGAGGAGAAAATCAAGAGATTAGACAGGAGAGACACTCTTGTTCCTAGGACACATAAAGGTGATAGGGTACATCAGACCCAGGTGGCATTTATAACAGAATACAATGTGTACAGTGGCCATATTTTTAACATACTAAGAAAGAATTGGCACCTACTCATGTCCAACTCCTTGCCCCCAGATATTGTCCCCCAAAACCCACGGGTTACCTATTGTAAAGGGAAGACAGTAAAAGACATGCTAAGTCCAAGCTTTGTCAGGGAACCTAAAACCGTAACACAAACTTGGTTGCCAGAAAAACCACAAGGCTTTTACACATTAGGCAGTTGCTGTATTTGTAGTTTGGGAGTCAACAAACTCACCAGCTTTCAGCACAATAATTCGAGGGAATTCAACATCACATCCTTTATAAACTGCAATACGACCTTTGTAGTTTATCTACTTAAATGTTCATGCGAGAAGATATATGTTGGCAGTAGTACACAGAGTTTAAAAATCCGTATACAGGAACATGTAAGAAGCATTAGAAATAGGGATGAAAGATATCCTGTTGCACAACATATACACATGACCCATCCTGACAAGACAAAAATTACTTTTCACGCTTTGGACCATGTCAAGGGTAGTGATAAGGGGGTGATAAGATCAATCATCCTACACTGACGGAGGCACAGTGGATTTGTCGCCTCAGGGTTGTGTCCTTTGGCCTGAATGTTAATAACAAATTTCATCATTTTCTCTGAGATGACTGTGTACCATTAATCAATAGTGATTGGGATCCCTCTCTTCTTTAATGTCTATTCACCTTGGAAATATTGGGAGTCTTGTATATATTTATATACAAAAGGTTTATCATTAGGAGTTTTGTATCAAGTAAGAGTCCTGTGGACTTTGTCGTGATAACAGACTTGACACTCTTAGATGATGTTCCATTCAGACTGATAATATTCTGTTGTTTCGACACTTTAGGGAGTCTCTCATTATGATATGCTGTTATCTTTGAATAAACTCCTATTTAAAGATGAAATTCGAATATAGTTAAATAACAGTGAGGTACTCTGTTAAAGCTCAGTTCTTTTGAACACTGTATTTCTTAAGACTGTTTATTGCACCATTTACACATGATGCTTTCCTTCTCTTTTTATTCATAATTTTTTTTTTTTTATTAGTGGCACGGTGTATGTTTTTCATTTAAGACATATATGTGGTTCCTTACTTATTTGATAACGAGTGATTTCTATGTAATATGGGCATCGATATAACAAGTCGTCTTCATGAATAGTGTTGTACACTTTTTTGCGCTGCACTATTTTTGATTAAAAATAATTGCTCCCAATATTGTATTTGTGGAACATGCAGACTTGGTACCATTCCAGTATGGCGCCTGCACTCTTGAATAACATAGCGTTTGCTCTTTTGACGATCATTACTTGTATTATCTCTTGTCATACATTTGAGGTCTAAAGTACAATTGCACAAACTGGGTTTGCTATATGTATTTACCCGGTATTAGTTTATGTGGTGCTTGCATTTTGGCTAATACAGTGCCCGTTGTTTTTTTTCGGCGAGTATTACCGGTTTTTTCGATCATTAAATATATAGTTCTTTTTGTTGTCCATCTATAAATGATTAAAATTGACATAATTAGATTATAACTTGTTGTACGTGCAGCTCTTTACTCAAACGATCAACGGCAATGTTCGGCAGTTTGCCAATTAGTTTTATCTATTTCTTGTCATTTCAAGATGGCGCGCCCCAAACACATTAGGATCACGTGATATGAGCCGAAATCATGTGTGAGGCTCACAATCCTTCACAGGTGTTTTCATTCCTTGTGAATGTATATATAGCGAACACCCAGGGTGCTCAGTTCTTTCAACTGTTTGAACCGGACTCCAACACAATACGTTTGGGAGATAAATATCCCGTGAGTACGAGTATATGAGTTTTGTCTTTGGTCCAATAATTGGTTTTTCATTTAGGCGGATATATGTTTTATATTTTTATTCAATATTCTTCACTGTATTATATTTGAGCGATTTTGGCTCGTTATAATATTTATTCTTTCATTTTGGGACGTTGTGGCTGCATTGGATTATACTTGACATTTAATAACAGGTTAAGACACCATTTCAATATGGCGCTCATCTTTCGGGGTAAAAGAGCGTTATTCTCGCTTTTCAATTTGAATATTTTTCACTTTGGATGCATACAATACGTAAAACCGCTATATATTGACCACGTTTACTTGTTTTTGGATCTAATTATTCCCATTTGTAAATTAGAGGTGCTCTTCTATGAGCTACTACCTTGCAACCATCCCTTTTTTTGACATTTCAAGATGGCGCTTCTTTGAACATGTCGGAGTCACGTGATGGATATCGAGCTAAATAGCGATAATATGCATTTGTAGGCACCACTATCTTCTTTTCGAGTGTTTAACAAGTATGCTGTTTGGACTGCTATCTTATAGTCATACATTCTCTTGAAACTTTTGAATGAGATATTTCAGGCATTTTGGTGCGACATGTTGTATACTGACTTTAAACTTATAGTCAATTACTTTATGCAGGTTTTGTCACTTCTGGGGAGATACATATCGTGCACTTTTTGGGTGCTTGGCTCTTTCTTGATGCTACAGAAGGACAACCTGTAAGTTTACTGACATATGTTCTGTTTTTGTCTAGGTCTGTGTAATAACGTTGCTTACAACGCATTACTCCTATTTAGATAATTTTTGACATTTATTTATTTCTGTCCAATTACTTAATTACTTGTTTCTTAAAGCTCGTAACATCACTTTGGGATACTACATTTGGTATATACATACTCTCTAACGCGATTTTGATTAAATTTTGGTGCATCGCCACTATACTCATTTTTTCACACTTGAAGAGGGTATAACCCTAGTGGACTAAGTCTGGCACTGCATATTACTGATATTGGTGATGCATGGTTTGCTTAATTGAATAACAGATAAAAATAAGAATAATCTATATAGTTTCTTATAAAAACATAGGATAAGATAGGCAGTGCACACTATTGATATGGGCAATGCGTGTATTGTCAAATTTAATTGCAGGCAACTACAAGAACTATACATCCTTTTTAAAGCAGGACATGGGTGTTTTTCGAACCAATGATCTAGTGCTCTTTAAGTATTGTAGAGCATATATTACATCTATCACTGTGCTTTTGCAATTGATGTCCTCAAAGTAGTATCATATAAAAAAGATCAACGGTAATAAACTAACTTGTATAGAAAAGAAACATGGTCTTAGAGCACTGACCTATTTTTTGTACAAACGCAATGCATGTCATTTGGAACACACTCGCATGCTCCTAGAGATGTCGGAAATGATCTTAACACAGAATGCCTTCATGCATGGTAAAACTTGGTTTCTACAGAGACAGGGGACTGCCATGGGCTCCAGGTTTGCTCCATCTTATGCTAACCTCTTTATGGGGTTGTATGAGATGGAGCATGCCTGGGGCTCGGGTGCCAGTAATTGGATTGAGAATATTCTTTTTTACGTCCGATACATTGATGATGTTTTTGTTATCTGGAAGGGCAGCAGTGAAGATCTAGATCAATATTTCAATTATCTAAACAACAACACCTTTAATGTCAAACTAACGATGGACAGCTCTAAATCTGAAATTACGTACTTGGATCTCAGATTATATGCAGTTGGTGACATCATACATAGTGAAATCTTCAGAAAGTCCACATTGTGTAACAGTGTGCTTCACGCCACTAGTTGCCATTCGAAATCTACTATTTCTGCAATACCTTACGGAGAAATGGTAAGAGCACGTCGTAATTGCAGTCAGGAACACAATTTTGAAAGAAATGTAGATAAGATCAAGAGGGACTTTAGGGAAAGAGGCTATGATAAAAACTGCCTCAAAAGAGCTGGAGGAGAAAATCAAGAGATTAGACAGGAGAGACACTCTTGTTCCTAGGACACATAAAGGTGATAGGGTACATCAGACCCAGGTGGCATTTATAACAGAATACAATGCGTACAGTGGCCATATTTTTAACATACTAAGAAAGAATTGGCACCTACTGATGTCCAACTCCTTGCCCCCAGATATTGTCCCCCAAAAACGACGGGTTACCTATCGTAAAGGGAAGACAATAAAAGATATGCTATGGCCAAGCTTTGTCAGGGAACCTAAAACCGTAACACAAACTTGGTTGCCAGAAAAACCACAAGGCTTTTACACATTAGGCAGTTGCTGTATTTGTAGTTTGGGAGTCAACAAACTCACCAGCTTTCAGTACAATAATTCGAGGGAATTCAACATCACATCCTTTATAAACTGCAATACGACCTTTGTAGTTTATCTAATTAAATGTGCATGCGAGAAGATATATGTTGGCAGTAGTACACAGAGTTTAAAAATCCGTATACAGGAACATGTAAGAAGCATTAGAAATAGGGATGAAAGATATCCTGTTGCACAACATATACACATGACCCATCCTGACAAGACAAAAATTACTTTTCATGCTTTGGACCATGTCAAGGGTAGTGATAAGGGGGGGTGATAAGATCAATCATCTTAGACAGACGGAGGCACGGTGGATTTGTCGCCTCAGGGCTGTGTCCTTTGGCCTGAATGTTAATAGCAAATTTCATCATTTTCTCTGAGATGACTGTGTACCATTAATTAATAGTGATTGGGATCCCTCTCTTCTTCAATGTCTATTCACCTTGGAAATATTGGGAGTCTTGTATATATTTATATACAAAAGGTTTATCATTAGGAGTTTTGTATCAAGTAAGAGTCCTGTGGACTTTGTCGTGATAACAGACTTAGTGACACTCTTAGATGATGTTCCATTCAGACTGATAATATTCTGTTGTTTCGACACTTTAGGGAGTCTCTCATTATGATATGCTGTTATCTTTGAATAAGCTCCTATTTAAAGATGAAATCCGAATATAGTTAAATAACAGTGAGGTACTCTGTTAAAGCTCAGTTCTTTTGAACACTGTATTTCTTAAGACCGTTTATTGCACCATTTACACATGATGCTTTCCTTCTCTTTTTATTCATAATTTATTTTTTGATTAGTGGCACGGTGCATGTTTTTCGTTTAAGACATATATGTGGTTCCTTACTTATTTGATAACGAGTGATTTCTATGTAATATGGGCATCGATATAACAAGTCGTCTTCATGAATAGTGTTGTACACTTTTTTGCGCTGCACTATTTTTGATTAAAAATAATTGCTCCCAATATTGTATTTGTGGAACATGCAGACTTGGTACCATTCCAGTATGGCGCCTGCACTCTTGAATAACATAGCGTTTGCTCTTTTGACGATCATTACTTGTATTATCTCTTATCATACATTTGAGGTCTAAAGTACAATTGCACAAACTGGGTTTGCTATATGTATTTACCCGGTATTAGTTTATGTGGTGCTTGCATTTTGGCTAATACAGTGCCCGTTGTTTTTTTTCGGCGAGTCTTACCATTTTTTTCGATCATTAAATATATAGTTCTTTTTGTTGTCCATCTATAAATTATTAAAATTGACATCATTTGATTAGAACTTGTTGTACGTGCAACTCTTTACTCAAACGATCAACGGCAATGTTCGGCAGTTTGCCAATTAGTTTTATCTATTTCTTGTCATTTCAAGATGGCGCGCCGCAAACACATTAGGATCACGTGATATGAGCCGAAATCATGTGTGAGGCTCACAATCCTTCACAGGTGTTTTCATTCCTTGTGAATGTATATATAGCGAAGACCCAGGGTGCTCAGTTCTTTCAACTGTTTGAACCGGACTCCAACACAATACGTTTGGGAGATACATATCCCGTGAGTACGAGTATATGAGTTTTGTCTTTGGTCCAATAATTGGTTTTTCATTTAGGCGGATATATGTTTTATATTTTTATTCAATATTCTTCACTGTATTATATTTGAGCAATTTTGGCTCGTTATTATAATATTTATTCTTTCATTTTGGGACGTTGTGGCTGCATTGGATTATACTTGACATTTAATAACAGTTTAAGACACCATTTCAATATGATATATTGAAGTAGGGTTTTTAGTAAGACAGGAAGATTGGCGCTCTGGCTAATATGCGTAGTGTGTAAGTGGAGGGGAGTAAGTACGGTGCTGCCAGGTCGGAGGAACTACCCTGTAACCCCCGTGGATGAGTGGGTCATGGAACCCACCCCAGAAATTGAGAAAAAGAGTCCCGGGCACACGTAATGAGAGTAACAATATCCTGATGGTAGAAATGTCTGGTTTTAGCGAATCAGTGGTCAACACCAGTGGATTGATAAGAATGTTCTTTAATGAAGCGAAAAACAAAGAAACAACCAGCCGACACATGTTTCGTCAAGACGGGAGATGTCCCGTGACTCATCAGGGCCACGTAGCAGAGGTAGAAAGAACAATGAAAAAGAACGGGATGCAATTAGCGGGTCCGCCAGAAGCAAAGAAGAACGGGTGTCAATGGGGACCCAGAGTGGCAGGTCCTATGGTAAGAAGGTAAGGAGGTGCCTGGGGGCAGAATCGGAAAACCTAGACACCCAAACGGAATTCATACGGACCCATCTTTCCTTTGGTTTTCACCGTACATGCGAGGTGCCTGGCTTATCCGCCCCCAGGGACTCTTCAGTCACAGGACCTCCTACCCTGGTCCCCAGTGGGACCCGATTCTTTTCCCCAGGATTTCTACCCCGTTTGGGTGTCTAGGTTTCAATATGGCGCTCATCTTTCCGGGTAAAAGAGCGTTATTCTCGCTTTTCAATTTGAAAATGTTTCACTTTGAATGCATACAATACGTAAAACCGCTATATATTGACCACGTTTACTTGTTTTTGGATCTAATTATTCCCATTTGTAAATTAGAGGTGCTCTTCTATGAGCTACTACCTTGCAACCATCCCTTTTTTTGGCATTTCAAAATGGCGCTTCTTTGAACATGTCGGAGTCACGTGATGGATATCGAGCTAAATAGCGATAATATGCATTTGTAGGCACCACTATCTTCTTTTCGAGTGTTTATTAAGTATGCTGTTTGGACTGCTATCTTATAGTCATTCATTCTCTTGAAACTTTTGAATGAGATATTTCAGGCATTTTGGTGCGACGTGTTGTATACTGACTTTAAACTTATAGTCAATTACTTTTTGCAGGTTTTGTCACTTCTGGGGAGATGCATATTGTGCAACTTTTGGGTGCTTGGCTCTTTCTTGACGCTACAGAAGGACAACCTGTAAGTTTACTGACATATGTTCTGGTTTTGTCTAGGTCTGTGTAATAACGTTGCTTACAACGCATTACTCTTATTTAGATAATTTTTGACATTTATTTATTTCTGTCCAATTCCTTAATTACTTGTTTCTCAAAGCTCGTAACATCACTTTGGGATACTACATTGGGTATATACATTCTCTCTAACGCGATTTTGATTAAATTTTGGTGCATCACGACTATACTCATTTTTTCACACTTGAAGAGGGTATATAACCCTAGTGGACTAAGTCTGGCACTGCATATTACTGATGTTGGCGATGCATGGTTTGCTTAATTGAATAACAGATAAAAATAAGAGTAATCTATATAGTTTCTTATAAAAACATAGGATAAGATAGGCAGTGCACACTATTGATATGGGCAATGCGTGTATTGGCAAATTTAATTGCAGGCAACTACAAGAACTATACATACTTTTTAAAAGCAGGACATGGGTGTTTTTCGAACCAATGATCTAGTGCTCTTTAAATATTGTAGAGCAGAGACTACATCTATGCACTGTGCTTTTGCAATTGATGTCCTCAAAGTAGTATCATATAAAAAGTTCAACGGTAATAAACTAACTCAACAGATATTGGCAATGACACACCTGTGGATATGTATATGAAGTTGAGTTGAGATCGAATGTTGTATATATAGTAATGTCATTGAAGGAACATCTGTGGTTTATTTTCCCACCGATACATTTGTTTTATCATCACTTCGACTGCTTATAACAAGATTCATATTTCAAGGGATATATGACATATATTTCTTACTTGTAAAGGTATGTCAGAACAATTGAATGATGTTATTAGATAATGTTGATTTTCTAGGTTTTTTCTGTTTGTATTGCACAAACTCTGGTATTTTTTCTTTGGTTTGGTATTTTGATTTTCTCTGGGTCATTATTTCTAAGATAGAACTTAGGTCCATTAATACAGAATATTGACCAGTTATTGGGCAACCAGGTTGTTCATTTCTCAATGCTTTATTGAACTTTGCAATATATGAGTATAATAGTGATCTCGTTTTTTCACTCCCTCTAATGTGCATAAATGTATATTAGCTTATCTTGCTATTCTATTGTACAAAATTTTCTATGGAATGGCTTCCCAAAAGCTTCTTAAAGAAAAAAACAGACCATTGTTATTATATTGAATAAATATGTATTCCACATATATATGATATAAGCCATGTCATGTCTGGTTCATATGTGTTTTTTGTTCTTACTTTTATAAATTGTAAATCGTTTTTTGTTTGTATATATTTTAGCCCTGAAGAAGTCCCATGAGGGACGAAATGCGTCGGCAGTCTTGTCCAGTGTGTGCTGTGTTTTTAAAGAAATTTTCTATGGATTAAAAAGAATAAAAGAAATCGTTTTCTACAATAAAAAAAAACGACCACTGTTCTCTCTTTTGGGAAGACATTACTTTAATTCTTTGTGTCTAATCATGGACAATAACTGCCTTTATTAATTATTTACTTGTTGTTTTGAGTGCAGGGCCATTTGTGCTTAATCTGTTTTGGATGGTGGTAACCATCCTTTTGGGGCGCTAGAGGGTCAAGTCCCAGGTCCTTTGCACCTATTTCTGATGATAATATTACAATTACGACGTGTCATAGCGACTGGTGCTGGTTTTTGCTGCTCTGACCTTCTTTTGTTTTTTGTGACAACTGTCTACTCTCAAACTTTTAAAATGCATAACAATTATTTTTTTTATAGAACAGCCTCGTTTTCTTTAGGAAAAATGGACTGTAAATAAAAAGCGAACACAGACATAGGTGTCTCTTGATTCCAGTTGTAGTGAATCACAATTTGTGACAAACCTTATAAATATTGATGAGGTAGTTCAGATTGTGACTCAGTACTATTTGGAATTTTGTAAACCACCCTATTAGTACATAGGGCGATTGCAAAATCACACTCTGGTTGCAGAAAAAACTGGTTGCAACTTGCAACCAGTATTTTGCGACCAAAGGTTTGTTTATCTCGTTGCAAATGTCTTTACTCCCAGGAACCACCTGGCCATTATCTACTTTCTGATGTTAATTTTTTCTCACTTTATTTTGCAAAAAGAATTCTTTTTACTGCTGTCAGAGTGGAAGGAGTGACCACCTTCTACACTTGAATCTGTCTGAAACATTTGTGTTTGCATGACATTTAGTTGTTTCCCCTAACACACGACTAATACTCCTTCTAGAAGTTGACTTTGATTGTTATCTTCTAGGTAAGCCATTGACACCTTGGAAAAATAAGAAAGAAATAAAAAGCACTATGACACGGTCAACGCTGACCACGTGTTAGCGTTTTTTTTAGAAATTTCGGCCATGCTGTGTAACATTTACGCTGCTGTATAACATAGCAAAAAAAAAAAGAAATTGACAGAGCCAATAGAGCACACATAGGAGAGATCTATTAGCCTTGCCACTGCTTAGGAAAAAAGTGCTATGACATGGCCAGCACTGGCTGTCTCATAGCGTTTTTTCTGGTGGGGGAAGGGACAAGCAAAAATGGGGAGAGGGGTTTGGACGGTCAGGGTAAGCAATGACGGGGAAAGGGTCGCGTTATGGGGCAAGCAACGACAGGGTTAGGGTGGTGGGAGATGGGGAAAGGAACAATTGGGGAGGAGGTGGGAGGAATGGCTGAAGCAATGATGCAGGAGGGTTGGAAGCAGCAATGACATGGGAGAGTGATGGATGGAAGGAACAGCGACGAGGCGGGGGTACCGATCCTGATGGTCATGCTTTCATTCTGGCAAAGGTTGTCTAACTAAGTTTCCAGGATCTTTTTTGCAGCTGTGGAGAATTTCTTGCTATTAATCCTTTTGGCAAAAGAAATGGAATGCGCTTTTCTCTCAGCGAGACCACTTCAATGGATGCTCAGAGGTTGCCAGTCTTTCCTCATATGTCTGGTGGACGCTGTGTCGAGCTGCTGCGATGACTATCAGGGTGATGGATCGCCAGCCTGGAAACCGACTGTGGGTCAGAAGCCAGGAAGCAGTTAAAGCCAGCGAGTAGTGAATGGGGATGGACCTTGAACTATTTCAGACAATTGCAAAACTGACAGCCCGTATTTTTATGCTCAGCACTTGCAATAATAGAGAACATAACGATGCCAGCGGTTCCACAACTTGCTTAGGAATCTGTGAATATGAATGTGGGGGAAGGAAGAGGCCGGTGCAAGCAGCAATGATGGGGAAGAGAGGACTGATGCAAGCAATGATGAGGGAGGGGAGCGGGGTGAATGCAGAAAGCAATGATAAGGGAAGGTGGAGAGGGTACTAACAGCAAGGATGTAGGAAGGGGCTGGGGGGGATTTGTAAGCAGCAACGGCGAGGGAGGGCTTGTAAGCAGCAACGACCAGGACGGTGGTAGATGTAATCAGCATCAATGCGGGAAGGGATGCAAACACCAATGACGCTGGATGGTGCAAGCAACGACGCGGAAGGGTGGACCAAGTGCAAGCAATGGAGCAGGAGCAGGGAGGAGGGGAGGCGACCCACAAACACATGCACTCTTATGGAGTGCTACAACCTATATTTTTAAAAAAGTACCCCCAGAAGCGCATGACCAGTGGAAGGACAATGTGGAATACCAGAAGCTGTATTTGGCCCATGCCCCATGGAAGGGATAAGTAAAACCAGCACGCACTGACCAATGAGAAGAAAAGAAATGAGGGTGAAGATGAAGCTGAAACTGACAGCCTAACGGACGGACTCTAAGCTGTTTCATTTTTTTTCTTCAGTTAACAAATGTCTCGTAATTGACAACGCATGCACTGTCTCAGACAAGACCTAAAAAATGACAAAATTATGAAGCAATGCTACTACAATCTGCTGCATTAGGTTGCATAATTTGCTGTTTCTGGCTGCATAATTTAGTCAACCCTGTTGCATAATTTGGTCCTTCCCCACCGCATAATTCCAGTGGCCTTGCCTATGTTTGCAACTTTCTCGGTTGTCGGACACCAGTTAAGGCAAGGATTTGAGCCACTGACAACAAAGATACATCTGCAAATGATACACCGCCCCCTGCCCCCTTTAAATGGTACACACTTAAAGTGTGTGACTCTTAATTTACCTCCACTGTGGTTACAAGAGGATGTTGGATTTGAATGCACAGGCCTTTCCCTATCAGGAGAGAGATTGTGGTTGACTGGCTGCTGTTATCTGCGAGATCAAAGGACAGTCCATTGCTCTATTCACTAGGAGGACGGCATGATCTCGCA
Source organism: Calotriton arnoldi (assembly GCA_963921515.1). Taxonomy (NCBI): domain Eukaryota; kingdom Metazoa; phylum Chordata; class Amphibia; order Caudata; family Salamandridae; genus Calotriton; species Calotriton arnoldi. The sequence continues at coordinate 3,025,617 of CAWUFW010000737.1, forward strand.
AAATACCACAATTTTGTTGACTCTTTCATCGCTGATTAAGCTAACATGACTGGAGTAGGAGTGATCTAACACTAACAGTCGGTTCTTGAGGTTTTAGTAGCTATTAAAAGCAGATATTCTGAGAAATGTGAATGTCATAAGAAAAACGCATTCTTTCTGAATACGCTAGAGGGCGTCAGTGCGTTACAAATGTTGAACACAAGATTGCAAGAACAGCGACATCCTGATACTAAAATCATCTGAACATCGCTGTCTTGCAAAAGCGAGAACAAACATGCTAGTAAACTGGCTTTACTTGATGCTAGACCTTTAAATGTAGTAATGCTACCATCCCTTTAATATCAGAGTACCCAATGCAATCGCAAACCTTTCTCACACAAAGCCCCTTCGGTTTCTCCCTCTCCCTCAGCACGCTCAGCATTGTAGCTGATTGATTACAAGGCCAGAGTTCGTCCTGCACTTATGCCTCTTGGGCGGACCAAGACTCGTCCATTGTTTTCTTATGCAAAGATGGAGCCCATATGCAAAGCAGCCTACTCAAAGCACTTCCCAGTAGTTATTCCCCAGTGGTTTTGAATGATGGGGGACGGCAGGGGAGGGGTTGCCATGGATTCTATAGCTACTAATTAGAAAGCCCGCGGGTCCCACTCGTTGGGCAGTGATATACACCCATGATTGATTTGTAGTGCGTCCTTTACACTCTTGGGCCCGGGTGCTCCAGCTACACTTTGGTAGCTATGCTGCCCATGACACAGAGCTCATCCATCACTAGTGTGTTGTCTGGGGAACCTGGCAGGGACACAGGCAGACTAGACTCGAAGCTTCGGGAGCATTTCTGAACCTGAGGACTTGGCAAGAGCAAAGAATGACAAAGAGCACAAATGAGTCACTGAAGGCGGGAGAGCCCTTAAAGGCCCATGCCAGATGTCTGACTTTCGATGTACCTGACAGGGGCGGCTCCTCCGTTATGACAGAGGAGCGTGCCCCCCCCCCCTCCCCCTGAAAGCCAGCAGAGGCAAAGAACAAAAATAAAATGATAATAAAACAATTTTATTATCATTTCATTTTTTGTCCTGCTGGCTGCGACTTCTGACGAGGGAAGGGCGTGGCCACCCACACAGACACTGCCAAGTGCACATGACGGTCAGGGCCGGACTGGCCGTAGCGGGCACCGGACATTTCCCTGGTGGGCCAGAGGAGTGGGGGCCGGTTTTGTGCCCGTGGGAGCCGGTTTTGTCACTGGGGGGCAGTTTTGCAGCAGTACTGCAATATCGGTCCCTTTAACAAATGTGGGAGCGGTACTTCTTGCTAGCACCCACCCCCACACCCCTCCCCGCTCCCAGGGCCGGTCAAGCAGCAATCTGCCAGGGTTGGTTACTGTCCCAGTCCAGCCCTGATGACTGTTTAGTCGGTCCTCTGAGGCCGGCCAAACGTCATGCGCACTTAACCTTTCTCCACCTAGCTGTGTTGTACATCTGAGTGGAGAAATCAACAGAGGCTTCCAGTCTATGTCCAAGCGCTGAACTGAGGCATGCTCACATGCTGGTAATACTTTTCCTAGCATGTGAGCAGTGCTGGGATTGGGAGCTGGGAGCCTGCGCAGTCTGCAGCAGTTCCCATGGGACACGAGGATCGGGAGCAAGGTGGCGGCCGCCGGAGCAAGGAAAGTGCAATTTTCTTTATTTATAATTGTTTTTTTTTTGTTTGTATTCCCCCTCTTCTCCCCCGCCCCACCACTTCACAATATATATTTTTTTTCTTTCGGAGTTTTATATAGCTCGAACTTGACCCAAAGGTATCGGGTATCAGAGCGCTTTACATGAGCACCAGTTGCTTACACAAGTACACATTCATTTTTGTTAGGCACGGGGAGATTAAGTGATTTGCCCATTATCACAGGATGTTGAGCGTCGTTGCTGTGACTCGAACCCGGTTCCCCAGATTTGAGATCGACCGCCCTAGCCGTTAGGCTACATCCTCTGCCCAATATGAGAGGCCGCTACTGGTACCTGGGCCCTTTAGGCCTCTCATGTCCACAAGACGAGCTTGGTTTTATCTTCTGCCTCTCGCACGCTCTCTCCCATCATTCAGATGCTCCCCGGTTACAGCAGAGAAGGGGTTGGCCAGTGCCTGGGTTTTTTTGCATTTTGATTATGGGTGTAACCAAAATGTATAAAAAGCCTGCAGCGCTTTCTCAGCACACACACCCCCTCACCAGGGCAGTAATCTGAGGCTAGCTCGAAGTTAATAATTCTCAATATGAAACTGCTGTCCGATTTTGCAACTGACAGAAGCTTCTAAGCATAAGCCATTTGAGTGATCATTTCAAACAGGTACTTCCAGTCGCAGCTGGTGTCCGGGCAAAGTTGCGGGGGTGGGGGTGGGAAGGGGGGAACGGTGACGACGGACAAACAAAAAATAAATAAAAAAACGTACCTGCCGCATCCCTGGTCTTTTGCTCCTCTCTATCAGCAGTCCACTGCAGGCACAGGCTCCGAGACTCCCCTGCGGCCAATCCTGACGCTGCTCTCATGCTGCTGGCAGCATGAGAGCAACGTCAAGATTGGCCTGAGCACCCTCAGTTTGTACTCCCAGTGAGACTGGGAGCCTGTGCCTGCTGTCTCCAACTGATGGAGCAAGGTAAATGAAATAATTTTGAAACCCCCTAAAATAAAAAAAATATATTAACGGTACTAATTGTTTGATAAAATAACCAACAAAATGCACCCTTGGTAAACATTTACACAACTGGTAATTGCCATTTATGTGCAAAACTAACTTATTTACAATTGTAAAGTGAACTAATATTAACATAGTGATTTGCGTACTAATTAGAGCAAAATCGCATGATTTGTGCTATGTAGTGAAATTGTATTGTGGCAAAGAATGCGGATGGTAAGTAAAATGGCTTTAAATGTCGCTTCTGCTAGGTAACACCTAACACGGGTTCTTAGAATGACGGGTGGTAAACAGAAAGGCTTATTTTCTTTATTTTAATTATGATTGTGTTTGTTTTTATGATAGTTCGTTCGGGCCTATTAGGCCAGGTTGCGAAAATGGCTGCCGAGGCAGATGAGGTCATGCGCAGAAACAAAGATGGCCTCTAAGCGGAAGAAAAGCAATGGAGCTAAACCACGTGGGTGCAGCTCGAGCCCTGAGTGAGAGATGTCAAGGTCGTGACGACCTAACATGAGGGGAGTGCCAAGAAAGACTCAGCACGTATCCGTGAGAATTGAATAAAAACAAGTATGAAGTAACAATGGACTGACCAAATTGTGACCATCAAAAAGTAACATTACGGACTGTCAATTGGGACTGCATTTACCCAAAGGTCATGAGAGAGTACAATCCTTAAACTATTCCAAAACCAGTTTGAACAAGGAGGGCAATGAGGTGATTCTTGCCACCCCTCCAATGGACCAATTAGCGTGATTCTCGCCCCCAAAGATTGCAACTTTTTGTTTAGTAAGCTAGTAGTAGGGTATAAGAGGACCTACTCTTAAGTAGGAGGGGCGCTATTCCTGCATATTTTGAACACTGAGCGTTGATGCTGATGAAGCTGCTGCCATTTTCTATAGGCCGCTTTTCTTTGGCGATTTATTCTTCTGAACTTTAAAAACTTGACTGGGAAAGGAACGAGAACGATGCGGGAAACCTGTATGGGAGGTCCGTCGAGGAGGCCTTTAGCGGGACAGTCAGTCAGTTTTGGGAGTTCCATGCTGTGATCTACAATTTATCTGCTTTGGTGAACCTTTTTCAATCAGCACCAAAAAGGGGTATGCATAAAAAAATTTATAAAATTTATTTCTTATATGCTATTGAAATGTATTTAAATGATTAATAAACTTTGAATCTCACTCATGCACTTAAGAAAATAGATAAAAATATATTCTAACTAAAACAATGAGTCTGTGGTTTTTCAGCTCAATAATAAGTGTAATAATTAACAGGTTTAAATTGTGATTGAGCTGGTCTTAATCACCATCAACTTATTCTACTAGTTGGTCCATTGACCAAAGAGCGGAATACCTTGATGTTTGGGAACCGACAGGATTAAACTGATTATGTATGATGTTTAAGGTAATACTCTGTCAACTTTAATAAGGTATTCCGTTCCTCCAGCAATTCGTTCTTCTCCTTAGCGAACGTGGATGTGATCCAGGGAACGACTGAGTGAGTGTATGATATGCAGTGTTATGGGCCCCACCGTCATATGGTATAATAGATGTGAATGATTTTACCTGGATTCGTGTCCAAAGGAGAAATTTATATTAGCCGCGCTGGATCAGATTTCTTGGTAGCAGAGTTATGGTTACTATAGATTAGTTTGGTGATTATTGGTTATTGATTATTGATGTTTAACACTTCATGTTGAATTGTATTATGTTATATGTAAATCGAAAATTTTGAAGCTTCCGGGAAGTAGGAAGTGGACACGTGTGGCAAGAGAAGTCACATGGAATTGTGCATTTTCTGATTTTTCAAATTGGTGATAACACAGGTTGTGTTATGATAGGGACATTTCATGTGTAAAACGTGTATGAGTGAAATAGCAACCGGTTTTTCTTGTGAAACTCTGGCCTTAATTCTCAGGAGCAGTGTAGTCTCCACATGTGTTTTATCCCCAGAGAAACGGGTTTACCCCTTGCTTGAAAGAAGGGTAAGGTAGAGGGAAGTGCTACACTTATCGAACGAAACAGTATTCTTGCAAGATAGAGTAAGCTATCTCTTTTGTTTAGCGAAAACAGACAATGGAAATGTGTTTTATGTCGTAACTAATAAAATTCAGTCAAGAAAAAACTGCAGATAATTTTTGTAAAGGAGGGGTCAGGAGTAGAACTGACGTTGACAAAGACTGCGCTGGGATTGGCCAGTGGGGGGAAAACGAAGAGCGTCCTGATTGGTGCGTTGGTGTGAGACGCGCTGGGATAGGTCCGTGGAGAGTGACGTAGAGTTTTCGGATTGGTGCGTTGGTGTGAGACGCGCTGGGATAGGTCCGAATAGCACACAGTAAACAAGAACAGAGTTGTGAGTTTGTCGAAAAGAAAGAATCGTGAAATATGGCTTATTATGAGTATTGTAGAGAGAAACCGTCATGGATGGCGAAAATTAAAAACTTTTTCAAAAAGGACAAGAAGGTAGTGACTAGGGAAGGACAAGTAATTCCTCCGCCGAAAACGCCAGCTTCTCATATGATGTTGAAATATGGTTATCATACTTGCATTTGGTTAGAGAATTGGACAAAATATACTCAGAATGATGGAGTATTGGCTTTTCCAGAAAATGGTTCATTTAGCACAGCTGTACTTGGAATTTGAGAGAGAAAATTATGAAACTTGAGCCAAGACCTAGACCGACACAGTTTGAAGCATTAGGTGAATGGGAAGATGAGATGTATGAAAGAGAAAGACACAGAGGTGCAAAGAATTATAGTTTAGTTCATGGAAGAGTATGGGGAGTGAATCATGAAGACAGAATGAGGCGATGGAGATATGCTAATATGACAGATGGTTTGTTTCCAGCCTTAACAGTTGAAGAGGTTGCAGGAAGGAAGTGTACGGAGAAAAAGAAACATACAGCTACAGAGAGGTATGGGTATGAAGGTAGCAAAACAGAGGATGAATTGCTGGAAGATATTTTAAACAGAAAACCACCTCCATATCAACAGAGTCCTGCGGTGGTGACACCCAATGCACCACCAATGGAAACTGGGAGGAATAAAAGCCCAGAACGAAGATATGATATAAATAGGTCAAATGAACAATTAGAAACTCCACAAAATGAGAAGTCTGACAGTGGTAATACAGCTGAATTAGCAAGAACCACAAGAGAATTGACTGAGAAAATAAGAGAGCTAACAATGAACATGGAAGCTGTGACTGTACCAGTGACAATAGTACCAGTAATACCAGTATTTGAAAACCAAAGAATAGATGAGCATTCCTTGACCATCCCAATGAACTCGAATATGCAAAGAATGAGAGAAGGGATAACTACAGAAACTAGAGAGACAAGAGACTTGGTCAGCTCATATAGATCGAGTCCACCTACTAACTTGACAGTAAATGAGAGTGAGATAAAAGGATTCCTATGGGAACTGAGTCAGCATCTGAAACCCCAGAGAGAAGCAGAACTTGGATAGAAATAAATAGTACACCTGTAGGTCCGAGTCCAGAAGAAAAAAATGAGTGGATGAGAAATTTGCAAAAGAAAGATGCAGAACCACAACCATTGGATGTAATCAGATTAAAAATAGACATGGAGGAGTTGATTTCAGGGACTATTGGTACAGAAAAATTGAAACATATCAGGATGAAGAGATTATGTTTTTATGTAAGAGTATTACTTGGAGAGCTAAAAATTTACATGAAAAGTTGGAAGAGACAGCGAATGAACTAGGAGTAGAATTCGGAAAAATCAGGAGTTTGCAGAAACCATACAGGGTAGATTTTTGTGAAAAAGATATAGAAAATCTGAACACATCAGGACGATTAACCCAGATAAAAGAACTGATTGTCTTGTTGAGAAAATGGGGAGATGTGGACAGATGGAGGAGCAGGTGGACCAAAAGAAAGGAGGGAACAATCGATAAAGCGTCTTTGGCTTTTACGGTGAAAGAAAGGGAATCAATTGTACGGGAATGTCCAATGAGAGAAACTCCAGGAGGTAGTTATGTACATGTTCCATGGTCCAGACAAGATATATTGTCATTTACAAATGATTTTCCGAAATTGAGAGAAAAACCTGTAGAATGGTATAGACAAGTGGAAAGATTTGTCAAAGTTTCGAAGGTGTTGTGGGTAGATTTGGATGGATTGTTTGACATTGTAGTACCAGCAGATTTATGGACAGAATGTAAGATTACCATTGATTGGACAACAGAAGAATATCCTAGAGATGCAAAAACAGGGGCGCCAGGTCCAGAAGTAATGAGAAAGTATGACCAGGTTATTACGTTTTTGAAAAACAAAATTCCACCAAAAGAAACAGATTGGGTAAAGATTGATAGAACAACACAGGAGAGTAAGGAATCTGTACATGCCTACTATGAAAGGCTACTTTTGGTTTTCAAACAGTATAGCGGTTATGAGACTTTAAGTGAAAAGGACATGAGTCATTTTGTATATAGATTTGTATATGGATTGAAGCTTGAGATAAGTGAAATGATCAAGCAGCACATGTTGTGCTGGCAGAATAGCACTGTAGATGAGGTATTAAGGTATGCTAAATACTGTAGTGATGACATTGAGTGTAGACAACGTAAAGAAAAAGCGATGTGGGCACAAGTAAAGGTTGCAGAAAAACAGGAAGCTCAAATGAATAATCAGACTGGTGATGCAGGACAGGTTAAATCTAAACCAAATATAGGTAAGGGAAAAGGTCAAATGAGTATAGAAGAAGCTAAAAAGAAATGGCCCTGTCACAATTGCGGAAAATTAGGGCATTGGAGAAACGAATGTAAATTTCCTCCAAAAGCTAATACGGAAAATCAATCATTAAATCCACAGGTGCAGAGTGAGGTGAGTTACCAACAGCTGCAACAACCGCAGGTAGTTACTCAACAGAGTCAGGTGCCACAACCACCTCTTCCCAAGAGTGTAAACCCCCAGAGATACAGTGCAGAGACAGGATTCTACGGAGGAGAGCAGGTAACAAAATTGCCGCGCGCAGCTGCAATATCGCAGTATTGGTTACGGCAGGATGGAAATGAATCGGATGAAAGTTTATGACGGTGCCTAGGAGAGGAGGAAGAGTGCGTGCTTGGCGCAACTCTAGAGGTAGATCAGTCAGGTCCATTTGTGGATGGAGAAGTGAATGGTGTAAATGTTACATTCCTTGTGGACCCTGGAGCTACCCGTTCTACTGTTAGATCAGTGGAAATTCCAACCCTTCCTCTCTCAGGTGAATATATCCAAGTTGTAGGTGTTTCAAACCAGCAGATTAAACCGCCTCTTACCAAACCAGTAGAGGTGAAAGTTGGACCATTCAGAGAAATGCATCGATTTGTGGTGTGTGATTACAGTCCTGTAAACTTGCTAGGACGCGATCTGCTTTGTAAAATGAATTGCACCATTTATTGTACCCCGGATGGTATTGCATTTCAGACACCAGATGAAGATGTTCTGTATAAAATGACAATGGCAGAACTAGAACCAGGAGTAAATGACATGTTTCCTGTGTTTGATGTAGAGAAAATCCCAATTGAATTAAAAGAAACAGTCAGATCTGATGTATGGGATTTCACAGGCGAAGACATTGGGTTAATGAAAGGAGTAGACCCTGTAAGAATCACTGTAAGAGAAGGAACAAATTACCCAAATACTCCACAGTACAAACTAATGCCAGAAATTATTGAAGGAATAACACCCTTAGTCAATAAAATGATTGAACAGGGAATTTTGAAAGAAATAATGAGTAGCCCATGTAATTCACCTTTAATGGGATTGAAAAAGCCGAATGGGACATATAGGATAGTTCAAGATCTGAGGAAAATAAATAAAATTGTTATTCCTTGTTGTCCAATTGTGCCAAACCCCGCTGTGATACTGTATCAGATTCCACATGATGCAGAATGGTACACAGTTATTGATTTGTGCCATGCATTTTTCTCTATTCCATTACATCTAGATAGCCAGCCATTATTTGCGTTCCGGTTCGGAGAGCGTATTTTGGCATGGTGCCGAATTCCTCAAGGGTATACGGAAAGCCCTCAATCTTTAATCAGATCCTAAAGAAATCGTTAGAAGATTTAAGAATGCCGGAAAAATCTGTGATGGTTCAGTACATTGATGACCTATTAGTGGCATCAAAAACCAAAGAAGCATGTGTTACCGACACAATTGCTTTATTGAACCACTTGGCAGAAGGAGGGCACAAGGTGTCTCCGTCAAAACTGCAATTCTGTCAACAGGAAGTACAATACCTAGGTCATAAGATTGAAAAAGGGATGCGAAAGGTAACAACAGAAAGAATAAAAATTATCCAAGGAATGAGAGCTCCAATGACACAGAGAGAGGTGAGAATGTTCCTTGGAATGATTGGGTATTGTCGACAGTGGATAAGTGGATTTTCATTGATTGCGAAGCCTTTACAGCGATTGACAAAAAGAGATGTTAAAGATCCGTTTGAGTTGAACGAGGAAGAAATGAAAGCTTTCATAGATCTAAAAACGAAGTTGTGTGAAGCACTGGCATTGGGAATGCCTGATTATGAAAAAGAATTTGAGTTGTATTGTAGTGAGAGAGATGGATGTGCACTTTCAGTATTAGTGCAAAGGCATGGAAAAATGAAAAGAACCATTGCTTATTTTTCAGCTGTTTTAGACACGGTAGCAAAAGCGTTGCCTGGTTGTCTGAAAGCAGTAGCTGCTACTTATGTGAGTCTGGAACAGAGTGAAGGCATTGTGATGGGATATCCGTTGAGAGTATATGTTCCACATTCTGTTGAAATTCTTTTGACCAGAACCAAAACCCAATTCATGACACATAGTCGGCTGACTAGGTATGAAAAGGTGATTTTGAGTGCAGACAATGTAACCATTGATAGATGCACAAGTGTGAATCCTTCAACTTCACTGCCAGATGAAGAAAATGTAGGAGTCAAAGATGAAGTCGATCATAAATGTCTGGATGTACTTGAGTTTTGTACAAAGCCTCGTCCAGACATTAAAGATGATCCCTTGAAAGAATCAGATTATGTGATGTTTGTGGATGGATCATGTGTGAGGACGAATGAAGGAGTTTTAAGTGCTGCGTATGCTGTATGTACAGTAGCTGCCATAATGGAAGCATCCTGTTTGAGAGGGATACGTTCAGCCCAAGTAGCTGAATTGATTGCTCTGATTCAGGCGTGCAAACTGGGAAAGAATGTCCGAATTACGGTGATCACTGATAGCCAGTATGGCTTCGGAGTGGTCCACGATTTTGGACAGATCTGGTCTCAGAGAGGTTTCTTGACGTCTGCAGGAACGCCAATTAGAAATGGTGAGTTTGTGAAGAAATTGCTTGAGGCGATACAGCTGCCTAAACAGATTGCAGTGGTGAAGTGTGCTGCACACAAAAATGGGGAAGATTATATTGCCGTGGGTAACAAGTATGTGGACGAAATAGCCCAATACTGTGCCAGAAACATGGACTCGTTAAACAGGAGGAGAGAAAAAGAAAATGTTTCATGTCCATTATTATTTACTAACATTGTCGAAACATGGGATGAGGTAAGACAATTACAAGAAGAGGCAAATGAAGAAGAGAAAGATGGTTGGATAAAAGCAGGTTGCAGACAAAGAGAGGAAGATGACGTTTGGGTTTATAGAGATGAAAGACCAGTTATGCCTGATAGCATGATTTCTAACATGGCACGGATGTACCATGGACAAGCTCATATTGGTAGGGATGCCATGATTAGACTTTTCAGACAAACTTGGTACAACCCAAAATTCAGAGCTATAGCTGAGAGTCTTTGTCAAAGATGTCTTACATGCCAACAGATAAATCCAGGAAGAAAAACAGTAGTGAGTCTAGGAACAATAGGACGGGAAGGAGGTCCTTTTACTAGAATGCAACTATATTTTATTGAAATGCCCCCAAGCAATAGACTGAAGTATGTTCTTGTAGTCGTTTGTTTGTTTTCTCGTTGGGTGGAAGCCTATCCGACAAGAAGGAATGATGGAGTTACTGTAGCTAAGCTCCTGCTGAGAGAATTCATTCCAAGATATGGTTTTCCAGTAATGATTGAAACAGATAGAGGAACACATTTCGAAAATGAACTGATCCAATTGATATGTGAAGCTCTTGACATACAACAGAAATTACACTGTGCTTACAGACCAGAGGCTTCTGGAGTAGTGGAACAGGTGAATGGAACAATAAAGAATAGGTTAGGGAAAATGTGTCAAGCCACAGGACTCAAATGGCCTGATGCCCTACCATTGGTACTGATGACTATCAGAAGCATACCTGACAGAAAAACAGGTCTAAGTCCTCATGAAATAATCATGGGACGAGCAATGAGACAAGCACATGTGCCTGTCAACAAACTGCTGACTATAACTGATGATCTCGTATTGGACTATTGCAAAGGATTGGCTGATGTGGTACATTCTGTGTTTCATCAGGTTGGACCGGATGCGACCACTCTTGAAAGAAAACCAGCTTATGATTTGAATCCAGGAGACTGGATACGCATAAAAGTCCACAGAAGAAGAAACTGTTTGGTTCCTCGCTGGGATAAGCCACGTCAAGTGATCCTGGTGACAACAACTGCTGTCAAATGTGCTGGAGTGAATAACTGGGTGCATGCCAGTCACACTATCAGAGTTCCAGATCCTGAAGCTCGACCTGAAAGTCGACATCTGGAGATATCTGATACCAGCTCAACATCCGAAGCAGAACCTGAGAAAAGCAGAGTTCCAGATCTTGAAGCTCGACCTGTAAGTCGATATCTGGAAGAACAAAGTACAAGTTTTACAACTGAAGAAGAACCTGAACCGATTGGATATCCAGATTTTGAAGATCGACCTGTAAGTCGACATCTGGAAATATCAGATACCAGTTCAGCATCTGAAACAGACCAACCGGAAATTGATGAAAGACAAAGGAGAAAATTACACACTGACATTATAAACGAAGAAACTGAACCAAGAGACAGTGATAGTGAACAACCAAGAACAAGTTATGGGAAAATTCCTCCAGAAATAGTCGAACTAACTGAGGGAGATTTAGATACAGATAGAGAGATAGAGGAAGAAGCGGAAGAAACTCGAGGAGTAGTAGGGACAGATCAACATTTTAAAGAAACACAGGGAAATTTAGATTCAGACAGAAAGATTGATAAAAATTCGGAAAACAATCGAGGAGGGATAGAATTGAATGACCCAACAGGAGAGATACAAGAAGGTTCAGATTCGGAGAATGAAACAGAGATCATAAAGTTCAAAGTTAGAGGAAGTGAAGTAAGATCTGAAACAGAATCAGAAGAAAGTGAAGAAGAAAGAAAGCAGAGACTAGGACCAAGAAAGAGGACTTGGAGAACTGAACGAGAGGAAAAGGAAAGTGAACCAAAAAGGCCAAGAAAAGGAGACAATTGGCCCCACGAAGTCAAAAGACTGAGATACAAGATAATAAATTTGAACAGAGATGATGCGGAACAAGTAAATGAGATAACAAGTCAAAAGGAAAACAATTGCAGAAAGCAAAAAGAGTGAAAAGACCTAATTTGAAATATAAGTCACCTGAGTGACTATACATCGCATTGACTGACATCAAAGAAGAGGATAATACTCACGAGAGCCCAGACGAAAGCTGTAAACCAATGGGTGAGAGTGAAGTACAACAAACCTGAGAACAAGAAAAGAGGAAAACTCGGACTGGACACAAAAATCTGAACGAGACAAGAAAGAGTTCTGAAAAGAACTGAAGAAAGCACCAAACGAGACAAAGTAAAAGGGTAGAGTGGCTGAGACGTCATTCTGAGGTGTGGTGACACATTTTCTGTACATATATATATATAGCTAAGTAATAGAACAGAATGGTAGACACAGAGGCTAGAAAATCTAGATGTGAGTTTTTACGTAGATGGTGTAGAATGTGTTTCTTTTGTACAGGTTTATTAATGTTTATTTGGCTTATTTTAGCAATAACAATTCCAATTAGATTAGCTGTAGAAGAAACGTCCATATTAGGGAATAACACGAAAAAGGACAAAGAAGCTAACACACAGAACATTGCGACATTAATGGATAGTACTGATTTGCATAAGGATAAGTCTATAACTGACTTCTCCAAGAATGTCTTCACGAAATTATTGTATGAATATGTAGAGACAATGGATGTGAGAGATTGTTATGTTTGTATGCAATTACCTGCGTCTGTCACAGAAGGTGTAACTTATCATCATCTTCCTTTGACGTATGGGATAACATGTAGCGTGTTGGCTAGTTTATTTTATAAAACAGGTAGATTAGAATATTATTACACTGACATAAACACTGTTTTTGCGAAGATTCCTATAATTCCTGAACCAAGGTGAAAGAAGCAAAAATGTTTGGTGAATTTTTCCTAGAAAATAAAGACTTAACATTAGAGTATGTAGTTAGACACAATCTTACCTGTGAATTAAAGAAAGAAGAAAAGGTTTTCTTAGAGATGGTAGAAAACAGAAGAGTTAAGTTTCAAAGAAAGGTCATAGAAGAAAAGACAAAAACACCACTTTGGGCATTTGAAGAGAAAAATCATGACAAAGGAGAGACAAATGCAGCTATGACTTTAGATTGGCCCCAACAGGGAAAGTTGTGTATTAGTAGAAATAAGATTATGTATGATAACTATTTCGTAGGTTTCAGTGAATGCCGAGATACATATAAAATTTTAGGAGGATGGGGATTTAAAGGAGGAAAAGATCCAATATTTCCTAGGATCTATTATATATGTGGGAGTAGAGCTTATTATAGGTTGCCGGACCACTGGTATGGATCATGTTATTTAGGTCTGGTCTTTCCAAAGATTTTTCATGTGGAGAGAGGAGAAAAAGGAATACATGAGATAGATAAAAAATTAACACGTATAAGGAGGGAAAGTTTTTCAGAGATAGTAGGTGACATTTTTGGAGCATTGATACCAGCAGTGGGTATATCTTTGAATGCATTTAAGATTCGGAAACTGTCCACAGTAGTAGATCGTTTATCAACGAATACTGCTGGAGGGCTTTTAATGGTAAATACCGAAATGGTTGCCATGAGAGCTATGGTGATGCAAAATCGGCTTGCCCTTGACATTCTTTTGACAAAAGAGGGTGGAGTCTGTGGAATGTTGAGAGTCCAACATTGTTGCACTTACATTCCAGATAAAAGTGAAAATATACAGAAGTATATAAAGAATATTACTGATTTGCACAAAGAAATTGCTCCACTGGAGGTTGAAGGTGCCGGGGAGAAACTTGGTAAGAGTTTTTCCTCAATACAGAAATGGTTTAAAGAAATAGGTAGTTCTCTTATTGGGAAAATACTAATATCAGTAACCGTGGTAATAATGGTAATGTTGTCAATAAAATTAGCATATATGTGTATTAAAAGGAGAAAAGCACAAAATAGAATAAAAAGAGAAAATGAGAAAAATAAAGAAAGAGAACGAGAAATGGGAGAAATAGAATTAGAAGAACTAAAAGAAAGCATATACAAAAGATCAAAAAGACAAGATGAGAAAGACACTGTTGTGTGAACTAACCAAAGCAAATGGACAAGAAACATTTATATTTGAAAATGGTATTACATGGTTTTTGTGGTGATATTAAAAATCACAAAAGGGGGAGTTGATGGAGCAAGGTAAATGAAATAATTTTGAAACCCCTAAAATAAAAATAATATATTAACAGTACTAATTGTTTGATAAAATAACCAACAAAATGCACCCTTGGTAAACATTTACACAACTGGTAATTGCCATTTATGTGCAAAACTAACTTATTTACAATTGTAAAGTGAACTAATATTAACATAGTGATTTGCGTACTAATTAGAGCAAAATCGCATGATTTGTGCTATGTAGTGAAATTGTATTGTGGCAAAGAATGCGGATGGTAAGTAAAATGGCTTTAAATGTCGCTTCTGCTAGGTAACACCTAACACAGGTTCTTAGAATGACGGGTGGTAAACCGAAAGGCTTATTTTCTTTATTTTAATTATGATTGTGTTTGTTTTCATGATAGTTCGTTCGGGCCTATTAGGCCAGGTTGCGAAAATGGCTGCTGAGGCAGATGAGGTCATGCGCAGAAACAAAGATGGCCTCTAAGCGGAAGAAAACAATGGAGCTAAACCACGTGGGTGCAGCTCGAGCCCCGAGTGAGAGATGTCAAGGTCGTGACGACCTAACATGAGGAGAGTGCAAAGAAAGACTCAGCACGTATCCGTGAGAATCGAATAAAAACAAGTATGAAGTAACAATGGACTGACCAAATTGTGACCATCAAAAAGTAACATTACGGACTGTCAATTGGGACTGCATTTACCCAAAGGTCATGAGAGAGTACAATCCTTAAACTATTCCAAAACCAGTTTGAACAAGGAGGGCAATGAGGTGATTCTTGCCACCCCTCCAATGGACCAATTAGCGTGATTCTCGCCTCCAAAGATTGCAACTTTTTGTTTAGTAAGCTAGTAGTAGGGTATAAGAGGACCTACTCTTAAGTAGGAGGGGCGCTATTCCTGCATATTTTGAACACTGAGCTTTGGTGAACATTTTTCAATCAGCACCAAAAAGGGGTATGCATAAAATTCTTTATAAAATGTATTTCTTATATGCTATTGAAATGTATTTAAATGATTAATAAACTTTGAATCTCACTCATGCACTTAAGAAAATAGATAAAAATATATTCTAACTAAAACAATGAGTCTGTGGTTTTTCAGCTCAATAATAAGTGTAATAATTAACAGGTTTAAATTGTGATTGAGCTGGTCTTAACCCCTTCCGTGCTCGCGTCGGCCAACGGCTGTCGCGAGCACTACCTCCCCAGTGCTGCGAACGACCGTTGGCCGACGCAGCGCCGCCCACTCCGTGGAACGCCCGCACCGCGGCAGAATTGCCGCCGCGGTAAACGGGTTAATCACCATCAACTTATTCTACTAGTTGGTCCATTGACCAAAGAGCGGAATACCTTGATGTTTGGGAACCGACAGGATTAAACTGATTATGTATGATGTTTAAGGTAATACTCTGTCAACTTTAATAAGGTATTCCGTTCCTCCAGCAATTCGTTCTTCTCCTTAGCGAACGTGGATGTGATCCAGGGAACGACTGAGTGAGTGTATGATATGCGGTGTTATGGGCCCCACCGTCATATGGTATAATAGATGTGAATGATTTTACCTGGATTCGTGTCCAAAGGAGAAATTTATATTAGCCGCGCTGGATCACAACCCATCACCGAGGCTCAGGTTGGAGACAGCTTCAGTGCGTATGTCGGTTTGTCCGCCCTGAGATGGCAAGCCAAACACACACATGCATACTGAAAGCAGTGTGTGCAACCACTCCCCTCAGTGCCTGTCATCTCCACTGTCCCCGGCCCCAAAAGACTCAATCGGGAAACAAAATAAAGCGATAATAAACCCGGGTTTATTATCGTATAATTGTCCTTTTTTGGGGGCTGCTGGCGGGGCTGACGCGCCTTGCTGGGTACTTCCTGTGTCATTTGTTAAGTACTTAGCGCTGTCAAAACATGTTCGCAGACTGGACATGTTTTCAGGTTTCCCACCTGCAAGGCTTTACCATCATGACAAAAAAAAAGGGATAAAGAGAGCAAGTAAACGTCACCTCCATACCACCTTGGGAAACTAAATCTAACGCCTTGCCAGGAGAGGCCAGAAAGAGGGCCCCTACTTCAGAGGACCATCCCAGGTAAAATTCTCAGATGCAAAAGAGCGAATGAAGATGGAATTAAATATTACCACCAGTGACGCAGCAAGAGTGCCATTGGCCCTAATGCAAACAAAAAAGGGAGCCCCCAATAGCGTTTTGTGGGCTAATAAACATCAATCATTGGATATGAGAAAGCCCTTCCCAGCCAGAGACCTCGGTGTCACTGCAACTGCTGCACCATTGATAGCACCCCTTTACTGCAGCTAGTCGCATCAAATAGAGGTGGTGAGGTGTTACTACAGCTATTCCCCACCTATGAAGGGAAAGGGAATAGTCAAAGGTTACTCACCATAAAAGGATGGACAATAATTTCCCCCTATTATACAAATATATGAATGTCACTTTTCTGAAGACCATTTAGTAATCATGGAGCAGTAGTTACCCAAAAGGACTGGGTTGTTGTGTTTATAAACAGAGCGAGAAGAACCGTAAACACTATTAATAAGAGGCCACTCCTGGGTTTGGCTATAGTGAGAACACGCACATCCTGAGTGGAGGCAATGCCGTGTACATAGGAAGTCATATAGTAAGGCACTTAGTGGTGCACCTTCTAACATGGCCTCACAGGGTCAATGTATGATACCATCACAAATGTAAGATGGACAGACCACAAAAAAAGAAGAAGGGCCTGATTTATAATTTTGTGGATGGGTTACTTAGTCCCAAAGTGACGCATACCTCACCAACTTCTTACAAGTGCATTATATCCTATAGCACTTGTAATAATGCAGACTAGAAATATACATCAGGTTTGTGATACCCTCCTCCAAACTCTAAACCAGGAACTAGGCAATAAACTTTTTTCCATGTGGAAGGTAATAGACAAAGAAGTGATACACAAGCAATCAGACCTATTAAAAATACATGCAAGGATGGTATATTACGGTGATGGGTTACCATAAAGCACTTCTTTCAGGTGTATGCTTCCTGTAGGTACTGACACATCACTGCATAAATGGGAGAAGGTGGTTTGCCTGATGGATTTCAGGCTGCTTACCTTGGTTTTAGAAGTTTCTCAAACCAGAGGAAGTAGTCCTGGAAGAAGGGAGGGTGTGTGGTCTCTGATATGAGGCGGACTGGGCATCCATCAATGAGTATCAAGAGAGGAGAGCAATACATTTTATCACTGATGCAGTCATTTTGTTAATTGCAGGAAGGTTCAACAATAGTCCATTTAACATAATATTCTATAAAATGGCTTGGATAACACAAGAAAAAACTATTTTAACCTGTGTAGAACAATGTAGTTAAGGAATGATTTCCTGTAGTATTTTCAAATAAAGTAATTGTTAGACCTGACATCTTTGATGTGTTTTTCCCCTGTCTTTTTGCTTCTGACCTCCTGTTTTTTTACTTTGTGCTGCATTTCATTTTTGCTGGTTTTAGAGCTCTGGGCACTTAACCACTGCTGATCAGTGCTACAGTGCAAGTACTCCCTGTCTAAATTGTGATTATGATTGGTTATCCATGATTGGCATATTTTATTTATTGGTAAGTCCCCAGTAAAGTGCACTGTGATTGCAGAGTGCCTGTAAATCAAATGTTACTAGTGGGCCTGCAGCACTGATTGTGCCACCCACATGAGTATCCCTGCAACCATGTCTCAACACTGCAGGGTCTGTGAGTGCAGTTTTTAACTGCCATGTCGACCTGGCATGTGCACCCACTTGCTAGGCCCAAACCTTCCCTTTTTTTACATGTAAGGCACCCCTTAGGCCCAGAGTAGCCCCATGGGCAGGGTGCAGTGTATGTGAAAGGTAGGACATGTGCTGGTGTGTTTTACATGTCCTGATAGCGAAATACTACCAATTTTGTTTTCACTATTACAAGGACTATCTCTTCCATAGGTTATCATTGGAGCTGCCTTGTAACATCTTACAAGTGTAACTTTCAATTGGGAAGAGATAGAGATTTGGAGCTTGGATTCCCTGAACTCAGAATTTAAAAACACATCTTTCTGTGAAGGTGGTTTTTAAATTGTGTGTTTGAAAAATGCCACTTTTAGGAAATGGGCATTTTCTTGCTTTGCCATCCTGTGCCTCTGCCTGCCTGTGGAATCCACGTCTGGTTTAGAATGACAGTTGGGTTGTTTGTGCATTCACTCTAGGCAGTCACACAAAGGGAGCTGGGGTGTGCCCTGCATATCCTGATGGCCCATCCCCAGGCTGATGGGCCTTCCTGAGCTAGAGTGGTGGGAGGAGTTGTCACAGACACCTAAATAGGGCTGTGCCTGTCCTCTCGCAATGCTGTCTACACCCCCCTACAAAGAATATCCATTGAAGTATGCATACTTCAAAGGCCAAAAGGAGTATAAGTATTGGACCTGTAACCCCAGACTTTTAGAACACTTCTGGATCAAGAGGAGACTCTGCCACAAGGAAGAGCTGGAGAGCTGTCAGGAGGAGTACTGCCCCTTTGCTGTGTTTGTTGGCTGGCTTTGCCTGCAGTTGCTGCTTCTGTCTTGGAGAGAACAAAGACTGGACTTTGCTTTTGTATCCTGCTTGAGAAGATTCTCCAAGGGCTTGTGTGTGCTTGCCTCCTGTAATGAAGTCTCAGGTGCATCAAAGACTTCACCTGCAGTCCCCCATGAACTCCTTGGCTGGGAGTTCTGACATGCCAAGTGGTGCCAGTGCCAGTTCCAGTTCTGGGCCCTCAGAGGTAGTTTTGATGCTTTACAAACTGAAAATCCACGCATCGCCACTTCAGCACAGTTTTTCCGCTGCAAGCTTACCATGCGGTTGAAAAACCAACACATTGCTGCAGTGCGGCCAAAAAGATCGCAGCACCTGTTCGCAGCTGAAAGAACCGCTGCAGCAGAGTCCAGGGCACCGTGTCTCCGACGTCCGAGACCCCCGCTCCGACTCCGATGCAGGCCCTGCTGTGGGGCTAAAGGAATCAGTGCATCACCTGTTTGCGGCTGGAAGAATCGACGCAGCGCCTGTTTCGCCGCCGCCGTATTGACTGCAGCACATCCAGATTTTCCACGCATCGGACCTGTGCGCCCAGTCTACATCGACGCTGGGCTTCAGTAAGGAACAGATGCCTTGTGTCTGGAGAAACGACACATCACCTCCCTGTGCAGTAAGGAACCAATGCAGCACCTCCTCTCACAGTAAGGAACCGACGCATCACCTCCCCTGTCGTCAACATGAAAGTTCAACCTGTGGTGACCTATTGGTTAGCAGCAATCAGAGGAAGGTTAGGTGGAAGAATGTAGTAAATAATGAGTACGTGTACACCCAACTACACCAGGGCCTGATTTCCATTCTGCCCCTAATAGCTGAGCCAGAGCTAGTTCCTGATAAAATCATGGATGTCATACTAAAAGGTTTGAGGAAATGAAATCATGGTTCTTCAAAAAACCCTCTTCCAACATGAACTTTCCCCCAACAGCAGATCCTACATGAAGGGCTCTCACAAGATTTCCAGTCCGCTAGAGCCCACTATAAAATAGCCCTAAAGCATGCAAACTCCACTTGGGATACAGCCATTTGGAGCGATATTGTGACCGTGGTCCATGCAGGACACCAGTCAGCTTTTTGGAACATGGTGCCAAGACAACTAGGATGAAGCCTGAATCCCTCATTCTCCCGCAGGACTGGGTGAACCACTTTAAATCTCTATATAGTAGTTCTCCATCTCTCCCTTACTCCAAGATTCCTGACAAGTTTGTCCCCATGCTGGCTACCACACCTTTTCTGTTTTCCCATAAACCAGATCTCCTCAAAGTTGAAGGGCTCTTTACCGTAGCAGAAATCAGCCTAGCCAGTAGCTTGCTAAACTCCGGAAAGGCCCCAGGGCTAGATCGAATCCCGGCGGATCTTTTATTTCCGAACCAGTCATTTGGGCACCCTACCCTACTTGCGTTGCAACTACCATTATGGTGGGTGCAGATATACATACATCATGGAAAAGTGCGGAGATTATTCCTATATTTAAGAAAGGCTTAAAATCAGATCCAGCGAATTACTAGCCAATCAGTCTCAATGATTCTAGTCAAAAGAATTCTTGTAAACTAATACTTGATCGGTTACTTTCTTGGATAGATGAAAATGAGATTTTGACCCAGTTTCAGGCCAGATTCCGCTCCAAAACCAGTACGGTAGACCAAGTTTTCAGGTTCCAGCTAATCAGATGGAAATAGATTGATCTAAAAAGGGGTAGCCTCTATGTCTCTTTTGTTGACCTCAAGGCAGCATTCGATATGGTCCCCAGAGACAAGTTATGGTGTACACTCAGAGACCTAGGGCTCCCTGATCCTCTTCTTGACATTATCATTCGGCTCCACTGTGATAATTTTGCACAAATCCGCTGGGGAGTTAATGGGGAAACTGCCGATCCTTTCAGGGTCGACAAAGGAGTCAGGCTAGGATGTGTGCTTGCCCATACTTTGTTTTTGTAGTTTATCAATGGCTGTATTGATTACTTTTTGCGCTGCGATGACTCCCTGGTACTTGGGAGAACCAAAATACCAGCTTTATTGTTTGCAGACAATACCTTGTTAGTATCTAAACCTCCCCAAGGACTTGAGACCCTACTGAAAAAGTTTAATTAATTTTTTCTGGATCACAGCCTAGTAATCAACACAAGCAAAACAAAGTTTATGGTCATTCACCCCCACAGAGGATTTTGAGGGGCACTGACCCTAGAAGGGGAGGAGCTAGAGAGAGTGCTTGATTCCGATTACCTCAGCATTAGTTTATCTAGTGCCAATACCTGGATTAACCCGGTTACAAAAAGCACCCTCTTACTTAACCACAGGGCAGCCACTATTTTAAAATTTGTGAATAAACTTCCCTTCATCCAATCTCCCTTCTTTTTGAAGTTTGGAGGGTCTAAGCCAGGGGTCGCCAACCTTTTCTCTTATAGGAGCTACTTATGTTTAAAGAAAATCATCCCGAGCTACTAATAATATTAGTGCTATAATAGTGGCACACCACATAAGATTGCATTAGTAGCCACCATATGTGAAATTGCTAGCAGTGACCATCTCAGTGCAACAGATAGGGATGCCAGCAGTAATGTAAATAAAAAATGCTTTGTCAATTTGGAATGCTTCTACATGGGTAATATGTAGCAGCTGCAATTCCCCTTCCCCTGATGCTCCTGGTGCCAAGGTAATAACATTAGTAATTTCCCCCTCCCCACCCAATGCCATATGATTTATCACTCTAAGATCAGCTTTAAATATATTTTGAAAATATTTTGGATACTCTTCAAGCATCAGCTTACGAGTTTTAAAAATACACACTTTTTCGTCTTGAATACACACTCCCAATTTCGGTTTATATATTTATTAAACCAGGCAAAAGCTTGTAATTAAGAAGGCTGGGCTGCACACAGGAGAGATGCTTAACCGTAGCTGGAAAGCTACCAGTGGCTCACCAGCTACTGGTTGGAGACACCTGGTCTAAGCCATAATATCCGCTGCATACGGAGCAGAACTGTGGGGCTATGGTAACCTAATTGCCCTGGAAGCAGCCGAGAACAAATGGTCGAGAGCAGCACTTAAACTCCACCAAAACTCTTCATTAGTATTCAAACAAGATGCAGGCATTCGGCCGGCCCATAGACCCCTCTCCCCCCTAGTTCCTCTGAAACCGATTTTATACTGGCTGCGAGGTAGGTCTGCTCCTGAGTTGAAGCACTATAGAGTGGGCCTAAGTGATGTTTTGGGCAGGACACAGGTAGGGGTGATGCTACTATGGCTAGATTATGTAAAGGAGTCTCTTTTTTTCATGGGTCTGCAAAAGTACTGGTTTGATCCAAAAACAATCACACCAGCAGTGTCAATAAAGTTGAAGCACACCTATTGGGAGCACAAGGAGGTAAAACTCTCCAAGCAGTCAGGCTTGGTGCACACGACCGAATGTTTTTTAGAGCTCAAGCCCCTTTCCTCCTTTGAGAATTATATGGATGACATCGATCCTCCATTCACAAAAACCCTTTATATAAGGTTTAGGTTGGGCACACCCCCACATGCTACATTTACTGCCAAATGGAAAGATAGCCATGGAAGTAGCAAAACCCGTCTTGCTTGCAGAGGGAGTGATGAAACAGATAAACATTTAGTATTCTTTTGTCCAAACTACCGCAAGCAGCGGAAGCGTTGGATTGTTCCCTTATGTCATCTCCTAGATGTTTGCCAGTGCAGGACAGCCATGAGAATATGTAGAGCAGATACGTCTCCGGTCATTGTTTTTGCTATTGCTAAGTATCTACAGAGTATCCGGCCAATACGGCACAAAATGTTCTCGCTTTTGTCCCCTCAGTCATAACCCAGTCCTAGTTGGTTATGTTTTGGCTCCGGGCCACTGAGGCATCACTTTTTAATACTGTATTGTATGGTTTTATTGTTTTTACCATATCCACGTTGCTATCATATAAGTTGTAAACTATTTTAATGGAATGCTTTAAAACTATTGTAAAGGAGTGACGTGTCTGTATTGTATTATTGATCTGTTACCTTTATGGTCTATGACCGAAATAAAGTGTCTAAAGAAGAAGAAAGATAAGGACTCATCCGCATGCCACGATTACACTCCACAGCGGCTGAAGCTGGGCAACGACCAACAGTAGTAGGCCACATGTGTTGATGGAGGCACCATCACTGTTTGAAAGAATTTAGTTTAAGAAAATTCTGACACATCCATTCACATAAGGAAGATGGTGTTTCCACAATCAGTGGGTGGCACCTTCAGCCCTAGAATGAGCTGGGTGTCATCCAATTCATAAAAACCAAGCTAGTGGATGAGAGAGGCCAGGGATCGGAGATATGCATAGAAAAAAGGAGGACACAAAGCAGCCCTATACGGTACGCCGATAGTGATCTTTGGAAGCTCTGATGAAAGAGTGGATATGAGATACTGTATCTTGTGAGACAGAAATGACTTAATCCCACCTAGTGCTGTGCTTTTAGCATCAGCTTCTTTCAGCCAAGTTAACTAGCTAATATGGTTAATGAAATGATATGCCGTGATAAGCCCTGTGCCAAAGGTCACAACATCATCTCTATCATATAGAAATAAAGAGGGAAGAGGCACCTAATGTCCTAACAAATGTAATAATTCCAAAGACATTCTTAATTTAGGTTCTGAAATTCAAATCAATGTGGTCTTCTGGGGCTGTATTGTCCTTGTTCGCGCCATGGGGCACTTTTAAGCAGGTACGCCAGGCACAAACATCGACAATGAATGTGCTGCCTACAGGGCAGGCGTAAACTCAAGGCTCCCCGGGGGCAGTGCATTCAGTGAAATATGAAGCGACTGCATCAAAGTCCCTCTGTGTTTCACAGTGCAGGCAGCAACCCGTCTGCACTTTAAAGAGGCGAGAGAGATCCCCCAGCAGGCAGGTGTAGTGAGTGATGGTACCCACCATCAGGGGGATGTCGGGGGTCCATGGGCCCCCCTTTCACTCCTCCTGTAACAGACCTGACACTTGGTCCCCCGGTGGACTTTCACTTGCTGCTATTTTGCACTACCTCTTTGCTATATTGGTTTTAACCTCATTTTTAATCTTTGTCTTTTATACTGTTGAATGTACTTGAATTTGGGGGTGTTCTAAGCTCTTTTGAATTTCGCTGCTGAGCTGGGAGGGGGAATCGAACCCTGAATCCTTACTATTTTAGTTACTAACGCCGCCATTTGTTTTTGGACGGTTGCGGTCTAGTTGTTCTTGATGCTGGGGATAAAACGGGACGCTGCGCGAGCGCGCTTGAACCCGTAACAGACCCGACACTTGGTCCCCCGGTGGACTTTCACTTGCTGCTATTTTGCACTACCTCTTTGCTATATTGGTTTTAACCTCATTTTTAATCTTTGTCTTTTATACTGTTGAATGTACTTGAATTTGGGGGTGTTCTAAGCTCTTTTGAATTTCGCTGCTGAGCTGGGAGGGGGAATCGAACCCTGAATCCTTACTATTTTAGTTACTAACGCCGCCATTTGTTTTTGGACGGTTGCGGTCTAGTTGTTCTTGATGCTGGGGATAAAACGGGACGCTGCGCGAGCGCGCTTGAACCCGTAACAGAACCGACACTTGGTCCCCCGGTGGACTTTCACTTGCTGCTATTTTGCACTATCTCTTTGCTATATTGGTTTTAACCTCATTTTTAATCTTTGTCTTTTATACTGTTGAATGTACTTGAATTTGGGGGTGTTCTAAGCTCTTTTGAATTTCGCTGCTGAGCTGGGAGGGGGAATCGAACCCTGAATCCTTACTATTTTAGTTACTAACGCCGCCATTTGTTTTTGGACGGTTGCGGTCAAGTTGTTCTTGATGCTGGGGATAAAACGGGATGCTGCGCGAGCGCGCCGCTGGCGCGCCAAAGGCGCGCCTAAGGCAAGCCCGTCTGCGCCCGTCAGCGTCCCGGAGGCGGCAGGAGCTGGAGTTGTTGAGGGCCGGCCTTCGGAGCGGCCCATACCTACCAAATACGACAGAGAGCACTTACTTAATATTGGTAGGTGTATGAGTTGCAGGCCCCACCTCTCTATTCCTTTGAATGGGGCTGTCACCTGTAAGGATTGCAATTGGTTGGCTTCCCGCACCTTAGAGAATTGTAGTAGGACAACGTTTCAGGTGGCTCATGTGATTAATAAAACTCAATCGGAAGGGGGTAGCATTCACCTTTCGGCGTCACTGCTTAATATTCGCTCTATTAAAAAACATGAGCTCCAACTGTATGAACTCCTAGCAGACACTAGACCTGATTTGATGTTCTTAACAGAAACATGGATGACTGAAGCCTCTAACCCCATTATTGCAGGCGCGATCCCGTCGGGATATCAGATTCTGAGGAGAGATCGCCGCGAAGGGAGAGGTGGCGGGGTGGCCTTAATTTATAAAAGTACTTTTAGTTGTATCCCTTTAGCCTTGACAGAGATTGATGGGGCCGAGTCTATGGGCTTCCTCTTAACCATCTCGGCACATCAGTCCATAGCCGGGGTGGTTATTTATCGCCCGCCAGGGCCTGCGGGGAAGATTCTGGAGACGATTAGCCGCATTGTTTCTCCCTTAGCCGCTAAATACAGTCACTGCCTGATTCTCGGTGATTTTAATCTACATATGGATAACCCATTGAATCCTGAGGCCCTCAAGCTTCGTGAGTCCTTGGACATATTAAATTTGACCCCTTTTGTTTACTTCCCTACCCATGATAGGGGTCACATATTGGACCAGATTTTCTCGTCCAAAGTGATAGAAGTGGAGGCCCCGCTCCCCTTACTTGGTCCGACCATTGCCTGATAAATTTTAGAATTCCTCGGGATTTGAATAGGCCCCGTTCTCAGGAAAAGGTCCGTGCCAGTAGTTTTAGGCCTTTTAATTTGGTCACTCCCGAGGCGATACAAAGTGCCCTACTAACCCACCCCATTCCAATTAGTGGGATTCTTGAAAGTGATGTACACTCCTTAGAGCAATGGCTGCTACTTAGAACTTCCGAGCTTGCCCCCCACTTTGAGGGTGGCTAAGGTGAATCGTGCTTCTGCCCCTTGGTATACGGAAGCTTTAAGGAAAAATAAAAGTGCGTGTAAACGCCTAGAGAGAATTTGGCGAACTAATTACACGGCCAACGATAAATCTATTTTTAAAATAGCTCTAAGAGACCACTATCGGAAAGTTCGCGAGGGCAAGAAACTTTTTTCTCCAAGAAAATCGACCAGGCTGGCAATAAAAGTAGGGAACTTTACAATATTGTCAAAAAATTTCATCACCTGCGGCTATTAAATGCCCGTTTTCACCAACTAGTGAATGGACGAATATGATGGCCTCTTTCTTTTATGATAAAATTAAGAAAATACAGGACTCTTTTGAAATACAGCCATCGACGCATATTGCTGATCCTGATTCCCTTAGTGCGGTGGTAAATTCTAAATTCTCCCTTAGGCAGTTTCCTGCTATTTCGATGGATCAATCCTTAACCCTTATGAAGTCCTTGAAGTCAGGCTCTCCGACTGACCCCTGTCCTGCCAAGGTGCTATCAGCAATCGCTGAAGTGATTAATCCCACGGTTAATCTGATCTTAAACAATGCTTTGCGGGAGGGTTATATGCCTCCCTGCTGGAAACATGCTAAAATTCTTCCTTTACTAAAAAAACCTACGGCTGACCCGGAGATAGCCGGTAACTACCGCCCTATATCTCTGCTACCCTTCTTCTCCAAGGTTTTGGAGAAATATGTTAATTCTATTATTACCGATTATATTGAGACTAATCAACTCCTGCACCCTAGTCAGTCAGGATTTAGGGCTAATTTTAGTACTGAATCAGCCCTTTTGGAAGTGGTGGAAACTATAAAAACCACGCTAGATCGAGGAGGCAACGCGGTCTTGGTACTTTTGGATCTCTCCGCGGCTTTTGACACCGTGCCCCACAATAGATTGGTGCAAAGATTGGTGGAGGGTGGTGTCGGTGGCCTAGCCCTGAGGTGGATTGAGTCATTTCTCAGCGACCGCCTGCAAACTATATGGTCCCCCCTTTCTCTGCTGCTATTCCTCCCATGAATGTTGGAGTCCCGCAGGGCTCTATTTTGAGCCCTACCTTGTTCAATCTTTATATGGCCCCTATCGCCCTTTTGGCAGAACAACACGGGGCTAAGATCGTTTCATATGCAGACGATACTCAGCTGTTGTTCACTTGCGAGAAGGGTGTTGAGTTTGATGGACATGCAATAAACTCATGTCTCTCAGCAGTTTTTTTGTGGCTGAAGGATAATCAAATGAAATGCAATCCTGATAAGTCAGAGATTATCTTTTTGGCTCTCGACCATGTGAGACTTGGTATGACTGGTGGCCGCAGGATCTGACCCCTCCCAGGTCGTCTGTGACCTTGGTTAAGAACCTTGGTGTCAGGCTGGATGCCACACTTTCTATGAAGTCCCAGATTCAATCCGTGGCTGGGACTTGTTTCGGGATTTTAAAAATGGTGAGGAATTTTCTTCCCCTGCTCTCTGTCCCTCACAGAAAGACCATTGTCCAGGCTCTGGTTATCTCGAGATTGGACTACGTGAACTCTCTGTACTTGGGACTTCCCAGTTATCTAATCACCCGTTTGCAGGTGATCCAGAACTCGGCTGCTAGGGCCATCTTTTTGGCTGGCCCTAGAACTCATTCGTCCCCTCTCTTGTTATCCCTGCATTGGCTCCCTGTTCAGAAAAGAATCCATTTTAAAGCACTGATTCTGGTTTTTAAAGCTTTCAATCAGATTGGAGCCCCTTATCTCAGACAAAGATTTCCTCATTACACTCCCCAACGTACCCTGAGGTCCTCATCTCAACTCTTGATTCCTGTTCCCAAAATTTCTCTTGCTCGGGTTGGAGGTCGATCTTTCCAAGTGATCGCCTCCCACCTATGGAACAGTCTCCCTTTGGCCCTCAGACAGGTTCAGGACCTCCTTACTTTCAGGAAAAAACTTAAGACGTGGCTTTTCCAACTTTAATTCCCGTTTTTGGCAGGCTTCTCGTCTGGCTTTCCTCTGTTGTACTTGTTTACGTGGTTTTTTGCTTAGCGCCGGGACACTCCTGGGAGTAGCCGTGCGCTTTATAAATGCCCAATTAACATAACATAACAGAAGGCTGACCTCAGGTAGCACACTGACAGTGCGCCACCTTTTCGTGGAGCACTGTCAGTGCATCTCCTAAAGGCATGTTTGCCTCTGCACCCGCATCCATAATACAGCGCAGAGCTAAAGTGAATCCCTCATTTGCATGGGGCCACGTACCTGTGCAAATGAGGGAACACACTCTAAAGATAGCTCTGGCACAACATGTGTGCCAGCCCTAACAGTATTACGGAAGGGGCCGCACCAGCGTCTGTGCCCCCTTCTGTAATTCCATTGTGCCATCAGGGTGCAAAATGCAGGCACATGCTCTCTACACCCATGGGGCACTATCTGTAACAAGGCCCCTGGTAATTTTGCTTAAGATGTAAACCATTTGACAATTGCTTTGCAATGTGTTTATCACCTTTGGAACCTGTGACAGATTATGATATGAATAACCAAATACTCTTGTTTTACAGATGTGAAACAGCCAAATCGATGCACCATCGACCATCACTGCGGTATCCATGCACCTCTCAGTGGAGATCAAGTACCCCGTTCCACTACAAGGCGGAAAGCCTGCCAGGCGAGGGTACAAGATGTTACTTGCCTCCATGAAATGTTCAACTCAGTCAATGCTTGTTATCTCAGTGAGTTTTGCAAGGAAGGAAGATTTGGAAAACGATGACAACTTTCCTCTTCCAGGTGATTCATTAAAGAGAAAGAAAATGGAAAAGAGTATATTCAGTTTTATTTACAGACATAATACATCAAAGTCAGTGGGATCAACTTAAAACACTGCATGACGCAAGATTAGCCAGACCGTGTTCTCATGACTTTGTGCTTATATTTGTGAAAATAACCGACAAGTTGCAATAACAACAAACCACTGGTTTGGGGCTGTATTAAGAGATTAGCATAATGTGAAACAGTATATGTTACTGAGATGAATATTTCTTTGATTGGCAGCCGTTCTAGATTTTTAACCAGTTATACAAAACACCATAGCACTGTCACTATAGTATCACTCAATGCTTACATTGGTCCCATTGCCTGTGCAATGATATGTCATTGAATAAACTGAACATAACCATCTCATGTCCCTTCATTTGATTTAATTATGAACTGAACTGCACTGACACCTGTACAGAGGGGTAGATGAAGGAACGCCCTTTACTGAATACTCCTTTATCTGTGCTGTTGGTCAATACCACCAGGTGCAGACTGGATTACTATTTACCACTGATGTGTCAACCAATCACAATAGAAGTCGGCCAGGGTGATCTAACCTACTGGCCCAAAAGGCAATTACAGGAGATGAAAAGTCAGAAAGAGAAGGCCTGCCAGCATTACCCAAAGGAATACAATGAAAATCAACAGTGAACAATTGCTTGATGGAGAGAAACGCGTAAACGATGTACTCCAACCAGGTAGGGGAAAAGTACTCACTTTCCCAGAATCCAGGAAAGAAGAATTAAAATAGGTCTGAAGATGATCTGACATGGCTGATGTCTAACCAGGGAAACAGCGAAAGCGTTACTGGGTCAATTGCTGGACTCACTGGTTTTACTTTTTCTCTCGTCGAAACTACCAGAAGTAGGGACGACTTCTTCCTGTAGCCACTGTGCCCGTTCCAAATATCACAGGGAAGCAAAAGGTTCCTTTGAAAGGTCACCGCTTGGAGTAAAAACCCACGTGGCATTTAAAACCTCGAGGTAGAGGAGTAAGATCCAAGGGTAGATTTTGTAGATAAGCAGAACCTAGAACCAGAGAAGGACCGGTTCCAAAAGGAGCAGAATTCCAGGATAAAGAGCAGAATAAATTAATCCAGAATCTAGAAAATAAATCTCAAAAGAAAAAGTCAGGAACTAAAATCAGTAACTAAGCAGCGAAACACCCACTGGCTAAAAGTTACCCGAGCATTTGCAAGTCATGATGCTGATGGTTCCAGCTTCTTATACATGAAGAAATAGGAAATGGGTAAAAGGAAAAAAAGCAGTTAGTTACATGCAGGAAGTTACTTCACCATGATGGATTGGGCTAATACCATAAGCAACACAGATGGTGGCACCTAAGCTGGTTTTTGGGCAGAAAACATTTTTACTTCCTGTTTTGGAAGAAGGCAAACAGAAGAGACTGCAAGGCCTGGTCACTCTCAGAAGACTCACAGTTAGTATCAAAGTGTGAGGTAAGTGAACATACATTCCCTCTAGATTGGCTCCAGGGAGAACACGATGACCAAATTTCAAACAAGACTGCGCTTGTGCATCAGTGCCAGACTCCACAGGTCACCCTGCCATTTACACAGGGCCCTGTCTCCTGAGAGGTTGTGCCAGTAAGGAGACAAGGCATTGACAGCCTGCAACACAGACACTGTACACTATAGAAATATCAAAACATACATACATAAGACACACATATTTAAAGAACATTAGATCACAACGCATTAGCATCCACACCAGCTACCTCTCCTATCACTCTTTGACTTCATGACTGTGTATGACCCTGTACAGTGCGTGACAAACGCTCCACGAAAGGGATGTGGCTGGGGATGCACACCCCATCCAGGGTCCTATCGGTGGGGCAAAGTCTACTGAGAATATTCACGAATGATACTGCACACATGAGAGCAATGACTCGGGCGCAGTCACCCACTCACAAACATCTGCATGAAGATCTGAATCAGACAGTAGGCAGGACTGCAGTACCAGAAACGTACTTCGCATAAAGGAAGATTCAATACCAGAGGCCAAGAAGATAAGGGAAGTCTATCATCTTTTCTTACACACAAACAAGAAACAGTAATTACTTACTACTGAGACTACAGTCCCTAGAGAAAGAGCCGAACACCGAGCAGGCAGGAGAAATCTCGAAGTGTGTATGTAAACTACAACATCCTGATATTTTCAAGCCACTCCTGAAGTCACGTGAATACACCCGGCAACTATACAAATGTCAAGTGAAGACCTCAAAGAAGTAACAGGTGAATAAAGTTCAAGGAAAAAAGTGATAACATTCCAGCCTGGCTAGCAAAAGCAACCCTACTGGTGAAGGAACCAGGGTCTTAAATACAAATTGCCCCTAGGCCTTGCATCCTGTATGTGTCTTTATTGCTTGGTCATTCCACAACTTTCCATCCAGACCACCGTGCAGGTAAAGGCTAGGGTCCCATGCCAGAGTTCATTTACTAACCAGGAACACAAAATATTACTTTCAAGGATGCATAAAACAGCACAGAAAATAGACCTCAGATTATAACAATGTTCCCTCGACACGTGGGAAGATTCAGTGTAAGGGCATTGCTTACTTAGACAAGTTTTAATATTCAATGCACTCGAGGTACAAGATGCGATTCAATCATTTGCAAGGTTATAACATTTGCCATGGGAATAAAAACGATAATGCTGTATCTTGTATTCAACCTACATCTGATGACACTTTACTTTTCTAACTTATACCACAAAGTATATACCAAAATAAATGGATAGATTTGAAAATGTGGAATGCTTTATCATCCATAGTATGAAAAGAGTGAGTAATTTAGATGATAACATCCGAGAAACATTTAACCATCAAACATAAGGATGAATAAGTACACATTAGTACCATAAAAATGCCAGTCACCGCACACTGCAGCAACTTACAGAAGGGCTGAGGGGCGGGTTAATTATGATATTAGGCCAGTGTAAGAGAATCAGCTATTTATGGTAGACAGATCCTAGCAATGTATACGAGGACAGTTCTCATGAGTGAAACAATTCTACTGAGTGAAAGTATACTGTAAAGTAAGAAGTACCAAAAGACAGCTGTCTCCATGGAAACACCTACCATTTCTTTGAACGCGTTCTCAATGGCCCCAATAATGAGGCATTCGTGCGGGATCTTCTTCTCGGTGAAGAAGCGTGTTTGAGGGGTGCTGGGCGAGCCGGGCGCGCTCCCGCCTCCACGCAGGGAGGCCGCCCTGGTAAGAGTCTTGTTGTTGGCCATTGCCGTTTCTGGGTCCTCGCCCAGGCAGGTGGGCGGAGGCAATGCAGAGTTCTTCAGGATGTCTATGATGTCCTGCAGCTGCTCCACAATGTGGTGCTGGAGCAGCTTGGACGCCACCACAGCCGCCCCGGCTCCAGCATGGCCATCGAAGAGGGCCCAGTAATGGAAGGTGATGCCATCTGCCTCCTAATAGGAAGGAAAGAAACATAAAGCTGTGTAAGCGATGCACACTCACAGCAAATGAAACACATCAGTCCAGGTAGTACCAGCAAATACCAGACATCTGCTTACAGCGAAAGGAATGACTGCGTAACATCTTAAATCTCAGAGTAGCCACCCGGTGCCAGATGTCAGTACAGGGAAATTTAATGTTTGACCTCAAAGACTTATAAGGGGTGTGGGTAACTAACGATTAAGCTAAATTACATAATTACAAGAAGGAGGCTTGAATGGGTGCGTATGGGGTCAGGTACCACGACCACGTAGGCTCAGTTACTGAAAGCATAAATGAGGTGCTCTGATTCTTTGAAGAAGAGCTGCATTATAATTAGCTTTAAACATTGCCATGGGTAGACTTGAGCTGTTGAAACCTCTGAAGTCTCATCAGATTTGGAGGGTAATTTACCAACTCCGTTGACATAATAAATTATTGGTAATCAATAGTCAATTTTTGAATAGAAACAAGTAGAGACTCGGACGTAGAAGTTGGTGTGGTGAGGGGGGTGGAGGGACTGAATAAAATAATGTAATAAGAGGTTACAATAATATAGGGAGATTGAAGCAGGAGCGGGCAATTGGCTTTTCATTTTATTGTATATAAATGCATGATTTTTTAAGCAAAGACACATATTACGCATCACAAATGCAGAATACACAAGGAGGTGATTAAACATATCACTCCAAGCCGAATGCTCTGCATTTCTTTATTTCAAAGCTTACCCTGGAGAGAGGAGAAGGAAATTACAGGTCTTGTCTGCTCCTAAACAACTTTAAATCATATCATTATTGTCAATTTGCTAGAGAAGTGTGTTGTACAATCAGCCTACACTGCCAGATCTGGTCTGGCGTACAATCGCAGAGATGTAAAAACAAGCATTGACAAAGCTAATCGGTCTGGCATCAGCTGACAGCCTTTTGGCCTTCCGGAGGCTTGTTTTATCATGGTTTCTGCAAAACTATTTTTTGGTCAAGCTGCCAGGCCCTCATTAAACTAAAAAAACAAATTGGCTAAAAACAAAAATATTTTTTGGTCGTAAAGTGCACTCATTGCCATAACAGTACCGGTCCCTTATGAGAAATGTATGTGTGGATGTGCTCCTTGTGAAAGGACAGAATACTGTCACTCACAGTGAAGTTAGCAAATGGCTCAAGTGGGCTGACCCACTGTCCCATGCTGTATGCTACAGTGGGTGGAAAAAAAGTGTGAATGACGCAATTTCAGCTCAATGAATGAAGAGGGTTCGCTGAAAGGCCCTTAATTAAGTATATTAATCAGACAGTCCCACCTTATTGGTGCACTAGGAACACATCTAAGCACTGCATTACCATAGAATCAGAACACACTTGAAACCTATAGGTGGAAGAAACCTAGGAGCTTATTAAGATGGCGGAAGGAGCGCCACCGCCAGCCGTGCGGTGGCGATCCATCCGCCATCGAACGTGGATTTACGTGGATTTACCCACACTGCGACCGTGGCAGACGCAAAGACCGTCCGCCACGGAACCGCCGCAGGCAATCGTACCAATTGCCTGGCGGAGCGGTCTGCATGCGCAAAATGGTGGCGGTGCCTAGCAGGCACCGTCCACCAAATTACGATGCAGGCAAAATCCAGCCTTTCCATGACGGCGAAACCGTCATGGAAAGGCTGGCGGGGATTGGTTTTGGGGGCCCGTTGCGGGCCCCCAATGTGTTGGGGGGAGGTGTTTGTGCACTGGGGGAGTACGCATGGTACCCCCCTACATTTTAGTGCACTAAGTGGCAGGCACCGTGTGGTGCCTGTCACGTAGTGCAGTGAAATTCACAACATGCATTTTCAACATTGCGGCGGGTGCTGCTGTCTGCAGCATCCGCCGCAATGTTAAAATGCAAGATGCGACCGCCATGGTGGCTGTCGCATCCTAATTTGGTGTGCGGAACCGCCGCATGCATTGCGGATGGTCCCGATCACCACCACGATGGCGGACGGACTCCAGTTCGTCCGCCATCGTAATCGGCCCCCTAGTTCTGATTGGCAAATCCATAGCACAAAGGTATTTTGTGCACTCTTCCTTTCCTCCCTAACTCCGATGTCTCACAGACCGCAATGCACAGGTGAGGAAAGAAATAAATGGACCCATATAATAAATAAGTATGTGTGTCATTTACCTCCCTACTCCGTCTTCCTCATTGTTATCCACAAACAGAGAAAGATTTCTGGTGGTTTGTGACACCCACCCCCTACTTGTGAAATGTCTCCTATCCCTTCTCTCTAAATAAAAAATACATAATCTAGCATCTCCTGCAACCATTCCACACATCCCTCATAGACCTTCTGCCTCCCAAAAGGCTAAGTTTCCTCAGTGACTATGGTGCTTCTGTCCCATGCTGCTATTTACTGCACGATGAAGTGGGATATGCCAGCCTGCATCTTCACTCGTGTGTACTGATCTAGTAATGGCAACACAAGGCTGGCTAGACATGCTGCATTAAAAGTCAACAGAACTGGGGAAAGAACGGGTAATATGAGGATACGACTCATAAAAAGATGTTGAAGAAAAACAAAGTATGGATTCTGCACTTAAAAGGCAATACTGTGGTGTTTCCACTGGCTTTTAGTGCTGATTACTGTTTTAGCACAAAACAGAGTATGTGCCGGCTGCTCAAGCAGGCCTCTACAGTCTTCCTCATGTATTGCCTCTAAGCAAGAATAATAAACACCTAGCATTTCCTATGGATGACCCTGACTTTCATAGGCATCCCCCAAATAAATCTTGATAAAAAATACTCGGAACTTCTTGCCTCTCTCTAACTCAGTGCTTAATTTGAGCCGGTGGTTTCCAGTGCTCGGCACTGGCACTTCATTGTCAACATTGCCACTTATGACAGTCTGCCACATGGTGGCGCTGTTTGTCTAATTTCAAAATGAGAACAACAACAGTAATTATTAATTCAACATTCTTTAACAATGACTAATACCTGCAGTCCAAGCCATGCTTCTAGCTTTGGGGGCCTCGAATAGTGTGAAATGTCACACTTGTTAGTGTGTGATGGTTAGTAGTTGTGTTGGTGCTAGCAGGGGCAATCTGTGATGCAAGCTGCCCTAGCACTTTTATTTTTTTCTTTTACAAATTAAGCACTGCTCTCACTGCCATAATTACTGCCCCCCCTCCCCCACTTCATTGGAAATATCCGCAACCCTATGCCAACGACTTCACCTCCATCATGGTTTCTGCACCTTTCCAAAATACAGAAAGAAAAACATCTTTTGGCCCAATTCGTTTTGAAATTAAGAAAATAACTTCTTCTCCCGCTGTCTGAGCTGCTATCATTACTCCTTTCCCTCGGATCGAAGATATCTTGGGGGCATGGCAGAGGTAGGAGAGTAGCGCTGGTGGAAGCCGCAGTGCCTGCTATTTCTTTTAGGAAACGTCATGTAGGTGCAATGCATCTTTAACTCCAAAGCGGCATCACTGTGGTTCACAATAATGTTTTTATCTGTGACTGTTTTCAGTGGTGTAGCCGTGGTGCCATGGGCCCTAATGCAAGCAAGGAAAATACCCTTCCATTACCTGGTTTGGTAGTAAAAACAAAAGCTGCAGTTGGGGTGCAGTAGGTCCCGCAGGCCACTGGGCCATGGTGCCACTGCACCAGCTGCACTGTTGATAGCTACACCCCTGGCTGTCTTCTTCAATCAGACACCAAAAACATGCATATCCCTCATGTTGGGCAATGTACATGCCAAGCTTTCAATTCGCATGTACCCAGCAGGAAAGGATCTCAGTTTTCACACATCAACTAATACTTAACAGACTAACAACCAGACATATATACGAAATCTTAACTGCAAGTAAACCTACAGTTCTGATTAGCCACTCAAACACACCCTGGCCAGTGACATAATCCTCTAGACCAGGGCTTGAAGGTACCTAGCTGATGAATGCTGCAAGTCCACATTAATGACAATTAACTTATACAAATATAATTATTAAAAAACACACAACAAAATCAAGTGCCTGTACCATTAATAGAAGATAGTGATGCTTAGTAAGGTGATAATTTCAACACCGCAGATTCTGGGGGCAACTGTTAAAATGGAACTCACTGGGTACCCAGCACAAGCAGCTTGCGGTATCCGGTGAAAGATTTTGTGAGAATGTTCCAGGTGGACTGAGCCGCTTTGTATATCCAGTTGATGTGGTGATAGAATGATGCAATAAAACATTGCAGTGTTTACAGTCAGCTCATGAGTGTAGTGCCAAATGGAATCTGGAATGTTTGTGACAGCAAGAGGCCACGTTGGATCTATAGGGCGTTGTTGGACTTGGTCCTCTTTGCAGGGTCACCCCCGCACCTTTTGCCTTCCCTCCTCCTGATTTTGCTGAATTTATTTTTGCTGGCCTTAGGTTTCTGTGCACTTTACCATTGCTAACCAGTGCTAAGGTGCTTGTGCTCACTCCCTAAAACATGTTAAAATTGGCTTACACCTGATTGGCATAATTTTACTTATACGTCCCTAGTAAAGTGGTATGCCATATACCCAGGGCTCGTAAATTAAATGCTACTAGTGAGCCTGCAGCATTCATTGTGCCACGCACTTAAGTAGCCCCTTAAAACATACCTCAGGCCCGCTACTGCAACATCCTAGCAGGTATAAACTGCCAGTTCAACATGGCAAAATAACCCCCTTGCCAAGCCTTAAACTCCACTTTTATTACATATGTCACTTCTAATATAGGCCCTAGGCAGCCCATAGGGCAGGGTGTATTGTAATTAAAAGGTTGGACATGTACTTTTAGGTTTTACATGTCCTGGTAGCGTAAAGCTCCAAAACTCATTTTTTTTACTATTCTAGGCCAACCTCTCCCTTAGGATCACATTGGGTTGCCATATTCCATTTAATGAGTGCTAACGTTTGATTAGGAGCAGGTAGGAAATTCATGTTTGATGTCTAAGAAATAGTAATTTAAAATCCTTTTTAATGGTAAAGTAGGATTTTAAGTCAGAATTTTGAAAATGCTTTTTTTTTTTTTTAATTTGGCATTTTTATGCCCCAGCTATTTTGTGTCTGCAGCCTGTTACTGGGTCACCTGAGTGGGTGTAGTCAGCAGTTGGACTTTGTTTATTCCTCCCAGACAGCTACACATTAGAGGGATTAGGTGTTCCTCGATGGGCCATCACTGGGGGAAGGAGGACCCACTTGCAATTCAATAGGCTGTGCCCTGCCTTCACAGAAAGAACTTCACACTACCTCATTGTTCCTATAGTCAGACTGGAGCTACGGCAGGGGAGGCAGGAAACTCTAAGCACTTCAAAAGGAAATCTCTAGAAACTTCCCCTACATCAAAGAAGGCACCAGGTAAAAAAAATAGGACCCTCAGACTCTCTCTTCCGTTCACTTCTGGACATGCGGAAGGACTCTCAGAGGACTGCCTGCTGCTGTGGCCTGCTGTGAATTTGAGAAGACTACTTTGATGTAGCTGGAAGGACTTCTCTGCTGCCTGAAGCTTGCCTTGAACTCTCAGA
Organism: Calotriton arnoldi; assembly: GCA_963921515.1. Taxonomy (NCBI): domain Eukaryota; kingdom Metazoa; phylum Chordata; class Amphibia; order Caudata; family Salamandridae; genus Calotriton; species Calotriton arnoldi. The sequence continues at coordinate 3,063,269 of CAWUFW010000737.1, forward strand.
GACCTACCCCGTTGCTTGAGCCCTGTTCGACCTCTTGAACCCAGGACTACCAGAGTGACTACAATGGCTAATTGGCTGGCCTCTTGGTCAGAGCCTCAGGGACAGAAAAGGCTTCAACCATCTTGAACTAGCACCTAGACCCAGCCTCAATGAGTCCTGACCTCCAAGTGGTCCCTCTTCAGTCCTGGACCCTTGGAAGTGGTTGTACATGTGCCCAGAAAGCTAAAATCCCAAACTCGGGGCTTTGGGACATTTTTGGCTAAAAAGTGCTCTGAGAACCGAGAGGGGACCGGGAACTACCTGCCCGTCGATCCACCCAAGGTGCATCGCCGGTCGGCTTGACTTCATAGCAGCTCCTGCTGTGTTCTTCTCTGCAGCAGCAAATCCTGTTCAGTGGCCCTTCGCAGTAGAGGTATTCAGCCTCATGGAATGTGGACATTTTCACCGCAACTTCATCCAGCGGCTCACTGATGATGACACCTCATCCTTGGATACCGATAGGCAGCCTTGCCGAACTTTACCTTCTCTGACACTTTTTGTAGAAATTTCTTCTAAGTCCGAAGGTAAGCACTGACCGTGCTCAATCCCCTTCTTGTATATGACCCGCGCTCCATTACGGTCGACCATATTTTTTTCTACTTTGACCCAGTCTCGCGCGACTACATGTCCACGGTTGGCTCTTTGATCTTTTAGGCTCTAGTTTTACTTTAAGCTATAAAATTCTTAACTCCAGTTCTAGTCATTTTGGTGTCAAGTCATATATTAAAATTTACTATATTTCTCTAAATTGGTGTGGGATTTTTCTAGTGTTGTATTTGCACTTTATTACGCTTTGTGCGCAGCATAAATACTTTACTTAGTCTCTCTAAGTTAAGCCACACTGCTTTTGTGCCAAGCTACCAGAGGGTTAAGAACAGTTTAATTTAGTGACTTTTGTGGTTCACCCTGACAGCGATTGCGGCTGTTGCTTAAGCAGGGTTAACACCACACTCAACCAACAAAGCAAATTCTCACAGACGTTATTCCAGTTACACCTATAATTATTAAGAAATATTTGCTACTCTGCAGTAGAGCATGGCAGATTATTTCAGCAGTGGGGAGTTTATCTAATTTTCTGCTTCTGCAGAAAGGTCCAAGACCAGCAGTATGGGTTGCAACCGATTCTGTCTTAGGGACAGGCGCTAGTTCATATAATCAAATGGAACAAGTTCTATGCCCATTGGAATTTCCCTACAAATTATTGTGACTGAGACTGAAGATATGGTACTGCTCCATTGGCCTTCTACATTTTCCTTAATCTAGTCTGTACACCTACCTCTCTCTCTATGTTTGTCAGATGACGAAGTTGGCGAAGGGTCTTCTTACCTGTTTTCTTCTCTCTCACGCACTGCCTACTGAGACACTGTTAATACAGAGTGAGCTGCACAGGTTTCCTGGTGTGCACGTCTCCATGTAGAATTTCTGGTACAGGTGCGTCTGCTGTGCATGCTACTAGCTCTCCCGAGATACTGAGCATTTTATTGGAACCACATAGTAGATGAAGGGCGTGGCCCTGGTGTTTCATTGGAAATAAATAAGAGAATAGGCATTCTTTAAGACGAAAATCACAGATATTTACAGTGGTAAGGTGACATCTAACTTTCAAGTGATCAGTGAAGCTTCAGTAATATAACAGGTATATTTTACACACAGCATCATTTGCAGTTCATAAGCTGATTGTAAAACATTAATTTCAACACTTTTACTACATGGAAAAAGAGATCTCAAGTGATCCTTCAAATTCTTAGTTCTGACGAGGCATTGTTGTCTTTGGCTCTTGTGTAGCCCACTAACCACTCAATTCCAGTGGAGCCCTTTCCTAGAATCTCTGCTCTAACTGATTCAGACGCCATAGCCTACTCACTCCTCTCATCCAGGTTTTATTACAGTTCAGTTACAGATTCCATGCCTGTTTCTCGTGTTGTGTCCCTGATGGAGAAATAACGAAGAAACAGAGCTAGGTATTGCAGCTGTTTTTAATGAGTCATTCCCTTTTTCTCACTTGCTCCTCTATGTTAGAAATTGGGGTCTCTAGTTGGCAGAGGTAGGTACATTTGTCTAAATAGGGACCCTTGCTTCTAGTCAGGGTAAGGGGGATACACACTTTAGATAATCCCTGCTCACTCCCTAGGTAGCTTGGCACGAGCAGACAGGCTTATCCCAAAGGCAATGTGTAAAGTATTTGTACTCAAAACACACAGTAATACAGTGAAAACACCACAAATGGACACCATACCAGTTTAGGAAAAATAAAGTCTCTTTATCTAAACTCAACAAGACAAAAACGACAAAAATCCAACATACAGGTAATAAGATATGACTTTAGAAAAGTTATTGCAAAAATGAAGCTTGTAGCAAAAAAAAAGCTCCACCTGGGGCGACGTCGTGACAGCAATAAATCCAAAGTACGGCACCAACCGCGAGGAGCGCGGCGTCGGGCACGGAGTCACACGGACCCCCAAACAAACAATACCTTGGAAACGAAGTCTATAATGATGCACAGTGTTGTGAAGATGAGGCGTCGGTGTTGAGGTCGAGGCCAGCTTCCTGGCTGCCACGGGGGAGGTGAGGCATCGTGTCTGTGAGGAGGCGACGTGCTGAGTCCAAGACAGGGGAAGATGGTTGCGTCGGCAGTGAGGCGTCGGTTCCAGTGACGATGCGAAGTCGGTGAGTTTGTAGAGTCACCGTCGGCGGTTATCGGCACCGGGATAACAGGATGCGGGCACTGGCGATGATGAAGTCCGTGCGAGCGCTGGCGTCGAGAAATGCCGATAACTGCAGGCATCGAAGGGCATCGAAGGGCGTTGGAGCAGCCGTGCAGGCCGGGCGGTGGGTCGTGCACCTAACGAGCAGTGCCCCAGGCCCTTTGAGATTCTTCTTCAAGCAGGTCCACAGCAAAGTTTCAGTGTTTGTCCTTTCCTTGGCAGAAACAGCAACTGCAGGCAAACCCCACACAGCACACAACAAAGGGGCAGTACTCCTCCTCACAGCTCTCCAGCGCTTCTCCTTGGCAAAGGTTCCTCTTGAGTCCAGAAGAGATCTAAAGTTCTGGGGTTTAAGGTCTACTACTTATACCTCTTGTTGTCTTTGTTCTCTTTGTGCAAGGGTCTCTGAGCCCAGTCCAAACCAGTTCTGTCCTCACTGATGCAATATGACCACAGGGGGTGGAGACAGCATTGTGCAAGGGAGACAGGCGCTATTCAGGTGCAAAGAAATCTCCTCCCACTACTCTAAATGCAGCCAAGCCCCATTCAACTCAGCTCTGAGTCATACAGGAAGGGCCAGGCACAGCTCAACCCCACCCGCCAGTGGTGGTCTACAGTGAATGCACATCCCCAGCCCCAGTCACTCCAAAACCAGACCGTCAATCCACAAACAGGCAGAGGCACACAGAATGTTTAAACAAGAAAATGCCTACTTTCCAAAAGTGGCATTTTCAAACACACAATTTAAAAACCATCTTTACTAAAAGATGGGCTATTAAATTCTGAGTTCAGAGAGCCTAAACTTTATTTCTGCATCTTGTACCAATGGGAAGTTATACTTGTAAGATGTTATAAATAATCTCCCATTCTTTCCTATGGGGCAGATAGCCTTTCCATAGTGAAAAACGAAATTGGCAGTATTTCAGTTTCAGGACACATCACACACACCAGTACATGTACTATCTTTCACATACACTACACCCTGCCCATGGTGGTACCTTGGGCCTACCATAGGGGTGCCTTACATGTAAGAAAAGGGAAGGTTAGGGCCTGGCTAGTGGGTGCACTTGCCAGGTTGACATGGCAGTTTAAAACTTTGCACAGACACTGTTGGCAGGTCTGAGATATCTTTTCAGGGCTACTCATGTGGGTGACACAATCAGTGCTGCAGGCCCCGAAACCGGTCCTAGGATGCTTGATTCCAGTCCAGGGAGGACCTGGCCTGGCAGTTCGGGCTGGACTGTTCCCATTGGGCGCAGGGTCAAGACTGATTTGCATATGGCTGGGTCCAAACTGGAATGGCATGGTGAGCAAAAAAACGATGGATTTAGGCCCAGATCTCTGTACTGGGGTGAATGTATGATATTGTTCTGCATTCTGTCCATCAATTGTTGTTTTTGCATTTGTCACCCCGAGTGGGACGGGTATGCCCAGACGTGGGTCCCATGCTCTCCATGCCTTGGAGTCAAGCTATCCTGGCTGAAGAGGGGTGAAACCCCGAAACTGGTCTTAGGATGCTTGATTCCAGTCCAGGGAGGACCTGGCCTGGCAGTTCGGGCTGGACTGTTCCCATTGGGCGCAGGGTCAAGACTGATTTGCATATGGCTGGGTCCAAACTGGAATGGCATGGTGAGCAAAAAAACGAAGGATTTAGGCCCAGATCTCTGTACTGGGGTGAATGTATGACATTGTTCTGCATTCTGTCCATCAATTGTTGTTTTTGCAGGTCCACTAGTAGCATTTGATTTACAGGCCCTGGCACACTCAGTGCACTTTACTAGGGACTTACTAGTAAATCAAATATCCCAATCATGGATAACCAAATAATGATAACACTTTAAACAGAGAGGATTTGCACGTTAGCACTGATTAGCAGTGGTAAAGTGCCCAGAGTCCTATAGCCAACAACAATAGGAGGAAGTTTGGGGATAACCCTGCAAAAAGGGCCAAGTCCAACACTCTACTTTTGGAGTGTTTATCTCCAATCATGCTATCCCTTGCTGAAATGTCCCCTGTTTCCCTTGCTTCCTGTTCTCTCCATCCCCACACAGGAAGTGGTGTCCAGAAAAAAAATGAGACATTACTGCACACATCATGGGACGAACGGCGGTGTATATTTTCTAGTAAATGCCACCTGTCTTGTACTATAACTGGATTATATCAGTGAAAATGTTGGGGTGCATTTCAGACTCTTTTCACTGAGCAATAATTCCTCTGACCGCTCCGGAGCATTTCTCCACTGTGTGGTTTCAGATCACGGCCTCCCACTCCAAAACCTGCTGTAGGAACATAGGCCATAGCAGTGCATGGACTTCTGTCACTTTTTTCTGACCTAATCTGTTGTTATTCTCTCAGTGAACTCGACCCTTAGCCCACTAAGGATTTCCCATGTTTTTATTGCTCACTACAGAGTGTAAACCCATCCATAGAGGAGTGTGATTACCACCATGCCTCTTATAGCTCCTCGCCAGGCTATGGTGACCCTGAAGGTTGGTGATAACTCATTACATAGTGCAAGGTAGCTTTGTAATCTTTACCCCTGTAAAGGTGGTTTACCAACTCTGCCCTGGATAACCAGTCCCCCACAATCTGGTTTCTTTACTCCTCCCTGCATGTATATGGAAGGTTGTAGGTACAAATGTGTAGTGAGTTTTTAGTTCTGTGTCACTTGTGTGGCCCATGTGGTATGCAGACATCTACCTTAGTGCTTAGATAGCATTAAGGTAAATACATTGCTCTTCCTGTCACAGTGGTTAAAAAAGGAACTGTGTTTTTTTTCCACCCAGGCCCAATACCACTCTTCGTACAGAAAAAAAAAACACTAGGCAAAACTAACCATAAGCAAAACAATTTTTGGTGGCTATGACATATGTTCGCACATCCCAAAGATTAACAGCATGAAGGGGTACAGTGGACAAAGCATATAGAATTCCTAGGAGCTCACACGATAAATACACGCTGCCAACCAAGGGTGTGATGACAGACTTCGAAACCAAAATCTAGGGCTATACGTTTTACAATATGTTTTACAAGAGCATTCAATATCAAGTAGTCCAAACAGTACAAATAGAGTCCAGGACATATGCAGTAAAGATGCAGCCTTCATTTAACAGTGAAATCTTCTCGAAATCCTTCCAGTTCTTAGAATGTAAGAGTATTGCCACATACGATAGACCAGTGATACTCAAAGTGCGGCCCTCCTGACCTTTACATGCAGCCTCCTGGTCAACAGCAGCACTGGGCTGCTGTTCACTCGTCTCAGCACCAACATTAACAAGCATCTGCAATGCAATAGGTCTCGCATTTACGTGAGTTTGAGCTATTGGCATTGTAAATGAGAATGCCTTTTATTTATGTTTTGGTTTTTAAAACATAAATAGAAGGCATTGTCATTTACAATGCCAATAGCTTAAATTCTCGCAAATGCGAGACCTATTGCATTCCAAATGCTTGAAGGCATCACTGAGTTGCCCCCTTCTGTCTTCCATGGCCTCTGAAGTGCCCCCCGTTTGCTACGAGTTAAATAAACAAGTCGGTGGTCACAACTGCGCATGAGAGACCCTCTTGCCCTCCTGCAGTAAGAGAAACACATTAAAGAAAATAGTGCTTACAGACTAAAGAAGACGTACCGTGCAACAACCGAAGTAAAAGGGCCAGTCCTCATGGGAGGTTACAAATGAAGACAAGACGGTACTAAGGAGGGACTAACAAGCCTAATAACGAATCAGAAGCCAGCATTTACGAAGGACAATGACACAAGCCAATGACAAATATGGGCAGAGAGTGGGCAGGGCTTCAAGTACATACTCCAATACAGCATTGCTCGCAGAGCAGTGCATGCGCTGCCCAGGCTCGACTTAAAAAGATATTAAATAAACAGGCAAACATTTATTTATATCAATTTATAAAAGCTTAATCAGCACACCCTTATATGTATTGATCAGTCCAACTCTAGTACAGGATGAAGTCAAAGTCCAAGGAAAATACACTAATTGGTACGATACATTCTGGCAAGCAAAGAACAATCAATATTGTACATATCCAACAAACAGTCCAAGAACAATTTAGTCACTTTTCAGATCCTTGTCTTTATTGATTCTTTTTTATAAAAAGATTCCCAGCACATGATCTAGCCGACACGTGTTTCGTCTATACTCAGACTTTTTCAAGGCGGTATGGGAATGTAGTAAAAGTTGATTCCAACAGCGAGAAGACACAACGGTGCCTCAGACTGCGATTGAAATATCCTTCCGAATGTCAAATGGAATACCAATGATCTCAACGAACTAAAATTTAGTGTAAGCTCGTGTAGTAAATGGCTAACGGGTATCCAATACCCCCGTTCAATGCCGGAATGGTCTCGTTCTCATAAAAGGCATGAGGCCTCTATATGTATATATCAAGTGGGCAGTTCAGATGGGTATGTACCTCCCAATTGTAGTCAACATTTATTTATAGGTGAAATGAAGTTAAACAAGCATTTGCAATGCAATAGGTCTCGCATTTATGCAGTTTGAGCTATTGGCATTGTAAATGACAATGCCCTTTATTTATGTTTTGGTTTTCAAAAGTTATGTGTATAAGCCCCTTGTATAAATTACATTGAAGCAGCGCACCAGTGACATTACCATGCCCAGAATGTAGTGTTAATATTCAGTGTATGTGTGGAGTGAGTGTTTTGTTTACACCCCTCACTCTTTTTTTTCCGTTCTTTTATTTATTTATTTTTTTACTTTAATGAGCACGGCGCCGTCTTCACGGACACCGCGCTATGCAATGCAATAGGTGTTGCTTTTGGTATTGTAAATACCAATGGCTTTTAATTTTCCTACATGCCTTTCATGTGCCAGCTCCACTACTTTCGACTGTATTCTCTGTGGCACAGCCAATAAATTGGCATGGCTCATTATACAATTCAGCACACTTAACTCCTCAAATACTTCCTTGAACATTTTAAGTGAGTCATCAATTCTCCCTTTAGGTCATCCTTTATCTAAGTACAACAATAACTCCTGAAGCTCCAAATCCAGATTCACAGCATTCTTCCTTCGACACATCACATTGGGTCCCAAAACAGACACAACCACTACCCTGCCGGTCCACTCGTGAACACATCCCATCCTTGTCGCCAGTGAAAAGTGTTCCGTCAAGGACAACACAGAGGCAGAAATCCTTTTTATAGCTTAATTTTACTTCAAGCGTTAAGCAGCACCCGGCAGAACAGCCAAAGGGAAAGTAGCTGCCTGCAATTTCAAATAAAACATTCCACCCACTCAACGTGAAGTAACTGCACTCCACATTCCCAAATACATTCCACCCTCTAGATTCAATTCCAAGCCACCCAGATGAAACCCAACACCCCACCTATGTGGTCAACATTGGATCCTTTTACGCCAAAAATAATTAGATTAACTGCGTTACCCCTCTCACTGCCTAATACATATGTTCAACCGCTAGTCTTTCTCTTCACCACTTTTCACTTAAAATACTATACATTTGCAGGTGGCATCCTCCGGTAGCTTCAGAGAGATAGAGCAGAGACAGTTTGCTAAGTGGATTCTTGCTTCAGGGCTATGTTCAACTAGACCCGTTACAGTGATCCGAGTTCACTGGCAGCATGGACAAGGGCTTGCTGCTGACAGAAAAGGCAAACTAAGGACCTCCAATTATAAGCTAGAACAGTTGGGTCTCCTCCCAACAACGTAAAAGACCTTAGGTTGATTTTAAACAAAGATCTAACTCTGATCCCTCCAATAAATGTTTTTTTTTTTTTTTAAAGAATCAAAACTATGCCCTTTCCATCTAAGAATACAAAAGGGTCAACGTACTTTTATACTTTCAAGAATGTTAAGCTACAGTAATCTTGGCAACACCCACTTCAACACTGGAATTTTGCAATAGTATTTATCTGGGTTTTTCAAAAAAACATCTGAGCAAGATTAGGTGGATAACCAATGCAGCTACTTTCTTAGAATGTGAATAAGTATGGCCACAGTCCCCAGGGATATGAGAGAGCTTTGCTAGGTTGATAAACAGAATAACAATCAAAGATGTATGCATCTTTCATATAGTTCGATTGCAATGAAGGATAAGCGCTTTAATAAAACATACTGAATAAATATTCTCCAGACTGGGTTTTTAAAAATCAATGAATGTTAAAACGTTAGCGGTTCCACACAATCGGAAAGAGAGATATCCGATAGAAGAGCTTTGTCTGTCACGGCCTCCAGTCCTAATATCTCTCCCAACTCCAGAAGTAAACTCTATCTCCAAAATCAATAACTTCATCAGCCAACCATGGAGTGGTTCACAGTAAACAAAACCACGTTAAAAGAAGTATGATCTATGAGGTGGCCCAACAGTTCATATATGCTCGTGCGGTAATCAAAGAAGGATGTGACCTTGTGTGGTCATCACTCATTTTGCCAACGTGGTTATGGCGAGTACCACTAAGTTCGGTGTTAACACCATCTGGTACCAGCAACTTAAGAATTAAGCTTTAAGAAATGAGCTATAAATGTACTCAATCTAATCTTGTCTTTAAGGGGTGATCGTGTCAAGAGAGTCATTCAACGGAGTTCTAATCTTAAAATGTCATTAAGGGAGTAGCATCTCAGACTGATTTGAGGACAGGATGAACTTAAGGGCAATATGAAAATCGCATTATATTGATTTGTTCGCTCTTATGCCGTCCTTTCTGGAATGATATTCAGCCTTTATTCCACCTTAAAAATATAGATCTGTTCTGAGGCAGGCTGTGCGATCTACTTTTTGTACTTTCAACATGTGGCCTCCAGAGAAACGTTAAGTGGAAGCTCTGAACTAGATACCCAGATATCTTACAAAAGACAATTGAGTCTACACACCCGCTACGAAGAGGACAGATTAAAGATTTAATAAGTGTAATAATTCATACAACCAGATAATAATGAGGGGGCTTAATGGTAAACAGAAATCGAGGAACACAATATCTTACTCAATAGCATTAATGACGGGCACACACGTGCTAATCGGTGAGCACTGATGTCTGGTAAACCGGTTACTCCGGTACACACCTTTGTCACTCAGGTGATTCGACAGTCACCAGTAACTCGGGCATCTGTGCGCTGTACACCTGTCATGATCCCGCCCGCTCCCTTCTGAGACTGGCTAGCTCTTCCTAGAGCTGGACACGTATTGGTCGCTCGAGCTTTTCACTCCGGACACCTCGATAGCAACAAACAGCCCGAGGCGAGGAGACCCCCTTGTACTGTATTCAGACGCCAACAAGCTCCCTCACGGACCAGTCTGGTGTCTGATACTAACGGCCCTTTCCTTTGGGCACGGTGTCTCACATCACAGCCCCAGTCCCCTTACCTGGAATGGGTTCACATCCACCGGGTCCGCGAAGGGGTTGGTATCGAAGCCAGACATGGCAGCAGTCACGGAGCCCCAAGGGGGCACTTGACGATAAGTGGGGGGCAGTCAATTGTCTTCACCGAGGTATATGTGAACACCTCTGCTTCTCAAGTTATAGGATACTTCCGGGTTCACCCGTGCTCGCGCAATCTCCTTCCAGAGCCGCGCTCACGGGGAAGGGTTACAGAGGACCACCCCTTCTATGACGGACTTACAACAAGGCATGGCTAACTTGCTCCTCTGCGTGTTAGCGTGGGGTTCCAGCTTTCGTTTCGAGGAAAGATCGAGCGCGTGAACATTTGTGGCATCACACAAGATGTGTGACAAGAAAGGTAGTGTATCAGCACTTGCAGGATCGGGATGTATTTAAACTATAATGCCAGGCGGCCATGATAGAATCAGGCAGAAGCCTTTCTACCTACAGGAATTAAGGGATTTTTCATTGATTGCCGCCAGGGCATATACAGCGTAGAGAACTCCGGCAAACCCCTGCTAGGATGGTGCTCATTTGAAATCTTGAGTAGCACTGCGGATTGAGTCATTTCTGCACACAGCCTTGGCTGCGCTGCGTGGAACTTTTGATGAAAAGGGCGGGGAGATTAAGCAATGGGAAATACATGACTTACTCACGCGTTAGCACTGCGGATTGAGTCATTTCTGCACACAGCCTTGGCTGCGCTGCGTGGAACTTTTGATGAAAAGGGCGGGGCGATTAAGCAATGGGAAATACATGACTTACTCACGCGTTAGGTGTTTAAACAAATAACTTCTTATCACCGGGTTACAACGTTGCAGTCAGTCACTGGGTTTTCATTTAATCTCTAAATTCCGGCATTTGCAGTTTTCGCACTCTTTATTTAAAACATTTAAGAAGAGCACTTTGTCCAGGTAAACACGCCCGCGAGTGGCGCGCGCGCCACAGCGAGCCATCTGGTTTCCATTATCGCGCCCGTGTCTGGGCACGATAATTGAAACCACATGGCCTATTGGTGTCTATTACGCGCACCAAGCGCGTAATAGACACCAATAGGCCATGGGCGGAGCAATGCGCCCGCCTTTGGCCAATTGCGTGCAGTCTTTTATAAAAAGACGCACGAAAAGGCCAATGGGGTAGCACAAAAGGAATCGCACACGCACGAGCGTGTGCGATTCCTAGGTCAGTGCTGAATCCCCGTTTTTCACATACTAAATGTCTCGCGCTGCGCGAGCACTGCTGCGCAGTGCAACGTTAAGCGCGAGACCTAAAAATGGAAGTAACTAGGGTGTCCTGCACCGCTTAAATTTAGAAATGCCTTCATTCACTTGATCCACTAATATCTATTGAGAATAAGGTAATGCACCCAACAGTTGTTCCCCTGTAAAATATTAGTATTATGATGAAGTACGGGCGTTCACTCATGATGTGGCAAACCTACTGTTGTAGTAAATTCTATTTTGTGAGAAAACATTTCTTTTTTTGAGGTGCGCTAGTATAAAGTATAGTCTCTGAGGGAATCGGTCAGACGCAGCCACTGTAAGCGTGCTAATGTAATGTCCGTGCCGCGACAATCTGCTGAAGGACAGTGTTTAAAGTGGCCAACATACGTCCATCCAACGGGACCGTGATGGACCTGTCACAGCATAGCGCGTATACTCCAAAAGTTAGTGGAGTGCTATTACACTCAAAGTACAAATTATGTCTAACTAAGTGGCCCATGATATGCCCCCTGTCCAGAGTCTCCCTCGTCTCGCACCAAGTGAAAATTAACCATGTTCTGCTTTGCGTGAGGGAATTTCACCACCATCTAGCAGTAACCGGATGGTGCAATACTGCCTCAAGCTGCATGACACCAGTGGTAAACAATAGCACCGGCTGTGGACTTTGCACCATAATCACTGACGTCCCCATAACACAGGATAAAGGTGACACACCATGCAGTGAAAAAATGTCGAGGTGACTAGCAAATCTTTGACAACAACTCCAGCTGCATATACTGTCATGATAAAGACTTGAGATCAAAACACCTATGGAATTATCCACAGAGAGAAGGAGGAGTTACAATTACACAGTGGCTACAACTCAGTGCAACAACTTAGAATCCAGCTTTCAGATAGCAGGTGATCTGACAAAGCACTGAAAGTGATAACACTGCTCAATCAAGATCATTTGCCTAATATTTGCCTGTGAAAAAGTCATTAACCCTTCTGTTTAATGTATCTGGTGAGGAAACATAAAGGCAGTTATTGCTGGAGGTACGAGCAGAAGGAGGGAAACTGTTTGTTTACAGAATGGACACCGCAGATTCCCCGTTACTGACACTGGAAGTTGTCCTTCCGGTTCAGTCACACTGCAAGCAGCCTGTACGCTCACTTCCTGAATTGTTTCTCCACCAGAGTGAGAGTGAAGGACCACATGGTGTATCTGCCAGACCACAACATATTGCAATGCGAACGATCTTGAAACAACAGTGAGAGAAACTAGGGTACTTTGCGGATGCGAGGGCCAGAAATGCTTTTGCTTTCACTTTTAGTCATGAACTGAAACAACCCAATGCAGTAGTGGCGGCTTTCAACAATCTTTGAAGGTGTGCAACAGCAGCCTTGGGATTGATTTGATCGTGGCACACGAACATTTAACTTTTTTAAACATTTTGTTTTGAAATGAGCCTGCCCAATTCGCTCCTTGAGTAAGGAAGATTTCTATGGGCCTTATTCACAAACTGCATTTTTTAGTACGTAAAGCAGTACTACAGTTGTACTACTAACTTACTACAAAATGTAGTTCACAAACCTACAGATAGGGAGATCTCTGCACAGGCTAATTTACTACTTTGTAGTAAAGGTGGGAGGGACCAGGGGTGTTAGATCAGACAGCCGTTTGTGTGGCCTTCCCTCAAACCTTTTGCCTTATCATGTCCTGTTTGCTGAAATTAGTTATTGTTGGCTTTAGGACTTTGTGCACTTTACCACACTTACCAGCACTAAAGTGCTCACTCCCTTAAACATTGTAAAATTGGCTTGCATCCAATTGCTACATTTAATTTACTTATAAGTCTCTAGTAAAGTGCTTCTACATGTACCCTGGGCCTGTAAATTAAATGTTACTAGTGAGCCTGCAGCACTCATTGTGCCACCCACCACAGTAGCACTTTAAAATGCTTTTAAACTGTCATTTTGACTTGAGAAAATAATGCTTTTGTCAGGCCAAAACCTGACTTTTTAGTACATATGTCATCCCTAAGGTAGGCCCTGAAGGCACAGAGGGCAGGGTGCAATGTATTTAAAAAGTAGGACATGTGAGTTTACGTTTTCCATATTGTGCTAGTGAAAAAACCCTAAATTTGTTTTTCACTTCTGTAAGGCCCATCTCTCACTTTGGATAACTTTGGGCTACCTTATTACATTTGATAAGTGCTAACTTGGGATTGGGAGCAGATAGGGGATGTCATGTTTCGACTCCAATGAATTGTAATTCAAAATCCTCAAATTTTAAGTCACAATTCTGAAAATGGCACTCTTACAAAGTTGGCAATTCCCTGTCCTAACCATTTGTGCTTTCTGCCAGTGTCCTGGGTCACATGACTGTGAACATTTCTACTGTTGGGCTATGTGTATTCCTCCCAGACATTGAGACCAAAGGGGACTAGATGTTGGCTAGATGGGTCAATCAGATGTGGGGGTAGCATAGGGAATCACCCACTTCAAAGGCTGGCACCAGGTATAAATATTGGACCCCAGAATAACTCTTCATTATACTCCTGGACCTGTGGAAGACTTCAGAAGGACTGTCTGGACCCCGAGAGGACTGCCCTGCTGCTACCAGCGGACTGCCCTGATGCTTGACGGCCTGCATTGGTGCTTGAAGGAGAACTGGAGCATCTCCTTGAACCCAGGAGTACCAGACAGTTAAGCACAGGTTAATTTAGTGACATTTGTGGTTCACCCTGACAAGGATTGTGGTTGTTGCCTATGTGGGTTTTCTACCCCCATCAACCAATAACCCAATTGCTTACAAAAGTTAAAGGAAAAGTGTGATGGGCCATTGTCAAATAGTGTGGATGACACCAAGACTTTACCTTGAATAACATGTATTGTACTATACTAAGATATCAAGAGTTGACCCAGTGCTACACTAGTCTGATCTGCAAGATCGCATCATTTAGACAGCCACTGGGCTTCACCTGCACACTACGTTAACATACCAATACTGAAACATTACAGGGCCTACAGACTGCACTTTATTACCTGCACTGTGGGTCAATATCAAGTGCAGCTGCGCTCTTGAAACATACATTGATACAGAGCGGGTCCTCCGCTCCTTCACATGCTATTTCTCTGTTATCCTTTCTTACTCTGCTTCTTTTCTCGTCACTTTTTTCTTACATTTTAAAGGAGCTCTCAAGTGGCTGCAAATCAGGTGCTGCGCATTCAGCCAGTCCAGGCTTGTCAGCTGCCATCATTCTGCAGGTCCTGATGGTTAGCCTGTGCTTTCAGTATTAAAAGCTAGGCTGGAAGCCCCAAATTGCAAAGCCATGGGCAGCTTGTTGTACTACACAGAGGACATGGAGCCACAGCGCAAATTTACGAATATTTTGTATTTAATTCATTTTAAAATTGGTATTACTCCTAGATTTACCAGCCGGATGGAGGAGAGTGCAGAGATTTACTTTCAAGTTCCCAGCGCTAACGGGTAGATATTTAAACTCCTCTAAATGAGTGGGCCCTGCTAAAAGCCCTTTCTGCCCAGCCCATGAGCGACCCCTACTGGGACGTTTTGAACTGTAACTTCAATGCTCAGCCCTCCTGTGATTATGCTTTGCAGCAGCAGGAGTAGCTGGTCTCTCTGGAGACTTCTTTGCTCTCTGCACACCAGCATTCACATGGCCTTGCACATTGCCGTGAGACGTGAGAATCCCAAGACCTGTTCCCTGTGTGATCACTTTCAATGCCCCAGTCCATCATCTACCTTCCCCATGGAATCTGGTAGGATATAACACTATTTCCTGCCACTCTGAGTTTATTAAAACTCTGCCAGCTAATCCATTCCTTTTGAAGTGCCTCTCAAAAGTATTTAAGCCATTAAGGTAGCTTGGAGTGCTAAGCACTCACTGTTTACACCTGTGTGCAATCTGCAGTCACAGGTTTGAAACCGAGCAGGGCTACTCAGTCTATATTCCTTGTAAGATCAATAAAATACATTTTCTTGTCTGCTGTGCTCTGAGGCAACCTTTGAAGAGTGGAAGGCACTGTACAAAAAACAGTTTCATTTTGTTCAATAAATAATCCAGTGTTTTATTGGTTTCACCTCAAGCAATTTCTGTTTCTCTATTCAGTTTTACAATGTCACTTTTGCACTTACACTGTTGACTTGTTTCTCAGTATATTGTGTCTTTTTGTTTGAAGGCCTCTCAGCGCGCTGCTTGTGCTCCCCGAACTGCCTCCGTTGCATCACTTTGCAAGTGCATGTCGCGGTCTTCCGGCTGCTCATATAATATCAGTCACTCGCAAGTCCTCCGTTTCTTCTGAGCAAGCTCTTGGTAGTGCTACGATTGTTCTCCTTTTCTTCTATCTGACTCACAAATGAAGGGTTTGCACATTGAATAGAGCTCTTTTAATCTTTGCTTGTGGGTTAATGCATGTATTGGTATTTGTCGCTGAGTTAGTGAGCTTCACTCTCACAAAGATACAAGCACCTTTCTGTTATTCCTTTCAGATTTTCTCCACCATTACAGCACCATAATGTCCTGGGAAATTAGTTCATGGGTCTTTTTTCCCCAACTCAGGCCCATGTCTCAGTTGCACTCCCCTTGTCTGCAGTCTCCACTCAGCAAGACAGCCAAGGAAGGCCTGCCAGTCGCCACTGCTCTCAATCCAAACTGCCTCCTACGTCTTCTTCTCTGGCTGTCAGATTCCTTCTGACATTGGTGTGTTTTGGATAGCCTCATAACTCCACATTCATTTTGAATTTTTTAGTCGCAGTTTTGGTTTTCTTATTGATCTATGACACTTTGTCACATGTGGAGTTGGTTCACATGGTCAGCGATGTGATGGGCCGCAGATAGTAGGCAAACGGGTTTGCAGAAATGTCAGCAAGTTTCTTGATCAGTGGGTTTCCCTTTTGATTTAATCTTTTGTAGAATTTCTCGCTGAGTTTGCGGAGATGGTCCTCCAACATCCCAACGCCTAGATCTCTGTGGAGGTCTGCTGTTCTTGTGAAGCAAGAAGCGCCTGCTGCTAACCATAAGGCCTTGCTCTGTACTTTCTGCAGGTCTTTCCGATACTTCAGATGGCAACCACTCCATATTGGGGAACCCAAACTGCCTCCTTTTCCTTCCCTTCCTCTTATAGCCTGTAACACCACCCCTTTTCCCTCCCTAGTCTCTGACTGGCCCAGATGAAAGGCTGTTAAAAAAATATATAACACCCCTCCTTCACATTGGCTTGCTGTGAGTTGCTGACAAACGTCTCCCACTAGCAGCCTGTCTATGTATTCTGCCCATCCCTCTTATTTCCTCGTAGTTCCTTGGCGTTTTGCTGCACAGCTTCAACCCAGAGTCTCCTTTCCAAGTTCTTGCCAGTTCCCCAACAATATTCTGCATTTCCATCATCGTTCCAGATAAAACTATAATCTGCCATGTCCACCCTGTTGCTTGAGCTGCATTTGAATTTTCTGCCTACCGCATAGGTATATGCATGCCGTTGCTCTATCTCCATGTCCATTTGGCCACCTGAGCCTCGTCTTCTGTTGTCTCTTTGCTTATCTGCTACTTATATACGTATACAGTGCTGTTTTCACTCTGTGACCTACCACAGCATTTAATTGGAAGCTGTGGGCATCTGTACCCGAAATGATCCATACAGTTTACATATAGTGGTACGTAAACAACTGACTAGCAAATGAAACACTTAAACTATAACGGTGGTAGGATAAACAATGGAAAACAGGAGTTCGACAGCATGCACTAATGCAAATGTACATATGGATATGTACAACATACAGAGTTCAAAATGTTGGTCAAAGCACTGTTGGAGCCTGAGATGTTAATTAGGTTAAGATAGGGCTTTATTATGGACCCCCCATATAGAGAAGGTGGGGCTTAGAGGTCGGAAAACAATAATTAGCCCTGAGATTCAAGGAAAGGGTACTCAAGTGGAAAAATGTGGGTGAGCAAAGCACCTATTTTTAGGTCGAGCCTGGGCAGCGCATGCGCTGCTCTCCAAGCCATGCTGTATTGGAGTATGTACTTGAAGCCCCACCCACTCTCCGCCCATATTTGTCATTGGCTTGTGTCATTGTCCTTCTTAAATGCTAGCATCTGATTTTATTATTAGGCTTGTTAGTCCCTCCTTAGTACCGCCTTGTATTCATTTGTGACCTCCCATGAGACTGGCCCTTTTACTTCGGTTGTTACACGTCTTCTTTAGTCTGTAAGCACTATTTTCTTTGATGAGTTTCTCTTACTGCAGGAGGGTCTCTCGTGCGCAGTTGTGACCACCGGCTTGTTTATTTAACTCGTAGCAAACGGGGAGCTCTTCAGGGGCCATGGGAGACAGAAGGGGGCAACTCAGTGATGCCTTCAAGTATTTGTAATGCAATAGATCTTGCATTTGCAAGCGTTTAAGCTATTGACATTGTAAATGACAATGCCTTTTATTTATGTTTTAAATAGAAAAACATAAATAAAAGGCATTGTCAGTTACAATGTCAATAGCTCAAACTCACGTAAATGCGAGACCTACTGCATTGCAGATGCTTGTTTTCAACTGCTCTTGTTGCAACCCAGTTTTTTTGTACGGTGAATTGTAGCTTTATCCACCAGGACAGTGAGCACCTGGCCCACATCGAATAGCCAAAGCAGCTCTCCACAATCGTCTGTTGCTTGTGTTCTAACATGCAAAGAGCCTCTGCTCCCTAACACTCTCATTGCCCTTTTAAACAAAGGATATCTCAGTTTCACAATGTCTCTTTCATGCATCTCATTGCACCACGTCTGTCTAGACGCTAATATGTCAAATGCGCATTGCCGGCATAAAGATCTGAAATTTGTACACACGAATTCATGTAGTATTTGATTGTTTTAAAAGAGGTTCCCCCCTTGGCCCGTGGGCAGTTTGAAGGGTGGGAGGAGTTAAGAAACAAGGTAAAACTTTAGATAGACATGTGATCTGGTAGATTTTGGTATTCACAAAAGGTTTTAACGTGGTAAGGAGGACCGATTAAAATGACTGTGTTGTGGTTAACTTGATTTCAGCATGGTATGCAGAGAAGGCCCTCACAGCTTTAATGGACTACTGGAGGGGGGCGGGGGCATAATAAGATCTCTATGGTCCCTCTAGGGTATTTTTTATAGACCCCACGAGCCCCAATTTTAATCTGTGAGGACCTCAGTGTTCCTCTTCTTCCACACGAACTAGACCCCAAGGGAGGGCGAGGTGGGGACCAGTGTACATGCGAATCCATCACGTGGACTCCCCATTCAAAACCATTTCTTTCCATTAAGTAATCTGGAGGAACAGGACTGATCGTCTCAGCTATCATAGGAAGTAGGCACTCTGGGGCTTTTAGCGGTCAGATTAAAGACACTACCTGTAACTGCGGGGGTTCGTTGTGGATGAGGTGAGCAGTTCATATTCTAAAGGAAGAAATCTATGGGTCTTAAGCTGGAATGTCGCTGGGGTGAGAGGTAAACTAGAGAATAAGGAATGTTGTGCATCTATCCAACGCTTTCCCATGGTCTGTTTGCAAGAAACATGGCTAACATCTTCCTTTTATATGGATTGTTATATACAGTTTTCACCCCTGCATTGCCATCTATAAAGGTGAGCCCGAAGGGAAGGGTCTGGCAATTCTATTGGCTAATAACATGCGTGGCAGTGTATGTCGTAAAAGCTTGAAATCTCCAAACTTCCAGATGGTCTGTTATAAATGAAGGGGAGTGTGGAAACCTGTGATAATTTACTTTTTTTTTTTTTAAACATAATTTTATTGAGTTTTTACCATCAGCGGTTGACATATAACATTACTGATATCAGCAGTAAATCATAAAGGAACAGGTTAGTATATTTGCAATTATAACATTTCACTGGTACCGATAGCCAATTAAATGCTTGTGTACAAGGAGCGCAAGAATTGAGTCGCCTGTAATGCGAGAAATCAAATAATGTACTTCTAAAAAATAAAAAAAAGTGGTATCAATCTCACTCATAGACATACACACAATTAATGTAAATAGTGTAGAATCCGCAATTGACTGTTTATCCTCTAACTATTAATCTATAACAAAAACGGAAAGAAAAAAAAACTTAGAACATCCCCCCTTCCCCTCGGTTCACTGGTCCTTTAATGTGCACAGTAACAGTCTGAAATCTCGTGATCCCACAGATAAAACAAATCAGAGCTAATCATAAACAATCAAACATACAATCATATTTAGACCTATACATTGGTAGATACATATGCATATCTTTATGTAAGCAAAAATGGATAATATATGGTTATGTAGACATGGTCAGGTGAGCCACGGAAGATGTAGGAGTAGTGGGTGGGATAGGCCCAGCTGGTGACGTTGGGGGGGTTAAGGACTCCATAGCCTTAAAGGCCTCCAATATTTGATCCCAGTCTAAAGAGATAGGGATCTTACGCAGACCCCGAAATTCTTCTTGTCTAATTATTGTACTCTCGGCAGTACCCCATCTAATCATTTCTATCTGCCAGGTGAGTGGTGTAGGAGGGGAAGCAGACTTCCACCTCATTGTAATTGCACGTTTGGCAATGAGCACCGCCAAATCCGCGAATCTAAATTGGACCTTCTGTTTCTTAGGGCGTTTGTGTAGGCCCAATAAGCAACTTTCTGGTAATGACCACCCTGTCGTGTTGGTAACCTTCTGTATAGTATAATGAATGGTGTGCCAGAACAATCGTAGGCGCGGGCACCCCCATAACATATGGAGTAGATCCGCGTCCGCTTCCTGACATCTGGGACAGGAGAGCTGGGCATTGGGGTATATGCTATTGAGACGGTGCGGTGTGAGATATGCTCTATGTAAAATCATGTACTGAATATATTTGAATTTGGCATTACAGGAGACCTTCTTAGGAAATTCCAACATCAATGCCCACGCTTTGTCAGTAAATTCTCTATCCAGTTCCAATGACCATTTAGCTCGGAGTGGAGTTAAGGGTGTGCCTGAGTGCGCCCGAATACCCCTATATAGCCAGCGAGTAAGATGACGCCCCTCTCCCATGAGGTGTATAGCATGGACTAGTTCATGTGTAGAGGGTTCAGTCCCATCAGGGGCCCAATGGAGTTTGATGTAACGAGTGAGTGTGGCATGGAGGAGGAACAACGTCGAGGGGACTCCCTGAGCACAGAGAAAATTGTCGTGGTCTGCAAGTGTGCCCTCTATAAACAGCGCTCCAATAGTTGAGACCCCCTCCTGTGTCCATGAGGATATCATTCTGTTGGAAATTAAGCCAGTTGCCGTGGGGATGCCGAGTAAGGGAATGTTGGGAGAGTATGGAGATACCTTCCTAGTATATTTTAGGGTCTGCCTCCAGTATAATAATGCTGTTTTAAGCAAAGGGGGGAGCGTGCGTGGTATCTTAACAGTCGGCAACAATAGATTATGTAAGGTGCCCTGTTGCAGAAGCCGGGGTGTATAATCTATTTCTTGAATGTGTCGGTACGCCAACCAATAGGATAACCATTGTAATTGACTGGCCATGCAGTAGGCTCGAAAGTCTGGAGCCCCCAATCCTCCCTCCTCAGGTCGCAACTGTAGTTTTACCAGGCCCACCCTTCTCCGTCCCATACCCCAAATAAGGTGATAATTTACTTTTATATTAATATTTATGATAATTCCGTGGTGGATTTAATTTCAGCTTTAGATAAGGAAATGCATACATTTTTAAATTCTTATTTGGGTGATTTGCATATTGTTTGGGTTGGGTACTTTTACATACAATGTTGCAGTCTAAATTTTAGTGTGGCTTACGGCCTGTAGGGTGATGAGGGGGAGTTGATTTCACATTTATCACACTCAAGGTACAGGGAGGCTTTAAACAACATCTTATTTAAATATAATCAATTGGTTGCTTTGTATTTTATTATAGTTCACCTGAGAAGAGTTGGCTCACATACGTTGGGCATGGCAAAGCTAGTACTATTGTCTTCATACTGGTATCAGGCAATTTAAGTATCCTTGTTAGGGATTTTCATGTCCCTCCTTCATGTTTTAGCAACCATAATCTTCTGATCGCAGTGTTTGACATCATGGTTGTGAAAGATGGGAAATTTCTACTGGGAGAAGAGTTAGCAGAAAGAATGGAGTGGCCTTGAAATGGGACAAAAATCAATTAAGACATTTTTAATTGCGCTGGTTGGTTTATACAGAGAACAGATAGAGCGGAGTCTAAATGGAAGCACACTGGAAAATATTATTGTCCAGTCCTTTGCTTACCTGTCCTCTCATATAAAGTCGGGGGTAAATAAGCCCCCCAAGAGTGTTAGAAAAAACTTGGGTTGGTGTGATAAAGACTGTAGGTATGCACATAGGGCCCTTAATGATACCCTGAAAACCGTCCCGAGGGACATAGGCGCTATTCAAAAGTGTAGATAACTTTATAAGATAACTTTGGAACAAGGGAACAAATGCTTAGGGATGAGGCCTGGGAGGAAGTAACGGAAACCAGCAGGCAAGGGGATAACATTGCGTTTTGGAGTAATATTAATAACCCTCTTCTACAAGAGGGTCAAGGTCCCACAACTGAATACAATATTCCTCCTGATGTGTGGATTTCTTATTTCTACGCCATATATTCAGTTGAGGAGGACTCCCGGGAGGTGGCTACAGTCCATGTAGAGGAGGATACTGGGACAGGAGCACCAGGAGGCATCGTTTTCGACTATAGGGAAGTCATAGTTGCACTTTAGGGATGCCATAAAAGTAAGGCTTCTGGGCCTGACGGGGTCCCACTGGATCTATTTACTGCTTCCGTTGACTTATGTGCCCCGTTGCTCGCCAACGTTTTAAATGCAGTCGCCAAAGCAGGACCTGTCTTGGAGAAATCTGGTGATTGTCCCGATTTTTAAGAAGGGAAATAAAGCAGATCCGGAGTGTTATACGCCATTCTCACTTTTGGATACCTCTCTTACGGTGGCAGGGAGGATACTTTTGGCTAGACTAGAAGCGTGGGCAATGGAAAACAAAGCTATGTCGATTGTTCAGTACGGTTTTAGGAACGGAATTGTTATGACCGAACAATGTCTCAAGTTGGCATTGATGATCGACAAGTATGCAATAGCCAAGCAGGAGACTTTGCATCTGTTTTTTATGGACCGTTCGTCCACCTTTGATCTAGTCAATAGTTTGTTGTTATGGGTTTTATTACTAGATCTTGGGATGTATCAAGATATTATTTATTTTGTCCGACAGTTTTATTCCGACACCGTAGCTTCGGTACGTTATGGTCGTAAAGGCGAATGCACTGAGCAGTTTAGAGTGGGAAGTGGGGAGGGGTTAGACAGGAGTGTATACTCGCCCCCTTCTTTTTTCTCTGTATGTAAACGGTATAGAAAAAATTTTGATAGCCAAATCCTTGGATGTGCAACACATAGGCTCTTGCCCTGTACCCATTTCACTGTACGCGGATGATGCTGTACTGATGGTGCATACTGGTAAATCATTGCAATCTCTCTTAGATAGTTTTGTGAAATTTATGGAAGGGCTGGGGATGAGATTCAACAGGGGTAAAACAGTTGCTATGTTTACAGGGCCAGGTTTTTTTCATCCAAGGGGAATACATTTCCTACTTTGAGGTCACCTATAGCTTCACAAAGCCAACAAAAAACTGTATTTTGAAACAACTGTACATGCGGAGGACAGGTTTGTTGCAAGAATGGGGCGCAAGCCGGTTAGAGAAATGTTGAATATCTTTACGAGTAAATCGGTCTCTGGTGTTTGTTATGGAGCGTGGGCATGGGGACATATTTGTACAGCTCCACTCCAGGTACTGGAAAACAAATTCTTAAAGAGATTACTTGCCGCTCCACCCAGTTGGGTGAATTATATGTGTCACATGGAGTTGGAAATGTCTTTTATCAAGGTTTTAATTTAAATGCCCCTTTTTAGGTCTCGCCTGGCATTGCAGCGCGCATGCGTTGCAGCGCGCATTCGCTGCTCGCTCTGCGAGGGCTCCTTGTACTCAATACACTTTCAGAAGTGGTGTTTCGACTCCGCCCGTTATTTTGATTGGTTTGCGTCATTCGTTATGGTAAACGGTGTCTGTTGATTGTAACTGAGGCTTTTTAGTCCCTCCTGGTTACCGCCATGTCCTCTTTTAGCCCGCCCACCCGGACTGGATCTTTTACTGGCGGCGTGAGACGGTCTGTTTTATAATTACTGGCTCGGCACTTTTTTGTTTACCATTACTGGCATGTGGGTTGTGCGTTTAGCATTGTGTTACGTCTGTCTAATAATGTTTTTTGTTTTGTTTCCATTACTGTCATGTGGGTTGTGCGTTTAGTATTTTGTTACGTTTAGCTAATAATAATTGTTATAAGTTTATTGCGGCTTGAGGCTTGTGCCAATACCTACGCACTGAAGTTAAAAACACGTACGCGGCTTGGGGCTTGTGCCGATACCTACGCACTGAAGTTAAGAACACGTACGCGGCTTGGGGCTTGTGCCGATACCTACGCACTGAAGTTAAGAACACGTACGCAGCTTGGGGCTTCTCTGATACCTATGCACTGAAGTTAAGAACACGTACGCAGCTTGGGGCTTGTGCCAATACCTACGCACTTTGCCGATACCTACGCACTTTTACGAACATCTACAGGTAGGCATATTTTGTTTGTTATTGCGTGGATGTGCTTTTACATTATGTGTTTCCGCCTTTCAAATTTGTATTTTCTTTTATGTCTGTGAGGCATGTAGAGGTTGTGTTTTTATGTTGCTAATTGTGCCAATCGCATTATGTCGCAGTTAGGGGCACGTAGAGGTTGTGCTTCTCTGTGTGAATGTGGGCTTACTGTTGTGTTCTTTTTTTAGGCGGCCCAAACCACGAGCAGAGCACCGGAGGAATGGTAACTAAAGGATGGGTTTTTTGGTGATCTTGCTGTTTTAATTATTGTATTCTAACTGGCTGCAGTTTGGGCCACGTAGAAGTTGTGCTTTTTAGTTGCGAATTTGCACATAGTGTTGTGAGCTTTTTCCCGGAGGTCCAGACCGTTAGCATAGCAATGGAGGTATAGGCACGAAAGGTAGGCTTTTTTTATTTTGGGTTGAATTTGCTTTATTCATTATGGATTATATGTGGGTGAGGACGTACATGTTGTGTTTGAGCTTGGGGCAATATCTACGCAGTGAAGTTAAAAAATACCACGTACAAGTAAGCATTTTTTGGGGTATCGAGTGGATGTGCTTTTAGTGTTGTGGGCTTTTTTCCAGCGGTGTAGAACGTTAGCATAGCAACGGAGGTATACGGACGAAAGGTAGGCTTTTTTTTATTTATTGGTGATTTTGCTTTATTCATTATGGTATTATATGTGGGTGGGTGTTGGGCGTATTTCCTTACATGGTTGTGGGGGCGTACATGTTGTGTTTGGGCTTGGGGCAATACCTACGCAGTGATGTTAAAAGGAAACACGTACAAGTAAGCATTTTTTATTTTATCCTGTGGATGTGCTTTTTAATAATGTGTTCCCGAATTTTCATTTTGTGTTTTTTTTGGTGTAATGTTTTATACTAATAATAATTGCCATACGTTTGTTGGGGTTTGGGACAATAACTGAGCGCTAAAGTTAAAAACAGCTACAAGTAAGCCTTTTTGGATTGGGTATCGTGTTAGTGCTTTTCAATAATGTGGTTCCAGGAATTTAATTTAGTATTTTCTTTGGCGTAAGGTTTAATACTGATAATAACTCCCATACGTTTTTGGGGATTGGGGCAATAACTACGCACTAATAATAACAACATATACGAGTAAGCTTTTTTTTTTTGTATTGCGTGCAAGTAGTTTCAAATGATTTTACTTTATTCACATTTTTGTTGCTTTTCATATATATATGGCTGTGGGGCACGTACAGGTCGTGTTTTGATGTTGCAATTTGCTGTTCCAAACATTATGGCGCAGTGAGGTGCACGTAATGGTTGTGCTACTCTGCAGCGAATCTGCGCTTACTTGTGGCCTTTTTTTGGACGGCCCAAAACACGAGCAGACCACCGGGGGTATGGGAACTAAAGGTAGGCTTTTTTTTCTCGCAGAATCTGCTTTATTAAATGTGGTATTTTATCTGGCTGCAGTTCGTGGCACGTAGAGGTTGTGGTTTTCAGTTGCGAATGTGCGCATAGTGTTGTATGCTTTTTTCCATCGGCCCACAAAGTTAGCATAGCAACGAACGTATAGGCACAAAAGGTAGTTTTTTTAAATTTTTGCCCAAATTTGCTTTATTCATTATAGGATTATATATGGGTGTGGACGTACATGTTGTGTTTGAGCTTGGGGCAATACCTACGGAGTAAAGTTAAAAAATAACATGTACAAGTAAGCATTTTTTTGGGGTATCGCGTGGATGTGCTTTTAGTGGTGTGGGCTTTTTTCCGGCAGTCCAAAACATTAGCATAGCAACGGAGGTATACGAACGAAAGGTAGACTCTTTTTATTTATTGGTGAATTTGCTTTGTTTATTATGGTACAGAATCTGCTTTATTAAATGTGGTATTTTATCTGGCTGCAGTTCGTGGCACGTAGAGGTTGTGGTTTTCAGTTGCGAATGTGCCCATAGTGTTGTATGCTTTTTTCCATCGGCCCACAAAGTTAGCATAGCAACGGACGTATAGGCACAAAAGGTAGTTTTTTTTAATTTTTGCCCAAATTTGATTTATTCATTATAGGATTATATATGGGTGTGGACGTACATGTTGTGTTTGAGCTTGGGGCAATACCTACGCAGTAAAGTTAAAAGATAACATGTACAAGTAAGCATTTTTTTGGGGTATCGCGTGGATGTGCTTTTAGTGGTGTGGGCTTTTTTCCGGCAGTCCAAAACGTTAGCATAGCAACGGAGGTATACGAACGAAAGGTAGGCTTTTAATTTTTGGTGAATTTGCTTTGTTTATTATGGTACTATATGTGGGTGGGCGTTGGGCGTATTTCCTTACATGTTTGTGGGGGGCGTACATGTTGTGTTTGGGCTTGGGGCAATACCTACGCAGTGATGTTACAAAGAAACAAGTACAAGTAAGCATTTTTTTTATCCCGTGGATATACTTTTTAATAATGTGTTCCCGGAATTTTATTTTATGTTTTTTTTAGATGTACTTTTCAATAATGTGTTCCTGGGTTTTAATTTTGTATTTCCTTTGCCGTAACGTTTAATAATAATAATAAGTCTTATACCTTTATTATGGCTTTGGGCAATAACTACGCACTAATAAGAACAACAGAAGTAAGCATTTTTTTTTATAATATCACATGGGTGTGCTTTTCAATGATGTTACTTATTTAAAATTTGAGTGCTTTTTATGTGGCAATTTTGCAGGCAGAGGTCATGTTTTGATGTTGCAATTTGCTGTTCAAAACATTATGGCGCAGTTAGGGGCACGTAATGGTTGTGCTACTCTGTAGCGAATCTGCGCTTACTTGTGGCCTTTTTTTAAACTGCCCAAAACACGATCAGAGCACTGGAGGTATAAGAACTAAAGGTAGGCTTTTTTCTCTCGCAGAATTTGCTTTATTAAATGTGGTATTCTATCTTATTGCAGTTCGTGGCAAGTAGAGGCTGTGTTTTTTAGTTGCGAATGTGCGCATAGTGTTTTGTGCTTTTTTCCATCGGCCCACAAAATTAGCATAGCAACGGAGGTATAGGCACAAAAGGTAAGCTTTTTTTTATTTTGGACTGAATTTGCTTTATTCATTATGGGATTATATATGGGTGTGGACGTACATATTGTGTTTGAGCTTGGGGCAATACCTATGCAGTAAAGTTAAAAAAAACACGTAGAAGTAAGCATTTTTTGGGGTATCGCGTGGATGTGTTTTTAGTGTTGTGGGCTTTTTTCGGCAGTACAGAACGTTAGCATAGCAACAAAGGTAAACAGATGAAAGGTAGGCCTTTTTTATTTATTGGTGAATTTGCTTTATTCATTATGGTACTATATATGGGTGGGCGTTGGGCGTACTTCCTTACATGTTCTTTTGGGACATACGTGTTGTGTTTGGGCTTGGGGCAATATCGACAAACAGTAGTTGAAAAAAACACGTACAAGTAATAACTGCCATACGATCTTTGGGGCTTGAGGCAATAACTAATGTGTTCCTGGATTTCAATTTTGTATTTTCTTTGCCCTAACGTTTAATACTAATAATATCTCTTATACGCAGACCGTCTCACGCCGCCAGTAAAAGATCCAGTCCGGGTCTAATCACTTTCCTTCCTTCTACCTCACACTACTCTTCTCCTCCTCACACTCCTTTCATATCCCTCATGCTACTCTTCTAATCCTCTCTCCTTCCTTATGCCTCATACTGCTCTCCACACTCTCCTTCCTTCAAACTCACGCTAATCTCTTCCTCACTTTCTTCCTTCTCCCTCATACTGCTCTCCTCACTCCCCTTTCTTCTGCCTCATGCTACTCTCCTCCTCACTATACTTCATTAGCCCTCATACTGTTCTTCTCCTCACTCTCCTACCCAAATCTTAAACACTGCTCTTCTCCTCCTAACGCTATGCTTTAAACTACTACACAGTTAACAATTACAATTCAAACAACATAAAGCCACAACATATCACATACATACACTCAATAAGACATAGCTAAAATACAATACCATTAGCAAAGCAAATGGCTCTAACTTAAAATGCGAGACCTATTGCATTTCCAATGCTTGTTTACTGTGGCACAAGGTTTGGTCTAAACCAGAAGCCAGGTTAAACCGCCAGCTAATTAGAGATTGTTTGCCTCTCGACGGTTTAACCGTCTCCCCTTCTTTAATTACATTTAGACTCTATATGCGAAGATGGTCATGCACAATTATTTAACTGACCCACAAGAACTGCAGAAGATCAGAGGGACAGAATTGAAGCTGTCCCTGTTTGAGTTCAGAGAGAATGAGCGTGTGGAGGCCGAAATGAAAAAATAATCTGTTCATTCATATGTCATTTCACTGACCCACCCTGGAATTCAGCAGTATTTATGTTGGGTGAATAATTCGTTTCAACGTTTTCCGTGGACCAGATTTCGTTTAAATACAATTCATCTGCAAGTAGCCTTCATGGATTGAACTTACCAGTGTGTCCCTATCATGATTTTTCTGAACAATCGATTTTACACCTTTTATATTTTTTATCATGCATCGAGAAAGAAGTATGGGGCATATTAGCAAGAAGAGGCGATAATCATCGCTAACCCTGCTTAGCGTGATTTTCTATATCGCCGGCTATCGCTGGAATATATCGCCACGCTAACGCTGTATTAGCGACATTTAGCGCTATGGCGATAAATATTCCAGCGATAGCGGGAGGGAAGGGCCAACATCGCGACAAAACCAGCGATGTTGCATGGGGGAGGTGGAAAACCTTGCTCATACGACCCTGTGGTCGTATCAGCATAATCCACCCCCCATGTAATGTATGGCTAAGTCAGGAAAATAGCAGGTGATAAAAAAATGGCGATGGCCCAGGTTAGCGCGACTTTTCACTTCGCTAACCGGGGTCAGGGACTCCTTGCTAATAGGTGATAGGCCTGTTAGCGTCTGTTTACAGGGTATGTTGGTCGGGAACGCCTACTTTGCATGTCATTAGCGATAAACATCGCTGACATGCAAAGCGGCACCCAAACCGATCGCTTTCGTCAGAAAGTTGTCGCTAACTGCTGTTAGCGACAGCTTGCTGATAGGGCGATAGATTTATCGCCGCTTTAGCGGCAAAAAGTGCCGCTAAAGCGGCGATAAATCGCTTGCTAATATGCCCCTATATTTTTCCCCCGTTGAAGGGCCTTGACTTTGTTCACTGCAGACCAGCTTTATTAAACTTACAGCAGCTCCAGTCACAATATATATGTTTTTCTGTAGCACATTTCTTAATGTGTGTCACTAGAACAAGGACGTGTATTTTGTGAGTTCTCTGATGAAATTGAATTATAATTTAATGTCTTAGTCCAAACTGTTAATTCTTTTATTGTAATGGATTCTGTGTTTTTATGACCCATTTTTATCTAATGTGTGATATTTTAATATGTTGTATATATTGTACATGTGTATCTTTTATGGAGTCATGCGAGTTCCGATGATCTTGATTGAATGATTGTACACATGAACTTTCACGTAAATTATTTTATGTCATGAATTTACTTTCTTTAGTATTATACCTGTATCCTTACAACTTTCTCTAACATTCTTGGTTAGGCACTGTCTCACAATTTTTAATGCTATTCCTTATTGGTGCCAGAAAATTTTGTTTAGTGATATGTCACACCTTATATAAATATCCAAACATCATTATGGTGAAATCCACCGCCCAGAGGAGAAAAACGGAGGTGGATAATCCATCCCCTACCTGCGTATAAAATTTCTGACAATATTTGTTTCCAAATTACAAATGGCCTGCCCGAAGTATCTTGAAACGGCATACTGCCTATAATTTGTTGTGCCACCCTTAAGTGTTACACTGCTGGTAATATTTACTTGGTGAGTGATGGGGGCTCATTATATCACACCCTGTTTCTTCTTAGTGCCATGACCTTGAACACAGGTCTACAATAGGTCTCCAATGATGGGCGAGAACTCTACGATAACAATCTGGTCTATCCTATGACTGCCAAATCCATCTCATACACATCTCTTGCAGCACATCTGTTGCAGATGATGGACATGGGAAATGCACTGCCTTTGAAATAGCAACAAAATACATTCTGAGTGTAGGTTGAGGACTGACTATCACCAATCTGGGCCCAAATTATATAACAGGGCGCACTATCCATGTCTCTGTGGGGTACACTCTTAATAAGATGCACCTGGTGCAAACATGAACAGTGTGACCAACAGTTTGAAACCGCTGGTCAATCTCTCAATGCAAAGCGATTGGCAGCATGTTGAGGAGGGGGCAACAACCTCTTCACAGGCAGGTACGTGTGACAGCACCTGCCTTCTGGGGAATGCCTGGAGCTCACTTGGGAGCATTCCACTGCATTCCTATTTAATTGTATACTCTTAAAAAATAAAAATACTTAAATTATTTTTTTTCTAATTTTCTATGGCACCTTGGTGGTAATACGGATGTGTAAAACAACATGCTTTAAGGACTGCTTCAGAAATTATCACAGTGAAATTCAGAGGTAAAAAAGAAAAACAATATGAGGTGCACAATCAGTGTGCCTCCTGACTATCTGTTTGCCCCTGCCCATGTGTCTGTGTTGGAAAATGGCCCTCTCTCAAGGGTCACCCCAAACTTTTGCCTTCCTCCTCCTATTTTTCTGAACTCGTTTTTGTTGGCTTTAGGACTCTGAGCTCTTTACCACTGCTAACCAGTGCTCACCACCGATGACACACTGAAGACAATGAAGTCAATCCACTCAGGGGCCCCACGGACCCCTGTCCCCACCACATCTTCAACAGAGCCGCCGACACCATCGCACCCATGCTCCGCCACACCATCAACCGCTCCCTGGTGACCGCCTCGTTCCCCGACGACTGGAAACACGCTGAGGTCAACCCCCTCCTAAAGAAACCCTCAGCGGACCCCACCGACCTCAAAAACACCAGACCCATCTCCCTGCTCCCGTTCCCAGCGAAAGTCATCAAGAAAGCCATCAACAGCCAACTCGCCACATTCATTGAAGAACACAACATCCTCGACTCCTCCCAATCCGGCTTCAGAAAAAACCACAGTACGGACACCGCCCTCCCCGCCGCAACAGACGGCATCAGCACCCTACTGGACAAAGGAGAAACAGTAGCCCTCATCCTCCTCGACCTATCAGCGGCGTTCGACACAGTCTCCCACCGCACCTTAATACGCAGACTCTACGACGCAGGAATCCAGGACAAGGCCCTCGACTGGATCTGCTCCTTCCTCTCCGGCAGGACGCAGCAGGTCAGACTCCCCCCTTTCCTCTCGGACCCGACACCTACCACCTGCGGAGTCCCCCAGGGCTCCTCCCTCAGCCCGACGCTCTTCAACGTCTTCATGGTTCCACTCGCCCCCATCGTCAGAACCTACGGACTCAACATCGTGTCATACGCAGACGACACCCAACTCATCCTCTCCCTATCCAACGAGCCCAACACCGCCAGACGCAACTTTCGAGAAGGCATGGAAGCCGTCGCCAAATGGATGAAAAACAGCTGCCTACAACTAAACACCAACAAAACAGAAGTACTCATCATGGGCCCAAACCCAGACGCCTGGAGCGACACCTGGTGGCCCCCCGCCCTCGGAAACCCGCCAACCCCCACGGACCAGCACGCAACCTGGGAATCATCCTGGACTCCGAGCTCAAAATGGACCGCCAGATCAACTCCGTCTCATCTTCCTGCTTCCACACCCTCCGCCTCCTTCGTAAGACCTTCAAATGGAAACCCCTCGAACACCGAAAGACCGTCACTCACGCCCTGGTCACCAGCAGACTCGACTACGGCAACGCACTCTACGCCGGAATAAACAAAAACCTCACCCGCAAGCTACAGAACATCCAGAACGCCGCCGCAAGACTGGTCCTCAACCTGCCAAAACACTGCCACATCTCCCTGCACCTGCGCACACTCCACTGGCTCCCCATCGAGGCGAGAATCACCTTCAAGATGCTCACCCACGCACACAAGGCCCTCCACGGCACCGGACCAGCATACCTGAACAGCTGACTCAAATTCCACGGACCCCAAAGGACCCTACGATCAGCCCAGCTCTCCTACGCCGTGGTCCCCCGCACCAGAAAGACCAGATCGGGAGGCCGCTCCTTCTCCTTCCTCGCGGCCAAAGCATGGAACGTCCTTCCGCTCCACCTCAGACAGACAACATCGCTCCCCATCTTCGCAAGAAACCTCAAAACCTGGCTCGTCGACAGACCCCCTCCTTGATGGAATGGAACCTGCACCCCCCCACCCCATGCACCTTGAGACCCTTACGGGTGAGTAGTCGCGCTTTAACAAACCCCTGATTGATTGATAAAGTGCATGCGCTTCTCCCCTAAACAAGATGACATTGGTGTATACCTGATTGGCATATCTGTTGTACTGGTAAGTCCCTTGTAAAGTTGTGTACCATATACCCAGGGCCTGTACTTCAAATGCTAATAGTGGGCTGCAGCACTGATTGTGCCACCTACAGAAGTAGCCTTTCAAACCTATCTCAGGCTTGCCACTGCAGTGCCTGTGTGTTCAGTTTACTGCCATTTCGACTTGGCATTTAAGACTACTTGCTGAGCCTTAAACTCCCCTTTTATTACATATCAGTCCCTCCTAAGGCAGGCCCTAAGTAACCCTAAGGGTAGGGTGCTATGTAAGTAAAAGGTAGGACATGTACCTTTATGTTTTGCATGTCCTGGTAGTGACAAACATACTATTTCGTTTTTCACTACTGCGAGGCCTATCTGTCTCATAGGCCAGCATTGGGAATTCCTTAATATACTTTTAAGCTGTAATTCCTGATAAGAGAGGAGTAGCGTTTTCATGTTTGATATGTTTGGAATCCTAATGATAAATCCTCCTTACTGGTGAAGTTGGATTCAACACTACTGTTTTAGAAATGCCACTTTTAGAAAGTGGAAATTTTTTCTGTACTTACTGCTCTTTGTGCCTGACAGCCTGTCTCCAATACATGACTGGATTGGGGGACAGCTACACTGGTGAGGTGAGGCTCCTCTGCATTCTGAGCACTCATCTACATTCTGATGGGTCTTCCTGGGCAGGGAAGGAATGGGAGGGGCTGACACTTACACTTCAATAGGTAGTGTCCTGTCCACACACAAACCACTGATTTACTCCCCAGGGTTAGTCTGGCAGACAGGATTTACCCCCCCCCCCCCGGGTTAGTCTGGCAGAGAGGACTTGGTTGAAAGGGATCCTTGTGCACTTCAGAGAGATCTTTTGAAGTCACCCCCTACATCAAAGGCACTTTTTGGTATAAGTACTGGGTCTCTGACTCCCTACAATCAGACACTTTTTGACCTGTAACCAGACATCGCTGGCTCTACATCTGCACATTGCCGGAGGGACTTTTGTGCTGCCAGGAGGCACTGCCACTTTACTAACTGCTCTGCTGTGTTGGTCTGCTGCTTGTTGAGCTGCAGGAGGGACTGGCACTTTACTAGCTGCATTGCTGTGCTGGCCTGCTGCCTGCTACCTTTACATTGTGATTTCAAGTGTTCTCCAACAGTTTGATGGCTTGCCCCCTGTTCCCTGAAGTCTCAGGACCATCAAAGACTTAATCTTTCTGTTTTTGGTACTACTGCTGAAAGAGCCATTCGGAGAGAACCAGCATGTCGGCAGTGCTCCACTCTGCACTAAAAACAGAACTCCGTATGGTGGAGATGAGCACTTTAACGACCAATAGAAAAATGCTCCGTGTCCCACCCAAAGACCCACATTTCTTGACGACCTACGGTTGAGGCCAGAATAGCGGCAGCACATTAGCCCCGATAGCCGCCTTTCTTTTGCCGGGGGTTGACAAGGTAACATTGAGCCCCACCTTCAGCTGCACCTGAGAGAAGCTGCTGCGCTTGCTTGCTACACACCAGTACCGTATGAAGACAGCTCGCCACAGCCCCCAGGCAGGAGATCACGACCTGAGGATCGCTGCCTCGAGATCATCATTACAGGCAGCCCATCTGCAAAGCGCTGCCCTGTCCAGTAAAAGGTACAATGATAGTAAGGACTCCTGGAGCTGCACTACGCACCCCAGGTGGCAAAATTTGCCATTACTCAATCGTGAGGGTCCGGGTGAGGACTCTCATACCGGGCACTTGGGCCATGAGTTTACCCCCTTTCAACTCTGTAAACTTACCCCTATGACTCTTTGGAGCACGGCTTCCCGCTCCAATGTTTGAACAGTTTATTTGTCAATCCCTGCTGGGGATTGTTGTACTTCCACCAACACGCTTACCTAATAGAAGCGCAGGTGCTTTCAAGCACGATCGTTAAATGGTGCATTTAATGTGCTATTTTTTAATAAGCATATCTTGAAAAGTATACCTGTGATTTTTATCGTTTTGGTCTCGTTTTATTGATAATGCAGAAAACTATTTTTCTAAACCTGTGTGGAGTCTTTGTGGTGTATTGATTGTGGTACTGTGTGTGTGTGTTGCATAAATTGCCTCTTTAGATAAGCCTGCCTGCTCTCTGCCAAGCTACCAGAGGCTGAGCACAGGTTATCTCATTTGTGTATCTAGCTTACCCTGACTAGAGTGGTGGGTTCTGCCTGGCTTGGGTGTATACCTTAGCCAACCAGAAACCCCATTTCTAACGGTCTGTATTATGGTATGGTTGCAGGGGCAAAGCATTCTCTAATGTGCATGCAATTGGGAATCGGGGAGGCGACAGCGTGATCCATATTACCAAAAGAGGCCACAAAAGTGGTCTCTTCTGTAATACCTAAGATCCCTGGGGGGAACTTGGAAATGGTATAAGTCAACACTGTTGTGGCGCCTCCTGACAACTTTCAGCTACCCTCTATAAATGACCTAGTGGATTCCTGACAAGCATAAATAGAGCTACTTTCTGCTGTAAATGCAGGATTAATACCATAACGGCTTAGCGAGTCAGAGTTTGAGGCTGGGGACAAAGAGACCAAGAGTTGCTCAGTATAAATATAAGTCCAATCTTCCTGATGGTTTTAAGGTTGAGGGATTGTGAAGTGGCTTGAAATAATGCAGGTATGCCTAAGTGCCAGGACACTATGACTGGAGATGAATACAGGACAAAAATAGGTATTTGAGCGAGCTAAAGAGCGTGTCTCTGGTGGACTGATGTTTTCCACAGGGAATGTCCTCCACGTAAGCCAGGAACAAACATATCAGGGCTGCTCTTCTGTATTGTAAAATCACTGCAGCACGTTGTGTGTTTGAGCAGCTTTATTTAATTGGTACTTGGTGTCATTTGCCATACATGTCTTGCTGATGCCTGGCCTGAGCCATTCTTCTTTGGTGAGATTTAGTGAGTGTTAAACAAGAGGCAAAGTTCCTTGTTGTATGTCGGGTGGATGTGGCCGCCATTTAACTCACACAAATGATACAAATATTTCTCAGAAACGGTAACGACTATTTTCTAGATTAGAGAAGATTGTATTTTCATTGCTCGAATGCTTAAAGAATGTGATTAAAACAGACATTTCAATGGCCAAAATCCAGTGTCTCTGGGAGGACTGATGTGTTTTTCAGGGAGCTCTCACCTCCTAAATCTGGAGAATTCCAAAAGCCAAAACAATTCACCCACAAAAAAGTACGAAATTAGAGTGGGTGGAGGAGCCAGGGCAGGGCCATCCCATTTAAAAAACAAAGCAAAAGAGTAAACCCTTTCTAACCTCCACCAAAAAGCATGAAAAGAAGTTTGCCACGACAAAAAAGTTAATGCAACATCAACATTTTCCCACTAATATTTTAACTACTGGTCAATTGTAGACAGCATAAAAAAAGACTCTACTTTATCTAGTGACAGCATTGAACTTACAAACCCGAAAAAGGGTTTTAAGAGTAGATATAAATATGTCTTTTGAACGAGGCAAGCAAAATCAAAATACTGCATTTATGATGTAAAATATCATAGATCAATTAGAAAACAGTTACTGCAGAACGAGCAACGGGGTGGGGAGGGGGAAGTTTGACGCTGGGAGGGTTAGCGTAAAGCACTACTGCTAAACAAAACCAGTCCCCAGCACTGCTACTTTTGTTACTGGGGGCAGATATTGCAGCATCGCTGCAAAAATGGCCCTCACCGCTCCAAAACCGGCCCCTACCCTTCCAGCCTCCCTGGCAAACGCCCGCTGCGGCCAGTCAGTCCCTGATTGCCAATATTGAACCATGACATATAAATGCTTCCTCAACTATTTAACTATATCCATGGACCACATCAAATAAGAGTAAATACATTGCACAAATATCTGACAGGTAGAAAATGCCTTTCCATAATCATCCTGAAGCCTTGAAAAAAAATGTTGCTACCATGATATGCCCGAAAGGTCAGTACAGTGGCCCTTCTAAATAGAAGTTTTATTTTCATTCGGCACAGGTAAGAAGTATGGCAAGTAATGTGTTTAAGATTTGTTGCAATAACATATTTGTTGATGACTACGTTGCTATTAATTATTATTCAGGGACTGTGGGATGAAAATGGCTGGCAGTCAAGCTGTTGGTTATTAAGCCACATTCTGATGTACCCTCAGTGTGGATCTTGGAAATAACAGCTTGGCCATGAATCATAGGACTGATAAAATGCACAATTCAAAAGATACGATTAAATAAACACATTAATTAGGCATAGATCCCGTGTCATCTGGAACTGCTGTGGGAGGTAAAGACTGCTTTGAGGAAATACTAAATGTTTTTAGACTCCAGAAGATCTGGAACTTTGCCACCGTCGTTAAGAGAAGCTGACATCACTTTCTTGTCCAAGCTGTTAAATCTCCTCTACCTGTTCAGTCTAAATTTCAAGAGCCTTGTTGAATAAAGCAGTTAAACTGCTGGTCAGGACGCTGCCCTGCCTTACTGAAGGACATGTTCATTGTTTAATTCAGAAGGATTAGTCTTCATTTCTCAAAGGAAGATCGATGGCTTATATTTGAAAAGTAGTGTAAAAGGCTTTACAAAAACAAAGATACTAGACTGGCAATTTTGGTGCAAGTAACCTGAGAAATCCTGAAATGAACAGTTATTCTGTAGATTTTGGTCCAGGAATTCTTTTACGAATTGAACTGCCTTGTACAAAGCAAAAACCAAATAAAAGCAGGAAATTGCACATATAGCAAAATCCATATTATAAATGTTTTTTTATTTCTGCTCTAAAGAGCGAGAGACCATTTATGGCACAAAATTAAACAAAGTACAAAAATGCAGCTTTACATAGCTGACTTGGGGGCATATCATCAAGGCCATGCGATAATTATCGCTCAGCGCTTTTAGCGCGAGGATAATTATCGCCGGCCAACTCTGAATTTTATCGCGGAGATAGCGTGCTATAAGCAACGCTTATCTCCAAAGCGATAAGATTCAGAGCGCAAGCTGCCAATTGTGCGATTATCGCTGGAAATACAGCGATAATGGCACAAGGTTTGGCGATAGCTTGCTGATAGGGCAAGACATACTTAGCCATGATATCCACCTTACATAGGATATCATGGCTAAGTCAGTCTTGAAGCAGGCGTAAGGAAAGTAGCGATAACTGTGGTTATCGCTACTTTTCTTATCGCTCTGCTTGTTTGCGTGCAGCTTGATAATTGGAGAAATGTCGGTTAGCTGACATTTCTCCAGTTATTTTAGCACGGAACGCCCACTTTGCATCTCATTAGAGATGCAAAGATGGGCGTTGGGGAAAGAGGCGATAATGCAAGGATTCACGCGATAGCGTGACCTTGCTGATTAGGAGATAAAATTATCGCCGCTTTCCGTCAGAAAACGGACGCTAAAGCGGCGATAATTTTATCTCCGGGGTTTGATGATATGCCCCTTAGTGTTTGTGCGTGTGTATTTTTTTTCGCCATTAACAATGAGCAGAATGTATTTTCACGCTCAATTACACATGTACATACTGATATAGTACTGTTGCTTTTGAAAGACATTCTCTATGATGTACAGAAATGTGTTTGTCTGATTGCTGTTAACTAGGCCTCAGTTAGATATAAACGCCATCTTGTCCAAGATGGAAGTCATCTTTGTCACTCATATCCTTCCCATGCCCATCTCACTGCTGGTTGTTTCTGCAGCATGTAGTAACGTAGATTAATATTTGTTCATTTCCATTGTCGTCGTTCCTGCTGATTTCGATGAACTTACTCAACTCATTTATGAAACTGTGACCATTCCTTTAAGGACTTTCCACTAGATCACTATTCCCTATTCACAGCGGTGGGCGCCATAAACGAAGGGTGGTGGGGCGGGTGGTCGTGCCTGGGGGGAAATACAATATAAACAAAAATAAAACTTACCTTTTGCTGCCGGCCGCTCCAGTGTCGCCTCTCATCACGCCGCCTCTCCTCTTCCTGCCTGCTGGTCCCAGCAGCCCCTGGGACAGACTCCCCATCCAATCCCCGCACTGGGGTCTGTGGAGTTTCTCCAGCCTGGCTGCTCAATGCTGCTGCGCTGGAGCAAACCTAAGTGCGAATGTGTGTTTTGGTCGGCATGAGACGGCCGGCCAAAACACAAATGCGCACTTACGGAGTGGAGTGCATGTAGCACTCTCCTCCCCTTCCATGCCTCGGCCCGCCCCTCTCAACACCGCTGGCTAAGAGCTGGCAAATGTAAATTAAAACGATGTAAGAACATCGTTTTAATTTACATTTGCTGGCTCTGAGCCAGGCAGTGGGGCTACGCTCCTCCGCCATTGCGGAGGAGCCACCACTTCCTATTCATTCATATAATACGCTATTGATCATGTATCTAGTTTGTTTTAGCATCTCCAGATAACATTAGCACAGAGGGGGCAGAATAATTATTCACTGTAGTGGGATGGTATTTAGGTGTTAAGACAATATGATGTTGCTGTGCTCTGATTTGCTTTTGAAATATTTATACATTTGTTCCCACCACAGTTCAATTCTGTTGATTTCATATGCGAAAATAATACTGAAAAAACCCATGATTTTAGGGGTGAGCTATAAGACTTTCCTCTTCTACTAGGGATGCTATCCATTACTCCCCTGATTTTGCTGCCCATTTAAGACTTAAAATAATTTCTGATTTTGCATTCCTTTGTATTGCCTTTTTCAATAAGAGCTTTTATGGCATTGACTTTGTACCGTCTTACTTTTGAATTTTGTAATAAAACCCTTTAACCTTTCCATTGATCTATAACTCAGTTACTGAGTGTGCCCATTAACTTTTTGATTATTTTCCTGAAAGTTTGATGCATTGAGAGGTGCCTTAATGCGGGGATATCCTGCCTCATTAAAGTGAGGTTCTACACAGTCTCTGATTCAGTAAAAGTGGGCATTTTGATTGAGGTGAATTTTGGGGTATCTACAATTGTGAGGTAGTCCGCACCCCCATTGGTACTCTGCATTGAACCTTTACTATGCCAGAAGTTTTTTGTGTCTTAAAAAGTAGACAAAGGAGAACTGTGATTACTCAGCACTGATATTTACTGTATTTCAATACTTTCCGCCTTCTGATGCATAGATCCGCTCTCACGCTGGGATACCAATGTTCTGTGAAAATATGTGGGGTGAGTTTATTTATCTCAACCAGACTCCTGGTGGGAGTGCATTGGCATATTAATGCCCTCCATTTATGAAAAAATGTAATGTGTTCAACATATCTAAAAAATAAATTAGTATGTCCCTGAATAAAAGGCACGCTTATAGAGCACTTTCTGCCTCTCTCTTTTTCATGAGCTTAAAAGCAAAGAAGATATGAAAAAAGTTGGAAGTTATTGGACTGTAGCACAATGAATGTGGCTTAAAAAACACTGGGTGCCATTAAGGAGATCTAATTGTGTTCTACCACAATATTGATTTTTAATATAAATCTAAAAGAATACAGACTCCAGAATATTGACTACCATTATATTGTGAAGGTAAGTATAAGAAAGTAAGCTTTACTATTCTTAACTCCACATTTACTTACCTTTTCATAATACATTTCCAAGCAGTTCTTGATTTCTTGTAATTAGCTTGACTTAATTGCAAGATCTTTCAGCTAATGGCTTACAAATAGTCACAAAAACAGTTTTTTAAAATATCTCTTTAGCAGGAATATATTTTTCAATGTGCAATCAGGATCTTGGAAAATTTGAAAAAAACATCTCATGTAAGTGCTTTTGGAAGGAGGGTGGTTGGCAGATGGTTGATCCAGCTGTCCATCCTGCATGTCTTCACTGTGGTTTTGTGGGTTTTGGCCGTGTCTGAGTGGTCCCTAATCTTAATAGCCACATGAACATTACACCCAGGCGCCATTTGCTCTCAAGGTAATATCCCCTCTGATGCTGGCTTGTAGCAGTTTTACAATGTTTTAGGGGTGCTCCCCCATAAAAAGTCTAGTGGTGATGTATTGCGGAGAGAGGAAGGAGGGTGAAATAAATGTAATTAGACATTTTGGTTAAATAAATAGCCATGCAATTAACTAATGGGTAACCTTGCAATTTGTCTTGTGGGTATTTTGCCTAGCAGGCATACCGTTCAGGGTCTTTAAAAAGATATGAAAACGCTTCATTCTATTCTGCATGCTCAATTGCTACGCTCCCTAACACTCACTCTAACATACCACCTTAAGAATCAAGGCTTTATTTGTTGTTGTGCTGTTCTTTCCACCACTACCAAATCCTCTCTTTGCCCAGATTAATTTGATTTTGACATCTTGGAGAAATCCTACCAAGGACTATGGACGACTTCTGCAGTGGTGGCAAAACTCAAAAACATCCTTTTACTTACACCTCATTCCCAATGGAATTGATTGAATCTCATTACTTTTTTGTTACTGAATACGCCCTGCATCCTTTGGTAGCTCTTCTTTGTCCGCCCTTAAATCTACTACAAGAGTTAAGTGTGACTTCAAAGAGAAAATTAGCCCAAAGCAAATAATCTTTGAAGAAGAGCCGGTCTTTGATTTTACCACGTATGGTAGATGGTCATATCTCCCTGAAACGTTTTACTGACAAGGTGAACTCTCTAGCTGATAAAAGTGGTATATTAATCAGCAGCTCTGTTAAGATCATTGGGTAACTATTCTGGTAGTTTCATTTATAAGGTTCTCTCTGCACTAGGGAGGGAACACTTTCTCCTTAAATAGAGAGAGGGCAGAAAGGCACACTCATTGTTTAATCAACAGCAAGCATGGCTAGTGCGCAACCCTGACCCTGACACCCCTATGTGAGCAGTTCACAGTGTTTTCCAATGTTTAAACGACTTTGCAAAACCTTTATTATGAATTTTATCCCATTGAACTGATTGCTCAGTACATAACAGAATTCAATAGGAACTATGCACTATAATTTGGGACCTGACAGATGGGGTAGAAATGGTTTACCACCAACTTCAGTGGCAAAGGTTACCCTCCCTTAAATCTGAAAAAAAGTGAAAATATGAAGAGAGTGCATAAAGGAACAAAATTGGTTATCCTGTGTTTGGTGTGAATTTCCTTTAAGAACCCATGTCAGTTATATCACTGAGTGTTTGACAAAGTGACCCAATGCCTAAGTGAGTTAAAAGTGTATCATCAACATCTGATTTAGGTCACACAAATTAATCCTATCAATGTTGGTAAACCGAATACCGTTAAATTGGCTAATATTAACCCCAGCTATTATTAATGCTTAGACCCTGGATGCCTTTCCCTCAACTGTTGCTGCGCCTCACACCACAGTAGGAGCTTTCACTTGCACCCAATGCTGGTTCTCCAGCGCCACCACCCATGTCCCATGCAAATGCTAAAAATTCCCTGAACACCCTCTCCCACCACACACGCCACACAAGCACCACCAACGCCTACACCCCCACCCTCCACCAGATGCCACAGCAAACCTACCTGTCAACACCCACTCACATGTATGCTTCTCAAGACACAATCACTCAGCAAACACACAACCGAAATATGGGACTGGTGAGCAGCGAAGCACTGGACATCCTCTTCATCACAGAGACCTGGCTCCAACCCTTCATTGGCTCCCGACATCGCCACAGCAATCCCAGTGGCCTACAAGATCACTCGACAGGGCTGCCTTCACAAGCCAGGAGGAGGAATCGCTATCATCTACAAGGAATCCATCAAATGCACAATATCCACAGAGAACGCCAACCCATTCATGGAAAACCTGTACTTCAAGCTGCAAATCTCCCAAAACTTTACCCAGAATGGAAACCTCACTTACAGACCATAAGCCACCTTTACCAACCTCCTCACTTACTTCGTCGCACCACTCACCATCGACTCCAGAGCCTACATTCTACCCGGTAACCTCAACTTTCACCTGGAAGACTGAAATGACACCTGCTCCATCCACAACACGCCTCGAAAGCTTAAGCAACGTTGGACTCACTCAGCTCATCTCAGAACCAACACACACTGCAGGACACACACTTGACCCTATCTTCACCACAAGCGTCAGCATCAAATACAACTCCACCACATCGCTCACATGGATGGACCACTCCATCATCCACTTCCAAATCAACACACCTCAAGTGAACACCTGTACCAGGTTCAGCATTCCAAGTTGCAGCTGGTGTAAAATCACAGAAGTAAAATGGCTGAGCACAAATCCACCTAGCTCCACATTCAACCTCAACAAGGACATCAACAACTTCAACAACTGGATCATGAACTGTGTGGACTCCCTCGCACCCATCAAACCCAACAATCATAGTAGATCAGACAAGTAGGCCAGCTGGAATTCAGAAGACCTCAGAGATTCCAAATGGCACTGTAAACAGCTAGAAAGGAAATGGAGAGCCAGCCACGACACTACCAACAGAACTACCTAGAAGGGTGCACTCAGCCACTATCACCAGCAAATAAGAGACACCAAGAAAAAAGCACTAGCGAACTGCATCGAAGGAAGCTGCAACAGCTGCTAGGAGATCTTCTCGATCATCAAGGATTTCACCTCGTTCTCAGCCATTGTCAACATCGCTGCCTCCCAACAACTCTGTGACAACTTATCCAACTTCATCCATAGCAAATCGCAAACATCTACAGCAACTTTGCACACCAACTCAACCAGGGAGAACTCATCTCTAACCTACTCACCACCAACCAAGACGGCCACATGACCAAATAGACAACCCTCACCAGAAATCACACAGCAGCAATCATGCAGACCATGAACTCAGGGGCCCCAACGGACCCATACCCCCACCAAATCTACAAACTTTGAACATCATCAATCAGCATCACCCTGACCCACATCATCAACACCTCCATCACGTGTGCCACTTTCCAGGATGAATGGAAACTTGCAGAAATCAACACCCTCCTCAAGAATGACAGCTGACCTGAATCAACTGAGCAACTTCTGACCCATTTCCCTGCTCCCCTATCCAGCCAAAGTGATTGAGAAGGCCATCAACAAGCAACTCACAACATACCTCGAACTTTACCATCTACTAGACAACACTCAATCAGGATTCAGAAAGAACCACAGCCCCGAAACAGCACTCATCGCGGCCACCAATGACATATGAATCCTGGGCCAAGAAGAAACAGCGACCTTGCCCTCTCTCCAGCCTTCGACACTGTCTCCCAAAACACCCTCATCAGAAGACTCCATGAGATTGGCATACAAGTATTCACTCTCAAATGGATCTGTTCCTTCCTCATGGGAATAACCCAAAGGGTCAGGCTGCCACCCTTCACATCAGAGACCAAGAAACTGATATGCGGAGTCCTACATGGATTGTCCCTCAACCTCGCCCTTTTTCAACATATATATGAAACCACTCACCAATATCATCCAATCACGCGACATCACCGTCATCTCCTATGCCAATGACATCCAACTCATTCTCTCCCTGAGGGACAAGACAACCACCACCAGAACCAATTTCACCGACTGCATGACCATGGTAGCAGACTGGATGCGAACCAACTGCCAGAGGCTCAACCCCTACAAGACAGACGTACTGGTCTTCGATAACATGACTCCCCTCATGGGACTTCACCTGGTGGCTGTCGGAGCCAACACCCACACACCTCACAAGAAATCTAGGAATCATCCTAGATGAAAAGCTCAACATGATGGCTCAAGTAAACGCAGTGTGCACCTACTGCTTCCATATCCTACGCATGCTATGAAAGATCTTCAAATGGTTGCCTCAGAACAACAGAAGGACTGTCACACAAGCACTCATCACTAGCAGGCTGGACTACGGCAACACTCTCTATGCCAGAATCTCCAAACAACTCCTACACAGACTCCAGACCATCCATAACACCACTGCAAGACTCATACTCGACCTCCCACACTGAACCACATCACACCACACCTCAGGAAGCTTCATTGGCTCCCCATTCACAAGCACAGCCAATTCAAACTTCTCACGCACACATACAAAGCCCCACACAACACAGGATCAAAATACCTGAACAACTGCATACATTTTCATCAACCCACCAGACACTTATACTCTGCCTCACTCTCAATTGCACACACTTTTCGCATCCGCAAAAGCAAAATTGGGGGTAGCTCATTCTCCTACATCGCACCCAAGACATGGAACAACCTGCTGCAACACATC
Source organism: Calotriton arnoldi (assembly GCA_963921515.1). NCBI lineage: Eukaryota > Metazoa > Chordata > Amphibia > Caudata > Salamandridae > Calotriton > Calotriton arnoldi. The sequence goes on from CAWUFW010000737.1 coordinate 3,107,763, forward strand.
AGAGCCTCCTCCTCACTTCTGGAGTTCCTCTACATAGTAATTGGCCCCCAGGGATGTGGTCCCTAGGGCCCATTTGGGCTCAGGGAGAGGGGCCACACACCCCCTTCCCCAAAATGAAATTGTTAGACCCCAGGTTATGTGCTCCCTTGGTCCCAGACAGGCTTAGGGAGGGGGACCACACCCCCCCTCCCTATTGTTATGAATTTTGGCACCTGAGGAATGGGGTCCTCTGGGCCTATTAAAGCTCGGGGAAGGCGGCCGTGTGCACCCCTTCCCTGTTATTGTTCATTTCAGTCCTTGTGAACAAGGCAGGTTGTCTGCTAAAACACATCGGGTGGTGTTTACGGTCCCTGTATGGTCTGTTTACTTAAAGGATCTTACAGAGCAACCACAGACTGTGTGTCTTTCCTTGATTGCTGGGAAAAGATCTGTTGGAATTTGATCAGATTTCACAACCGGACCCGCACCACTGCCGGAGGGCCAGGGTGTTGTGAGGACACTGTGTCCTCATTTATTCATGGCCAAAGGCCACGCTTGGCGGCAGGTTGGCATTAGTTATAAAATATTACTTTACGTTCAATAAAAACGAGAAATTCACTGAAAAAAAAACAACAAAGATTACAGTGACGTTATAGTTAGGTGAAAATTTCAGTGGCAATGTAATGTTTTAAATGTACAAAAAAACACAGAAATTCACCAGTTATAGTTATCCATAGTAACTATAAATCGTGCCCCAAGCTAACTGTAACTCATGCCCCGCCATGCTCAATCTTGACATCAATGATGTCATTTCAATTGTTGCAGTGATGTTATCAGTGACGTCATAGAACATATCATGAGTGATGTAATATGTGGGATAATTAGTAGCGCATGGCGAGGGCACAAGTTATATATAGCTTTGGGCACAAATCAAAGTAAGTTAAGTTAACAAACTTTTTTATCAGCTCCGAGGTTAACTGAACACCATTGTAAGTTAAGATCTCTTCAGGCACATCTTTGCGATTAAAGATGCTCTTGAAAAATCTGATAACGTTCTATGTAGCAGGCTCAGAGTCTCCTTACTCCGCTACCACCGTAGACAGGTGATTTACCTTTGCTATCATATATTTAACATGGTTTGGTAAGATATGAATCGGCCTGATGAAATCTACCCCAACTCTTTCCCGAACTGTACTAGGACATGGAACTGTGCTGCATTTGGTACAGCTGTGATCAAATCTTTGTCACTGAAATTACTTAAGGATCATTCCTTCAAAAGACTATCCATGTTACCATCCATACTGGGCAAACAAAAGCAGTCCTTAACTCTGCCTTTGGTTACACTCATACCCAAATGTCCTGAGTTACCAAGCTCAAGAATTCTACGTCTAAAGTTACTAGGAGGAATCAATTTAATGCCAAGGACCAACAAGCCCATTTTCAGCTAAATGTCATCTGCCAGCTTACAGAACAGTTGTGAGTCACTGACCAAAGTCGTCTTCTTAGGCCAGCTATCAGAAATAAGCCTGATCACCTCTTTACGTACCCCCATCCTTGCATGCTTCACATCCATATCCGAACACAAAACTGACTGACTAACTAGAGCAATCATGCATTTCTCAACATCATAATCTATTTCTTCTGAAAGGCAATCAACAGGAGATGGCAACCTGGACAAACAACCCATCCTTAGGTTCTTGCGCCCTGCAATGTATTCTACTTTAAAGTTAAACTCCAATAATTTTGTGGAAAGCCTGGCCAATATTGTGGTTGCTTTCCTAAACTTACCCATGTAAGTTGTCAATTAGAGATCAATGGTCAATCTCTGGAACAAATGATCTTCCACACAAATAAGATTTGAATTTATGAATCCCGCACACACAGGCCAACATCTCTTTTTCTATAACTGAATATCTACGCTTAACCTCTTTTAGAGTTCTCATAGCAAACCAATAGTCATTTTATTAATTCCATCCCATTGGGATAACTCCGCTTCGCACCCATGGTGGCTAGCATCCACAGCGGCAACCGTTCTCCTTTAACAAAAGATTGAAGAGTGGGCACTGTATATATAAACCTTTTAATTTTCAAATATTGCCTGGCACAAATCTGGCCATTCAAACACATTATTTCTCTTTAGTAGAGGTCAGCAACATTCATTCATATCAGAATAGTCGCTTAGAAAGTTTGGGAGATGGTGCGATGCCTGGTTTGGGTTTAGCGCCATCAGCAGTAAGCATGTGGCCCAGGTACTCCCCCTCCCTAGCTTTGAATAATGCATTTGTCTTTACTTAGTATAATGCCTTTTTTAATAAGATTGAGAAAACCTTGTCCACTGCTGCATCATGTTCAGACTCTGTAAAAATGAAGATGTCGACCTGGAATGTGACAACATAGGTCAAATCTTGAACATGGATGATATCAGTAATAAGAAGACTGCCGCAGAGGAGGCCAGGCCAAATGGCATGCAACAAAACTGGAACATACCATCTGGAGTTACAAAAGCATTCAAACTGCGAGACTCCTTGTCCAGCTCTACTTGATGGTTTGTTGCTGGTAGACCCAGTTGTGTAAACCATTTGACCTGCCGCACAGTTGAAATAAGGTCTACAGTACGTGGAAGAAGGCAACTCACCACCCAAATGGCATTATTTAGGCATTTTAAATCAATACATAGATGCAGTTTGCCTGTTTTATTTGCCAAGAAAATCAACTAAAGCCATAACGTAGCACCTACTAGTTCAATTATGCCTTCCTCTAGCCCGCCTTGCAGGATTTTCATAACTTTACACCCAATGCTATGTGGCACATTTGTTAGCTTATGCTTGACAGGGCTGGTATGACTCTTTATTTTAATGGTGTTCACAAAAGCCTTTACCCTACTCAATTTTTCCTTAAACACTTTGCTATACCACAAAAGCAAAAAGGAAACAGGGCATTTCTCACCAGGTATAATTATCATTCCAAAATCCACTTGATGGCACCATCCCATGACATTTATTCCTTTCTTCACAACATAGATTTTCCCCCTTTGTTCCTTTTCTTTACACTTTATATCTTTTCAGAAGTATCCTAACAGTTCAAGCCTACTCCCCTCGAACACTTTGTACTTGTCCATTGAGATGATGGTGATTCTGGCAGCGGAATCAAGAAGCAGATTAATATTCCACCTTTGATACTAACATTGAATGGGCCGCACAAGTTCATTTAATAGTTGTTCCACTTCCTCACCTTGGTTTTTCCAAACAGTGTCAAAGACACTCCTCACACTCATAGCCTGCACACTTTGCTGAAGGGGCCTTACCTATTGCACCTTGATTGGTAGCAGGGCAGTTGCTAGTACTTGAAACATGTGATGACGATCTTCATCTGTAACACAGTACTTTACCCATGTTTTTGATTGCTTGCTTGGGTTGTGTTGTTTTCTGACTCTGTTGACTGAGAGAGGAAACAACTGTGGCAGTAGAAGCTGTGAGAATGAGTTGAGTTAAAAATTTGACATGTTCCTGTGAATGTCTCTATTCCACTTAATATGTCAACAGTTCCATCCTGAGAAATATTTCTGCAAACAGGTATACGCTCTTGTTTTTTTAAAAATTTGCACCTGGCAATTAATTAGTTGAGAATTAGTTGACATCTGAATGCCACGAATTCTCAGGAGGATGCCAAAATCTTCAAAGCAGTCCACTGACTCATTGGGCCCTTGTGCCCTGGTGAAAAAAAGTTTGCTTTTACTCTCAAAATATATTTTCATTTATTTTATGGCAATTTGGTATTCATCAGGTAATCATCCTGGGCCTGAGTATAGTCAGGCAAATGATCACATAAATTCTGCCCCTGAGCACCAAGGTAATAATACAAGTGATTTATTTTCCTAGCAGGTTTTAATTTGTGATCATCAACAGCACCTATATAAGCATTGAAAGATCTAAACTTCACCTGTAGAAAAGCAGTTGGACAGGGTAATGGACTGACTTGTAAAACTGGCACAACAAAACGCATTGTAAAACTCTCTAGTGGATACAAGACTAGATGTAGAAAACCTAGTTGCAAGCAGGGAATTACAATGAGACAGGGTAAATAAAATCCATTAGAAGAAAAAACATTTGACACATTCACAGTCACAGTCAGTTTTTGAAAATCACCCGTTGGCAATACGCTTGGCATGTCTATCGGCACGAAGACTTTATTTTGAAAGTAACCTGTTAATGATACACTTGGTGTGTGTATCGACAAAAGTGTTACATTTCCATTCCCAGGCATGTGAATCAGCAAGACAGAACCCCAAAAATTATTTTGCAAGGCTAATAGATGACGTCGTCTGGTGTAATGTCAGGTTGCTGTAGCAACGTGGGACACGCACTGGTGCTATCGCATGCATAGTATGACAAGATCCAGTAGCATGCCCACATGCTGTGGTTTCCAGTACAGCACACCAAAATGTCAACTTTGTGAGGAGGGGGAAGGGCAGCAGTGACACCTGACGCTCAGAAGCTGGTTGGTGCTCTAAAGTCGCAATGCCGGACCAGGGGGGAAGTGAGGGCCGCCAACCAGTCTTCCCCTGGGGTGGTTTGTACGGGGCCACAGGACAGGGTGAGAATAGGCTAGATTAGGGGGAAGGGGCGGTGTTAAGGTTGCTATATAGGCGGCGGGTGAGGCATATCCGGCCTCTTCCCACGCCAAGCACCACCAGGGCAGGGAGGAACTTCTTTAGGTCAGGGGATTGTTAGTAGTAGAGGTTTCGGTTTTACCTGCAGTTTCCTGGGCATGGCGTTAGCAGAGCAGGCATGGCGTCTCCTGATGGTGAGGTGGTCTGGGCGGGTTTGCTGATGCTGGGGGTGGCGGGGAGGGTGGATTTACTCAGACCTGGTGTTCTTGACCAGACCTGGGTAGACATGTGACGTCGGATGCGTTCCGCGCAGGGTGGGGTTGCTGCGGCGGTAGCAGCTTGCATGACAGACAGGGCGTGGCAGGAGCGCGCCGCGTGCTCCTGCCATAACCAAGCATGATGGCAGGTGGTGGAGCCTCCCTGCTCGTCTCCCCTTCACGGGGTAGGGCGAGCCTAGTAGTGTGAGTGGGGAGGTGGGGCCTGTCTCATCAGAGGTCGCGCGGACATGCATTCCTCCTTCCTGTACTGGCCATGTGAATGCAGGGGGGGCTGGGCCCTTGAATCTATCATCAAGGCCCCCCCGGAAGTTCAGTTGATTACGGGGCCGGACCTTCAGGCCCAGGCCTCAAGAAGTCCAAGTTAGTTGGTGCTGGGCACAGGAAGAGGGGCAGGGGGGCCTCATCTGAACAGCACGGAGACACAGTTGCCCCTGGGGACCTTGAGGGGCCTGGGCCACCAAGTTCGTACAGCACAGCAAGTAACAGGAAGTGGATTAGGAGGCACGCATTAGAGAACAGTGCCTGCTAGTACAGGAAACGGAAGAACGTTGGGCCAACATGTGTGAAGCCAGGGAGAGGGCAGCGACCCTACCCCTGGTGGACGATGAGTCACCGCGGGCAATTACACAGGTCGAGGCACACAGGCAGTTGGGCCTGAGACAGAAAAGTCAGTGGGTTTGGGTTCCTGAGGAACGGGATCAAGGGGCTCGTGGTGGGGGAGCTCATGCGGCTCATGGGCCTGGTGGTGTGAGGGACAGCCTGGTGGGGGAAGGAAGCACAAGCCCAGCATTTGAGGATGGGAGATAGAGATGCCAGCTAGGCGCACCACGGCCCCTGGACGCTGGCCGGAAGCAGCAGGTGTGTCCTCGGCAGCCTGCCCTCGAGGGCACACGCACAAGGAGTTCAGCTAGAGCCCCGTTTGTCGGAACATGGTGTGCCAGTGCAGAGTCTGAAAGGAGTGGAGAGGGAGCCTGCTGGTGATGGGAATGTGGGTGATGTCCTTGACTATGGTGAGGAGAGTGATAAATGGGAGGTGGGGGAGTTGCGTGATAAGGAGGATGTGCCGGTGGGGAGGCCTCGGAGGAAGGAGAGGACAACAGGTGATGTTGGTGTGTTGCAGGGTTCTGCAGACAAGAAGAGCGCCAAGTTTAAAGGGCCCCGGAGCAACGGAGGATGGCGGATCGATAAGGCAGTTGGTGGAGCTGTATCAGCAGGTAAAGGCGATTGGTGGGCAGCATGAGACATTGAGGATTCTGGGGCGGAGATACGTCTTGTAAGTTGGTAGGTGATGGGGGTGGGGGTGGAGTGGTGGACGAGTCGATTGCCACGCTGCCGGACGCAGCTTTGGCCCCGGAGCTAGCCCGGGCAGGCAACAGGAAACAGGTGGTAGGTATGGGGGTCCAAACGGACGATAAAGATGACAAGGGAGGGGAGGACAGTAAGGAGGGAGATGAAGAAGACAAACATAAAAAGAGACTTCCTTACATGGGGCTGGTGATGCCACTGGGGTCCCATTTGTCAGAGAAAACCAAGAATAGGATCTAGAAACACAAAAATGATGATGTTTTCAAGCTTCTCCACAGGGAAATTTAAGCGAAGGAAGGGTCCAAAGAAGAGGAGTGGGAGCTGACTCTGAGGCTTCCAATAAATATGGAGAATTAGACCTCAGCCTTTTTTAATTATGCTAGCATATATTGTGAGCATCATTTGGATAGGGCTATTGCACTGTTGAAATATATGGACATTATTCGCAAGGCCCAGATGCATTTTGGGGGCTATACATAACTGAGCTACGACAAGGAGTTTAGGTCAAGGGTCAGCATTAACCCAGATGAGCCATAGGGGGTGATGGATTCAGAACTGTGGATGCAGTGGATGTCGTCGACTCAATCCTCAGCTTCCACGCATATGGCCAGCGGACTGCCCGTGACCTACTGGTCTTTTCAGCCCCGTCCCACTCGGCAGGGAGTGGGATATGTTCCAAATCCAGCAAGACCCACCACTGGGGCGTGCTGGAACTTCAACAAGGGTTTCTGTTCTCAACACCCTTGCAAATTTAAGCATGAGTGTTTCAAGTGCGGGGGCCACAACCACATCACGCAGTGTTTTACGCTCCCCAGCCCCGCGGAACAATGGAAGGCCTCTAGAGGTCGGGCCAGTCTGGATCTAAGGGCCCCTACCCCAATTAAGGTTGAGGCCTTGTTACCTTGGCTCTCTGTGTACCCTGACAGGAAGGTGGCGCTGCGATTGGAATGGGGATTTACGGAAGGATTTCGGGTGGGGTATCAGGGTTCCCGGGGGTGTCGGTGGGCAGACAATTTGAGGTCAGCTAAGGAACTCCCCCAGGTGGTAGCTGCGAAACTGGACAAGGAGGTGTCTGAGGGCAGAGTGGCTGGTCCATTTTTCGAGTGGCCCCTGCCGGACTTGATTATCTCTCCACTGGGGGTGGTGCCCAAGAAAGGGGTGGAGAAATATAGAATGATTCACCATTGGTCTTGGCCGGAGGGCGGATCTGTCAACGATTTCATTGCCGAGGAGGATACCAGAGTATTGTACGCCTCTGTAGACAATGCTATTCGCCTGGTACAGAAATGTGGGCGGGGGGCTGAAATGGCAAAGTGCGATGTCAAAACCGCCTTTCGCGTGCTGCCCATCCTTCAAACTGATTTCTCTCTACTTGGCATGCAATTTGGTGGTGCTATCTATGTGGATAAAGTACTGCCAATGGGGTGTGCCATTTCTTGTGCCCTGTTTGAACATTTCAGCACCTTTGTGCAGTGGGTTTTCAGCAAGAGCAGTGACCACCAGGAAGTGTCTCACTACCTGGACGAATTTCTGTTTGTTGGTAGGTAGGCTTCTGGGAGCTGTGCGCAGGCGCTGCAATTTTTGGAGTCTTTGGCCCAAGGCTTTGGTGTACCGTTGGCTCCTGATAAGACGGAAGGGCCTCGTGTGGTGTTGACATTCCTGGGAATTGAGCTGGACTGTGCATTGGGAGGCCCGTTTGCCAAGGGACAAGTTGGTGGAGATTCAGGGCTTTCTGACACATGTGATGGGGGAGAGGAAGACTGAATTGAGTGTGGTGCACAAGCTGCTCGGTTTCCTGAACTTTGCATGACGGGTGGTGAGAGCGAGGAGGACTTTTGAAGGCATCTCGGCATGGCCATGATAGAGTGTGGATTTGATTGGCAGTGCGTGCTGACTTGTGTGTTTGACAGACATTCCTGGATGAGTTCAACAGGGTGTCTTTGGATTTTTTGGAGGAGAACATTGTGTGGCAAGTCCAAATCATCTCTGATGCGCCTGGGGTCCTGGGTTTTGGCCTTTTTTGGGATGGAAGATGGTGTGTGGAATAGTGGCCATGATATTGGAAGGCCGAGGGCCGGAGTATTGTGTTCTTGGAATTTTTTCCACTGTTGGTAACATTGGCAGTTTGGGGCAGTGAATTTAGGAACAGGACGGTCCTCTTTCATGAGGACAATATGACAGTAGTGGACTTGGTGAACCAGCAGCGAGCAAGGGATTTGAGAGTGCTGAGACTGTTGCGCTTGCAGCTAAATGTGGTTTTCAGAGTGAAACATGTGCCGGGGCCAGCATTGATATAGCTGATTCCTTGTCTCGTTCGCAGTGGCAACGTTTCTGCCAGCTGGCATCAGCAGCGGAGGAGTTCAAGACACAGGTGCTGGCAGATTTCTGGGCCTGGGGGGAGTGAGAGTGGTGGGACTGGCCGAGAGGTCATTGGCAGAGTCCACCAGGAGGAGGAACAGACTGGCATGGAGTGAATTTGGGGAGTTCTCAGGTTTTACTTCGGAAAGGATGCGGCTGGAGAGTCAGGACACTGAGCAAGGAGTGTTGAGTTTTGTTTTGCATTAATAAAGGTTTGTCAACCACGACTATTTTGGGCAAGCTGGCTGGAATCTCTTTCTATGGAAAACTGTATTTGGGTTTTGACCCTGCTAAGGATGAGATTTTGGCCCAGGTTCTGAAAGGGTGGGGATGGGAGAGGGGTGTGGGGAAGCTGTCACATTTGAGCTGTTGTGGGATGTGTCGGCTATGCTACCTGTTTGTTACTATGATACGTTTGAGGTGGTGATTTTTTGCCTGTGTATGATCAGGATGGTTTTTGGGAATTTTGGGGTTTCTGAGCTTTTGAGTACCGCTCGCCGAGGGGGAGTGTTGTACAAAGAAGTTCGTTTTGAACAGAGGAGATTGGGTATTTGGCTGCGGCAGTCTAAGACTGATCAAGCGGACAGAGAGAGATGGGTGTGGCTGTGCGAGGGTGACAGGAGTGAGGTGTGTCCTGTCCGGGAATGGCGTGGTTTCCTTTGCAGTTGTTGCCTGACAGGTGTTTATCAGGAGTATTCTGCCATGCTGATGGCAATAGAGTTACTGCCGTTCAGTTGTTGGAAGTTGCGCATGGCCTTGCGCTGGCTGGGTAGAGATCCGTCCAAGTTTGGTATGCATTGTTTCCGCATAGGGGCAGCAATGGCGGCAGCATGGTTGGGGTGGTCCTGGGGGCGAATACGTCAGATTGGCAGGTGGAGGACGCAATGCTGTGAGCGTTATGTGTGAAAATAGTGGGGATGTTTTTCCCTGGGGAGGGGAAGGTGGGATGAGTTTCCGGACCTAATTGTCTCTTTTTTCTGCTATTGGCTGTGTGAGAGATCCAAGGACGACGAAGGACCAAGAAGGTTACCTGGATTGTTGGACATATCTTTGTGCACTGGGCAGCTAAGTATGGGGACCAACAAGTTTATGGACGAAATCTGGGCTTACGATGCAGCCACCACGGGGTGCTTTGGTGGGGTAAAGGGGGAATGCATTGGGGTGTCTTGTTACCTTGGCTGACTAAGTTGGTTCCGCAGAGGGGCTGGCTGGACATGCTCCTGATTCATCTAGGGGAAAATGTCTTGGTCTGAGTGTCAGGACTGTCTTTAATCCAACATATGCAGAGGGACTTGGAGGCAATCAAAAGGAACTTTTCTGGAACATGGAGGGGGCGTTGAAATATGCTGCAATCGATAAGGCCCAGAGGAAGCTGAACAGGCCAATGAGGGTTTTCTGTCAGGCTCATGACATCAAGGTGATAACGTATAGTGGGCTCAAAGAAGAGGAGGCAGGTCTTTTTAGACAGGATGAGGTGCACCTGTCGCACCTGGGAAATGCTTATTACCTGGTGAAAATGAAGGATGCCACATATCATATTGCTGAGAGGTGAAAGGTGCACATGTGTTTGGTGGGGCAAGAAACCGCCCTACAGGGTTTTCCTGGTTGGCAGTGTTTGCGGGAGTGGGGTGTCACATGCGGGCAGATCCACCCCTTGGGGGGGAGGAAGGGAGCACAGGTGACTAAAGGAGGTGCCCAGGATGCGACGAACAAGGGAAGGGTCTTCAAGGGAGGATGTTTGTAGGGCAAGTGAAGGAATGACTAGGTATATGGAACATGGTCAGTGAGTGAAAGGGGGAGGAATGAAGCAAAAGTTATGGACTATCTGGGGAAATGAAAGTGGGTGAGTGTGAATTATGTGGGGAGACTGTAACTGTCCAGTTATATGTCAAGATACATAATGTTGAAATATTGTTGATGCTAATAAAGTTTAATAAAATGTTAGCAACCCTGTCCAAATAAATGGCCTTTTACGCTAATACAACAAGGTGGAGAGGGGTTATTGCATGATGCCCGCCCCCGGGGGAATTGAGGGTTACCGACCAGTCTTCCCCCGGGGTGCTTTGTGCGGGGCCACAGGACAGGGTGGGGATAGGTTAAGTTAGGGGGAAGGGGCGGGTGTTAAGGGTGCTATATAGGTGTCGGGTGAATCATATCCAGCCTCTTCCGACGGCAAGCACCACCAGGGCAGGGAGGTAATTTTTGAGGACCTCCCACCCACCCTACAGATTGTAGAAGGTTATTGGCGGTGGTTGTTTCCCAGCGTTGCCAGTTTAGGGCAGGTTGCAGGGTGTAGGCAGTGTTTTGAGGGGGGGGAGGGGGGAGTCACATGCGGGCAGATCCACCCCTCTGGGAGAGGAAAGGAGCACAGATGGCTGAAGGAGGTGCGCGGGATGCGATGACCAAGGGAAGGGTCTTTAACAGAGGATGTTTGTAGTGCAAGTGAAGGAATGACTGGGTATATGGAACGAGGTCAGTGAGTTAAAGGAGGAGAAATGAAGCAAAGGATATGGACTATCTGGGGGAATTGAAAGTGGGTGAGTGTGAATGGTGCAGGGCGAATGGAACTGTACGGTTATATGTCAAGATGCATAATGTTGAACTATTGTTGATGTTAATAAAGTTAAATAGAATGTTAGCAACCCCGTCCTAATAAATGGCCTTTTACCCTAAAACGACAATGTGGAGTGTGGTTATTGCATGAGGAGAGGTTGATCGCAGCAAGCACCTCATGGAAGCTCAAGAGCCAGAAGAACACCAGTTAGCGACACCCAAAGCTTGATGCTGGTAAGCAGCCTTCCTATCATAAATACACAGCTGTTCGATGCTACACTCGCTACCAAGACCTTAAAATGCGTATGGCCGCAAAGTAAGACCAAGAAATGTCTTTATGAGGAAAGAGGCACTTTGTCCCCTGAACTCCCTACAGAGGCTGAATAGAAAATAATAAAAATAGCTAAAATGCTATAAGCAGTACAGTACTTTAAATGCTTATCAGTGTCCTAGCATGCTCATCACCACAAATGTCGTGTCTGCCTCTAATAATTTGCATCCAGAACAGATGATTTTCTTATTGGTTTATTCGAAAAATAAGTAAACTGCTTACACAAAGGGGGTCCAGGCTCAACTGTCAAGAGTCTGTAACCTACAGCATACAAAACTCTACATTCCAAGGTATGTTCCAGACACATACACAAAACTCAAGAATACCCCAAGAAGCGAGATGGGAATGCGTTTGCATTATGGCAAAAGATCGTTGAGCAGAAGATGACCAAGAATGCGCTGGGATTTCAAGATTGTATTTATTAAAAGTACTGATGGAGGATTTAGCAGGTTGGTCAGCTCCAGTGAACATATAGTTCTCGAGGTGCGGAGATGGGGGTTGATGTCAGTTTGGGATTCATGTTTCTGTTAATCTAAATCACTGTCCAAGGTATGTCCACATATCTCAAGAGCACAGTTTGAGAGGGAGCCCACATTTAGCAGGCGGTTTCAGAGCCTGCAATGCAGCAGCAGTATGTGTGTGGAAGAGGTAAGGTAAGCAATGTAAGGAAGTAGATAAAGTCGGAGTAGTATACTCTAAATGTTGTTGTAAAGGCTTACCTGAGGATTCTCCTGGTCCTGGACTTCAGAATGTGTCCATAACATATCCTTTTTCATTTTGCAGTGCTTTTGTCAAGGGTGTCAGCAGCATTTCTAGATGGAATATAAGTGCTGTTGGCTACTCATTTCCTAAAATGAGTTTTCTTGGAATTATTGGGCTTTTATTTATTCCTGACTTCTGGGTCTAAAACGGCAATAAGGACCCCGTTCTTAGACACAGCAATTGGATTTAAGGATATGACACCAAATGAGGTTTGACTATACTGGCTGTAATTTGAAGAAAGAGGATTTTATGGATGAATTTAGACCAGGCACAGTATTCCCAACTTCACAACGCAACTGCATTGTTTGACCTTGGGCAAACTTTGGCTAAGTTCTCTAATGTACACAATTTGAGAATGCTTAGAAATGTGTTTAACGAAGTCATTACATGCTACATAAAACGTACGACATGCATATCTACATGCACCAGGCACTTGTGCAGCCTAATTTTCAGATCACAAGAGTTACACTATATACTTAGCACTGCCACATTTATGGAGGAAAAATGTAAAAGTTATATCTGAAGGAAAGTAACATCCATTTCACCTTTTTAAGCTCACAGAGTTGAAAATACTTAGGAACTTTTGTAATTGCCTTTGATGAAGTCTGTTTGTGGTCTTGCTACAGACAGCTCCAGCTGTTTGTCAGGAGACAGCTTTGCGTGCCCCCACACATATTAGACACAATACAATGGGGTATAGTTAACAAAAGGCATCCCTACTAGCTTTGCCAGGGTCTCACCACCTTAATAAAAGCAGAAATATGTCATAATAAACCAGTGCAACACCACTATAATCACGAAGGATAGAACCATGTTACAATGACATTCCTTAAGCAATGTACTGCTGTTTGGATGCTTGGTACTTCTACTAGGTCCAGGATCCTCCACAGCACCACCTGCAAGATACCAAGACAGAGTGCCCTCCCTGCACCCTCAAGGTCCCACAACAACCTTTGTGGCAAGTGGCTTGCAGAGCACCTGGGACAGCAGAAGTCAGAGCCCCCGCATTCTGAAGACTGAGGCTTCCCAGGCCAGGTGCAATGTGGAAAGTTATTAGCACATGCAGAGTCGGTCCCCATCCTCTCCTCTCCCAGGAGCAGGTCTAATTGCTGGCAAACAGCCCGATTATGTGGGGAGCCCATTGATCCTCCTTCTAGCCAGCAGAGTAATTAACTTGGCCCAGCAGGGTGATTCAAAGGGCACAATCTAATTAGGAGATGAGTCAGAGAAAAATAATAAATCTTGAAGTATCGCAAGGAGTTCAGATATGGGAAAATGAATGTCAGATCTCCATTCAGAATAGTGATGTACCATAGATTTGGTGAATCAAGCTAGAATGACAAAACTGTACTTTGGTGCAGATTTTAGCCATATTGCACAATACAGTGAAGCACTCTACATACGTCACCAAAGCCTACAGCTGAACATGTACTATTAAATGCTCACTCATATCATAATGGCACAAACCCATGAAGGGTCCCTCTGCAACAGCCTGCTTGTGAGGAGGTACCAGACTGAGTTTGAAAGTAGTCGCCCACGTTCAGCCACCACACATGTGCAAACGTGTGAACATGTGTTCATGCACAAGCAAACCAAAGCGTCTTACCCTAGCTGTGAAGCAGCAGACATTATCTTAAAATGTGGACACAGGCGGTTAACACTCAGTCTGTTTCCACATGACTTACAATTAGTGAAATTCAGTTAGTGAAACCAACAGCAGAAGTCCATAAACCAGCTTGTTGATAATGTGAAAAATTCAAGGTGATTAAATGGGGGCAGAACAGACAATATAATGATAAGGACTTCCATTACAAAAAGGAAATCAGCAAAAGCAATCGAGGGGGCTGAGCTGCCAGACATTCTCCTATGGGGGACTGATACCAATATAAACACAAAGGAAAGATATATATTGTTTTTAGGTTTGAAATTTATACTCATTGTCCAGGCGTGCGGCATTAGACAACAAGAGAAGCATAAACGCTGACAAACCCCATGTGTTTTTAAAGCTTTATTAGTTCAATGAATAAACCTAATTTTAGGGTTACCAGTGGTGAGACTGAAGGTTTCAATGGCATTCTATGGAGGCTTCTCTCCCTCGAGCACATAGGAGAACTAGTCTCATGAAGAGAATTCTTCAGCTATTGACTGTACAGGTCCCTCTAAATTCCTGCTATATTTCGGGTAAATGTTGGGTTTTTATTTGTTACAAAGCACAAAGGTAACTAAATGTTAAGAAATAAAGGATAACGTCAATAAGGATCTGATTTAATTAGTCACATGTATTTGAAGTTCTATCCTTGCTGGATTAATTAATTACCAAGAGTTTCTTTGAAGGTAATACTTTTTTTAATGGGACAATAGATAGTACAGAGCCAGTTAGAGTCTAATTAGCAATAATGCAAAACTATAGAATCACATTCAACACTTTTATTTTTAAATAGATGTATTGTGTTAGTTCACTCGTAGGGGACATTTGTAAATTGTGTGTGGAAGCAGAGGTTACATTAACTATTTAAAGACTGATATCTTTTATTTTTATGAAAAACATAACTCACAGTCTTCTAATCTGCGAAATTTGTTTCCAAAGTATTTTTTAACTACTGAGTTAGTAATAAATTAAACCAGCTAGACAAACCATTGAAGAGTTTTGTTCTTCCCGACCAAATATTTCCAGCTTGGAAATTCATTTTATTCAATAACGTACTGATTTGAAATTCATTTTTCTGTGCAATTATATTTTTTTAATTCACCTACAGCAAGTAAATAGCACACTCGCCGAAGTGTGAGATGCCAATGGGGTTGTTCCATTTGAACATCTCCAGAGGGAGTATAAAATGCCGTCCACACAGTGGTTAAAGTATATACAGCTTCGACATGCCCTCACCCGCAGCATAGACCCGGATGAGGAAACTCAGGAGGATTCTCAATTGGAGAGAAGAATATTAGATGGACAGATTCGGCATAAATTGATATCAGTGACGTACAGCACGCTCCTTAAAAGCAGCTAGGAACATGACCAGGGGGAAATCGACGAGATGACTGGCAAGACCTGCTGAATTTCTTAGTCTAAGGGGCCATCAAAGCTAGCTTTAAATTAATTCAACTCAAAGTGCCCCACAGAACATATTACACTAGGGCATCGCTTCACAACATCTGGAAAGCCACGACCCCCTTGTGTCTTAGGAAGTGTGGCACCAACAGTATCTTTAATCATACATGGTGGTGTTGCCCTGCGATATGCCCATTTTAGGAACTGGTGTCCAAAGCACTGGAGGGAGCAGTAGGAGTGATCCTCGATTAATCGCCCCGGGGGGACCTGTTGGGCATGTGGGAGCCCTCAGACCTCACAAGGTACCAGAAGACCATAGTGAATATGAGATTTATGCTAGCCAAAAGAGAGATAGCAAAGAAGAGGGGATTTCCGAAATTGGGAAGAGGGTATGACATGTTGTAAAATCATTGAAAAAGAGGTCTATAGAGATAAAGGCTGTAAGAAGAAATACGAGAAGATCTGGGGGGCCTGGGATGCAGACATCATAGAGGATTAGCTGGTTTAATACCTTTTTATTCGCTGGAAACACACGGGGAGAGGAAGGGGGCAGATAGGGGAAACAACACACCATAGGAATGCCCTAAGATATGGTCTGTAAAGATAGACTCCAGCAGTTAACCCCAACACAAGGGGGAGGGAAGAGGATGGGGTGGGTGGGATGTACTTGCACTGTAATGAATGAATAATACTCTATTCATATAAGATTATGGTGTATACACACTCCAGATTTGTTATATATTAAAATAATAATAAAAAAAATCAAACAATACTTGGGCTACCTAGTGATAATGTTCGTTAATGTGAGCATGCCCTTACTCATCTGATACAAATGCCAAGGATAAAATATATCAGGAAAGAAAAAACAGGATGCAACCAAAGGCAAACTGAGTTCTTTCAAGTACGTGGGTGGATGTAGCAGATCATGAAATCGATGTGACAACAAGGATCTCTCAAACAAATCCAAAGGAGATCCCCAGCAATGCCAAATGCCAAAGAACCACCCACCCAGGTGGATTCAGCCTTGTGAACCCCACAGTACTGTTAGTATAGGTGCAGGACGCGTATCACTTCAATAAAACACTATAGTAAGTGGGAGAAAAAAACGACCTCTTGAACTATCTAGTCAAAGTTAAAAACCAAAAAGAGAAAACCTCCATTAGAGGATATTTTTGTAGAATTCTGCATTGCCTGGGTCACAGCAGAAACACAAACAACTACAACCACATCCATAGACCTTGACACCACTTCAGGGAAACATCTGGCTCAGCAGAATCAGACACTGGGAGCAGTCAGGAAAGAAAATCAAGGACTCATGAGGATCCCCACCCCCAATTATCAAAGGAGAGAGAGAAGACCCTCTCATCCAGAAACCACAATCACCCTTGCTTTATGCTCACAATTTTTTTGACATCAGCAGTAGAGAAAGAAATGCCTACCGTACCCTGTGTTACAAAGCATAAAACTGAGCGAGCAATCTGGCACTGACAGGTAATGCCCCCAGTGTATCTATGTCCTCAGCATTAAAAATCACCAATGAAACTGAGGTAGATCCCCACTACCTATACGGATGATGGTGTAAATTGCACTTGGGAACCTTCCAGTCTAAGGGCCTTATTATGACTTTGGCGGTGTGGGAGCAGGGCTGCCCCGCTCCCACAGTGCCAAAGCCAAAACAGACCGCCTGCCAGATTACAACTTTTTAAGTTGCTATTGGACAGTTCTTTGGCGTTCCCACGGCAGTGCCTTTGAAATTGGAACCACAACAGCAACGTCAAAGCATGTTCCTGCACGGACTGAAATGCACAATGTTGTGCATTTCGTTCCGTGCAGGAACATGGGGGTGCATGCAGACAGGGGGGCACACCATGTGCCGCCCTGCATGCACCCCATGGCGCAGAGGCACAAATGGGCCCTGCCAAGCATAATGCGGCCTCAGGACCGATGCGCCACCACCAGGGATCTCTGATCCCTAGTGACTGCGGTGGTCTCAGGGCGGCCCGACCGCCCTGGTCATAATAGGAATACCGCCACTGCCACACCTTTGTGAGTCTGGTGGTCCGTGGACCAACAGACTCGTAATAAGGCCCTAAGTCAGTGAAGTTCCATAGTGCCATGAACGAACTCAAGGCATCGACTTCGGCAACTTCAGACACTCTAGGCAGTGGATAACAGGCAACTCTCATTGTAAAATGAGAACTGCTTCTCCTGAACCCCAAATATGTGCAAACTCAGCAAAAATTGCACAAACAGACTCGAAATTTTGAGGCCACTTATTAATATCTGATTAAATTAATATATAATCATTGGTAATTTATTTAAAAAGTACAGGTCGAACCCTCCGGGCAGAAGGATCATGAGCGTCTGTTTGCAGTGACAGTAAACGGAAAGTATAGATTGGAATATGAGAGCCACATACTGAATGGTGCCATTCTATTAGTACCCTAGGAATATTTAGTTCACCTTAACCTTGGGCTCACCTGATAAAGGATTATATTTATTCACACCGTTTGCTTCATGCAGAGTCCAGCCGCACAATTAACAGAAATTGCCCAAGCTAATAGGTCTAGCATTAGCTGCCAGCCTTTTGATTTTGTCATTAGTTTTGCAAAGCTTTATTGTGGGAAAGCTGTTTGCCCCGCATCAATCAAATGAAAAAACGGCTAAAAGCTAAAATATGTTTTGGCCTCAGAAAGACCACATTGCAATACTAGTCCCTGGCACTGAAGGGAACTACTTTGTGTGTGGATGTGTTCCTTGTGAAAGGGCAGAATGCTGCCTTTCACAGTGGAGTTAGCCAATGAGGTAGCCCTAACCTTTGCTCCAAGCTCTATACTGAAATGGGAGGAAGTAAAATGCAAGACACAATAACAGATTAATGGATAAAGAGGGATGTCTAAAAGTCCATACAAGTATATTATACATATCACTTTAGTAAATCAAAAGGTCTTGGCTAATGCCATACCTAAAAACCCAGTTACCTAGATCAGTATTCTCAGAAGGCATGCTCAGACCTACAGTTAGCACAGTAGTTATCTCCCTTGAGCACTGAAAAAATCAGATGCCATTGTCCAAGATATTCCATAAGGAATCATGCCCCTTCTGCATCACCTATGACAATGTAACCAAGACGAATCTTGAGAGAGATCACCTCAACTAATTGATACACAGAGAGGCCCATATCCAGCCAGTCTTACGAATTCATGGGCTACCATATAACGGCACACACAACTCTACTAATGCATTCATTGTGTGTACTCACATAGCACTTACCTGGAGATTGCTGTTTGCACATGCCGGTAACCAGTTATCTGTAGCATTGTGCACAGCAACAACTTCACTTTAGTAGTAGCCCAAGGATGAAAAGCGAACACTTTCAGAAAGCATTGGGAAGTTCCTTCAAGCTCCCAGTGCCTGTCCTGCCTACTCTCTCAAGACAATGCTCAGAAGATGAATGATTGCAAAAAGAACAAATGCTGGATGGAATGCTGAATAATGTCAAACACTCACCCCCAGTACAGAGATCTGGACCTAAATCCTTTGTTTTATTTGCTCACCCCACCATTCAAGTTTGAACCCAGCCATTTGCAAATCACTCTTGACCCTGATCCCCATGGAAACAGTCCAGCCTGAACTGCCAGGCCAGGTCCTCCCTGGAGTAGAAACAAGCATCCTAGGACCGGTTTTGGGTATCGCCTTTCCTCATCCAGGATAGCTTGACTCCAGTAGTATGGTGAGTGCGGGACCCACTTCTGGGCATACTCGTCCCACTTAGGGCAACAATAGCAAAAGGAACAAATGATAGATGGAATGCTGAACAATGTCAAACACTCACCTCCAGTCCAGAGATCTGGGCCTAAATCCATCTTTTTCCCCTCACCATGCCATTTCAGTTTGGGCCAGCCATATGAAAATCAGTCTTGACACTGCTCCCCACGGGAACAGTCCAGCCCAAACGGCCAGGCCAGGTCCTCCCTGGACCGGAAATCATCCCTCATCAGCCAGGATTGCTTGACTCCAGTGGCATGGGAACCACGGGACCCATGTCTGGGCATACCAGTCCCGCTTAGGGCGACAACTGCCCCTCATCAGCCAGGATTGCTTGACTCCAGTGGCAAGGTGACCACGGGACCCACGTCTGGGCATACCAGTCCCACTTAGGGCGACAATTGCAAAAAGTACAAATGATGGACGGAATGTTGAACAATGTTAAACACTCACCCCCACAGTGATCTGGGCCTAAACTATTGTTTTGTTTACTCAGTGGAGGCACTTTGAGACTCTGCCTGACACCCTGTCAGGCAGAAGCCAACAGCAGGGTTCAATCCAGGTCTTGTTGCCAATGGTCAACTGGGCAGTTGCAGGAAAAGCCTCTTGTAGCTTGATGCATCCCTGTAGCTTGACCAGGAGGTCAGCCTTATACCCCTTGGGGGCCACTTCTTTGTACTGGGTACAAGGGAGAGCAGATCCAGTCCGTCAGGCCTCTTCTCAGGTCACAGACAACAGGTTCAGTCCTCTTCAGATCTACCTCAGTTCCAGGAGTATTCTGAAGTGGGTGCCTGGAGAACCAGTATGTGAAAATGATTCCTGAGCACACCCTAACCAATGGGGTAAATGTTCCATAAGCCAACCCTACCAACTTTGGGCATTTTCAAGTTTGTGAATGTCTTTTTTTGCCACACTAAACGAGGGTTCTGCGGGCTGGGTGTTGGGTAGTGTAAAATGGTTATTCTAGTGTCTTTCCCACATCTAAAACTAAAATCCAGTTTGGGGCTGCCACTGTACCCACAATAAACACAGACACGGAAGTCTGGTAGAACAAAAAGTAGGGGTTTCCGGCAACCAGACAGTGGATATACAAGAAATGTTGTGGCATCCTGTTTCCCTTCCTTTCAAGTGTGCCCCAAAGTGTTATATGTAAACCCAGTAGATCTGTCAAGCAGGATTTAATATTTTTAGATTTTACACTGTAATGTCAAAAAGGATACCCAAAGCCAGTACTCTGCATATTCTGGGCGGTTCAGATGAGTCATCTCTGCCCATCTCAGCCTATTGTTTGCTCCAGGGAGGTATTTCACACCTTTATCACACCTATTCAAATGCTAATCCTTGGCTGGGTGACGGTTGAACTTCAGTCAGGGAAAAGGTAACTTTTTAAAAGTTACTTTACCTTAATATTTAATAATAATCTGACTTCACCTTTGACGTTGATGAAAGCATTTATTTTGCAACGACCCAGAGTTCGTTCAGTTAGACATGATGGCAGCTCTGCTGTCTTTCTGGGAACTAGATTATGGAGTGGTCTGCCATTCAACCTTCGTTCAATCATGGATCGATTTCTCTTTCGTAGAGGACTTAAAATCTGTGGTTTTTAAAGCAGGTTTTCAATTAATTGTTTTCCTTCTTTTTCTTCTTCTTTCTCTTACGCTAGCTGTCTTTCGATATTGAAGGAATTTTTAATCAGGTAATTTGCACGTAGAAGCTCTTTTTTGAGCAGTTCGGTGCTCTATAAATTTTATTTTCATTTCATTCATTTTCATTTCATTTCACAATGTACTAAGTCATTCACAGGGATCTCTGCATTCAACTAAGTAGGGGAATGTACCAGAAACTGGTAATCCAGTATTCAGGTAGTCACGATCTACATCAAACAACCACTACTGAGACGTAGGCAAACTTCCACAGTGCCCGTCTGTTTTGCCTCCACCAGGCATTAACATCCAACTATTGAGATCTTTGCAGAGCTGTTATGATGCACATCTATTCTGCCCTATAACACGTGCACTTTCATATCAAGCGAGCTCAGGCAATACATCTAAATCATAACTTACATCATTTTCATGCAGTAAAGTAAACTAGACTTGCTTTGTATTATCTCACTAGACACATACACAATGGATCCACAATAAAGCTATTTTGATTTGCATTATGTACCTGCCTCCTAACACTGAGATGTCTCACTAGGTAAATCTAACCTGGCTCACAGTGTGCACTTCTATAGCTGTCATGAGACATCCATAAAGCTTTTACTGTGCACCACTTCCATAACTTGCAATGCCGCTATCAAAGTCTAATGGCACACGAAATTATCAGATAACATACCCTTTCACCATGCATCAGTCCTGAGATATCCACAGAGCTGATAGTGCATTCCTCGGATCACTGACAGAATATTGGACCAAAAAATATTGTGTGGACAAAATATTGTGTCAAAAATATTGAGGACCAACATATAGAGAAGGTAAGTGCAACTAGGCAAGTATAGATTTACTATTCCTAACACCACATCCACGTACGTTGAAGATATATATATCATCAAGGTACATATATGTGGAGTTATATAAAGTAAAACTTTACTTACCTATAGAAACTTACCATCACAATATTTTTATGATATTCTGTGTAAAGACTGCACCCCCCTGCTGACCAGCAGTACACAGTAGTGTATCAGTACTGCCGTATTTCCGGAGCTCTCACAAAGAAGTTCTGTTCTTATTCTTATTGCTGGAGTCTCGGTATTGACACACTCACAGCACTCTTAAAAACAAGCATTGGCATAGCCAATAGGTCTCGCCTTTGGGGCATTATAAGTGTTTAGATAGAGCTATTGGCTTTGTTAACGTTTTTAATATGTGTTGTAGAGCATTGTGAATGTTGTGCAACATGTTGAAAATTTATAAGTTACAATAAAAAAAGTGTTAAAACCATTTCTGGCACCATATATATAACCTAAAAAACATAATAAAGTGTAAGCGAGCCTGTGGCGCGAGAGAGCTATATTTGGCCTCAGAGGCCCCCAACCTGAGGTATGGGAGCACAGATCTATAAAACAGGAGAGGACAAGCGACAACAATTCCATCAACAGAACTATATCTGAGGTCATAAGATCCCGGCTCGATAATAGGCGCAATGCTCTTTCATTCATGGAAATCGAGTTCCATTGATGAACGCGGTTTGCTGAGGCCGTTGTTAATGCATACATGGGAGGCAGATTAAAATACAAAACAAGCATGGGATTCTCGTTCAAATCCCGGGAGTAAAAAGCGGGCATGCACTGTTGTGGAAGCGGTAAGGTGGGGTGGGCATGGGCACGGGAAAAATAAGAGCGGCACAGAGGGCGCCGAAAAAGGCAGCGCCGATGAAGGTTTCGTGGCAGGGAAATGAGCAGAGACAGGCAAATGTAAACAAGCGCGGCCACGAAAATGAAAGCGACCGCGCTAATTTGAAACATAATCCACAACAGATGGCACCCTGCGGGCCGCTGCTCGCTCCCGCAAGCTGGATGTCGTGGAAGTAAACATTTACTGAGAAAGGTGGGACATGCACCCGCCTTTGGCCAATCGCGGGCTTTCATTTTTGAAAGCCACACGCAAAGGCCAATACAACGTGTGGAAAATCTAAAGCCACACGCACGAGTTTTCATAAAGTCTGGAGTGATTCCTAGAGGCCCTCTCCTAGAGCAGCGCAAGCGCGCTGCGCTAGGCTCGACCTACTAATGTGGCTCAATACTTTCCATGAGGTAGATAAAGCAAACCACTCCTTCTGGTAGGACAGTTCATGTCTGCTGCAGCGATAAGTTCAAACTATAGGGCCACTGTGCCCGTGCTGGAGGAGTCAACTCTGTATTTCATCCTTCAGAGTATGATAAAATGAGTGTGACTTAGTTAATTAAAAATAGCAACCACTATTAGCTTCATCAAACAAATTCACTATATAACACTAATTATGTCAGTTTTGTCTGTGTACCCCGAGCCCACTCTGGGTGTGCGCCAGTCTCTGTGGACGGCAGCAGCCCCACTGTCCTGCCTTAGGCCGGGAGTATATTTGTCATATCACTAAAAGAAGGCATAGACATTGCCTTGTTGTTATGACTGCAATCTTGCATTTGTTCTGCAGAGATTGCAAATGCCTGTATTCTTTTCCTTCATCCCTGCCATACATGGCTTCTCACCACGAGACCAGTTTTGTTTCCGGTCTTCATAGGGATAAGGTTAATTGGGGGTAATGGTTTAAGAAGCGACCATGGTCCTAAAACTCGTGACAGATTCTAAACTAGGCAAAGAATGCCACATCATACAACAATAATCAAATACATGGGGCATGGTGCCTACACTATCAGCATAGTGCCAGCACTTATCACTGTTTGATAGTCTAGCTCCGACGTATTCGCTAACAGTCAGCACATTATGTACATAACAGAAGCACTTTCTCATACTGAGGGCTATAATAAGTGGATAATTTGTGCCAGGCGGTGAATCCCAACGTCACCCCCTTTTATGGGAGTGGGACTCTTCTGTTCCTCCCTGTGGTGGGGAGGTGCTGCCCTGCCCCTGCTTAGGCCTCACTAGCCTTGGCGCTAAACATGAAACACACACACACACACCACAGTGGCTCACTGCCGGCGAAGACCCCGTGCAGTTTTGTGCCTGTTTATTTATCCCTCGGGCCGCTCCCGTCCCGGGGAGTGTTATAGGTGGCAACAAATTGTTACAGAGGCCGGGTGGCTCTCTACATCCCTCCTATTCTTTGGTGAGATCAACCAACCCTTCTACTGCTCATGTTGCAGGAGGCACACAAAGTCTCTGAGTCTCTGGCTGGGGGCACGGTTCAGCAGGGGACCATATGTCTAGCTCAGGGAGTTGTTTCGAGGCCTCTGCTCTGATAGGCTTTCATGCACAGTGTTGTCTTTAGGAGTCCTGCCACTTTGCAGGCCATAGCTGCTGCCTTCGTGTCCCCAGCTTCTAGCTGGAGATAGGATTTCGGTGCTGGCAGGTTCTTCTCCAACCTCCAACTCAGCTTCCCTTTCGACACTCTGCGGGGATCATGCCACCTTCTTAAACCACAACACATTCCTGGTGACTTTGCGAGGACGCCATTGCGCAGTGATCATGGTGCCATTAACCGTGACAATTCTTCAAACCTCCCATTCTTAGGGTGTTCAGAATTTCCATCCCGGGCACCAGTTCTTGACAACGACTTGATCCCCCACCTGCAGCGAGGAGAACTGTGCTCTCCGATTTATGCTTGCCTTCCGGTTGGTGACTTCCCTTCTAGCTTGAGTGGCATCGCTATTGAACTCAAAAGGGTGCAAACCTGGGCTTGCGGGAATATTGTCCCTCGTGGGCTTCTGAAATAGCAGATGGGCCGGCGCACATTTAGTGGTGCTGAGTGCGGTCTGTCAATATGCGTTTAGGAATTTGTGCAGGCAGCTCTCAGCTTCCTCACCTCGTTCCACTCCTATCTGGAGGGCTCGATTGAGAGTCCGCATGAACCGCTCGACTTCCCCATTTGCTTGGGGGCACTGCCAGCGTGATCGTCCTATGTCAGATGGCAAGGGAGGAGAGGTACTCCTGGAATTCATGGCCCTGAAATGGTGGGCCATTGTCAGACTTTATCTCCTCCAGGAGACCTAGCATTGCAAATGTCTTATCTAGCACCGCCTTGACTTGGGGGAACGCCGTGGATGACAATACCTCCATGCAGGAAACTTTCAGTGTGAGTCTATCATCACAATGGCACTTTGGCCATGGGGAAGCTACCGAAGTGGATGCTGAATTTGGTCCATGGTTCCAGGCTTGGTTCTTCAGTAAGGACTACTGTGGACAGCTGTTCCCCACCCGTGATGGCACAAGAATGGCTTTGGCGCACTGTCTCATTGACTAAAGCATCCATCCTGGAACCATAATTTACTGCGGAGGCGGGCCTTGGTCTTCGCCGCTCCTTGGTGCCCCACTTAGGCCAGATTGATTACCCAGATCCATAAATCTTTCAGGACCATGATCATTTGCCCACTGAGTAGTAATCCATGCTGCCCTTCACTTAGCTCGTGACGGACCATCCACAACTGCTGCCTTGCGAGTTGATTGTCTCTGTTCAGTGACCAGGACCCATCCAGGAAGTGTTGCCATTTTCTCTGGGCCAGCACTTCTTTGGCCCTTACCAGGTTCTCATCCTGGTTGGGTGCCTCGCCAAGTTCTTCCAGCGTCAGTGTCTTCGGGCAGGCTTCTTGGACGACCATTCTGACAAATTCTTCGATTTGTTCCTGTTCCTGGTCCAGCCGCGGGGTTCCTGTCAGCAGGGGGTGGCGAGATAGATAGTCGGCCGGGTTGTTTGCGCCAGGGCGGTAGGCAATGTCAAACCGGTATGCCTGCAACTGCACCACCCATTGTTGTATCCTGGGGGGAGCTAGGCATGTAGTTCCTATGAACAGAGAGATGAGCGGTTTGTGGAACTCGTGACCGTTGAGGTAGAATTGGAAGTGTTGACAAGCCCACTTTATGACCAGAGCCTCTCGATCTGCACATACCTCATTTTTGTCTCCAAGAGTGCCCTGCTGGCATAGGCTATGGGTGACCAGTCCATGTTGGTGCTATCTTGCATGAGCACAGCCCCAAGGCCCACGGGGCCGGCATCGACGATTAACTCCATTCTTTTCCTTGGGTGGAAATATGTCATGGTGGTTTTGTCCCTGAGGACCTCTTGGATTGCTTTAAAAGTCTTGATAGCTTGTGGGCTCCAGTCCCAAGATGCACTGGTGCACATGATAGCCCTCAGGGGCTTGGACAGAGAGGCCAAATTGGGAATAAAATGTCCACAATAGGTGGCCATTCCAAGAAAATTGCGGACCTCCGCCGGGTTCCTGAAAGTAGGTGCGGTTTGTATGACTATGGCTTTTTTGGATCCACGCGAAGACCCTCACAGGAAAACAGGTACCCAAAGAATTTGATGGATTCTTGGTAGAACGAACACTTAGCTTTGTTCAGGGTGATGCCACAGTCGGATAGTCGATGCAGGGTGTCTCGAAGATGAACATGGGGCTCTTCCAGGCTGTTCGAGAATATAAGAATGTCGTCGCTTAAATTAAGGACTCCCGTCAGGCCGGACAGCGTCTCCTTAATGGCGTTTTGGAAAACCTCTGCCACTGAGGAAACGCAGAAACTCAGCCTCTTGTATATTCTGAGGCCTACATGCGTGGAGAAGGTTGTGATGTATCTGCTCTTGGGGGCCAGCTCCAGTTGATGGTATCCGGAATTAAGGTCCAGCTTAGAAAACCACTTAGCCCCATTGAGGTTTCACTTTCAGCAGGCGCAGACATACACAGACACAGACAGGCAGTGTCTGCTTTTAACAAAGGTCTGATCCCAGACGCTGCTGAACAAGGGTTCCATGTGATAACATTGTTTTCCAAAAATCACTTTTGAAAAAAACATCTTTTGCAATAACATTGCTTTTATATGTAGTGCATTATTTTTGACCAAACTATATTTTCATAAATTTCACCCTTTCCTTAACATTGTTATTTCATTTAATTTTTGTACGTATATCTGAGCATATGTACATATCTGTTTCTAATCACACACCGCATACCTATACCAACCATCTTTGTATCTGCACACAGAAATGTGAAAAACACACCTTCATTTATACATATGATTTTGTTTTTATATAGTATATTTGTTTTTTGAGTGAGGGGTATACCCCTCAACCCCCAAGTGCGGTTTCTTATATGAGATATATATATATGGTGGTCACCAGTAGGTAGTTATAGTTAGGACCATGTTTCCTTAGGAAAAGTGTTTTTGACTCTCCTATACCGTTGGCAAAAAGAATTTGCTGAGAAATCGCAATATTCGTAAATTTGCTGCGAAAAAAATAATATATATAAATATATTTCTTCATAGCAACCATCTCTCTCAGATGATATATTCATGCAATTAAGAATGTATATATATGTGTGTATGTTCGTTTGGTATATATATATATATATATATATATATATATATATCCAAACAAAATGCCCTGACGCAGTGAGAGGGCACTCAACAGCATTCTGGCCATCCGGCATTACGATGCAACCTGCCTTCCTGCTCCAACATTAATTATAATGCCAACGCGTTTCAAGGCCACAGGCCCCTTCTTCATGGGCTGCCAAAAACATCACATTGAGGCTCACATTCATTTAGTTTCCGGCTTTATTTATTTCCGTTTCAGCCCACAGTGGGCGTATGCTCAGTGCAATATTCCTTGATCCCTTGGGCTGAAACGGAAATAAATAAAGCCGGAAACTAAATGAATGTGAGCCTCAATGTGATGTTTTTGGCAGCCCATGAAGAAGGGGCCTTGAAACGCGTTGGCATTATAATTAATGTTGGAGCAGGAAAGCAGGTTGCCTCGTAATGCCGGATGGCCAGAATGCTGTCGAGTGCCCTCTCACTGCTTCAGGATATATATATATATATATATATATATATATATATATATATATATATATATATATATATATATATATATATATATATATATATATCAAACGAACATACACACACATATATACATTCTTAATTGCATGAATATATTTATTGTACATATATCTGTATACTTAGCCCTTTTATTTTATCTATTTATCCCTAAATGTCCATTTCCCATTCCAAAATATTCATAATGTTTTAAATTATATCAAAATGTTCCTTAGTGAAAGTTCATAAATTTTACTTTTTGAAAACGTGTTGCCAAATTACAAACACATATTTTAAAGTTACATTTAGTTTTCGTGGCATAGAGTGCAATGAATAATTTGGTCTAAAATGTTACGGGAAAACGTTATTGTAAAAGACGTTTTTGAAAAGTTCATTTTGTAAAAGAGGCTTTGGAAAACGGTTATCACATACCAGCTGAACGAGGCAGTGGATTCAGAGCCCAGTGGTTGGCAGCTAGCCAACTCAATAGCAGTGCAATAGCATTTGCCGGCCTGTAGAGGGCACTCTTACATGGGCATCCGCCCTTCCTTAGGTCAGCTGCCATCTCACCATAGTGGTCTATGTTTTTCCCCAAGAAAAAGAAAACTGCCACGTGCCAGATCCAAGAAGGCTGCCAGCTGAGAGAAGCAATCTATGTATTTATTTAGAACCTTTGTGAGCAGGACTGCTTATAGGGGAGGAGCCAGAAAATGAATGGGCAGAGCCAAGACAGGTTTCTGGCTTGGCCCTGACCCCGAGCGGTCAACATATTTGGCATGTAAATCGATTAACACACTTCAGATAAAATATCTTCAATGTTCTGAAAAAAAATCAACAATGGGAAATGTTTCACTTCAGTATATTTATTTATTTCACTGCATTGAGTGCCAGTGTTGGAAGTGACAGAATCAGTGGGTAATTTGGTGGAGCCAGTGATCGGCCCCAATGAGGAAGTAGACAGTGGCCTCCTAAGAACCATTTTGTGCATCTGCACTTACTTTTTCACAAACTAAGCACTGAAGCTACCAAGGAGGAGACAAAATTTGACACTTGTTGCAGCTGAATATAACATGTGCGCCTGGGGGCACCGTGGGCACAGGTCAATGGATGTATCATCATCATGTGGTACGGCATGCTGCAGAGAACTGCACAAGTTCCAAGGTGAAATAAGTGTGGGACCCCAAAAATTGTATCAAAAACTCCAGACTCGGAGATTAAATGATTGGTGAGTTTCTGAGACCAGTATGAACATCCTCTTGGGTGGTTCACACTTGGCCATGCATGATGTTAACTGACATATTTTGAAAAACTTGAATGAATCAAGTGCCTACATTGGAAAAGGCAACAGCTTAGAGAGAGGCCTTGAGTGCGGAGCCGAATGGTCCATCGTTATCCACGCGAAACCCATACCACTACCCAAGACACCCATTTGACAAGTCCACACCATAACTAGTACCAATCAGAGGTGGAGAACCTGGGGGTCCACTATTACTACCCTCTTTAAGCCTCCTTGTTTATCACACTTTTCCACTACACAATCCTGTCCCTGACACAATAGATCATTTGTTTGGTTAATTCCCTAAAGGAGGTCAGATGTTTCTTTTAGTACCCATCAAGGGCAGGTACTTCTGTCTTCCTGGCTTAAGGAGGAGGTAAAGTGCAAACATTGATTGACCCAAACCATAATCACCAAGTGACCTCACTAGCGCACTCGAGGTGAACACTGAGAGATGAAACACATTTTGTTTCTGTAATGGGTCTTTCTGGTTGCCAAAACTTATTGCATTTTCAGTTTAGGCAAGCATTGGCAATGCCAATAAGTCTTATTTTGTTGACTGGCTTTACCAATGCTTTTTGCCAATGGTGTGCAGCAATGTCAAAAAAGAGAAGAGAAGGGGCACTGAAACAGACTGAGGCTGTCTGTGTCATTCTGTTTGTGCTCGCAAGCATGATGATTTGTTTACGTGCAGGAGTCATCACATGCACATGCCTACAGAACGATGTGGTTGCCATTTTCTTTCTTTTATTAATTTGCTGATTTAAGATGGCAGTCGGGTCTTAGTTTTTTTCCAGTTTTATTTAGCACAAACTCGACCCAAAGGTATTGGAGTGGTTTACATGAGCACCAGTTACATTACACAAGATTTTGTAGGCATGGGGAGATTAAGTGATTTGCCCAGAATCACTGGAGCTGGGGAACCAGGTAGGAGTCTTGGCGTCAGCTCAACATCCTAAGTCGGCAGCAGTGGTTGGTACACCACATCCGTGTTGGTTGGTAAATAAAATGTAACTGTATTTTCGCAAATTTTATTTGTATAGCAGAGTGGCCCAGCAACAAATGATAGCCGTCAGGTCCTCCCCAATTTTCTTTTTTTAATACTGTTAAGGGGTGGGGAAATGAGTGGGAGGGATGAGGAAAAAGCAACAAGGAGTAGTAAGGACAATGGAGCAATGGAGAAGCACAAAAGTGCTTATTGCAACATGGAGCGGACTGTCAGCAAATGGCAGCTTTTGGGCCCTCCCAAACAAATTACAACTGCTGCGAGGGGTATAAAAGCAATGAAGGAGTAGGTTGGGGAGATGCATGAAGGTGAAGCAGCGTTTTTTAAGCTCCACACTTTATTTGCCACGATTATGCAATTATAAACTCATAACTGACATTATATTCCCCGTGTGCCTTATCTTCATTAACATGTGTGAAGCATTTAAATGCAATAATGAAATGTAATCATCGTAGGGATTAGAGAGTTATATACAAGTGTACCAATGTTCAACTGAATCATGTACTCTTTTACTCATGTTTTACACTTATTCTTGAAATTATACTTGTGTATGTATAACCATGTATTCAAAGTTCATATTGACTGCTGAGTTAACTTAGCCTGGCTACAGGCCTTAAGAGAAATGCATTCAGCCTTGCTAGTGTATTCTTTCTTTCTTTCCTCAGGGGCATTATCGTGCTTTCTGTTAGAGAAAGGCTGCTGATAGTGACACCTGGAGGGAGGAACTTGGCAGTGAACATGGAGAAATAATAGTCGAAGGAGGCCTTCTGTTCATCAGGAAGGAGGGCTATTCAAGGTTGTGGATTACAGTCCAAGTTTCAATTCAACAGGAAAGTTAAGGGATGTTGCAGATGCTCCTCTTGAGCAACAAAACAATTGGTTCCTGGTAGTATGAAAGGAGATACAGATGTTACTGAATCTCCCGTTATTTAATTGATGTTCTCACTGTTAGAAAGCAGATTCCCTTTAGACTTGGAGAGGGACAGACCTCTCTGCTCACCCATTTCTTGCAAGTGTGAAGCGTTAGGCTAAACACTTATTTCCTTTTCCAAGACTTCTACAGAAGTCCATATGATGCAGACACCTTCCATGCTCCCTACATAGAGATACTGGGTAGATGGTTCTATAGCTGATCTATGTTTAGAAGGGAAGTTTCTTTATAGAACATCTGTTTGCTTTAATTTGTTTGTTTATTGTTGTGGCTGTTACTATTCTGTAACTCATTTTATTACGACTCAATCTACTGAGATATTTCAGCTTACCTGCAGTATTGCTTTATCGTTTGAACTTATTTTTGTTCTTTTTATATACTGTATTGATTAGTAGCCTAAATTAAACTCAATTTAACAATAGATGGCAATTCCTGGTCTTTATTGTGGAATCACATTGGCTTCACAAGCTAGAAATGTATTATTGATGTCTTCTCCCTTCAAGTCAAATAACAAAGGTTCATAAGACCAATGGGGATAAATGCTTGATGACTTTACTAAAAGATTGCTCTGTAAGTTGTGTGCTGTCAAAGGTGAAGCATTGGGGAGGGCAAAGTTTGTTGGGGGGAAGCTGCACAATACAAGAGAGAGCAAAGAAACCCATGCACTCTCATGGAGTGCTTAATCAAAAAAACAAATAAGTAGTTCCCTAAATGTGAGCAGTGTAAGGATACACCTCGGTAAACCAAATGGATGGTAAGTAAAGAGGCTGTGTTCCAGGGAAGGGACAAACACAAGAAAGGAGGGAAAGCTGAAGAATAAGAAATAAGCAAAGGAGAGTGGCCATAAAGCCAATCAGTGGGTGGGCTCTAATACCACAGCAGGCTTTTGGCCTAGTTCCCAAGAGGACTTTTGTCTACAGACAGCTGAAAACCAACTGGGATGAGCGACCTAAAAACAAAAAGAAACTACATTCCTTTCAGCGCGGCCTTCAATTACACTAACAAAAAGTTGACATATCCACAGAGTTCAATTAGGTGGTATGTTTAAGAGGCAACCATACCCAACATGATAAGAATGGATTTATAAATTTAAAATTGTATCCACATAATTCAGTCAAGAAAGGAAAAGTTAACCCAGCAAGCAGCGCCAAAGCCAGTGGTCTTGGCCTTGAGTGATGAAATGTTTCCTCAAGCTTCAGAGAGGCACAGTACAGGTGCCACATGGCAGAAGTTCAAGCTTCGATAACACACAGGCAGCAGCAGTTCAAGCATCGGTAACACACAGGCAGCAGCAGTTCAAACTTCGATAACACACAGGCAGCAACAGTTCAAGCTTCGATAACACACAGGCAGCAGCAGTTCAAGCTTCGATAACACACAGGCAGCAGCAGTTCAAGCTTCGATAACACACAGGCAGCAGCAGTTCAAGCTTTGATAACACACAGGCAGCTGCAGTTCAAACTTCGATAACACCAGGCAGCAGCAGTTCAAGCTTCGATAACACACAGGCAGCAGCAGTTCAAGCATCGGTAATACACAGGCAGCAGCAGTTCAAACTTCGATAACACACAGGCAGCAGCAGTTCAAGCTTCGATAACACACAGGCAGCAGCAGTTCAAGCTTTGATAACACACAGGCAGCAGCAGTTCAAGCTTCGATAACACCAGGCAGCAGCAGTTCAAGCTTCGATAACACACAGGCAGCAGCAGTTCAAGCTTCGATAACACACAGGCAGCAACAGTTCAAGCTTCGATAACACACAGGCAGCAGCAGTTCAAGCTTTGATAGCACACAGGCGGCAGCAGTCCAAGCTTCGATAACACACAGGTAGCAACAGTTCAAGCTTCGATAACACACAGGCAGCAGCAGTTCAAGCTTCGATAACACACAGGCAGCAACAGTTCAAGCTTCGATAACACACAGGTAGCAGCAGTTCAAGCTTCGATAGCACACAGGCGGCAGCAGTCCAAGCTTCGATAACACACAGGCAGCAACAGTTCAAGCTTCGATAACACACAGGCAGCAGCAGTTCAAGCTTCGATAACACTCAGGCAGCAGCAGTTCAAGCTTCGATAGCACACAGGCGGCAGCAGTCCAAGCTTCGATAACACACAG
Source organism: Calotriton arnoldi (assembly GCA_963921515.1). Taxonomy (NCBI): domain Eukaryota; kingdom Metazoa; phylum Chordata; class Amphibia; order Caudata; family Salamandridae; genus Calotriton; species Calotriton arnoldi. The sequence continues at coordinate 3,140,551 of CAWUFW010000737.1, forward strand.
GCAGCAACAGTTCAAGCTTCGATAACACACAGGCAGCAGCAGTTCAAGCTTCGATAACACACAGGCAGCAGCAGTTCAAGCTTTGATAGCACACAGGCAGCAGCAGTTCAAGCTTCGATAGCACAGGCAGCAGCAGTTCAAGCTTCGATAGCACACAGGCAGCAGAGAACTATCTTTCCTCGCATGGTTACAGGGCGAGCAGCAGCAGTACACGGTCCATTCACTGACTGAATGGAAAAAGCACAAGCAGAAGTGCAAGCTTAAATTTACACAGAAGAGTGCCTGACCAGCCAAAAGCAGTACACCCACACATGCACAGTACAGCGTAGGCAGCAAGAGGGCCAGATTTGACCACGCATAGTACAGATCAGCACAGGGAACAGCAGTGGATATCCTCCCCTACGTAGAAGGCTACGTACATGCAGCAGCAGAGACAGCAACCCTCACATTGCTCAAGTACTGCACTGTTAGGAATACTGCAAGTTTCCCTAAAGCACACACACACTCCGGGCCGGCTTTAGCGCTGGTGGCCCCCAGTGCGACAATCATCTTTGGTGCCCCCAAACCATGACCACCTCCTCGGATTCTCTCACTATCGGTCAAAAGTGCCCCTCAGCTATCCAATCATAAGTTATTGCTAAACACAGCTCCTCCTCCCCCTGAGGTCAGCACCCCCCTCCACAGGTCCGCGCCCAGTGCGGCCGCACCTGTCGTACTACCCTAAAGCCGGCCCTGCACACACTCACTGCACAGGTACAATAATAACTGCAGGAGGGCACGCTGAGAACACGCACAGGCAGCAACAGCGGAAGCTTCTCCTGACAGGGGCACAGGACAACAAGCAGCAACAGAAATTTATTGAAATAACAATAGATAAAGTGAAATCAGTAACAGTGGAGCCTTCCATTTACACATAAAAGGAAATGCACAGCCAGCAGCAGGGCAGGCTCCAATCACATAAAAACAGGAACAGCAAAGAACAGCAGCAGTGTGCAAGCTTCATACTAAGGAACAGCCACAAGCAGATGTTGGTTGAGCTTTCTCTATGCAGGTACGTACTACCAGTGCTTAATTTGAGCAGGTGGCTGCAGGTGAGGCCCACCGACACTCATTTTTGGGGACTGGCACTTAGTTTTCCTCATCAGACTTTAGCCCAGAGCAAAAGCGTGAAAAACACACAAAGGGGAAAAAAATGTAACAAAGGGAGAATTCAGGGGTTTGGAATATGTGGTGGTGGCTGAAAGAGGCATGAGGTGGAACCAAGACAAGGCAGCCTTGCTATCAGGCTCACTGACAATCAATAACACCAGCCACGGGCTCCAAGCAATACTATGGGCACAGGCACTTTCTCTTTTACAAATTAAGCAGAGCTTACTACTCCAGATAAAGCCGTGTTTGAACAATCAATCCTCACATACATAAGTAACAGGTACAACACCAGCTGTGTGTCTGTTTTATTCTCTCTGCACATAATCCCTAGAGTAACATTAGCAATGAATTTGGCAAAATACATATTAACTAGATCAGCACTGTACATGGCATGCAGTGCAATACACAAAAAACAATAAACAATGCACAATGCACTGATAGTCTTGACCTACAACTATAACACTTTTTCATTTTTTATTTTGACATCCCATGCCCACAAAAACACACTTTAGCTCTGGTAGTTCAGTCGTCACTATTCCAGATGTGAATGCCATGCACAGCCCTGGGATCAATGTTCTGCGCTGTAAATCTCAGCAGTGCTATTCTGTGGCACGGTCTCCAGTACTGTAATCCACACACAACTTTTCAGTGTCCCACGCTCCAGCCACCTGACCTGCGTGTATCCCACTGATCACAAGTTTGAATCCTGACAGAGCCAACTCAGCCTTTCTTTCTTTCAAAGCCAATATATCAATTACACGTAAATAGGTATATGTTTTTTATAAGGCTCCCTGTTTTCCGTTTTTACTGATTTTTTACAGATAAATACGGACAGAAAACCATTTATTTTCTTGTCTGTATTTATTTTTAAATGTGGATAAAAATGAAAACTGGGTGCTTTTTGAGTAATTCTAAATACTGTCTGCCATCACTGCCAGGCCAGTAACTGTGTGGATTGGTAGGTAAGGGGGCTAAAAAAAAAAAGGAATTTTAGTAAAGAGACTTAAACAGTGCATTGATTTATCTTCTGCTGGTGTTCATATCACTGAAACCTGACAGGCATTCAAGCATGACTGCATATTTATTGGTTAAATAAATGTGGAAATATACCAGTTTCAGCTTTAATTTTTTCACAAAACCCATAATAAATATGGAGAAATACATATAAAGTTGACAAAAAATAAATATGGATAAATACAGACGGAAATGTCAAAAAAATAAATACCATAAAACCGGGAGCCCTAGTTATTTATAGTGCTTGGGAACAGCAAAACAGCAGTTTTGAGCACTATACAAGATAGAATATTAAACGGAATGACACATGCTCTTCCAGCGCTGAGGCCGCTCCTGGCTCCGCCAGTTCTCCGGCAGTCGTGATCGCCGCAGCTGCTGCTGTTCGAGTATCTACACACCTGTGCCAATGTCCATTAACCGGGTGCCTGGGTTCTATCGACGCGCCACAGTCTGGATGTGTGTCACCGTTTGCGTTGTGATAGTTTCTGTATTTCCTTGTAAGGTACTGAATTATTGAGATGGATGTGTGTCACAACTAGAAACCTGAATGCACAGAACGGAACAATAAAACCTTTTGAAATCAAGGAGCCGTGCGGTGTGCGGTTCCCGAAGGCTGATCCGAGAGCTGCTTACATAGCTCAATACATGTAAAAAGTGATTGCTGGATTCACTGCATCCAAAAGAGAGCCTGTGCCCGGAGCACAGGATGGATGGAGGCGCAGTGACTGGCAATAGAGGTACAGGATGTATGGAGGCACAGTGAACAGGCGCAGCGAGTGGCAATAGAGGTACAGGATGTATGGAGGCTCAGCGAGAGACAATAGAGGTACAGGATGGATGGAGGCGCAGTGAGCGGCAACAGAGGTACAGGATGCATGGAGGCTCAGCGAGAGACAATAGAGGTACAGGATGGATGGAGGAGCAGCGAGCGGCAAAAGATTTACAGGATGTAGGGAGGCGCAGCGAGTGGCAACAGAGGTACAGGATGCATGGAGGCTCAGCGAGAGACAATAGAGGTACAGGATGTATGGAGGCACAGTGAACAGGTGCAGCGAGTGGCAATAGAGGTACAGGATGCATGGAGGCGCAGGGACTGGCAATAGAGGTACAGGATGTATGGAGGCGCACGGACTGGCAACAGAGGTACTGGAATCATGGAGGCGCAGGGACTGGCAATAGAGGTACAGGATGTATGGAGGCGCAGTGAGTGGCAACAGAGGTACAGGATGCATGGAGGCGCAGCGAGTGGCAACAGAGGTACAGGATGCATGGAGGCGCAGCGAGAGACAATAGAGGTACAGGATGGATGGAGGCGCAGTGAGCGGCAACAGAGGTACAGGATGTATGGCAGCACAGTGAGCGGCAACCGAGGTACAGGATGTATGGAGGCGCAGGGACTGGCAATAGAGGTACAGGATGTATGGAGGCACAGCGAGTGGCAACAGAGGTACAGGATGCATGGAGGCGCAGGGACTGGCAATAGAGGTACAGAATGTATGGAGGCACAGTGAGCAGGCGCAGCGAGTGGCAATAGAGGTACAGGATGCATGGAGGTGCAGGGACTGGCAATAGAGGTACAGGATTTTATGGAGGCACAGTAAACAGGCGCAGCGAGTGGCAATAGAGGTCCAGGATATATGGAGGTGCAGTAACTAACAACAGAGGTACAGGATGTATGGAGGAGCAGTGAGTGGCAACAGAGGTACAGGATGTATGGAGGCGCAGTGAGTGGCAACAGAGTTACAGGATGTAACGAGGCGCAGGGAGTTCAATAGAGGTACAGGATGTATGGAGGTGCAGCGACTGGCACCAGAGGTACAGGATGTATGGAGGCGCAGTGAGTGGCAACAGAGGCACAGGATGTATGGAGGCACAGCGAGTGGCAATAGAGGTACAGGGTGTATGGAGGGCGCAGTGAGCGGCAACAGAGGTACAGGATGTATGGAGGTACAGTGAGCAGGCGCAGCGAGTGGCAATAGAGGTACAGGGTGCAAGGAGGCACAGCGAGTGGCAATAGAGGTACAGGGTGTATGGAGGCGCAGTGAGCGGCAACAGAGGTACAGGATGTATGGAGGTACAGTGAGCAGGCGCAGAGAGTGGCAATAGAGGTACAGGGTGTATGGAGGCACAGTGAGTGGCAACAGAGGCACAGGATGCATGGAGGCGCAGCGAATGGCAACAGAGGTACAGGGTGTATGGAGGTGCAGTGAGTAGCAACAGAGGTACAGGACGTATGGAGGCACAGCGAGTGGTAACAGAGGTACAGGACGTATAGAGGAGCAACGAGTGTCTATAGAGGTACAGGGTGTATGGAGGCGCAGCGAGTGACAATAAAGGTACAGGGTGTATGGAGGCGCAGCGAGTGGCAATAGAGGTACAGGATGTATGGAGGCACAGTGAGTGGCAACAGAGGTATAGGATGTATGGAGGTGCAGTGAGTGGCAACAGAGGTACAGGATGTATGGAGGCGCAGCGAGTGGCAATAGAGGTACAGGATGTATGGAGGCGCAGCGAGTGGCAACAGAGGGACAGGATGTATGGAGGCGCAGCGAGTGGCAACAGAGGTACAGGATGCATGTAGGCGCAGTGACTGGCAATAGAGGTACAGAATGTATGGAGGCACAGTGAGCAGGCGCTGCGAGTGGCAATAGAGGTACAGGGTGTATGGAGGCGCAGTGAGCGGCAACAGAGGTACAGGGTGTATGGAGGTGCAGTGAGTGGCAACAGAGGTACAGGACGTATAGAGGCGCAGCGAGTGACTATAGAGGTACAGGGTTATGGAGGCGCAGTGAGTGAAATTAAGGTACAGGGTGTATGGAGGCACAGCGAGTGGCAATAGAGGTACAGGATGTATGGAGGCGCAGTGAGTGGCAACAGAGGTACAGGGTATATGGAGGCACAGTAACTGGCAACAGAGGTACAGGATGTATGGAGGTGCAGTGAGTGGCAACAGATGTACAGGATGTATGGAGGCGCAGCGAGTGGTAACAGAGGTAAAGGACGTATGGAGGTGCAGCGAGTGCCTATAGAGGTACAGGATGTACGGAGGCACAGCGAGTGGCACGGAGGTACAGGGTGTATGGAGGCGCAGCGAGTGACTATAGAGGTACAGGGTGTATGGAGGTGCAGCAAGTGACAACTGAGGTACAGGGTGTATAGAGGCGCAGCGAGTGACAACAGAGGTACAGGTTGTATGGAGGCACAGTGAATGGCAATGGAGGCAAAGGATGCATGGAGGCACAGTGAGTGGCAACAGAGGCAAAGGATGCATGGAGGCACAGTGAGTGGCAATAGAGGTACAGGATGCTTGGAGGCACAGTGAGTGGCAACGAGGTACAGGATGCATAGAGGTGCAGCGAGTGGCAATAGAGTACAGGATGTATGGAGGTTCAGCGAGTGACAATGGAGGTACAGTATGCATGGAGGCGCAGCGAGTGGCAATAGAGGTACAGGATGTATAGAGGCACAGCGAGTGGCAATAGAGGTACAGGATATATGGAGGCACAGCGTGTGGTAATAAAGGGTACAGGATGCATGGAAGCGCAACTAGTGACAATAGAGGTACAGGATGTATGGAGGCGCAGTGAGTGGCAATAGAGGTACAGGATGTATGGAGGCGCAGCGAGTGGCAACAAACGTACAGGATATATGGAGGCGCAGCGAGTGGCAACAGAGGCACAGGATGCATGGAGGCGCAGTGACTGGCAATAGAGGTACATGATGCATGGAGGCACAGTGAGCAGGCGCAGCGAGTGGCAATAGAGGTACAGGGTGTATGGAGGCGCAGTGAGCGGCAACAGAGGCACAGGATGCATGGAGGTGCAGTGAGCGGCAACAGAGGTACAGGATGTATGGAGGTACAGTGAGCAGGCGCAGAGAGTGGCAATAGAGGTACAGGGTGTATGGAGGCACAGTGAGTGGCAACAGAGGCACAGGATGCATGGAGGCGCAGCGAATGGCAACAGAGGTACAGGGTGTATGGAGGTGCAGTGAGTAGCAACAGAGGTACAGGACGTATGGAGGCACAGCGAGTGGTAACAGAGGTACAGGACGTATAGAGGCGCAACGAGTGTCTATAGAGGTACAGGGTATATGGAGGCGCAGCGAGTGACAATAAAGGTACAGGGTGTATGGAGGCGCAGCGAGTGGCAATAGAGGTACAGGATGTATGGAGGCACAGTGAGTGACAACAGAGGTACAGGATATATGGAGGCGCAGTAACTGGCAACAGAGGTACAGGATGTATGGAGGCACAGTGAGTGGCAACAGAGGTATAGGATGTATGGAGGTGCAATGAGTGGCAACAGAGGTACAGGATGTATGGAGGCGCAGCGAGTGGCAATAGAGGTACAGGATGTATGGAGGCGCAGCGAGTGGCAACAGAGGGACAGGATGTATGGAGGCGCAGCGAGTGGCAACAGAGGTACAGGATGCATGTAGGCTCAGTGACTGGCAATAGAGGTACAGAATGTATGGAGGCACAGTGAGCAGGCGCTGCGAGTGGCAATAGAGGTACAGGGTGTATGGAGGCGCAGTGAGCGGCAACAGAGGCACAGGATGCATGGAGGTGCAGCGAGTGGCAACAGAGGTACAGGGTGTATGGAGGTGCAATGAGTGGCAACAGAGGTACAGGATGTATGGAGGCGCAGCGAGTGAAATTAAGGTACAGGGTGTATGGAGGCACAGCGAGTGGCAATAGAGGTACAGGATGTATGGAGGCGCAGTGAGTGGCAACAGAGGTACAGGGTATATGGAGGCACAGTAACTGGCAACAGAGGTACAGGATGTATGGAGGTGCAGTGAGTGGCAACAGAGGTACAGGATGTATGGAGGCGCAGCGAGTGGTAACAGAGGTAAAAGACGTATGGAGGTGCAGCGAGTGACTATAGAGGTACAGGATGTATGGAGGCACAGCGAGTGGCAACGGAGGTACAGGGTGTATGGAGGCGCAGCGAGTGACTATAGAGGTACAGGGTGTATGGAGGTGCAGCAAGTGACAACTGAGGTACAGGGTGTATAGAGGCGCAGCGAGTGACAACAGAGGTACAGGTTGTATGGAGGCACAGTGAATGGCAACGGAGGCAAAGGATGCATGGAGGCACAGTGAGTGGCAACAGAGGCAAAGGATGCATGGAGGCACAGTGAGTGGCAATAGAGGTACAGGATGCTTGGAGGAACAGTGAGTGGCAACGAGGTACAGGATGCATAGAGGTGCAGCGAGTGGCAATAGAGTACAGGATGTATGGAGGTTCAGCGAGTGACAATGGAGGTACAGTATGCATGGAGGCGCAGCGAGTGGCAATAGAGGTACAGGATGTATGGAGGTACAGCGAGTGGCAATAGAGGTACAGGATATATGGAGGCACAGCGTGTGGCAATAAAGGGTACAGGATGCATGGAAGCGCAACTAGTGACAATAGAGGTACAGGATGTATGGAGGCGCAGTGAGTGGCAATAGAGGTACAGGATGTATGGAGGCGCAGCGAGTGGCAACAAACGTACAGGATATATGGAGGCACAGCGAGTGGCAACAGAGGCACAGGATGCATGGAGGCGCAGTGACTGGCAATAGAGGTACAGGATGCATGGAGGCACAGTGAGCAGGCGCAGCGAGTGGCAATAGAGGTACAGGGTGTATGGAGGCGCAGTGAGTGGCAATAGAGGTATAGGATGCTTGGAGGCGCAGTGAGTGGCAACGAGGTACAGGATGTATGGAGGCACACCGAGTGGCAATAGAGGTACAGGATGCATGGAGGCGCATCGAATGGCAATAGAGGTAAAAGACGTATGGAGGTGCAGCGAGTGACTATAGAGGTACAGGATGTATGGAGGCACAGCGAGTGGCAACGGAGGTACAGGATGCATGGAGGTGCAACGAGTGACTATAGAGGTACAGGTTGTATGGAGGTGCAGCGAGTGACAACTGAGGTACAGGGTGCTTGGAGGCGCAGTGAGATGACTTCAAAGGTACAGGATGTATGGAGGCCCAGTGAGTGGAAATAGAGGCACAGGATGTATGGAGGCGCAGTGAGTGACTTCAGAGTTACAGGATGCATGGAGGCGCAGCGAGAGACAATAGAGGTACAGGATGGATGGAGGCGCAGTGAGCGGCAACAGAGGTACAGGATGTATGGCGGCACAGTGAGCGACAACAGAGGTACAAGATGTATGGAGGCGCAGGGACTGGCAATAGAGGTACAGGATGTATGGAGGCACAGCGAGTGGCAACAGAGGTACAGGATGCATGGAGGCGCAGGGACTGGCAATAGAGGTACAGAATGTATGGAGGCACAGTGAGCAGGCGCAGCGAGTGGCAATAGAGGTACAGGATGCATGGAGGTGCAGGGACTGGCAATAGAGGTACAGGATTTTATGGAGGCACAGTAAACAGGCGCAGCGAGTGGCAATAGAGGTCCAGGATATATGGAGGCGCAGTAACTAACAACAGAGGTACAGGATGTATGGAGGCGCAGTGAGTGGCAACAGAGTTACAGGATGTATGGAGGCGCAGGGAGTGGCAATAGAGGTACAGGATGTATGGAGGCGCAGTGAGTGGCAACAGAGGCACAGGATGTATGGAGGCACAGCGAGTGGCAATAGAGGTACAGGGTGTATGGAGGCGCAGTGAGCGGCAACAGAGGTACAGGATGTATGGAGGTACAGTGAGCAGGCGCAGCGAGTGGCAATAGAGGTACAGGGTGCATGGAGGCACAGCGAGTGGCAATAGAGGTACAGGGTGTATGGAGGCGCAGTGAGCGGCAACAGAGGTACAGGATGTATGGAGGTACAGTGAGCAGGCACAGAGAGTGGCAATAGAGGTACAGGGTGTATGGAGGCACAGTGAGTGGCAACAGAGGCACAGGATGCATGGAGGCGCAGCGAATGGCAACAGAGGTACAGGGTGTATGGAGGTGCAGTGAGTAGCAACAGAGGTACAGGACGTATGGAGGCACAGCGAGTGGTAACAGAGGTACAGGACGTATAGAGGCGCAACGAGTGTCTATAGAGGTACAGGGTGTATGGAGGCGCAGCGAGTGACAATAAAGGTACAGGGTGTATGGAGGCGCAGCGAGTGGCAATAGAGGTACAGGATGTATGGAGGCACAGTGAGTGGCAACAGAGGTATAGGATGTATGGAGGCGCAGCGAGTGGCAAGAGGTACAGGATGTATGGAGGCGCAGCGAGTGGCAACAGAGGGACAGGATGTGTGGAGGCGCAGCGAGTGGCAACAGAGGTACAGGATGCATGTAGGCACAGTGACTGGCAATAGAGGTACAGAATGTATGGAGGCACAGTGAGCAGGCGCTGCGAGTGGCAATAGAGGTACAGGGTGTGCGGAGGCGCAGTGAGCGGCAACAGAGGTACAGGGTGTATGGGAGGTGCAGTGAGTGGCAACAGAGGTACAGGACGTATAGAGGCGCAGCGAGTGACTATAGAGGTACAGGGTTATGGAGGCGCAGTGAGTGAAATTAAGGTACAGGGTGTATGGAGGCACAGCGAGTGGCAATAGAGGTACAGGATGTATGGAGGCGCAGTGAGTGGCAACAGAGGTACAGGGTATATGGAGGCACAGTAACTGGCAACAGAGGTACAGGATGTATGGAGGTGCAGTGAGTGGCAACAGAGGTACAGGATGTGTGGAGGCGCAGCGAGTGGTAACAGAGGTAAAGGACGTATGGAGGTGCAGCGAGTGACTATAGAGGTACAGGATGTATGGAGGCACAGCGAGTGGCAACGGAGGTACAGGGTGTATGGAGGCGCAGCGAGTGACTATAGAGGTACAGGGTGTATGGAGGTGCAGCAAGTGACAACTGAGGTACAGGGTGTATAGAGGCGCAGCGAGTGACAACAGAGGTACAGGTTGTATGGAGGCACAGTGAATGGCAACGGAGGCAAAGGATGCATGGAGGCACAGTGAGTGGCAACAGAGGCAAAGGATGCATGGAGGCACAGTGAGTGGCAATAGAGGTACAGGATGCTTGGAGGCACAGTGAGTGGCAACGAGGTACAGGATGCATATGGGTGCAGCGAGTGGCAATAGAGTACAGGATGTATGGAGGTCCAGCGAGTGACAATGGAGGTACAGTATGCATGGAGGCGCAGCGAGTGGCAATAGAGGTACAGGATGTATGGAGGCACAGCGAGTGGCAATAGAGGTACAGGATATATGGAGGCACAGCGTGTGGCAATAAAGGGTACAGGATGCATGGAAGCGCAACTAGTGACAATAGAGGTACAGGATGTATGGAGGCGCAGTGAGTGGCAATAGAGGTACAGGATGTATGGAGGCGCAGCGAGTGGCAACAAACATACAGGATATATGGAGGCGCAGCGAGTGGCAACAGAGGCACAGGATGCATGGAGGCGCAGTGACTGGCAATAGAGGTACAGGATGCATGGAGGCACAGTGAGCAGGCGCAGCGAGTGGCAATAGAGGTACAGGGTGTATGGAGGCGCAGTGAGTGGCAACAGAGGCACAGGATGCATGGAGGTGCAGCGAGTGGCAACAGAGGTACAGGGTGTATGGAGGTGCAATGAGTGGCAACAGAGGTACAGGATGTATGGAGGCGCAGCGAGTGGTATCAGAGGTACAGGGTGTATGGAGGCACAGTGAATGGTAAAGGAGGCAAAGGATGCATGGAGGCACAGTGAGTGGCAATAGAGGTATAGGATGCTTGGAGGCGCAGTGAGTGGCAACAAGGTACAGGATGTATGGAGGCACACCGAGTGGCAATAGAGGTACAGGATGCATGGAGGCGCATCAAATGGCAATAGAGGTACAGGATGCATGGAGGTGCAGCGAGTGACTATAGAGGTACAGGTTGTATGGAGGTGCAGCGAGTGACAACTGAGGTACAGGGTGTATGGAGGCACAGTGAATGGCAAAGGAGGCAAAGGATGCATGGAGGCACAGTGAGTGGCAATAGAGGTATAGGATGCTTGGAGGCGCAGTGAGTGGCAACGAGGTACAGGATGCATGGAGGCGCATCGAATGGCAATAGAGGTACAGGATGTATGGAGGCACAGTGAGTGGCAATAGAGGTACAGGGTGTATGGAGGCGCAGTGACTGTCAATAGAGGTACAGGATGTATGGAGGCACAGTGAGCAGGCGCAGCGAGTGGCAATAGAGGTACAGGGTATATGGAGGCGCAGTGAGCAGCAACAGAGGCACAGGATGCATGGAGGCTCAGCGAGTGGCAACAGAGATACAGCGTGAATGGAGGCGCAGCGAGCGACAACAGAGGTACAGGATGTATAGAGGCGCAGCGAGTGGTAACAAAGCTACAGGATGCATGGAGGCGCAGCGAGTGACTATATAGGTTCAGGGTGAATGGAGGCACAGCGAGTGACAATAGAGGTACAGGGTGTATGGAGGCGCAGTGAGTGGCAATAAAGGGTACAGGATGCATGGAAGCGCAACTAGTGACAATAGAGGTACAGGATGTATGGAGGCGCAGTGAGTGGCAATAGAGGTACAGGATGTATGGAGGCGCAGCGAGTGGCAACAAACGTACAGGATATATGGAGGCGCAGCGAGTGGCAACAGAGGCACAGGATGCATGGAGGCGCAGTGACTGGCAATAGAGGTACAGGATGCATGGAGGCACAGTGAGCAGGCGCAGCGAGTGGCAATAGAGGTACAGGGTGTATGGAGGCGCAGTGAGTGGCAATAGAGGTATAGGATGCTTGGAGGCGCAGTGAGTGGCAACGAGGTACAGGATGTATGGAGGCACACCGAGTGGCAATAGAGGTACAGGATGCATGGAGGCGCATCGAATGGCAATAGAGGTAAAAGACGTATGGAGGTGCAGCGAGTGACTATAGAGGTACAGGATGTATGGAGGCACAGAGAGTGGCAACGGAGGTACAGGATGCATGGAGGTGCAGCGAGTGACTATAGAGGTACAGGTTGTATGGAGGTGCAGCGAGTGACAACTGAGGTACAGGGTGCTTGGAGGCGCAGTGAGATGACTTCCAAAGGTACAGGATGTATGGAGGCCCAGTGAGTGAAATAGAGGCACAGGATGTATGGAGGCGCAGTGAGTGACTTCAGAGTTACAGGATGCATGGAGGCGCAGCGAGAGACAATAGAGGTACAGGATGGATGGAGGCGCAGTGAGCGGCAACAGAGGTACAGGATGTATGGCGGCACAGTGAGCGGCAACAGAGGTACAAGATGTATGGAGGCGCAGGGACTGGCAATAGAGGTACAGGATGTATGGAGGCACAGCGAGTGGCAACAGAGGTACAGGATGCATGGAGGCGCAGGGACTGGCAATAGAGGTACAGAATGTATGGAGGCACAGTGAGCAGGCGCAGCGAGTGGCAATAGAGGTACAGGATGCATGGAGGTGCAGGGACTGGCAATAGAGGTACAGGATTTTATGGAGGCACAGTAAACAGGCGCAGCGAGTGGCAATAGAGGTCCAGGATATATGGAGGCGCAGTAACTAACAACAGAGGTACAGGATGTATGGAGGCGCAGTGAGTGGCAACAGAGTTACAGGATGTATGGAGGCGCAGGGAGTGGCAATAGAGGTACAGGATGTATGGAGGTGCAGCGAGTGGCACCAGAGGTACAGGATGTATGGAGGCGCAGTGAGTGGCAACAGAGGCACAGGATGTATGGAGGCACAGCGAGTGGCAATAGAGGTACAGGGTGTATGGAGGCGCAGTGAGCGGCAACAGAGGTACAGGATGTATGGAGGTACAGTGAGCAGGCGCAGCGAGTGGCAATAGAGGTACAGGGTGCATGGAGGCACAGCGAGTGGCAATAGAGGTACAGGGTGTATGGAGGCGCAGTGAGCGGCAACAGAGGTACAGGATGTATGGAGGTACAGTGAGCAGGCGCAGAGAGTGGCAATAGAGGTACAGGGTGTATGGAGGCACAGTGAGTGGCAACAGAGGCACAGGATGCATGGAGGCGCAGCGAATGGCAACAGAGGTACAGGGTGTATGGAGGTGCAGTGAGTAGCAACAGAGGTACAGGACGTATGGAGGCACAGCGAGTGGTAACAGAGGTACAGGACGTATAGAGGCGCAACGAGTGTCTATAGAGGTACAGGGTGTATGGAGGCGCAGCGAGTGACAATAAAGGTACAGGGTGTATGGAGGCGCAGCGAGTGGCAATAGAGGTACAGGATGTATGGAGGCACAGTGAGTGACAACAGAGGTACAGGATATATGGAGGCGCAGTAACTGGCAACAGAGGTACAGGATGTATGGAGGCACAGTGAGTGGCAACAGAGGTATAGGATGTATGGAGGCGCAGCGAGTGGCAAGAGGTACAGGATGTATGGAGGCGCAGCGAGTGGCAACAGAGGGACAGGATGTATGGAGGCGCAGCGAGTGGCAACAGAGGTACAGGATGCATGTAGGCACAGTGACTGGCAATAGAGGTACAGAATGTATGGAGGCACAGTGAGCAGGCGCTGCGAGTGGCAATAGAGGTACAGGGTGTATGGAGGCGCAGTGAGCGGCAACAGAGGTACAGGGTGTATGGAGGTGCAGTGAGTGGCAACAGAGGTACAGGACGTATAGAGGCGCAGCGAGTGACTATAGAGGTACAGGGTTATGGAGGCGCAGTGAGTGAAATTAAGGTACAGGGTGTATGGAGGCACAGCGAGTGGCAATAGAGGTACAGGATGTATGGAGGCGCAGTGAGTGGCAACAGAGGTACAGGGTATATGGAGGCACAGTAACTGGCAACAGAGGTACAGGATGTATGGAGGTGCAGTGAGTGGCAACAGAGGTACAGGATGTATGGAGGCGCAGCGAGTGGTAACAGAGGTAAAGGACGTATGGGAGGTGCAGCGAGTGACTATAGAGGTACAGGATGTATGGAGGCACAGCGAGTGGCAACGGAGGTACAGGGTGTATGGAGGCGCAGCGAGTGACTATAGAGGTACAGGGTGTATGGAGGTGCAGCAAGTGACAACTGAGGTACAGGGTGTATAGAGGCGCAGCGAGTGACAACAGAGGTACAGGTTGTATGGAGGCACAGTGAATGGCAACGGAGGCAAAGGATGCATGGAGGCACAGTGAGTGGCAACAGAGGCAAAGGATGCATGGAGGCACAGTGAGTGGCAATAGAGGTGACAGGATGCTTGGAGGCACAGTGAGTGGCAACGAGGTACAGGATGCATATGGGTGCAGCGAGTGGCAATAGAGTACAGGATGTGGTGAGTGTCCAGCGAGTGACAATGGAGGTACAGTATGCATGGAGGCGCAGCGAGTGGCAATAGAGGTACAGGATGTATGGAGGCACAGCGAGTGGCAATAGAGGTACAGGATATATGGAGGCACAGCGTGTGGCAATAAAGGGTACAGGATGCATGGAAGCGCAATCTAGTGACAATAGAGTGTACAGGATGTATGGAGGCGCAGTGAGTGGCAATAGAGGTACAGGATGTACGGAGGCGCAGCGAGTGGCAACAAACATACAGGATATATGGAGGCGCAGCGAGTGGCAACAGAGGCACAGGATGCATGGAGGCGCAGTGACTGGCAATAGAGGTACAGGATGCATGGAGGCACAGTGAGCAGGCGCAGCGAGTGGCAATAGAGGTACAGGGTGTATGGAGGCGCAGTGAGTGGCAACAGAGGCACAGGATGCATGGAGGTGCAGCGAGTGGCAACAGAGGTACAGGGTGTATGGAGGTGCAATGAGTGGCAACAGAGGTACAGGATGTATGGAGGCGCAGCGAGTGGTAACAGAGGTACAGGGTGTATGGAGGCACAGTGAATGGTAAAGGAGGCAAAGGATGCATGGAGGCACAGTGAGTGGCAATAGAGGTATAGGATGCTTGGAGGCGCAGTGAGTGGCAACGAGGTACAGGATGTGATGGAGGCACACCGAGTGGCACAGAGGTACAGGATGCATGGAGGCGCATCAAATGGCAATAGAGGTACAGGATGCATGGAGGTGCAGCGAGTGACTATAGAGGTACAGGTTGTATGGAGGTGCAGCGAGTGACAACTGAGGTACAGGGTGTATGGAGGCACAGTGAATGGCAAAGGAGGCAAAGGATGCATGGAGTGCACAGTGAGTGGCAATAGAGGCATAGGATGCTTGGAGGCGCAGTGAGTGGCAACGAGGTACAGGATGCATGGAGGCGCATCGAATGGCAATAGAGGTACAGGATGCTTGGAGGCACAGTGAGTGGCAACAGAGGTACAGGGTGTGATGGGAGGCGCAGTGACTGGCAATAGAGGTACAGGATGTATGGAGGTACAGTGAGCAGGCGCAGCGAGTGGCAATAGAGGTACAGGGTATATGGAGGCGCAGTGAGCAGCAACAGAGGCACAGGATGCATGGAGGCTCAGCGAGTGGCAACAGAGATACAGCGTGAATGGAGGCGCAGCGAGCGACAACAGAGGTACAGGATGTATAGAGGCGCAGCGAGTGGTAACAAAGCTACAGGATGCATGGAGGTGCAGCGAGTGACTATATAGGTTCAGGGTGAATGGAGGCACAGCGAGTGACAATAGAGGTACAGGGTGTATGGAGGCGCAGAGAGTGGCAATAGAGGTACAGGATGTATGGAGGCGCAGCGAGTGACAACAGAGGCACACGATGTACGGAGGTGCAATGAGTGGCAACGGAGGTACAGGGTGTATGGAGGCGCAGAGAGTGATTATAGAGGTACAGGGTGTATGGAGGCGCAGCGAGGGGACAAGGGAGGTACAGGGTGTATAGAGGCGCAGTGAGTGACAATAGAGGTACAGGATGTATGGAGGCACAGTGAGTAGCAATAGAGGTACAGGATGCTTGGAGGCGCAGTGAGATGACTTCGAAGGTACAGGATGTATGGAGGCCCAGTGAGTGGAAATAGAGGCACAGGATGTATGGAGGCGCAGTGAGTGACTTCAGAGTTACAGGATGTATGGAGGCACAGTGAGTGACTTCAGAGATACAGGATGTATGGAGGCGCAGTGAGTGGCAATAGAGGTATAGGATGCTTGGAGGCGCAGTGAGTGGCAACGAGGTACAGGATGCATGGAGGCGCATCGAATGGCAATAGAGGTACAGGATGTATGGAGGCACAGTGAGTGGCAATAGAGGTACAGGGTGTATGGAGGCGCAGTGACTGGCAATAGAGGTACAGGATGTATGGAGGCACAGTGAGCAGGCGCAGCGAGTGGCAATAGAGGTTCAGGGTGTATGGAGGCGCAGTGAGCAGCAACAGAGGCACAGGATGCATGGAGGCTCAGCGAGTGGCAACAGAGATACAGCGTGAATGGAGGCGCAGCGAGCGACAACAGAGGTACAGGATGTATAGAGGCGCAGCGAGTGGTAACAAAGCTACAGGATGCATGGAGGCGCAGCAAGTGACTATATAGGTTCAGGGTGAATGGAGGCACAGCGAGTGACAATAGAGGTACAGGGTGTATGGAGGCGCAGGGAGTGGCAATAGAGGTACAGGATGTATGGAGGCGCAGCGAGTGACAACAGAGGCACATGATGTATGGAGGTGCAACGAGTGGCAACGGAGGTACAGGGTGTATGGAGGTGCAGAGAGTGATTATAGAGGTACAGGGTGTATGGAGGCGCAGCGAGGGACAACGGAGGTACAGGGTGTATAGAGGCGCAGTGAGTGACAATAGAGGTACAGGATGTATGGAGGCACAGTGAGTAGCAATAGAGGTACAGGATGCTTGGAGGCGCAGTGAGATGACTTCAAAGGTACAGGATGTATGGAGGCCACAGTGAGTGGAAATAGAGGCACAGGATGTATGGAGGCGCAGTGAGTGACTTCAGAGTTACAGGATGTATGGAGGCACAGCGAGTGACTTCAGAGATACAGGATGTATGGAGGCGCAGCGAGTGGCAATAGAGGCACAGGATGGATGGAGGTGCTATGAGTGGCAACAGAGGCACAGGATGTATGGATGGCGCAGCGAGTGACTTCAGAGGTACAGGATGTATGGAGGCACAGCGAGTGACTTCAGAGATACAGGATGTATGGAGGCGCAGCGAGTGACAATAGAGGTACAGGATGTATGAGGGCACAGTAAGTAGCAACAGAGGTGGCATCCCCACCTTCAAACGGAAAAGACTTGGCGGATCTCGCTTTGCGACCTTGGCCCTCACTTTTGGAATGCACTTCCCTTTATCATCAGATCCTCAACATGTTACTCTCAATTCAGGAAACAATTAAAAACTTGGCTGTTCTCCCAGGCATACGAATGAATGATCTAACGAGCAGCTGGCTACCTCCTTTTATACGTAGCACCAAGAAACCGTATGGTGAACGTGCGCTCTATAAACACTTTCAGCATAACAGAGGTAGAGGATGTACGGAGGCACAGTGAGTGGCAACAGAGGCACAGGATGTATGGAGGCGCTACGAGTGGCAACAGATGCACAGGATGTATGGAGGCGCAGTGAGTGGCAACAGAGGAACAGTATGTATGGAGGCGCAGCGAGTGACTATCAGAGGTACAGAATGTATGGAGGCGCAGCGAGTGGCAACAGAGGCACAGGATGGATGGAGGTGCTATGAGTGGCAACAGAGGCACAGGATGTATGGAGGCGCAGCGAGTGACTTCAGAGGTACAGGATGTATGGAGGCACAGCGAGTGACTTCAGAGATACAGGATGTATGGTGGCACAGCAAGTGACTTCAGAGATACAGGATGTATGGAGGCACAGCGAGTGACAATACAGGTACAGGATGTATGGAGGCACAGTGAGTGGCAACAGAGGTACAGGAAGTGTGGAGGCACAGCGAGTGGCAACAGGGGTAAACAGCGAATGGCAACAGAGGCACAGGATGTATGGAGGCGAAGTGAGTGGCAACCGAGGTACAGGATGTATGGAGGCGCAGCGAGTGACAATAGAGGTACAGGATGTATGAGGGCACAGTAAGTAGCAACAGAGGTGGCATCCCCACCTTCAAACGGAAAAGACTTGGCGGATCTCGATTATGGCGACCTTGGCCCCTCACTTTTGGAATGCACTTCCCTTTATCATCAGATCCTCAACATGTTACTCTGAATTCAGGAGACAATTAAAAATCTTGGCTGTTCTCCCAGGCATACGAATGAATGATCTAACGAGCAGCTGGCTACCTCCTTTTTATACTTAGCACCAAGAAACCGTATGGTGAACTTGCGCTCTATAAACACTTTCAACAAAACAGAGGTACAGGATGTACGGAGGCACAGTGAGTGGCAACAGAGGCACAGGATGTATGGAGGCGCAGCGAGTGGTAACAGAGGCACAGGATGTACGGAGGCGCAGCGAGTGGCAACAGAGGAACAGGATGTATGGAGGCGCAGTGAGTGGCAACAGAGGCACAGGATGCATGGAAGGACAGCGAGTGGCAACAGAGGCACAGGATGTATGGAGAGTGACACAGCGAGTGGCAACAGAGGTACAGGGTAAATGGAGGCACAGGGAGTAGCAATATAGGTACAGGATGTATGGAGGCGCAGCGAGTGGCAATAGAGGTACAGCATGAATGGAGGCGCAGCGACTGACAACAGAGGTACAGGATGTATGGAGGTGCAGCGAGTGGTAACAGAGCTACAGGATGCATGGAGGCGCAGCGAGTGACTATAGAGTTACAGGGTGAATGGAGGCGCAGCGAGTGACAATAGAGGTACAGGGTGTATGGAGGCGCAGGGAGTGGCAATAGATGTACAGGATGTATGGAGGCACAGCGAGTGGCAATAGAGGTACAGCGTGAATGGAGGCGCAGCGAGTGACAACAGAGGTACAGGATGTATGGAGGTGCAGCGAGTGGCAATAGAGGTACAGGATGTATGGAGGCACAGTGAATGGCAGCAGAGGCAAAGGATGCATGGAGGCACAGTGAGTGGCAATAGAGGTACAGGATGCTTGGAGGCGCAGTGAGATGACTTCAAAGGTACAGGATGTATGGAGGCGCAGCGAGTGGCAACAGAGGCATGGGATGTATGGAGGCACAGTGAGATGACTTCAGAGGCACAGGATGTATGGAGGCGCAGTGAGTAGAAATAGAGGCACAGGATGTATGGAGGCGCAGCAAGTGACTTCAGAGTTACAGGATGTATGGAGGCACAGCGAGGGACTTCAGAGATACAGGATGTATGGAGGCACAGCGAGTGTCTTCAGAGATACAGGATGTATGGAGGCGCAGCGAGTGACAATAGAGGTACAGGATGTATGAAGACACAGTAAGTAGCAACAGAGGTGGCATCCCCACCTTCAAACGGAAAATACTTGGCGGATCTCGTTTTGCGACCTTGGCCCCTCACTTTTGGGAATGCACTTCCCTTTAACATCAGATCCTCAACATGTTACTTCCAATTCAGGAGCCAATTAAAAACTTGGCTGTTCTCCCAGGCATACGAATAAATGATCTAACGAGCAGCTGGCTACCTCCTTTTATACTTAGCACCAAGAAACCGTATGGTGAACTTGCGCTCTATAAACACTTTCAACAAAACAGAGGTACAGGATGTACGGAGGCACAGTGAGTGGCAACAGAGGCACAGGATATGGAGGCGCAGTGAGTGGGAACAGAGGCACAGGATGTACGGAGGCACAGCGATTGGCAACAGAGGCACAGGATGTATGGAGGTGCAGCGAGTGGCAACAGAGGCACAGGATGTATGGAGGCACAGCGAGTGGCAACAGAGGCACAGGATGTATGGAGGCACAGCGAGTGGCAACAGACGCACAGGATGTATGGAGGCACAGTGAGTGGCAACAGAGGCACAGTTAGCTTGGAGGCACAGCGAGTGGCAACAGAGGTAAACAGCGAGTGGCAACAGAGGCACAGGATGTATGGAGGGGAAGTGAGTGGTAACAGAGGCACAGGACGTATGGAGGCACAGTGAATGGCAACAGAGGCAGAGGAAGGATGGCGGCACAGTGAGTGGCAATAGCGGTACAAGATGTATGGAGGCACAGCGAGTGGCAACAGAGGTACTGGGAGCGTGGAGGAACAGCGAGTGGCAACAGAGATACAGGACATATGGAGGCGCAGCGAGTGGCAACAGAGACACAGGATGTATGGCGGCGCAGTGAGTGACTTCAGAGTGTACAGGATGTAAGGAGGCGCAGCGAGTGGCAACAGAGGCCCAGGATGGATGGAAGCGCTATAAGTGGCAACAGAGGCACAGGATGTATGGAGGCGCAGTGAGTGGCAACAGAGGCACAGGATGTATGGAGGTGCAGCGAGTGACTTCAGAGGTACAGGGATGTATGGAGGCACAGCGAGTGGCAACAGAGGTACAGGGTAAATGGAGGCAACAGGGAGTAGGCAACAGAGGTACAGGATGTATGGAGGCGCAGCGAGTGGCAACAGAGGTAGAGCGGGAATGGAGGCGCAGCGAGTGTGAACAGACGTACAGGATGTATGGAGGCGCAGCGAGTGGTAACAGAGCTACAGGATGCATGGAGGCGCAGCGAGTGACTATAGAGTTACAGGGTGAATGGAGGCGCAGCGAGTGACAATAGAGGTACAGGGTGTATGGAGGCGCAGGGAGTGGCAATAGATGTACAGGATGTGGCGGAGGCACAGCAAGTGGCAATAGAGGTACAGCGTGAATGGAGGCGCAGCGAGTGGCAACAGAGGTACAGGGTGTATGGAGGCGCAGAGAGTGACTATAGAGGTACAGGGTGTAGTGGAGGCGCAACGAGTGACAACGGAGGCACAGGGTGTATAGAGGCGCAGCGAGTGACAATAGAGTTACAGGATGTATGGAGGCACAGTGAATGGCAGCAGAGGCAAAGGATGCATGGAGGCACAGTGAGGGCAATAGAGGTACAGGATGCTTGGAGGAACAGTGAGATGACTTCAAAGGTACAGGATGTATGGAGGCACAGAGAGTGGCAACAGAGGCATGGGATGTATGGAGGCGTAGTGAGATGACTTCAGAGGCACAGGATGTATGGAGTCGCAGTGAGTGGAAATAGAGGCACAGGATGTATGGAGGCGCAGCAAGTGACTTCAGAGTTACAGGATGTATGGAGGCACAGCGAGTGACTTCAGAGATACAGGATGTATGGAGGCACAGCGAGTGACTTCAGAGATACAGGATGTATGGAGGCGCAGCGAGTGACAATAGAGGTACAGGATGTATGAAGACACAGTAAGTAGCAACAGAGGTGGCATCCCCACCTTCAAACGGAAAATACTTGGCGGATCTCGTTTTGCGACCTTGGCCCCTCACTTTTGGAATGCACTTCCCTTTAACATCAGATCCTCAACATGTTACTCTCAATTCAGGAGACAGTCTAAAAACTTGGCTGTTCTCCCCAGGCATACGAATAAATGATCTAACGAGCAGCTGGCTACCTCCCTTTATACTTAGCACCAAGAAACCGTATGGTGAACGTGCGCTCTATAAACACTTTCAACAAAACAGAGGTACAGGATGTACGGAGGCACAGTGAGTGGCAACAGAGGCACAGGATGTATGGAGGCGCAGCGAGTGGGAACAGAGGCACAGGATGTACGGAGGCACAGCGATTGGCAACAGAGGCACAGGATGTATGGAGGTGCAGCGAGTGGCAACAGAGGCACAGGATGTATGGAGGCACAGCGAGTGGCAACAGAGGCACAGGATGTATGGAGGCACAGTGAGTGGCAACAGAGGCACAGGATGTATGGAGGCACAGTGAGTGGCAACAGAGGCACAGGATGTATGGAGGCACAGTGAGTGGCAACAGAGGTACAGTTAGCGTGGAGTCACAGCGAGTGGCAACAGAGGTAAACAGCGAGTGGCAACAGAGGCACAGGATGTATGGAGGGGAAGTGAGTGGTAACAGAGGCACAGGACGTATGGAGGCACAGTGAATGGCAACAGAGGCAGAGGAAGGATGGCGGCACAGTGAGTGGCACTAGCGGTACAAGATGTATGGAGGCACAGCGAGTGGCAACAGAGGTACTGGGAGCGTGGAGGAACAGCGAGTGGCAACAGAGGTACAGGACATATGGAGGCGCAGCGAGTGGCAACAGAGACACAGGATGTATGGCGGCGCAGTGAATGACTTCAGAGGTACAGGATGTAAGGAGGAGCAGCGAGTGGCAACAGAGGCCCAGGATGGATGGAAGCGCTATGAGTGGCAACAGAGGCACAGGATGTATGGAGGCGCAGTGAGTGGCAACAGAGGCACAGGATGTATGGAGGTGCAGCGAGTGACTTCAGAGGTACAGGATGTATGGAGGCACAGCGAGTGACTTTAGAGATACAGGATATATGGAGGCACAGCGAGTGACTTCAGAGATACAGGATGTATGGAGGCGCAGCGAGTGACAATAGAGGTACAGGATGTATAAAGGCACAGTAAGTAGCAACAGAGGTGGCATCCCCACCTTCAAACGGAAAAGACTTGGCTGATCTCGTTTTTGCGACCTTGGCCCCTCACTTTTGAAATGCACTTCCCTTTAACATCAGATCCTCAACATGTTACTCTGAATTCAGGAGACAATTAAAAAACTTGGCTGTTCTCCCAGGCATACGAATAGAATGATCTAACGAGCAGCTGGCTACCTCCTTTTATACTTAGCACCAAGAAACCGTATGGTGAACGTGCGCTCTATAAACACTTTCAGCATAACAGAGGTAGAGGATGTACGGAGGCACAGTGAGTGGCAACAGAGGCACAGTATGTATGGAGGCGCAGCGAGTGGTAACAGAGGTAAACAGCGAGTGGCAACAGAGGCACAGGACGTATGGAGGCACAGTGAATGGCAACAGAGGCAGAGGAAGGATGGATGCACAGTGAGTGGCAATAGTGGTACAAGATGTATGGAAGCACAGCAAGTGGCAATAGAGGTACAAGGTGTATGGAGGCACAGCGAGTGGCAATAGAGGTACAGGATGTATGGAGGCACAGCGAGTGGCAACAAAGGTGCTGGAAGCGTGGAGGCACAGCGAGTGGCAACAGAGGTACAGGATATATGGAGGCACAGCGTGTGGCAATAAAGGGTACAGGATGCATGGAAGCGCAACTAGTGACAATAGAGGTACAGGATGTATGGAGGCGCAGTGAGTGGCAATAGAGGTACAGGATGTATGGGAGGCGCAGCGAGTGGCAACAAACGTACAGGATCTATGGAGGCGCAGCGAGTGGCAACAGAGGCACAGGATGCATGGAGGCGCAGTGACTGGCAATAGAGGTACAGGATGCATGGAGGCACAGTGAGCAGGCGCAGCGAGTGGCAATAGAGGTACAGGGTGTAGTGGAGGCGCAGTGAGTGGCAACAGAGGCACAGGATGCATGGAGGTGCAGCGAGTGGCAACAGAGGTACAGGGTGTATGGAGGTGCAATGAGTGGCAACAGAGGTACAGGATGTATGGAGGCGCAGCGAGTGGTAACAGAGGTACAGGGTGTAGTGGAGGCACAGTGAATGGTAAAGGAGGCAAAGGATGCATGGAGGCACAGTGAGTGGCAACAGAGGTATAGGATGCTTGGAGGCGCAGTGAGTGGCAAACAAGGTACAGGATGTATGGAGGCACACCGAGTGGCAATAGAGGTACAGGATGCATGGAGGCGCATCAAATGGCAATAGAGGTACAGGATGCATGGAGGTGCAGCGAGTGACTATAGAGGTACAGGTTGTATGGAGGTGCAGCGAGTGACAACTGAGGTACAGGGTGTATGGAGGCACAGTGAATGGCAAAGGAGGCAAAGGATGCATGGAGGCACAGTGAGTGGCAATAGAGGTATAGGATGCTTGGAGGCGCAGTGAGTGGCAATGAGGTACAGGATGCATGGAGGCGCATCGAATGGCAATAGAGGTACAGGATGTATGGAGGCACAGTGAGTGGCAATAGAGGTACAGGGTGTATGGAGGCGCAGTGACTGGCAATAGAGGTACAGGATGTATGGAGGCACAGTGAGCAGGCGCAGCGAGTGGCAATAGAGGTACAGCGTGAATGGAGGCGCAGCGAGCGACAACAGAGGTACAGGATGTATAGAGGCGCAGCGAGTGGTAACAAAGCTACAGGATGCATGGAGGCACAGCGAGTGACTATATAGGTTCAGGGTGAATGGAGGCACAGCAAGTGACAATAGAGGTACAGGGTGTATGGAGGCGCAGAGAGTGGCAATAGAGGTACAGGATGTATGGAGGCGCAGCGAGTGACAACAGAGGCACATGATGTACGGAGGTGCAACGAGTGGCAACGGAGGTACAGGGTGTATGGAGGCGCAGAGAGTGATTATAGAGGTACAGGGTGTATGGAGGCGCAGCGAGGGACAAGGGAGGTACAGGGTGTATAGAGGCGCAGTGAGTGACAATAGAGGTACAGGATGTATGGAGGCACAGTGAGTAGCAATAGAGGTACAGGATGCTTGGAGGCGCAGTGAGATGACTTCGAAGGTACAGGATGTATGGAGGCCCAGTGAGTGGAAATAGAGGCACAGGATGTATGGAGGCGCAGTGAGTGACTTCAGAGTTACAGGATGTATGGAGGCACAGTGAGTGACTTCAGAGATACAGGATGTATGGAGGCGCAGTGAGTGGCAATAGAGGTATAGGATGCTTGGAGGCGCAGTGAGTGGCACGAGGTACAGGATGCATGGAGGCGCATCGAATGGCAATAGAGGTACAGGATGTATGGAGGCACAGTGAGTGGCAACAGAGGTACAGGGTGTATGGAGGCGCAGTGACTGGCAATAGAGGTACAGGATGTATGGAGGCACAGTGAGCAGGCGCAGCGAGTGGCAATAGAGGTTCAGGGTGTATGGAGGCGCAGTGAGCAGCAACAGAGGTACAGGATGCATGGAGGCTCAGCGAGTGGCAACAGAGATACAGCGTGAATGGAGGCGCAGCGAGCGACAACAGAGGTACAGGATGTATAGAGGCGCAGCGAGTGGTAACAAAGCTACAGGATGCATGGAGGCGCAGCAAGTGACTATATAGGTTCAGGGTGAATGGAGGCACAGCGAGTGACAATAGAGGTACAGGGTGTATGGAGGCGCAGGGAGTGGCAATAGAGGTACAGGATGTATGGAGGCGCAGCGAGTGACAACAGAGGCACATGATGTATGGAGGTGCAACGAGTGGCAACGGAGGTACAGGGTGTATGGAGGTGCAGAGAGTGATTATAGAGGTACAGGGTGTATGGAGGCGCAGCGAGGGACAACGGAGGTACAGGGTGTATAGAAGCGCAGTGAGTGACAATAGAGGTACAGGATGTATGGAGGCACAGTGAGTAGCAATAGAGGTACAGGATGCTTGGAGGCGCAGTGAGATGACTTCAAAGGTACAGGATGTATGGAGGCCCAGTGAGTGGAAATAGAGGCACAGGATGTATGGAGGCGCAGTGAGTGACTTCAGAGTTACAGGATGTATGGAGGCACAGCGAGTGACTTCAGAGATACAGGATGTATGGAGGCGCAGCGAGTGGCAATAGAGGCACAGGATGGATGGAGGTGCTATGAGTGGCAACAGAGGCACAGGATGTATGGATGGCGCAGCGAGTGACTTCAGAGGTACAGGATGTATGGAGGCACAGCGAGTGACTTCAGAGATACAGGATGTATGGAGGCGCAGCGAGTGACAATAGAGGTACAGGATGTATGAGGGCACAGTAAGTAGCAACAGAGGTGGCATCCCCACCTTCAAACGGAAAAGACTTGGCGGATCTCGTTTTGCGACCTTGGCCCCTCACTTTTGGAATGCACTTCCCTTTATCATCAGATCCTCAACATGTTACTCTCAATTCAGGAAACAATTAAAAACTTGGCTGTTCTCCCAGGCATACGAATGAATGATCTAACGAGCAGCTGGCTACCTCCTTTTATACTTAGCACCAAGAAACCGTATGGTGAACGTGCGCTCTATAAACACTTTCAGCATAACAGAGGTAGAGGATGTACGGAGGCACAGTGAGTGGCAACAGAGGCACAGGATGTATGGAGGCGCTACGAGTGGCAACAGATGCACAGGATGTATGGAGGCGCAGAGAGTGGCAACAGAGGAACAGTATGTATGGAGGCGCAGCGAGTGACTATCAGAGGTACAGAATGTATGGAGGCGCAGCGAGTGGCAACAGAGGCACAGGATGGATGGAGGTGCTATGAGTGGCAACAGAGGCACAGGATGTATGGAGGCGCAGCGAGTGACTTCAGAGGTACAGGATGTATGGAGGCACAGCGAGTGACTTCAGAGATACAGGATGTATGGTGGCACAGCAAGTGACTTCAGAGATACAGGATGTATGGAGGCACAGCGAGTGACAATACAGGTACAGGATTTATGGAGGCACAGTGAGTGGCAACAGAGGTACAGGAAGTGTGGAGGCACAGCGAGTGGCAACAGGGGTAAACAGCGAATGGCAACAGAGGCACAGGATGTATGGAGGCGAAGTGAGTGGCAACCGAGGTACAGGATGTATGGAGGCGCAGCGAGTGACAATAGAGGTACAGGATGTATGAGGGCACAGTAAGTAGCAACAGAGGTGGCATCCCCACCTTCAAACGGAAAAGACTTGGCGGATCTCGTTTTGCGACCTTGGCCCCTCACTTTTGGAATGCACTTCCCTTTATCATCAGATCCTCAACATGTTACTCTGAATTCAGGAGACAATTAAAAACTTGGCTGTTCTCCCAGGCATACGAATGAATGATCTAACGAGCAGCTGGCTACCTCCTTTTATACTTAGCACCAAGAAACCGTATGGTGAACTTGCGCTCTATAAACACTTTCAACAAAACAGAGGTACAGGATGTACGGAGGCACAGTGAGTGGCAACAGAGGCACAGGATGTATGGAGGCGCAGCGAGTGGTAACAGAGGCACAGGATGTACGGAGGCGCAGCGAGTGGCAACAGAGGAACAGGATGTATGGAGGCGCAGTGAGTGGCAACAGAGGCACAGGATGCATGGAAGGACAGCGAGTGGCAACAGAGGCACAGGATGTATGGAGAGTGACACAGCGAGTGGCAACAGAGGTACAGTGTAAATGGAGGCACAGGGAGTAGCAATAGAGGTACAGGATGTATGGAGGCGCAGCGAGTGGCAATAGAGGTACAGCGTGAATGGAGGCGCAGCGACTGACAACAGAGGTACAGGATGTATGGAGGTGCAGCGAGTGGTAACAGAGCTACAGGATGCATGGAGGCGCAGCGAGTGACTATAGAGTTACAGGGTGAATGGAGGCGCAGCGAGTGACAATAGAGGTACAGGGTGTATGGAGGCGCAGGGAGTGGCAATAGATGTACAGGATGTATGGAGGCACAGCAAGTGGCAATAGAGGTACAGCGTGAATGGAGGCGCAGCGAGTGGCAACAGAGGTACAGGATGTATGGAGGTGCAGCGAGTGGCAACAGAGGTACAGGGTGTATGGTGGCGCAGAGAGTGACTATAGAGGTACAGGGTGTATGGAGGCGCAACGAGTGACAACGGAGGCACAGGGTGTATAGAGGCGCAGCGAGTGACAATAGAGGTACAGGATGTATGGAGGCACAGTGAATGGCAGCAGAGGCAAAGGATGCATGGAGGCACAGTGAGTGGCAATAGAGGTACAGGATGCTTGGAGGCGCAGTGAGATGACTTCAAAGGTACAGGATGTATGGAGGCGCAGCGAGTGGCAACAGAGGCATGGGATGTATGGAGGCGCAGTGAGATGACTTCAGAGGCACAGGATGTATGGAGGCGCAGTGAGTAGAAATAGAGGCACAGGATGTATGGAGGCGCAGCAAGTGACTTCAGAGTTACAGGATGTATGGAGGCACAGCGAGTGACTTCAGAGATACAGGATGTATGGAGGCACAGCGAGTGTCTTCAGAGATACAGGATGTATGGAGGCGCAGCGAGTGACAATAGAGGTACAGGATGTATGAAGACACAGTAAGTAGCAACAGAGGTGGCATCCCCACCTTCAAACGGAAAATACTTGGCGGATCTCGTTTTGCGACCTTGGCCCCTCACTTTTGGAATGCACTTCCCTTTAACATCAGATCCTCAACATGTTACTCTCAATTCAGGAGCCAATTAAAAACTTGGCTGTTCTCCCAGGCATACGAATAAATGATCTAACGAGCAGCTGGCTACCTCCTTTTATACTTAGCACCAAGAAACCGTATGGTGAACTTGCGCTCTATAAACACTTTCAACAAAACAGAGGTACAAGATGTACGGAGGCACAGTGAGTGGCAACAGAGGCACAGGATATGGAGGCGCAGCCAGTGGGAACAGAGGCACAGGATGTACGGAGGCACAGCGATTGGCAACAGAGGCACAGGATGTATGGAGGTGCAGCGAGTGGCAACAGAGGCACAGGATGTATGGAGGCACAGCGAGTGGCAACAGAGGCACAGGATGTATGGAGGCACAGCGAGTGGCAACAGACGCACAGGATGTATGGAGGCACAGTGAGTGGCAACAGAGGAACAGGATGTATGGAGGCACAGTGAGTGGCAACAGAGGCACAGTTAGCGTGGAGGCACAGCGAGTGGCAACAGAGGTAAACAGCGAGTGGCAACAGAGGCACAGGATGTATGGAGGGGAAGTGAGTGGTAACAGAGGCACAGGACGTATGGAGGCACAGTGAATGGCAACAGAGGCAGAGGAAGGATGGCGGCACAGTGAGTGGCAATAGCGGTACAAGATGTATGGAGGCACAGCGAGTGGCAACAGAGGTACTGGGAGCGTGGAGGAACAGCGAGTGGCAACAGAGATACAGGACATATGGAGGCGCAGCGAGTGGCAACAGAGACACAGGATGTATGGCGGCGCAGTGAGTGACTTCAGAGGTACAGGATGTAAGGAGGCGCAGCGAGTGGCAACAGAGGCCCAGGATGGATGGAAGCGCTATAAGTGGCAACAGAGGCACAGGATGTATGGAGGCGCAGTGAGTGGCAACAGAGGCACAGGATGTATGGAGGTGCAGCGAGTGACTTCAGAGGTACAGGATGTATGGAGGCACAGCGAGTGGCAACAGAGGTACAGGGTAAATGGAGGCACAGGGAGTAGCAATAGAGGTACAGGATGTATGGAGGCGCAGCGAGTGGCAATAGAGGTAGAGCGTGAATGGAGGCGCAGCGAGTGTGAACAGACGTACAGGATGTATGGAGGCGCAGCGAGTGGTAACAGAGCTACAGGATGCATGGAGGCGCAGCGAGTGACTATAGAGTTACAGGGTGAATGGAGGCGCAGAGAGTGACAATAGAGGTACAGGGTGTATGGAGGCGCAGGGAGTGGCAATAGATGTACAGGATGTATGGAGGCACAGCGAGTGGCAATAGAGGTACAGCGTGAATGGAGGCGCAGCGAGTGGCAACAGAGGTACAGGGTGTATGGAGGCGCAGAGAGTGACTATAGAGGTACAGGGTGTATGGAGGCGCAACGAGTGACAACGGAGGCACAGGGTGTATAGAGGCGCAGCGAGTGACAATAGAGTTACAGGATGTATGGAGGCACAGTGAATGGCAGCAGAGGCAAAGGATGCATGGAGGCACAGTGAGTGGCAATAGAGGTACAGGATGCTTGGAGGAACAGTGAGATGACTTCAAAGGTACAGGATGTATGGAGGCACAGAGAGTGGCAACAGAGGCATGGGATGTATGGAGGCGTAGTGAGATGACTTCAGAGGCACAGGATGTATGGAGGCGCAGTGAGTGGAAATAGAGGCACAGGATGTATGGAGGCGCAGCAAGTGACTTCAGAGTTACAGGATGTATGGAGGCACAGCGAGTGACTTCAGAGATACAGGATGTATGGAGGCACAGCGAGTGACTTCAGAGATACAGGATGTATGGAGGCGCAGCGAGTGACAATAGAGGTACAGGATGTATGAAGACACAGTAAGTAGCAACAGAGGTGGCATCCCCACCTTCAAACGGAAAATACTTGGCGGATCTCGTTTTGCGACCTTGGCCCCTCACTTTTGGAATGCACTTCCCTTTAACATCAGATCCTCAACATGTTACTCTCAATTCAGGAGACAATTAAAAACTTGGCTGTTCTCCCAGGCATACGAATAAATGATCTAACGAGCAGCTGGCTACCTCCTTTTATACTTAGCACCAAGAAACCGTATGGTGAACGTGCGCTCTATAAACACTTTCAACAAAACAGAGGTACAGGATGTACGGAGGCACAGTGAGTGGCAACAGAGGCACAGGATGTATGGAGGTGCAGCGAGTGGGAACAGAGGCACAGGATGTACGGAGGCACAGCGATTGGCAACAGAGGCACAGGATGTATGGAGGTGCAGCGAGTGGCAACAGAGGCACAGGATGTATGGAGGCACAGCGAGTGGCAACAGAGGCACTGGATGTATGGAGGCACAGTGAGTGGCAACAGAGGCACAGGATGTATGGAGGCACAGTGAGTGGCAACAGAGGCACAGGATGTATGGAGGCACAGTGAGTGGCAACAGAGGTACAGTTAGCGTGGAGTCACAGCGAGTGGCAACAGAGGTAAACAGCGAGTGGCAACAGAGGCACAGGATGTATGGAGGGGAAGTGAGTGGTAACAGAGGCACAGGACGTATGGAGGCACAGTGAATGGCAACAGAGGCAGAGGAAGGATGGCGGCACAGTGAGTGGCACTAGCGGTACAAGATGTATGGAGGCACAGCGAGTGGCAACAGAGGTACTGGGAGCGTGGAGGAACAGCGAGTGGCAACAGAGGTACAGGACATATGGAGGCGCAGCGAGTGGCAACAGAGACACAGGATGTATGGCGGCGCAGTGAATGACTTCAGAGGTACAGGATGTAAGGAGGAGCAGCGAGTGGCAACAGAGGCCCAGGATGGATGGAAGCGCTATGAGTGGCAACAGAGGCACAGGATGTATGGAGGCGCAGTGAGTGGCAACAGAGGCACAGGATGTATGGAGGTGCAGCGAGTGACTTCAGAGGTACAGGATGTATGGAGGCACAGCAAGTGACTTTAGAGATACAGGATATATGGAGGCACAGCGAGTGACTTCAGAGATACTGGATGTATGGAGGCGCAGCGAGTGACAATAGAGGTACAGGATGTATAAAGGCACAGTAAGTAGCAACAGAGGTGGCATCCCCACCTTCAAACGGAAAAGACTTGGCTGATCTCGTTTTGCGACCTTGGCCCCTCACTTTTGAAATGCACTTCCCTTTAACATCAGATCCTCAACATGTTACTCTGAATTCAGGAGACAATTAAAAACTTGGCTGTTCTCCCAGGCATACGAATGAATGATCTAACGAGCAGCTGGCTACCTCCTTTTATACTTAGCACCAAGAAACCGTATGGTGAACGTGCGCTCTATAAACACTTTCAGCATAAGAGAGGTAGAGGATGTATGGAGGCACAGTGAGTGGCAACAGAGGCACAGTATGTATGGAGGCGCAGCGAGTGGTAACAGAGGTAAACAGCGAGTGGCAATAGTGGTACAAGATGTATGGAAGCACAGCAAGTGGCAATAGAGGTACAAGGTGTATGGAGGCACAGCGAGTGGCAATAGAGGTACAGGATGTATGGAGGCACAGCGAGTGGCAACAAAGGTGTGCCTCCAAAATACTACATGAAGCTTAAAATAAAAAAAGCATTTACCTGAACAAAAAAAAAAAATTTCAATACATTTGGATCAACTGCCCTAATTCACAAATGGCGAATTAGTATGACAGGTTGTCTCAGCATTCAATTATGCACCGTGTGTACCAGATTAGGCAACAAAGGTGCTGGAAGCGTGGAGGCACAGCGAGTGGCAACAGAGGTACAGGACGTATGGAGGCGCAGCGAGTGGCAACAGATACACAGGATGTATGGCGGCACAGTGAGTGACTTCAGAGGTACAGGATGTATGGAGGCGCAGCGAGTGGCAACAGAGGCACAGGATGCACGGAGGCGCAGCGAGTAGCAACAGAGGCACTGGATGTATGGAGGCGCAGCGAGTGGCAACAGAGGCACAGGATGTATGGAGGCACAGTGAGTGGCAACAGAGGTACAGGAAGTGTGGAGGCACAGCGAGTGGCAACAGGGGTAAACAGCGAATGGCAACAGAGGCACAGGATGTATGGAGGCGAAGTGAGTGGCAACAGAGGTACAGGATGTATGGAGGCGCAGTGAATGGCAACAGAGGCAGAGGAAGGATGGAGGCACAGTGAGTGGCAATAGAGGTACAAGATGTATGGAGGCACAGCAAGTGGCAATAGAGGTACAAGATGTATGGAGGCACAGCGAGTGGCAATAGAGGTACAGGATGTATAGAGGCACAGCGAGTGGCAACAGAGGTACTGGAAGCATGGAGGCACTGCGAGTGGCAACACAGGTACAGGACGTATGGAGCGCAGCAAGTGGCAACAGAGACACAGGATGTATGGTGGCGCAGTGAGTGACTTCAGAGGTACAGGATGTATGGAGGTGCAGCAAATGGCAACAGAGGCCCAGGATGGATGGAGGCGCTACGAGTGGCAACAGAGGTACAGGATGTATGGAGGCGCAGCGAGTGACTTCAGAGGTACAGGATGTATGGAGGCGCAGTGAGTGGCAACAGAGGCACTGGATGTAAGGAGGCGCAGCGTGTGGTAACAGAGGCACAGGATGTATGGCGGCGCAGCGAGTGGCAACAGAGGCACAGGATGGATGGAGGTGCAGCGAGTGACTTCAGAGGTACAGGATGTATTGAGGTGCAGCGAGTGGCAACAGAGGCACAGGATGTAAGGAGGCGCAGGGTATGGCAACAGAGGCACAGGATGTATGGAGGCGCAGCGAGTGGCTTCAGAGGCACAGGATGGATGGAGGCGCAGCGAGTGGCAACAGAGGCACAGGATGGAGGTGGTGCAGTGAGTGGCGTTTCCCCAGTGGGCCGCCAGGTGGGGGCCAGTTTTAGGCCCCTGGTGTGCCGTTTTTGTTACCGGGGCCAGCAATATCGGCCAGCAATATCGGCCCCCTGTAACAAAATTGGCCGATACCAGCCCGGCAAAGCTGTTTGCCAGGGCCAGTTTCAGTTCCAAGTCCGGCCCTGCACAGGATGGATGGAGGCTTAGTGAGTGGCAACGGAGGCACAGGATGGAGGTGACGCAGTGAGTGGCAATAGAGGTACCTAGTAGAAAATGTTCAACTTGGAACCCTTGGGTGATCATTGCACTCACTAATATGTAGACCGGGGAGAAATTTTGTTTACACCAGCATAATCTTGTGTCACTTCACGTTACAATTGTCATGTGAACTGTCCTGGACTCCGCCATTATGCTAAATTGCGTCATTGAGATTGTGTTTGGGTAAAAATCCTGTTGTAGGAGCAAGGGAAGAATCTAAATGAATCGAACACGAATGCCCTGTGTGATTTTGCAGGTTTTTCTACAATGACATACGTATTTACATCTAAAGTGGACATGAAGATGTATTTTGTACTAAAAAAGCAGCATAAAATACTTGATAGGCATTTCATGTAACAACATGTAATTTTGTTTAATTGTTTGAGCATTTTACAGAATTTCCAGAAAGTAAATTAAGTAAATTTCGCTGAGGCCTAATAAGGTGATGAGATATAGTCCATATGCAAATAAACGTGGCAATATCAAACTGAAAAGGGTAAAGTACTACCCGTAATGTAGGGTGGTTTTCACTCAAACTTTTTAAAAGAAAGCTCATGTAAAGCAGCGGATATCCCAGGCGAGCCCACACTCTCATGCTTAGATCAGTTTTCCTCAGGGACAGGTTATGCACTCAAACATGGATTCACAGTTAAAATTCCTACCACTCTCTTGATACAGTGGAACATGCTCGCTTCAGTGATGAAAATGTGTCTGAGAAAATCTATGGGAAATGTTGGGAAAGAATTCTGGGGTTAATAGCAGGCCTCTGTAGTATTAAGAGTAAAGCACTAGGCACCCACTGGAAGAGTTGGCTTAGGATGCATGTCAAATGCACCCTGTGGCTCTCTTCGGGCAGGAGTAAAACAAATAATTGCACGATGACTCTATCCATCACTCCACTATAAGAAGAGGACTCGAGTCGGCATAGACAGAGCTTTCTCCGGATTATAAATATTTTACCAATTGAGATTGCCTTAAAAACAAAAGAGCAGGTATGTTTAGCCACTCTCAGAATGGGACCCAATGTTCTAACATATGATGACTCCAAATGTGATTCTTCTTATGTAGTGAATGAAATGCAGATGTACTCCTCTATGCTCCTGAAGCCGGTTTTAAGACGCTTTATGTACATTTAAGCTCTGGGGTCTTATGGGTCGTAATTGACACAGATCACTTGGGTCACACCTCCGAGTAAGAATGCGCGGATGTTACAATACACGTCTCATGTAGTCTTTTTTGCTCTGAGACAATAGAAATTTACGATACTGAAGACTGTACTCCATCTGCATGCTCCTGATCCTGCTACTGATGGTTATAAATGTTTTTTTATCTTCAAAAGAAGTGGGATAAAGTGTAATGGTCATGTTAATGGTGTAGAAATACACATGTTTTTATTAGAATCATGTTATGTAAATTGTTTACTTGACTTCCTCGAAGTCTGTATCAAAACAAATAAACATTTGATGTTGCTTGATTTCTGATAGGACACACACATAATTTGCCAGCGCACCTGATCTTCTCTTCAGCCTTCCAGATGTGGTTTGAGGCACTTCTTTTTCTTCAATCGCAGTGGGTCCTCCACCCCCAGTCAGACCATCGCAAGCAGCCCATGCGCCCATGCCCTAACCTGCAGCATACTCCAGTACTGCACCACTTGGGCCCGCATGCCAATCGTATCCCTTTTTTAAGAGAACATCTGGCTGAGTATGGACTTTATTTAATTGTGATAACCTAAGTGGTGTACTGTGCATCAAACAAATCTTCCCTCCACCTTTTCTAAGTAAGCCTTGTCTGCGGAGGGGTAGCCCGACACTGGTGGTAAAAAGCGGGATCAGGATTCAGCCTTAAGAAATACCGTTATTGCATAATGAAGCCCAATAAGATACTGTTTTACTAAAAGTAACATCAAATCAGTGGTGTAAGTCAGGGATATAGAGTCTTAGATTAGTATTAGGAGAAAGACTGAGATAACAGAGCTGTCTCCGAATGTTGAAACATCAAAGTGAGGTCCCTAAAGCTCTATTAGTACAAACTCTGTTACAGCGCCGGAAGACACAGGAAGAAGAGCCACTCTGATCCACAGAGGAACACTGAGGAGCCAAGCCGAGCCCACAGCCATAAACTCTAACCAGCCCACAGGTGCTAGTAGTACCTATACCAACCATCACACCTCGCCCTCATGTTCCGAACTCCGAAGACCAAACAGATTGAGTTCGTACTGAGGAAGGCTAAGGTGGACTCCAACAACCAACAAAGCTGTTTTAAGAGGGACACGCTTAGGGCAGAGAACAAAAGAGCCGTCAAAGGAGCAGGAGACACCCCCAATTGCTGAAACGGAGAAGGGAATGGCACAGGAGACTGGGATCAGAAAGATGAAGCTGAAAGCTGACAAGGTTGTAGCAAGATGACCCAATGGCAGCTTCTAATGTGTCAACACACTAAACTGCTCTAATATTTCAACAGTGGTAGTGGAGAATTACACAACAGGAGTGCATAGTGTGGTTGATGTGGCTTCTTTTAAGCTTTCCTGCATCATGAGGAAGTCCAGGGTTGAGGGAAAAGCTGCCGCATTAGTAATCCATTTGTTTCTTAGTGGGTGTGAGGCAAAAATAGAACTGTGGGTAAGAGGAAAAAATAGAATTGGATTAAAGACAAATTGTTTGTGAGAAAATGAAAATGGCAGATGTGAGTAGTTTTGGATTGACCCTTTTTCTGTACCTAAAGTTTTTTAAGAGAGGGGTAGTACTGTGTGTTTCTAGCATCTTTGTTGCATGGTGTGTGAGCTAGTCTATGCGGTTGAAGTAATGGAATGAAGTGGACATTTTTAATTTGACCCTTTGTTGCCAGAGGACATCTTGGTTGCTTGTCCACAAAGGCTGCTTCAACACTTGGATAAATCTCAGGTCACAAACTTTAAGCAATTAACCTCCGCTGCTGACAGATAGAATGTAAAAAAGGGGAATCAAGAGAACACCAAAAAACACACAGGAGCCTTTCTCAAGGGCAATGCCATTTGTAAGCAATTTAAATACATACACTCTTTTAACTACAAAAACATATCTGTTTAGACACATAAACAGGCTCAGAACACCTCAGTCAGTTAGCAGAACCCCAAGAGACCTAATGAGGATAAACACCAAGTTGGCCTATACAGTGTTCACCTAGAACCATGCCTACTAAGAAACCGAATGAAGAATGCCGGTTCTAGAGACAGCTCTTACTTCTGACTGAACCCGGACATGTTAATACAAGTTTTCTTTTATTTAAGCACTCTAAAGTGATCAAGGTGACATGTTGGAGCTTTATAAAACGTCGTATAAATAAATAATGGGCAATTAACATCACAATGGAATGGACATTAGCTGTCAGGTCACAAGTTAAAATGTGACAAGGATACCCTTGATGGGTTTTAGGATCAGCAACAAAACTGTGGAAGAAGAGACCTTGTAAGTTTGGAAAGTGACTGCAGATGTCCAGACAAAAGTGCCTTGCAAATGCCCATCAATTCCTGTGCACTATGTGAATGCGCACACATTCACTGGCCTCACAAAACAAATGAGCAAATATTACTGTGGTAGACCACAGGTCTGTCAGGAAGCAGAAACCATATGCCTCAATGGCCGCTGGGCTTGGTATAGTTGAGCTCCTAATAATGCTAAAACAACAAGAGCTTGAAGACAAAGTTGGAAAGTGAAGGGGACCGAGTACACTGACCTCTTAGGCAACTTTGACCATGTATTCTTGCCTTCTTAGAGAAGAGTGAGATATACACTGATTAAATGGAAACGTGCCAAGTTTCTACTCCCTGGTATAATATGAATGAACCTATCTCTAATCAGACATGTTGGTGTAGTTGGGATCTTACTGTATATAAATTGCTTACAATGGGCATTTCCAGTAAAGTACTTGCACCCCTATGAACCGCTCCTATTCACTTTACATCTATGTTTCAACTACTTTGTGCAAGTATTAACGCACACATATGAGGTCTTGTAAAATTCATCTTTCTGATCTCACTAATGATCTACAGCTGGATTGCCTCTTTATTACTGAATCCACCAATCGTTTCTCGAGTTTCTGAGGACTATGCCATCAAAAAGTGCAATAGAGCTTACAAAAAGAGCATGGGTGTGGCAGTTATTTATCGGTCCTCATTGAAGGATTGAAGGTAGCCACAGGTCCATCAACTCTGCATTCCTAGATCTCTGAATTAGGTCCATTTCTGACCCTGATAGTGAAACCAATGATCAGATGACCATCAAAACTCTGATATGCTTCCACTGTCCTGGTCCGCGTGTCACCTTTTTCAGGTGTTATTTGCAAAGTTTTAGTAGGAAGGCTTCTTGGTGTCTCCTGCAGTCATAGTTATGGGTACTTCAACGTATTTGTTGGAATACTTCCATTCTATGGCGCTTTCTGTATTAATCTCCGCACTAAATTTAAGAATGTACTTATTTATAATGTATCTACATATCTTTCAACCCAGCCCATCATGCTAATGGCCACTACCAGGACTGGCGCAATTCAATAGTATCCATGTGCAATTGATTCAATCAATTCCAGTTTCCAGGTCTGGCAATTCCATACTACATGTTCGTCCTCGTCTGAATAGTACACGAAAGGAACATTGTTTTGCCTACTTATGTTGTCTCTGATGCAACCAGATCATGATGGGCTAGCTGCAATGGATTTAAGATAGTGCCATAAGGAACGTTTTAGTCCTAATATGGTTGTTACACCTCTGGGAATTAACTAATGTTCCAAAAATGCTTGCACGGTTCTTTATGGGACTGCTATGCTTTGTTCAATCCTGAAGAAACCTTCGACCTGTGTGTGTATTCGCTGAGTCAATACGCTGATTATCCCTTTAGTTACTTTGTAACCTTTTCATAATCACATTCAAATGCACGTCCATATATCTCCAGCAGTCCCCCCTCGTTCACAAATGGCTCTCCATGGGACCGAACACCACATAATTACTCAGATTTCTCTAGACGTTGCTCATGCTGCCCTGCTTTCCGACCATGAAAAGGTATGAGAGCCAGCAGAGGCCGGATACCTGGGTAGAAGTGCCAAACATCCATTACAGATAAGGAACCTAACACTGTGACTAATGGTAACTGCCTCTTCCTGGACTTCCCATGTTAGCAGCTGCTGGTAAGGGGAAACATCCATTACAACGCAGGCATTACAACGCAATGCCTTTACAACTCGCCAATACAATGCAAGTTCCATTACAATGCATGCTATTACAACACATGCCATTACAACGCATATGCCTCTCTGACCAGCACCTTTCCTGAGGTAAGCACCTGGCGGTGTTAGAATAGTAATTTGCGTTGTAATGGTACATGCGTTGTAATGGCTTGCATTGTAATAGCATGCGTTGTAATGGTAGTTGCGTTGTAAAAACTGCGTTGGAAAAGTATGCATTGTAATAGTTTGCGTTGTAACGTCATACATCCGCTGGTAAGGTGG
The DNA here is from genome assembly GCA_963921515.1 of Calotriton arnoldi. Classification (NCBI taxonomy): domain Eukaryota; kingdom Metazoa; phylum Chordata; class Amphibia; order Caudata; family Salamandridae; genus Calotriton; species Calotriton arnoldi. The sequence continues at coordinate 3,179,166 of CAWUFW010000737.1, forward strand.
TATCCACTCTTTGGGATCTAGAGAACACACACAACTGTTCCACAAAGGGGACTAAAGAAGGGAAAGTAAATGGATTTCTTGATTTTAGATGGCAGTGACTCTAGACCACAAATGGACCCCTTACCGGGCTCTCTTTCAGCTGCAGGCCCTCCCCGTTAGGCAGCGATGACCTTCGCTTTGTTGAGGAGTTCTTGCTCGGCGTGGCTACAGCTCCGCATTTCTTCTTCACAAACATCACCTCGCAGCTCGCCTGGTCTTCATTATGTGTACTCTTACCCGCATTAATCACCCTAGAAAAGACAACAAGCATGTTAACGCCCGGCAGCTTCATGGTGTTTCATTTTCTAGAGGTGTTTAGCTTATCTAGAATTTATGGGAACATTTCGAATGGTTCCCTCTACTACTAGCAAGAGCCCCGAGCCTGTTGTTTTCGCATTTTTGTGGCTGCTTGTTTAGAAATGAATAGCAGCTTTTGCTGGAAGGCCAGCTGACTGTTTCAGATAAAAATCAATTGCTCTTTAAAACCATATTTTTAGTACATGTTCACACAAACAAATTAATTTGCTTAATAAAAATATGTATTGCTAGATGTATTCACTTCGTGGACAAACATCACCTGTTGGAAGCCGGAGTCCCAGTCCCGCGCCACTGTCACAAATGCGAGACCCGGGACTCCTCACTCAACGTTAGGCCAAGTAAGGACACCGTTTGAGATAGCCCTGCTCACCCCCTTAGTAGCTTGGCACAAGCAGCCAGGCCTATCTCCAAGGCACGAGTGTACAGTATGTGCAACCACGCCCACAGCAACCCATCGGTGACACCACAAATGGACTCCACACGAGGTTGATAAAAACGAGTATAAACTTTATATAAAAAGATATACGATCAGACCACACGATACAAAAGCCAATATATAATAAAGGGTAATATTCATTCCGGCTGGCAGGTTCAAATCCCAACCACCGCTTTCAAAATGCTATGCTGGTCGCAATGCTAGAATCACACACGTTGCAATGGACAAACAATAGTGCGCTGCGTAACGATACAATCCTGTGCTGGGCAAAGGAGAAATAATACAATGCATAACGATACACCCCGGTACCTGCAATGGGAGAAATAATGCAATGCGTACCGCTACAATCATGTACTGCGCAATGAAGGAATAATGCAATGCGTCACACCCCAATCGCGTACTTTGCAATGAAGAAATAATGCAATGCGCACCGTTACAATCATGTACTTTTCAATTAAGGAATAATGCAATGCGTAGCTACAATCATGTACTTTGCAATGAAGAAATAATGCAATGCGGGCCGCTACAATCTTGTACTTTGCAAGGGAGAAATAATGCAATGCCTAGCGCTACAATCGTGTACTTCGTTATGCAGAAATGTCAGGCGCCATAAGACAGTCCGGCAGTTCGTTAGCAGCAATATTGGCAATGTGTATTACGACAGTCAGCCTCTTCGATAACAGTTGCCCCCCATACGTATCAACGATGACATAAAGTACAGCTTCTCACTCTGGCCCCAGTACTGCCACTCCTTTGGCCAGTATGGGCCCCAATCTGAGCCGAAGCAAAGGCTCACGTCGCCAGAAGGACTGAGAGGCCGAGAGAGTGTCCCTCCGAGCCTGCACCCCGCCCAGGCAGTGATCCACGTTACCTGGGGGCGCTACCCCACTCTCCTCTCCTCCTTCAGTGAACTAGGCCTTCCGTGCAGAACTTTCTCAATGGGCCTCAGCGGCTCGGCCTGGCAGCTCAGCTCCTCCGGGGCTGCCGGTCCGGGCCGCGACTGTTAGGAAGGTCTCATGCGGTCGCAGGGCACACGTACCCCACGCCCCTGAGATTACGTTACTCCGGGTGCACGTTCACCACAGCACCCTCCGGGTCTCCTCTGGCACGAAGCCACACACACAACGCTGATGGGACTTCACGTAGACTCCGAGTGCACGTTCACCAGGCACTCCTTCCTGCGGTCTCAGTTGGCACCAAGACACGCACACCGCGCTGCAGAGACTCACTTTCTTCCGGTGCACACGATGATCAGCTGATCACCTCCACAGTCCCAGGTTGCACCAAAGCACGCACACTGCTTCACTGAGACATACTCCAACTCCGGTGCCCCAATATCCAGGCGCTCTTCACCAACGCCTTCGGCCGCACCCCGACACGCTCACCGTGTCCGAGCCTCACTTCTCCTCCGTTGCACTCGATGACCAGGCGCTCTTCACCAGCGCCTCTGGTGCACCCCGACACGCACCCTGCGCGTCCGAGACTCACTTCACTTCCGAGGCACACGTTGACCGGGGGCTCCTCGCCAACGCCTCCTGTGCATCACAACACGCACCCTGCGCGTCCGAGACTCCCTTCACCTCCGATGCACCCGCTGACCAGGCGCTCTTCACCAGCGCCTGCGGTCCACCACGACACGCACCCTGCGCATCCGAGTCTCACTTCACCTCCGATGCACACGCTGACCAGGCGCTTTTCACCAACGCCTGCGGTGCACCACGACACACACCCAGCGCATCCGAGACTCACTTCACCTTCGGTGCACACGTTGACCAGGCGCTCTTCACCAAGACACGAACCCAGCGCATCAGAGTCTCACTTCTCCTCCGTGTGTCCAAGATCACAGGGCACACCTTCCGAGGGTCTCAAGCTGCCACAACACGCGCCCACCACGTCGCTTGAAACTTCTCCGGAAACTTTTATGTTCCTGTGTTTCCAAACAGGGAGCCAGCTCACCTCGGGCCTTTGGGGTAACAAGACACAGCACAAAGCACAGTCTTCTTCAAGCAGAGGGACCCAGCGCACACAGCACAGTCCCAACAGCCTCTTCCTTGGTTAAAACAGAAAACTGCAGACCAGCCCCAGATCACGAAGCAAGGGTTGGTCCTTCCCAGCAGTCTCTTCAGTTGTTCCTTCCTTAGCAGAGGTTCCTCTTGACCACGAAATGGGTCCAAGCCTTTTCAGTCTCAATCCATTTCTATTCCAACGTTCAGGGGTCTCAGCTCTCATAGTTATACCCCTAAATGTCTTTGAAGTTCGTTGTGCTCAGGGGTCCCTGACCGCTGCCTAAATCAGTTCTGGGTGTCTCCCTCCCAGTGTCACCTTTCTCCCTTTGATACTGGGGGTCTGGATCCTTAATCACTCAGCAGGAGATGGGTCAATTGTTTTATAGCCGCAACCCAGGCCTCTTCACCTCCCGGGGTTTCTCCTGCATACTCTCCAGATGCAGGTCAGCCTGGTGCCATCTCAACTCCTCCCTGGGTCAAGACCTCCCCCGGCTCCTCTCCCCTCTCAGATCCAGACAGTCAATCCACATTCAGCAGAGACACACAGAAATGCTTAAAGCACAAAACTCAGCCACTTTCTAAAAGAGTGGTTTCTGAACACACAGTGACAAAACCACTTTCATAGAAAGATGTGTTATGACGCTGTGAGTTCATACATACTAAACTTCACCTCTCCATTTTAAACTTATGGGAAACTAGGCTAACAAACACAATACCCAGCCTCCCCCATTCTGTCCTATGGGCAGGATGGCCTTTCACCAGTGAAAAACGAAATGGAGTGTTTTTCACTGTCAGGACATAACACACACCTCAGGATATGTCCTGCCTTTTACTTACATGGCACACTGCCCAGGGGTTACCTGGGACCTACCACAGGGGTGCCCACTGTGTACGTAAAAGGGAAAGTAAGGCTGACAAGTGGTTGCACTTGTCAGGACAACATGCTAACTTAGCAACTGCGCGCAGGCCCTACACTGCAGGCCTGAGTTCCCTTCTCCGCGCACCTTTGCATTACTAGCCCTGGCACACACAGTGCACATCACTAGGGACTTTACTAGTAAGGCAAACATACCAATCATGGCCAACCAATTACCATTACACTTTACACAGGGAACACTTGTACTTTGACACTGATCAGCAGTGGCAAAGTACCCAAAGCATCTAAATTGGCAACACTATGTCAGGAAAACGGTCTAGGGGGAAAGCAAAAAGTTTAGGGAACTTTAGCCAAAAAGGCCAAGTCCTACATCACCTAAATAACTCCTGTAAATAAGAGAAAAACTAGGCCATTTACAAACAGGCCTAAAAAGCTTTGTTGTATCATACATGTTCTTGCCCTCATAGGCCACCATCACGGCTCCCACTAGCAAGATGGCTGCATCGAGCACACCTCAGATTACAACTTGTTGTGGCGGAGCGAGCAGGATTTTATGGCATAAACCAAAAGCGGTGACGGTAGCTACATAAATTGCGACAAAATGCATGGCAGTGCTAACACTATGACATGAGGAAGAACACATTGGGTCCTCTGTTCCAGTTAGTTGTGAACAGGGTATTACACCAGCAGCACACGCAAAAATTGGATAGGTCATTGGACAGCATTTAAATGGGTGCAGAGATGGTTATACAGTCTGACTAATCTTATATATGAGTCACTTTTTTGTGTCGGATAGCAACAAAGACGACAATGTTCTAATTGTGGTGGGTGTAAAGGTAACGAATTGAACATGAACTTCTTTCATTCAAATTACTTTTTACCACCACTAACTTCAGTCCGGTTTTAATCAAACTGGTAAACCTCGTATGACCAGCGTCTGCTCAACGCTTTGGCATCAAACAGTAAACTTTTCTTTCCTGGTAGCATCAGGTAACCATATCCCTCCATGCCACCCCAGGCACCAACATTGCACATTCTGCTCTATACCTATTTCCTTTGAAGTACATTGTACTTTGGTCAAATTGAATTAAAAAGATAAGTCCCAGTTAGCGTCTACCGTTGCAACAGGATGTCTAGTACCACTATGGAAGCAGTACTGGGGACATATAGCAGAAGATGCTATGAAAGAATCCTAACTATCGAAGACACCAGCGATTGTAGGGACAGGAAAGTTTGATGCATAAATCCAGTTTGGGGATATGGTTAACCCATAGTGCCACTGAGCAATACATGTTCCAGATGTTAGGGAGAGCTAAAAACCCTCACAAAGGTTCACAACAAAAGACAATAAAACACATGAACTAGAACAAAACAAAAACCCATGAAAGAAGTCTTTGAAACATCAAGGATGAATGGAGGAGTTTCATGTGTCCTGCCGCCACTGCTGGCCTGACAAGTGGCTGTCTGTAGCAGGCCGCCTTAACATGGGGCGTATATTTAATTTCCCTAACAAGAAAGGTGAGGGGCTAGATTCAATCTGCGTGTCAATGTGAAGCCGAACCACTCTGATTGGCCAAATGGATGTCTGCCTGACCCAGAGAACAGCAGCTTGCATAAGGAGCTCAGGGCTGCAGCTCCCACCTCAAACCCCAGGGTGTGCCATCCTGGGCTCTCCCCTTTACGTAAACCAGCACTGGGGCCTGTCGCAGGGATGTTCAAAAGCTGGACAAGGAAGCATTAGACAGACCTGAGCCATTGGAGGTTAATGGCCTGTGTACATAGTCTGGTTTTTAATGTTTCTAGGTTGAGACTAGATCAGATGCTTGACTGTCCCGGTGGGGCAGGAGTTGTCTGGATCCAGGTAGAGGGGACTGTGTTGTGGCACCACTGAGCCTAGCACACCCACCAGGCAGGGCAGAGGGAGTGGCACCTTAACTTGGGCTCCTCGGCTAATATTAAACAGAGCAGGTGTGGAAGATAGCGCTCGTTTCTGCCTAGGTTTCCCGTGCTAAGTCCACTGCAGCCAACATCTAGGTCACCACAGTTAGAAAGTGAGGGACAAATATTCCAAGGGTTCTTGTAGGTTACCTTCTAAGCTGTGTCTCAAGAGAAGAGTGGAGGGTCTGGAAGCCTGAGGTTGTGGCAAGCTAGTCCCTCATCTGACAAGGAGGAAGCATTCCACAGATTTCCCTATGGCTGTAAGCAGTGCTTAATTTGTGCCGGTGATTGCCGTTGGGGGCCACCGGCACTTATTTTTGAGGACCGACACTTATTTTTCCTCATCAGACATTTCCCAAGAGAGTGAAAAACACACAAGGGAGAAAGAAGGAAGAAGAGAAATACAGAATAACCGCCACAGAGGGAGAAAGCAGGGACCAGCACAAGAGATAAATGGGCAGAGAGGTAGTGGATTGAGACGGCATGAGGTGGATTCAACACCACGCAGCCTTGGTGTTTGGCGTGCCACATTTAATAGCGCCATCTGTGGGCTTCTGAGCAGAGCTTTGGGCACAAATGAACCCCTGGCCGTAAAGTACCCCTATGTGTGTGATGCCAGGGTGTCTGAGTAGGACCGCCTTCTAGTCTTGAGTGAACAGACCTTGGCATGAGTAGATAGAACAACGATATCTTTCTCATGGGCAAGCCTACAGTCAATATGGAGAAGCAGGAATGGCTTTTATTCACCTAAGAAAAATTCCACGCATGTACGCTTTGGCCTGACATTATTTGCTTTTAGAATAAACTCTCCCAATAGTCGAGTACCAAAATGTCAGAGAATTGTTTGAGCACAGTTACTTTATTTTCAACAACACAAATGCTAAGGCGCTGGTACTTGTTTATGACATCACAGATGACAAGCTGGAGACCTGGAAGGCAGCCGGCTGCAGGTGGTGAGGGGCGGGGATACAACATAAAACTACCTTCGTCATCCAGTCCTTCAGGGGCATTGGGACTGCAATGTGTCCTCTAATGAGCCAATAACAGGGGCGACCACCTCTGCTCTCTGGGAGGAGGGGACTGTGGAACTATCCCCAGGCACTCTGGTGAATCACTACCGAAGGGAACCAGGAGTAACCAAGTGCGATATGCATTTGGCATTCTAGGTAAATAAATGTCTTCTAATAATTTTCTTGCCCCATAAAGCTTAAACCCTCACGCAAAACACAGCATGAACACTTCCAAACGCCTGGCTTCAAGGGAAATGTTTCCTATATGGACAAGAATATGGTTAAAATAGCTATTGTTTGGGGGGTTTTTCTTAAAAAAAGTAAAAAAGAATGACAATTGGAATTTGATTAAAAAAAGGACTGATTACGAGCACAAAAGCTATTCAGAATTAAGTAACAGGCATTGTATTCATTTAAAATCTTGGCAGTGCCGCTGCTTGCATTGTGCCTTATTGTTCCTTCATTTCTGTTCACTAACAGTGAATACCAGTTAATAATTTGTCAACTCCATTGTAATACCAAAGTACAAAATACATTGATTTCCCAACTCCCTTTCTAATTGTTTTTTTAATTTGCATCCTGAAATATTCAGTATTATCAATTCATGAAGGTGCCTATAACAGATGCGGTTCGGTCAGTAGGGAAATAACAATGCAAACGAACGTCAGTCTTATCGGCCGTGTGTGGTAATGACACTAGTAGACAACGTGAGGTACACAGGTGGGTTTATTGCTTCAGCACAACACGGAGCGTGAACGCCACCTTCGCCAGCCACACACCAACTGCCATTGGTGGAATCTTGGCGCGGGGCGAACAAAAAGGTAGAACGTTCGCAAGGAGAAGCAAGTGCACATTACAACACCGTGCAGCATCGCTTTGGCAGCTTCTTAAATTTGCAGGAACATTTCACATGTTTTGTCAACCAATAGCAACCCTTCCAAACTTGTTCACAGAGGAAACACTGAGACCGTCATGATCCTAAGTCGTGATACAATCACCCTAATGAGAACGCAATCCTCTACTCGTGCAAGGAGTGCGCTGGCTGAGCTACCTGGCGTGAACAGGGAGCACCAGAGGGAGGCCTGGCACTAAGGAAACTCATTCACCATCCCACACTGAGACAGGTGACAGCGGGCCTCTGATAGAATAAAATAGACTACACTAGAATTGATAGAACATGACAGCGACCCCCAGTGGTATCCAGGCAATGAAGAACTGAACTCCAGGGGCTGTATTATAGACGTGCCCCGGGGGAGCAACGGGCGTTTGCGCCTGCTTTGCGTGCCCCCAGGGCACTTTGGTATTACAGAAGGGGTCACGGACGCTTGTGCGGTCCGTTCTGTAATACCGATAGAGCTGGAGCACAGAAAGCGCCAGCGCTATCATCAGAGGGAGTTTCATAAATCGCATGGGGGTGTGGCCCCATCCAAATGAGAGAATCCCCTTTGCCTCTGCACCTGGGCCCTAACACACACAGGCGCAGAGGCAAAGAAGCTGTCACGAGGTGCACTGACAGAAGGCAGCCCTCTGGAGGGGGGAAAGGAGGTCCCATTGACCCCCCCCCCCAGACATCCCGTTGCAGGCGGGTGCAGTCACTCACTGCACCTACCTGCAAGGGGATCTCTATTTCCCTCTAAAAGTGCAGGCGGGTTGCCGCCTGCACTGTGAAACACGGATCGGCTTCAAAGCAGCTGCTCCGTTTTTCACATGAATGCGCTGCCCCCAGGGCAGCACAAGTTTGTGGTTGCCCTGGGGGCAGTACATTCATCCTAATATGCCGCATTCTCCTTGTTTGCGCCGGGCGCACCTTTTTAAAAGGTGCGCCCGGCGCAAACAAGGAAAATGTGGTGTATGGCCCCAGGGGTGAAAGAGGTCAAAGAGTGCACAGGTAACAAGCTTGTCCTGAGCAGCTTACGAAAGGCAAGTCGGTTATGTTGGCTGCAAGGTGTCAGAGAGAGTGTGTTTCAGGCCTTTAAGGTAAAGTAGGAGAAAAATTGATATCATGTGCAAATTCTGTGGATGGTGAGGAAAGATAAAAGAAAAGGATTTGAAAACCTAAGTGAGTGGGAGAGGGGATTCACATTTAACTAGGCTCTTTCTACTATTCCCTTTTTCCTACTAGAATTGTAGCTACCTAGGGCCTAATCTAGAGCGGAGTACAGTTTGTACTTCGTCAGGGTGACAGAGTAAAATACTCTGTTACCTTGATGGAGTACCCTTCCTCTGCAATTAGAGATGTTCGCCAGCAGTGCAGACATCTCTAGTAATTGGTAGAAACCGAAGTCACAGCAGTTCTTGTCAATATTTTAAAAGTTAGACTTACCGTACAACCAAATTGATGGACATTCATCACATTTTAAACTTATTTTGGTTTTTTTAAAACAAGCTCCCTAAGCAGGAGTTTGTTTTTGAAAAATATAAAACTAATGACACCACACCATGTGAGTTGTCTCCCATTGTGTGGGGGTCATTTAAACATTTTCACTGTCCCTTACTACCAGGTTTTAGCAGGAGGTGAGGGACAGCGATAACTGCCCATTTGACCGATCTCTCCAAATTGCATGGGTGGTTGAATCGCCAATGGAGTACTATCTCGGAGATGGACCTGGTGTGAGCTCTGTTGTAGAGATACTGAAGGTCCGTCCACTTGTAAATCAAATGGACAGACCTGAGGGTTGGCAGAAAGGGTACTCTGTCACAGCTGCAACGGCGTACCCTCTCAGCCAAACTCTAAATTAGGCCTTACATCTTCAAAATAATATTTACAACAATAAACTGCTACTGTGGTAGAAACAGTAACATAGTGCAAAGGACTTGTTAATGCAGTAAAGTCTGATAGTTCAGAGGAGGCAGGGCATTAAGTGGGATGAAAAAATTGGGTCAGGGGGTCTCCGAAAGGGGCGTAGCTTAAACACAAATGAAATTTCTGTTATTCCCATAGTGTGCCACCTAACTGGTATTTTAGTTCCTCTGAGCTTTCTGTTATTACATCCAGATATACAACACAACTGACATGCACCTAAAAGCAACCAGGACTATTGGGTTTGCTAATGGCTGTAAGCTGTTTAATCTAAATGATTAACAATGATTTTGTTGTACATAATATGGAAAATGTTTGAATTCTGAAACTGTGAGACTGTGAATTAAACATTACTGAGGCCTGTGGAATGGGTAGCTTTCTTCAGAATGTCTCTGTCACTCCTATTATGTTCACTCTATGTTAGACATGTATTCCCTTTTCCTCTCCACATCTTGTCAATCTGCATTTCTTACAACTCATCTCTTTCCTCTTCAGCACCCACTCGTGAGTGTTCTTCCTTGCATCTCCTTCACTTCACCACCCCTGGACACACAGCGCACCCACTTACCTGTAAGCATTGCAATGTTTTTTTTTTACTTTTGCCTTGTCAATAGTTTGACAACTGTGTACTTCCTTCATGCAAATTTGCACAGAATCAAAATTGCAACTGGAATATGTGACCACTGTCATATGCACTCTGCAGAGAGGCCAAGGGTTGGATGGCCATGTATTCTGAGCACCTTTTTGACGCACTGACAGGCGCTGTGAGAAACTCGCTCTTCCTTCAGCCTCAGCTCTAGAGCTCTCAATAGTGGCCATTATAAACCCCAGAGGCATCTCAGTTCAAAGCATGCACTAGATTCAAGCATTTCACCCATCAACTTGTTTTTGTCACAAACAAAGGAGAGGCATTATTGGGCAACTGGGGACAAAGCGTCGAATGAGATTGCTTGAATTTGACACAAAGTGATGCTGTCACACAGCCTTGTGCAACACTCTCCAGCCTTTCCAGTCTTGAACAACCATTCTGGTGCTCAATGCGTTTTCCAGCCCCTTTGGGTCCATTTAGAAGGATCACAAGCACCATTGGGGGCAAAGACTGATCTTTCAAACGAGGAAAGACAATGTCACTGCCCAGCCCTCACAGTCAGTGTGTGGAGGATGTTTGGGGGTGTTTTAGAGTCTCCCCTTCTCCTCTTTGTATATTACAGATAAACTGTGCAATTTGTGATTTTGTGGTGGAGGAACGGTCGACATCACAAAGACACTCATGTCCAAACCAGCACAGACCACATCTAGGTTAAGAGCTACCCAGCGTCATTGTCTGGAAGGTCAAAACACCGCAGTGGCTGCACTACCCTCACAGGACACTTTCAAATGTGCATTCAAACCTCACCGGTGCTTATCACAAGATTAACAGGAGAATCCCACTTTTGTTTTTAATCATATATAATGTTTTTTGCTGCAAACGACAGAGAAAATGGCTACCTCTGTTGGATCAAATATGGTAATTCGAATTATTCGGACTTCAGATTGCAATCATTTTTGTTGCCAATGCCACTTAAACACCTTTGTAACTGATATTTTTGTCCAGGGGCCATTGGTGGGTGGCCTTTCAACCCCTTGTTCCCTGGATGGTATGCACAATGTTTTGTTGATGACACACAACAAGCAGATGAATTCTAATTTGTTGGCTGAGTGAGGCATTTTCTCTGAATGGCTGCACTACGACTCCCAAAGGAAAGAAGTGCGACATGCCATAATGACTTTTTAGAAGTGTTTAAATGATGTATTCCTTTCTAGTGCAATTATGAGCCATCTGTGATTGTTTCTTCGGATTTGAGACCGGGGAAGGCAGAGGTAGTATTAAACACTTTGTATGAATTAATATTTTAATGGTATCAAAAGGGTAAGTATGTTTCAATGCCATGTCTGTTTTCCTGAATTAAAATATTGTGACCTTTTGTCCATTTGGTATTATCTAATTATTGCAAGGACTAATTAAAAAGGTAGCCTGGGCAAAGGCCTATAAAGACGCCTCATGATTTTGATAAGAGTCAGACTGCCTTTCATATACTCTATTTACATTCCAAAATAATTTGGATGCAAATGCATTTTATGCATACACCTGACAGCCCCTGACCAGCAGGCATACTTGCACATCTGAATTCTCCTTAGGTGTTCAAATTATGCCATTTTCGAGAGTGAATTTGAACTCCTGATTCATCAAAGCAGAATTGGTGCACTTTTACTATTGCAAATTACAATTTTGAATGTGGTTAACTGTAAATTCTACAATCACAAGTGCTGCAGGAAAGTTTTGAAAGTTTTCAAACCATCAGAAATGGGGTTGGGCTTCATTTATTAGAAGAAAATTGTTATTCCCCACAAAAAATTTAAATACAACCCAAATCCACAAAAGAAGAGTGATCAATCCTTAGGTGAGGGTCTCCCCATCTTAGTAGGCCTGTTAGCTCGATCTCCAGTGTAACCATGCTGTGGTTGGAGACAACCATAGGCCTAATCCTGGACTTGACACAAACTGTTTCCTAAATAATCAAACAAAAATCCATTTGAGACTGGCTATCAAGCGATTTACTCATTAAAGTAAATCTCATCTTCATCAATGAAAGCCCAAGGACACCGGCTGAGTCCATATTTATTCCTACCCATTGTGAAAAGAGATATACCAAAATGTATACCCAACACATAAGACTCGGGGAATAGAGGCAAAAGCATTGCCAAATCCAGTAGGGAGGACAGGTTATTTACTCTATGGTCACAGAATTTTAACACTAAGATACATTTCCTACTAACAAATGTCAACAAAACAATGACCCATTTCACATTTATGTCACTTTCCAAATTATTCACACACAAGTCAAATCTTTGTGCATTACAGTTCTATACCTCGCCTCTTCCAGGAACGTGTGTGGCGGATAGAATTGAACTATTAGGCTTAATTATATGTATCAAAGGCAGGCCAGCTGTCAAAATATTCTCTCAAAATAGCAAGCACATGACGATCATTCCTTTGCTTACATTATTCAGCTGGTGAATAATTATTTAAAGCTCTTTCACCATTGTATATCTAAAGAAATTATGTGAACCTTAGCTGTCAGTAGAGTGCATATATTTCATGGTACTCTCGGGCTGATTTTTCTACCTTCATCCCTTGTGATATCACAAAAACACTAACTTCCAAACATACTCCAGGAGATACTTATTGATAATGCTAAAGTCACTAAGATCTAAATTTCCATCCTGGTGACAGTCAGGGAGAATGGAGAGCGAATTTCAGTAATATCCCCAATTCTCATCCAAACAAGCGGCCAGAATTGAGATAGTTTAGGGCATAGAAAAAACATACGAATGTAGGTTCCAGGGTTAGAGTTGCAATACCAACAGGAATCTTGTTTGAGCAATTTTAGTGTGAAAAGATGTGCAGGGGTATAAAAACAATTATTATAAAAGTAGTATTTGAGTGAGGTTAGCTGGACGTGCAGTTGTGTGAATATTCTCCCATATTCTGTCCCAAAAGGGTAAGGGCCAGCTAGATTGTAAAGTCAGATTCCCATATAATTTCGAGCTTAGATGTAAGTCTATCAGCTGGAGGTGCTTTCAATGTTTTATAAACTCCATGAACCATGACTCCGAATGAGAGAGGAAGGGAAGGAACTGAGTGTGGTAGTAAGCAATGGTTTCAAAAGCTGATATTGTTTCAGATATTTAGGGGGTAAATTCAAGGAAGAGGAAAGTGCTTCAAATGAAATGACTACATCATTATGCTGTAGTAATTGAGAGACTGTAATGACACCTTGATTGAACCAATAGCGCCTTTCCATTTTTCAAGAGCCATTTGTTATATCAGAGGGGACTTTGAACAAATTGCTCATGGGGGAAAAGTGGGTAGTCATATTCGGCTTGAAAATAGAACAGGAGTGGAAGGTGACTGAGGGTATCCAATATTTTGGGGGTTGAGATATATGAAGGATGTGTGTGTGAGAAAAAGGAGAAATCATGGCGAGCTCTAATTGAAACCACAATTTGGAATGAAAATTCAGGGACTCAGCAAAACAGCCTTGGCCCTGCTGCATGCAGAAAGCTTTATGGTATAGGGCAAAATCAGGGAAATTGACCCCTCCTGAAGACTTGGGTAATTTCAGGCCTTGTAAAGATATGCGGGGGATTTTCCGTTCTAGAGAAATTGGGAAAGAAAATTATCAATGGTTATGAAATATTTCCTGGGAATTTTAATAGGTGGCATCATAAGAAAAAGATTAATGATAGGAAGTATCATCATTTTGATTGTGTTGCGGAGACCCCACCATGGCAAAAATAAAGGTGACCAACCCTGTGTTAGTGTGGTGATTTTAAAAAGGAGAACTTCCATACTGGATTGTAGGGTGTCTCTAAGATTGTTATGATACAAGATCCCTAGACATTTTATCTTATCCAGATTCCAGGAGATCCCCGTTCGGGCAAAAGGGGCTTTGAAGCAGGCATCACTTCAGATTTGTCAATATTAACTTTTTATCAAGACTTCTCTGAATATGCTTTCATCTCTTCAAAGAAATATGGAAAAGAGGATTCTGGTTTGGAAATATAAAGAAGGCTATCATCTGCTTATGCAACAAAATTTAATGTGTACATTCTTTAGTTGAAAACCGGAGAGTCCAACGGAATGCTTCAGTCGATATAGAAAGGATTCAAGAGTAAGAATGAATAATAAGGGCAAAAAGGAACAGCCTTGCCTTGTGCCTCTATTAAGGGAAAAGTATGGGGATTGTACACCCTTTACCACACCAGAAGAGTGGGGCGATGAGTATAGTAAAGAGATGAGTTATAGGAAATTGGGGCCGAACCCATGACATCACTGGAGACTTTAATCTCAAACTTTTCCAGCCACCAGCTGGGGCTCTGGGCAACATGAGAAGTCCTCCTTATGAGGCAAGACCAGAGCAAATACACCCAAGGCGTGGCCGGATAAGAACTGCCAGAGAATTTTTGAGAATTTGTGAGCATGCAGGGTTGCTAACCCTGAATGGGAGATTCCAGGGAGACATTCCACCAGCCTGGAAGAGGGCCTCGGCTAATACAGTCTCATACTTAGATTATACTACAACATAGAACAACATTATGGATTTTAGGATTGACAACAATACTGAAAGCAATCATCACCCCAAAACATATGGATAAGGGCAGAGTCCGACAGACTAGGGCCCGCATAAGATTTGCTTGAGCAAGCAAACATAGAAAACCTGAAGCGCCTAAGATGGGACTCGGACAATATCCAAGAAATAGTTGACACATCCCTAGAAAATCTGGAAGAGGCCTTTAAGAATGAGCCAGACCCAGTAACAGCATGGGTATCCTTCACGGATGAAATATTGGCAAAGTAAAAGTTCAAATACTCCCAGAAAAGCAATGAATATTCTTCGAAACAGGATGGCTCGATTGCCCAAAAACATGCACCTTGTAAATTCTAGGAGCAACAGAACCATGCATCAAATAAGGCACAGCCCAGAAAACCCTGTGCTAATCATAATGCTGAGGGAGGATCGCAGAAGACTCAAAACAGAGGTATGGGCACTAAAAAGAAGCAGGGATAAGAATTTCTGGGCAAGGCTCCTATTGCTACCAAGAGCAGTGATCCAAGAAGGTTATGGAGGATTATTAATGATTTTGAAAAAGGCCTGTGAGCTGCTAATAATGCCAATATTAGTGAGGCTACCTGGGTGGACTATCTTACAGCTCACTTTTCAGGAATCCCAGGAAGGATGGTAACCTTAGAAGACATGACACCAGAAATCCCCATGGAGAGTGACAACCCCCACAAGCATGATGTGCTACAATACTCAACTGAAGCAATCATCAGAGTGATAAAGGTGTCACGCCCCAACTGTACACCAGGCCCCAACGGCATTCTACAAGCCCTGCTAAAAGGTAGCACATCAGTTTGGGCAAAGTAACTGACAACAATGTTTAACAATATCCTATAAGAAGGGATCATCCCAGAGAACTGGCAAGGTTCTATAATTCATCCCATCTTCAGAGGTGGTAAGGCGTTCTCCACAAACAGCTACCACCTCATAGCCCTGCTTGATGTTGAACAAAAATATTTCTCAGCTCTATTATTGAACAACTTTTCCAATTGGGCAATCAGCTCAGAAAGAATTCCTTTAAATCAAACAGGGTTCTCTAAGAATCAAGGCACCCTTACAAATGTAATGGCAGTTGGGCTATTAATGGAAAGATCATGTGACTACAGCTCGCCCTTGTACATGTGTTTTGTGGACTTCAAGGTGGCCTTTGACTGTGTGCCGCATGGCAAGCTGTGGGCTAAACTGGATAGCTGGGGCATTCTACAAAAGTTATTGAACGTCATCAGAATATTATACACCAAGACAT